>CM033641.1:245349594-245949594 GCA_019512145.1 Engystomops pustulosus | reverse complement strand
TACTTCCTCATTCAGCCAAAGTTAATGTTAAATTAGTACCTAAATTAGTCCCACTTGAATGCTTTGCAGCTTACGAGTGAATGGCAATTGTCTACAAACCAGTGCTAAGAATTAATTGGCTAATTCCTTGGAGTAACATAAGCTCCAGTGTTAGGAGCTTGCATGGTTTGTTGATAATAATGTAACTCGTACATGGTTTTAGTTTTATTATCTAGTTGAAAAGTGGGACAAATCTCCTTTGTAGAGTCTAAACATGGAGTGTAGGTGGTATGCATAAATTACATCTTCATACTTATTAGCAACTTGTTGTGTTAACCCTTTTTCCATTACGATTGTTCTCAACCCCGACTGTGCTTAATTAAACAGTACATTAAGGGATAAGGAAAGCCAGAGTGAAAGCATTTAGTTTTACATTGAATGATGCATTAGAAATGAAACAATACCGTAATTGTAAAAGGAAAATTTGCTTATTAATTAATTAATGACTTGCTGAAACAAAGGATATCATCAGATAAGTATTATCTTGTAGCGGTTATGTGTTCAAGAGGTAGAGAAATACTCTTTATGATAATTAATTATTAACGATATAGAGGAGCAAAATTGTAAAGCAGCAATTATCACAAAGCAACAAATATATTCCCTTTTATTAGTTTAGTATGGTGGCCTGTAGTTACTGGGAAGAGGTGGTGAGGAATAGCATAGTATGGATGTCTCCGATGATAACAGACCAATTTTTTTGACAATGCCTAAAGCTAACCGGCTTACCGTAATTAAAATGGAAATCCTTTTTCTCAAATACAAAATATTGGAGACATTTTGTACTATTCATTTTGCTCATACATTTCAATATTTTAAAGACTTTTTTTTTTTTGCATTAGCACAAGTGTAATTATTTAAAAAAAAAAAATGACTAGACATAGTCCCAAAGACATGCAAAATTCTAACACATTGTCAGTATATTTAGGTGTATGATTCTGCGTGTTATCAATATTGTATAAGTTTTAGATTCTAGATCAAGCATCACCTATTAAAGAAACAAATGCAATTATAACTCATCTAACAACAAGAAGAAGTGTTGGCATTATCACGTTTATAATGTTTTCAGCCCATGAGCCCTCTCCATGCAACTGCAGGCAACCAGTGATGTGCTATTACTTCAAGGGTCGTTAAAAGGGTTAAGATGCCTTACATAAACCTTGAAAGGCTGTTTCCCACAAGACATTGTCTGGGTAGTTACATTTACACACATCTGCTATAGAAGACTACAATAAAACACAATGGGGGAAATTTATCATGCTGTCTGCCCCACGATTCTGGAAAGGCCTTGCGCCACATTTGTTAAAGGTTTAAGAACATTTTCAGGCACTTTTCCGACTTGTATAAATTAATATGTGCATCAAAAAACTATTATTATCTACTAGACAAACTGATAGATAGGGCATAGTATGACTCTTTACACTGCAGAAGATTAGCATCAGACACAGTGATAAATCTGGAACAGCAGAGACCTGTCTGGTACTACTCTATACTGGTCTATAGTGCAACACATTGATAAATCTCATACACAATTGTTAAATAGTGTTGTCTTGAAAGCCATTTATCTCATAATAAATAAAGTTGAACATGTTCAGGTATAGAAAGACACTTTAAGAACCATCACATAGGATACACCAAGAAGTAGGAAGAAAAAACAAGAAGCATTAATCTAGATTAATCTATATAGAGATTCATAGGTTTGTTATTTGGGGGTTCTCTAATTTCCTAGCACCAAACTCAGGGGGGGGGGGGGGGATTTAACAATGTGTCTCAGGTTCTGCCAGTTCCTAGCTTGAAAACATTCATCTTTTGCTGCACCAGATTTATCATAGTCTTAATTCTGGTGCAGGATAAGACTGTTGGTTCCTACTTTAGACCTACTTTTAGTTAAGCCATGTCCCTTTTTTGAGAGGCCATGCCCATTTCCCCGAAGGCCACACCTCTTATTCAGACGAGTCAGAAAGGTGCCAAAAAATGGTCTAAAAACCTTGATAAATGTGGTGCAAGGCATTTTAGACAGAGTTTTAGGCGCAAAAGCACAAGTGTGGCGCAAGTGCGTTAATACATCCCCCCAGGGTGCGGTCACACGTCACATTTAATAATGCTGTTAACACTTGTGTGTCACAAGATTTGAATGTTAACATTTGCGTTAATGCAAATGTTAATATTGTGTTAACAACACACAAGCGTTATCACAAGGTTAATGTCTGTGTTAGCAATGCGTTAATGGTTTGTAAACACAAGTGTTAACAGCTCTTTAATTAGGCAAATCTCTCTTCAGCTGTTGCAATGTGTTTTTAAACACATGCGTTAAACGCGATGTGTGACCGCACCCTTAGCAAATAGAATTTTGAATGATTGGCTCATCTATACTGATAAATATTTAGACTTATATAATAACACGTCTCCAGTATAGTGTCAGTGCTCCTTTATTCCACAAGCTTTTTTTCTGCTGGCAGCTATAAGTGTATACTTTAGTCTATAACATGTCCCCTTAGTTGATGAAGCATATTATGATGACAGATGACCTTGAAAGTCATTATATGTATTTCTCACTTTAAAAAAATGTCCTTGATAAGAAATGTACATTTTATTATAAATTATTTGCTTTTAAGCAAAATGAAACATCCATTTGTGGACCATGTATCCCCATGTGAACTTTTAAATGGAAGCTTCAAAATATAATGAAAGCCACCTGCAAGTGTATTAACATGTTTTAACTTTGTTGTGGGAAAATATTTGACTTAAACTAGCTTGTATGTGTTTGTCAGTATGTACTGAATGGATTCTGTATGTGAGGTAACAATGCATCTCACTTCAAGAATGGCTTATAATGAAATATTTACATCAAAACATGTATTTCACAGAAATATTTTTAATAAATAAATAAATATGCATAATGGACTTGTGTTTCCCCATCTGAACCAGGCTTATGGATTGAGAAGTGCCTTGGGTAGGAAAAAAATCCAATACAGTTTGGCTTTTATGAAAATATTGGGCTAGAGCTGACCTTAGAAATATCTTTTCTGTTCCATTTGCTATTATATTTTTAGCTAAAAACATGCCTGGTATTTGGAGAATAGAATTAATTATAGTAGGCATTTTTACAAACTGTTAAGAAGGGCTCCTGTACATTCACACATGATGGAAGAGAAACCACAATGGTGCTGCTAAATTCATGTGTAAGAACACATAATGGCACAAGAGTTATGCCTTATAATGTAGAAATCGCAAATTAGATTTGAGAAAATAAAGTGAGAAAAGGATAAAAGCTTAAAAAATTCCCCATGGGTAGAATATTTTAATTTGTGTTTGGGATTCAGTACTTTTAAACATTAATGTAGGTGTTAACATCTATTGTTATACCATATGTTGTTTTTCGACTGTTCTCCCTTCTCCATTCTATGAATAAAAAGTTTGAGCTTGATTTTTATATTGGTTCTTCTTCTTTGTAGGACACCGAAATTTTGAATACTGCAATCCTTACAGGAAAGACAGTAGCAGTACCAGTAAAGGTTGTTTCAGTCGAAGAAAATGGGTCAGTGATGGATATTTCGGAACTGGTGGAATGCAAATCTTCAGATGAGGATGTGGTAAAAGTAAGTGGTATTGTAGCTTTAATCATGGAAAGTAAAACATATGATAACGCCTTTACATTGGATCTTGAGGTGTCTATAGATTTTGGCAGACAAAAACAGTGGATGGAAAATATCCCTTCATGTCTACAATAGTTTCCACTTGTCTGGACATAAAAATTTTTTTACATGGCCGAGGGGGCTGTAAAAATAATAAACTGTTTATACCCTCTCCATGCTCCTGTTCTTACATGATACTCTCCTTGTATATAGAGGACATTGGTGCTATCCGGATCACAGCTACGGCAGCCACTCCTGCTGCATCAGGTGCTGCTGTGGTTGTGGCATTACCATAAGCCTCTGTATACAAGCAGTGACAAGAGACTCAGCCCCTGAATGGGATACAAGTTTAAGTAGATTATTATCATAGCCCCCTCCCAACCAAGTACATTTTTTCATCCCCAGACAACCATTTCAATAGAAACATGAATCATCATACATGAATAACTCAATGAGACAGAATTGTCAGTCTGTCAATGAAATCTGTAGAAATATGAGCTAAATAAAATCTTTTGGCCAAAAAAACATAAATGCATAAAAGGGGTGTGGTTAACTGAGGAAGGGACATGGACTAAGGAGCATCTAAATTTGACACCATTTTCTAATTTGGACTGTGCCAACAAATAGGAGATTAGAACAGATGGTAAAAGTCACAGAGGATCATGTTGTAGCCTCTTCGTAATAGGGCAAGTCTCTAATTCTATAGTTCACTAGTGGGGGTTCATAGGATTAGCAAACTATTGAATCTCTGACAATAACATTTTTTTTCTTATACATATTATATTGACATGTATGTTTAATAATAAGCATTGTTCAATAAAAGTGAAGTTAATATGGCCACATCAGATACAAACCTTTCATATATATTCTCTTACTTCTGTTGTGAAGTTGTAGAGATACATAAATGACATCTGTCTCTGTATGAGTGTCTTTAAATCCCCGACATTTGTACTAATAATTCTGGTCTAGTCCCATGAGTCCTATGAATTTCCCCAATAAAAGTGAATGATGCTCTTGGGTCTTGATCCATGCTGGTGGTGTTTCCACTGTTTGGATGATGTTCAGTCTCTCAAAGTTTCTGGAAAAAAGTTTACCCGTCATTAACATTTATTAATATTTTCAAGTCAATATTAACAACCTCTTCTACAGAATTTTTTCAAAGCAGTAGTATCAAAATATTACCAAATGTATTATAAAAATAAAATGTGAATACACTACTGTCCTACGCTCAATAATAGCCATCAGAAAGTCAATAAAGCAACTGCTAAAAAAGAATAGATCTTTAAACCTGCAAAGATCTGATGTAAAATATTTATTGGGCATTTATCTAGCTTTTCATAATGTACTGAACAATTTTTATTAGCCGACACTTTATCTGCTGCGTAGGGTTATATCTGGTCCATCACAGCTAAGGCTATATTCACACTGCCGTTGCCCGCCCGTACCGTACCGTAGCGGGCAACGGCAGTGTACGGGGAGAGGAGGAGGAGGTGAGCGCAGCTCACCCCCGCCCCTCTCCATAGCAACCTATGGCGCACGGCGCCGTATTACGGGAAAAGATAGGACATGTCCTATCTTTTTCCCGGTTACGGAACGGTACGGTGCCGCACGTGTGCGGCACCGTACCGCTCCCGTAGGGTGCCGTGCGCCCATAGAGGTGTATGGGGGACGTATATCGGCCGTATATACGGCGGCCGTATATACGTCCCCCATACGTTCGTGTGAATATAGCCTAAGACAAATATGACAGATATCATAGCATTCCTATGAATATGATTGGCACATTGTTTTATTCAAAAGAATTATCTCAAAGGGAACCTGTCAAGGTGGTTTAGGATGCTAAACTACCCACAGTTCCTTATGGACTGGTGGTTTAGTGTCCCAAATCGCCCAAAGTTTTCTATGTGGTCTCATTAAAAACAATTTATACACATGTTGCCTGCGCCATGCAGCAAATGAAGTCGGCATAGTGCAACCCGGCATGCACAATGAAGCCGGGGTATTATACCAGGTGGCGCCAGTGGTGGGATATGCATACGTGAGTCTGATGTATTTCATCTGGGTGAGTATAAATGGACAGCCAAGGACAGCTGTCATACAGGTTGTTTTGGGATCCTAAACCACAGTGTCCCAAATCCACAAGTTCTGTTTAAGTTAACTCATAATTGAATGCACTCGGGTGCCACTGATGTGGTCTATGCAGCTTCTCCCCTCCTGGTCCTGTAGCACTGGGATATTTTACTTCATGGGACCTTCACTCCCAAGCACTGGTCTCAGTAGTCGTGTGCCAGATATAATCAAATGATTGATGAGCCTAATTATTGACTACATGACTCATGTGTACACATACCATGCTTATGATGTTGTCACTTGTATTGGGACAGCAGTGCTGATGTGAAAGGACATTTCAATGATACACGAGCACCTGGTGCATTTTTGTATTATACAGTTGCCTACATATTGAACAACGCCTTTAATTCTTAACCCATAAAACTCCAATATAAGCAAGTATCCTTCTTTAATTCATCCTTAAGGAGGCTCTGAATTCATCTGTATGAAGACAGGATTGTTCTCATAAATTCTGTTATTAGCATTATACATAGCAGTCACAGTGCACTGATAGGGGTACTAGTCATGCATAAATTTATCCTTATCCTATAAATATATTATTTTCAGGGGGGCCTCAGAGGATTAGCTAGTCTTCAATAAGGCATTTATTTCAGGTTGATATAACTCCTATTAATCATGGAGCTTGAGGAGTCTGCATGATAAATATGTGAGTGTGCCCAGTACATCCTTGGCTCAGGGCACAAAGGTTGTTAGTAATAAACTCAATGCATTTGATGCAGCTCCAGTCTTCCAATTGTATGATTAAAATGGGGTTGGAATACAATACCACTTGTAGAAAATCAAATGACCCAGTGAAGGTTAGTCCGAAGGCTACGTGAAAAAACACTCTATAATGAAGTCAGGGCGGAAAGCAGAGCATATTAGCAGAACTGGGGCTTATGGCTTAGGTATCATACACATCATACTAATTGTGACTTCACAGTACTTTATTTATTGGTCCTCAGAAAAGTGTACATAAAATTGCAAACCTAGAATAGACTACCCACAATTTGCTCTTTAAATAAAATAACAGTTACTGTAACTCAATTATATATTTGCTTAATTGTCTAGATTTAGGAAATCTACAGTGTAAACTACACAGAATTTTTTTTCTCCTTTAGAACTAATCTGAGTTCACATCCATGTCAGGGGCTCTGACTTCAGCCAACATCACAGCTGAAGGAAAGCATCACTTGTATTATTAAAGAGATGGACACCTTAGCAAAAACAGAAGGACCCCATCATATGTCCATGGGTTTGACCTAGTGGTCATTGATTAACCGTTGCTTAACTCAACAGTTGAGCCTGCTTTTGTCCCTTTGTTCCTGTAAGCCCTACCCATTTTTAGAATCTGACATGTGTCACTATAAGTAGTTATTCGGCTTTATGACAGATAACTAACATTTCCAACATCTCTTTTTTTCTAGGATGTTATGATTTTTAAAACTCTAGGTGCGATTTTCCAGATTATTATGAAAATTGCCTTCAGCCTGCACTGCTTTCAAGTGACTTTGAGAGGCCTATGTAATACTCAAGCTTCATAACCTACCCCATTATAGGAATTGCACCCCTCAAACTTTAAAAAACAACTTTTTGTGAAATTTGTTATGCTTTACATTTTTTGTAGGGGTTAAAACAAAAATGCATTAATTTTGGGCCAAAAATTACATATTCACAATAGATTAAATTACAAAATAGTGAAGTGATGTCTGCTTATCAGTGGTTTTATTTTGGGGTACATAACTATTTTTTTAGCACCCTTTAGAAAGAAATTTTGTTAAGGGTACTGATAAATCTTACGAGCCGGTTCCAGACTTACTGTTATAGTACAGCGGTTTGCAGAACCTCAGTTGCCGCAACGCTGTATTATTAGAGAACCTGTCAGGACAATTTGGGACACTAGTTCAACTATAGCCCCTTATGGACCTGTCGCAAATTGCCCCGTTAAAGCTTTATCTATGGCCACTATTAAAAAAAAAAACCTTTACATTTTCCTAGAGATGAGTCCAATAAGGATAACATAATCTCTGATGTTCCCCGCAAATGCGCAGTTTCAGCGAAGCCAGAGTATTACACCTCGGCTTCATTGTGTTTGCACCGCATCTACACCACTTGCGCCATCAAGCCGTAGTGTACTACAGCGTCTACAGTGCATCACTGCACAGGCACCAAGAACACTGGACACAGCTAAATATTTCCCAAATCTTCCCTTCTCTTACAACCTATAAAACCCTAAATGGCTCTCTCACTCACTCTCATCACATTGACGAAAAAAAAAAAAATTAAAAATAGTCTGGTCAGTAACATGGAAATGGGGATAAATAATTAATAAAACAATGCTGCATGATTTGGGACACCCGCAATGTGTAAGTAAAGATTCCATTAATAACTTGTTTAACCTTTTAATTGGTATCAATTGCTGAGCTATATGAAGATTCTAAAGAACAAAGGGGGAAATGTATAGAATATGTATCATAAACACTAAAAAAATCTAGATTTACATATGGAATACTCCTTTATTGAATATAAACAGCACAGACAACTAAAAATATCTAAAAACACATATTGTAGTGTATGTCTGTATGCATTGTGTCTCATAGCAACATGCATACCGGTACACACCTATCCCCAAAGGCTTGTGTAGCATGTCCCTGGTATGCTTGTGCAAATCTATGCCTATCTGAATTTATGTATATGAGATGCAAAGGAAATAAATGGGGAAGGAAAAATCTCCAGAATTTCCTGCAGTAAAAGATCACAATGGTGTTCAGAATAAGCTTAAAATAAAAGATAATATAAAAAATGGATATCACCAGGTTGGCTGGGCAAGGAGCCGAATTCAACATGCATTCCGCTTCATTAGGGGTTTATGTCCTGCTTGTGTCAAGAATTATTTATATACACAGACAGTCCCCGGGTTACATACAAGATAGGGTCTGTAGGTTTGTTCTTAAGTTGAATTTGTATGTAAGTCAGAACTGTATATTTTATCATTGTAATCCCAGCCAGAACTTTTTTGGTCTCTGTGACAATTGGATTTTAAAAATGTTGGGTTGTCATAAGAATTAATATTAAGACTAAAGCTTCATTACAGACACATTTGATAACTGTTATAGCTGTTTATTGTAGCCTAGGACTAAAGTACAATAAATTACCAACATCCAGAGGTCCGTTTGTAACTAGGGGTTGTATGTAAGTCGAGTGTTCTTAAGTAGGGGACCGCCTGTACATTTATCGTGGTGGCTCACCTGTTGGGTATCAGCCATTGGCCATCTTGTGTGCTACATATGCCTGCCTGGGCCGCGGTCACACCGTGCATGATCCCACCTAGCGATCACGAGGTTGCCACAATCCTCCACCTTTTGCGTCGACCACACATCACCAGGCAGACCTACCCCCACCACGCCTAAAGCACGGCACTGAATCAAATGCTGTAGAGCGAGTTCCGAAACATATAATACATAGTAATGATACACTGGGATATAGTATTATAGCTTGTGAAGTAGGTCTCTAGGAAAAAAAAAAGCATCATAAGAATATACAGTAAAATCATGGGAATATAATGGGACCAATTGCGGTTTATATGATGGTAAGATACAATAACATGATGTCATCTGGGAAATGTAGGAAGTGTCTAGCACTTAAAGAGAACCCGTCATGCAAAATAACCCCCCTAAACTAAATATATTTTCATAAACTGCCATTAGAGAGCATTGCCTCTATCCCTTCATTGTCCCTCTACATGCCTGTAAACCTAAGCAATGAGGTCCTAAAGCTGTATGCAAATGACCTGTGAAATGTCCAATGAAGCATTAGCATATTCAAGCTGTCCGGCTTATTCATGAGTGGGAGGCACAGCCACACCCCCAGTGCATGACTGACAGCCTGTATAATGATGTGAGGCTGTATAATGATGTGCTTCCTGGTGCTGGTGGCCACACCCCCTGCAGCCTGTGTGTGTATATGAGAGATACAGCAGCTCCAGGCAGCCATGTTACAGCAGAACATGTCAGATTCATGTGTAGCTGATGTCTGTGTCTCTCACCTGTATATTAGGAGGATGCAGCATGTCAGCAGATGCAGCGCATACACTAGCAATAATTTACTATACATTACACACAGACATGAGCAGGGGCAGGAGAGGGGAGGGGTAACAGGGGTGACATCACTGCCTCTGACCATGTGACCAGCCTCATTTACATGATAAAAAATATGTGAATAATGAATAATGTATGAAATGACTAGATAAAGGCTGGGATGGGATCCTTGTGAGCTGCTCCAACAGGTAGTAGTGACAAGACTAGTGACACAGACCTGATGACAGATGTCCTTTAATGCTGTGACAAAAACTATAAAGATATTTTACAAAATATGAATATACAGTGCCTTAATAATATTAAACAAATAGATAAATAACATTAGTTGATCCCAAACATATTTACCTATGTGGATCATTGCTGCATAAATAAATTGAACATCCAGAACATCATAATTCATCATATGTCACTTCATGAGATGGACATGAATGTAAATGTCAAGTGATAAAGTGATGATCTGATGATCTGGGTCGGATATATTGTCAAACCTCTTTAGAAGCTACTTATATCAGTGTGTCATTGATTGCCAAATCCCATGTTGGTGTTCCAGTCGTGATATCCTCACATTTGAAGACGATATTCCTCCACAAAAAATTGTTGCTTGCAAGTGCCATTGATGTGCTACTGGATGGTGAGTAGGCATCTGTGATATTTTTGTATTTGAAGATGAAATTCCGCCACAAAGATTGTTAATTTCAAGTGCAATTAATACAATTAAGTGATGAGTATATATTCGTGATATGCCGTGATTAAATATAGAACTGTTAGTCTCAAATAAAAAAATAACAAAACCATTAATATAAAAATAAAACCATGAATACTGTGCATATGTTATTATGTGCAATTCATATGATATTAGTACTTACTATTTCTGAATGATCTAGAACTAATTGAGCAGGAGTGGAACATAAGTTCTTATATGGGCCTCCTTGCCCATGAACTGAACTGCACTTAATATTTACAAAAAAAGAAAAAAGAGAGAAAAAAAAGAGATAATATGACTTGAAAAATTATATGTACAGGAGGTGAAGGATTGAGGTGGCTTCATGTTAAATGAGCAAAGAAAGATTAACAAAAACAAAATTACAATCATATAGTCAAATTATTAGTGACAGAACAACCTTCAGCGCTCGCCAATGCAGGAAAACATTTTGAACATAGTGGGGGTCATTTACTAAGGGCCCGATTCGCGTTTTCCCGATGTGTTACCCGAATATTTCCGATCGGATTGTGGCGCATGGGCGCTGGCATGCACGCGACGAAAATCGGGGGGGCGTGACCAAACGAAAACCCAACGGATTCGGAAAAACCGCCATATTTTTTTAAAAAAAGTGTCGTGAGACTCGTGCTTACCTTCCCCAGGAATAGGCCGGTGAACTTGAGTGCATTTCGGCGGGCCTCCGGGAACTTCAGTCCCCGATCACGATACTGTCTCACGATTCTGTGCTTCGCCTTGGCCGGCACCATGGACAAAATCAAGACTGTGGAGCGACATAGGAGAATCACGACACAGCAAGTCCAGCCTGCTTTGTGGCAGGTTCTGGTGAAAACCAGGTGCCACTTAGACTCCGCTCCCAGATGTCAGCTTACGTGATGGTCTGCATTGGTACAGAGGATCCACTACCACTGATCCTGACAGGGAATAGGATAAATGGGGGGTGACGGGGGGCATAAGGGATCTCTTAGTTTTCCCGGGCCACTTTAGACCCAGTGGTTTTGTCAATACATTTACATAAAAGAGGAATATGCTGGGGAATTCCTGAGGTCTGCTCATTGGTTTGGTGGGAGTCTGCCATATTTTCTTCCATCCTATGTAGAAGTGTGATTTCCGAGAGCAGGAGGCATCCTAGTATCAAAGTCCTTGTTGATATTTTGAGTTAAGGAGGCCCTGAGAGATACCTTCCAAAATACCATTCGGTTTAGGAAGGAGGAATTGAGTGGCTCACCACCCATTTGACTGATAGCTGACCTTGTTTGTTTATTTAATGTATTATTGGTATTAGTTATACTCTTATGTCAAAAGTTAGTTCAGTTACAGTAACTTTACATGTCAAAATTGTACTTCTGTGGCAGAACCCCAGTACTAATGATGCCCATTATACCCATATGGGCTGCCAATATCTATGCACAAGGCTTTTGTGCTTACACTATGCTTTGCTACATATATTTTTTGGCTATCATTTAAAAACTCCATGCGCATCACATCTGGACCATCGAGATTTGTCGACTATGCAGCACTATGTTTCTATAAAATCCCACTTATACCTCTATTACTGCTCTATGTGACACAGCCATTTATTTAATGATTCTTAAAAAATCCCAAGGCAGATTCCGTTTAAATCAATCTCGGCTTCATTCTGCATGACAGAGAACAGATGAGAAAGATAAATGTTGCTCATTCCAAACATCTCAATCTCTCCATAAATGTACTGCCATAAACCAAATGTAGCGCAGTGTTTTGTAAAATGTATGTCATTTTACAGTATGATTTCTCAACAGTCAACAGTTCAATGATGACTTTAAATGCTTTAATCCTATGGTATGGTATTGCTGGATGTAACAAATTCCCAATTGATTTGCCCATTATACATTGTATATTACATGAGAGAGAGATGTATCTTTATGATCAGAGATATAAGTCTTTGACTCCAATACAAAATCTTTGGAGGGTGCCTCCCTATGTGGCAGATAGACCTATGGACCATCTATGTACCATCTATGGCAGTGGCGGCAAACCTATGGCACATGTGCCAGAGAGGGCACGTGCACCATTTCCGTTGCCTTCTCTGTATTGATCATTGGAGCTCCAGCCAGGCAGGAAATGCTGTCGCTCAGTGATCTATCACACTTTAGGCTGCATCTGACCTATTCTAGTGCTGGCTTAGAGAAAAAGCAGCAGGTCAGTGCCCCCCCTCCACTCCCCCCCCCCCTCCTCCCCTGCAGACTATGAAGGTGGAGGAGAGTGAGGCAGAACGGCCAGAGAACCCTGCAGCAGTGCTGGGCACATATAAGTCATAAGTGCAGTCACTCAGTAGGAGGGAGGAGGTCAGGATTTTCACATGCAGCAGTTGAGTGTTCAAAGTTGTACATTTTTAAAGAGGACCTGTCAGGCAGCTTTGGGACACTAAACAACTATAGGTCCTTATTATTTAGTGTCCCAAATTGCCCTGTAAGGCAGTTATCCATGGCCACATATACACTGCCCTTGGCCTGGATCTCTTGGCGCCGTGCGATGCTGCCAGTGACGCCGGGGTGCACTTCACTGCCCTAAGTGACAGCAGGACACAGGTGCCAAAAGCTCCGGAGCAAGGGAAGTATACAAGTGTCCGCAGACAGCATTCATATGTGGTGATTTGATGCAAAATTCACATGCCTGGTTCCAACTTTGCTGCCCAGTGCCCACACCCTCCACCTCACAATACACACTTTGCCCTACATACCCCCTGCCAAACTGGATTCCCCAATCCTTCATATTACCTTTGCTTCTGGCAATATTTGATCCATAAGCAGCTAAAGCATCATAGCCCGCTCCCAGCCCCTGCTCAGGACAACTGTCACTGTATTGGTGTAAGATTCATCACAGTATCAAGGTAAAAATGATTGTATCGCAGTAAATTATTCAATGTAGGGCAGTTATATTCCTTACTGTATATTGGAGATATTCCCCACTGTATGTGGTGATATTCCCCACTGTATGCAGGTAATATTCCCCACTGTATGCAGGTAAAATTCCGCCCTGTATGCAGGTAATATTCCTCACTGTATGGAGGTAGTATTCCTCAATGTATGCAGGTAATATTCCCCACTGTATGCAGGTAAAATTCCGCCCTGTATGCAGGTAATATTCCTCACTGTACGCAGGTAATATTCCTCCCTGTATGCAGGTAATATTCCTCAATGTATGCAGGTAATATTCCTCACTGTATGGAGGTAGTATTCCTCACTGTATGCAGGTAATATTCCTCACTGTATGACAGTAATATTTCTCACTGTATGGAGGTAGTATTCCTCAATGTATGCAGGTAATATTCCTCACTGTATGGGGGTAGCATTCTGCACTGTATGGCGGTAATATTCCTCGCTTTATGGTGGCAGTATTCCTCATCATAAGTGTTTTAATTTCATCGCGCCCGGGGAAAGGGGGGTGTGTCCATGTCTGGTCATGTGATTGACATCACGTGCCTGTGACGTCACACACCCATCCAGGGCGCGACCTTTAAATTGCTCTCCCATAGTATGCAGCATGCAAAACCATGATTAAGCTCTAAATGACTGAAACGCGTTGGTTATAGCCTGCTGGTCCACTCACCTATGTACTGTGCCATGTTCAAGTTTTTATCTGGATTATAATAATAAAGAGGACTTTTAAAAATTCAAAAATCTCCTGGAGCGCTGGTACCTTCTTTTGTTTGGAGTTCTGTGCCCGAAGTCCATGGGGTTGTTTGCTGTTCCGTGCGCTGAAGTGAATCGACTGGAGAGGTGAGCTGAAATAATGCATCTTTGTTAATCATCAGTATTCCTCACTGTATGCAAGAAATATTCCTCACTGTATGGCGGTAGTGTTCCTCACTGTATGCAGGCAATTTTCCTCACTGTATGGGGGTCGTATTCTTCATTGTATAGCGGTAATATTCCTCACTGTATATCAGTAGTAATCCTCACTTTATGGCCGTAATAGTCCTCTTTGTATGGAGATATTATTCCTCACTGTATGTCAGTAGTATTCCTCACTGTATTGTGGTAATAATCCTCACTGTATGGCTGTGGTAATTTCTCACTGTATGGCAGTATAGTATTCCTCACTGTCCATTGTGGTAATTTCCTCACTGTATGGCTAGTATTCCTCAACTGTATTGTGTTAATTCCTCCATGTATGGCAGTAGTATTCTCACTGTATTGTGGTAATATTCCTCATGTATGGCAGTAGTATTCCTCACTGTATTGTGGTAATATTCCTCATTTTATGCATGTATATTCCTCCTACTGTATTTGTGTAATATTCCATGTATGGCAGTCAGTATCCTCCCGTATTGTGGTAATTCCTCACTGTATGGCAGTAGTTCCTCACTGTATTGTGGTAATTCCTCAATGTATGGGCAGTAGTATTCCTCACTGTTAATTGTGGTAATATTCCTCAATGTATTGCAGTATGATTCCTCACTGTGTGCAGAATATTCCTCACTGTATGACCGTAGAATATTTTCTCACTGTATTGTGGTAATATTCCTCACTGTATGGCAGTGTATCCTCAACTGATTGTTGTAATATTCCTCAATGTATGGCAGTAGTATTCCTCACTGTGTGCAGGTAATTCCTCACTTTATGCAAAAACGTTCTCATTGTATGGTGGTTAATAGTATTGTAGGGGTATATTCTGTATGGGGGAAGTGTTCCTCATGTATGGTCTAATTTCCTCAGTGTGTGGGGTTTATATTCCTTACTGTATGGAGGTAGTGTTCCTACATATGGCAGTAGTATTCCTCACGTTATAGCGGTCATATTATTTCTCATTGTATTTGCCTAGTGATATTATTGATGATGTTGTCTTCTATGGGGTCTGTTTATTATCCTTGTTATGTGTATTATTTTTTACTCCGGTATGCAGCAATATTATATGTCCTTATAAATGCTTTGTCTGAAATTATCAGGCTAAATAGCCATTGTTGGCACTTTGCGATAATTACATGGACTTTGGTTTGCAGTTTGGGTCTCTAAATAGGTTTGCCAATCATGAATCTATGGTAACAAATGATAACAAAGATTTTCTATGTTGCTGTTCTTTCTGTATAGGTAGGGTCTAGGGTACTTTTAAGACATGGGTAGTTCAGACTTTCGCCACAAACACCAAGGGTGCATGAGCGTAAGGGAGTCGGAGGAAGGCTTTGTGTTGGCAGTGGACCAGCAATACAATTTCCTGTCCCCTGCATCGGCGCACAGTTTGCTGCACCCGTGCCCATGACCTTCAATGTAAGAGAGTTATCGTGCTTCCCGGGCTAATGACTAGACGCAGGGCCTAAATAAAACTCTGCGTGAAGTGTCGAGCCATCATACGCATGTCGTGTTACCGACGTCCATACTTACACCAATACCATACACCCAATTATACAGTATATGGACAATTTATATACTTTTTTAGTGTCGCAAAGCGTCCCAGAGTTTGTGTTTGGGGAGTTGTACAGGCATCCGTCGCACTACCAGTTTTGCAGTCCATGGATCTACGGTTTTCTATTTGGCCTCAGTAAGACTGTGACATAACTATAATAAAAGCTTATGGTTCAAAGGCCATTATACAAAAAGACAGATTTTTCTATATAATATATGGTTTGTAATTTAATATTGAAGGCATTACTTTCTATGGAGAATGGAATTAAATAGATTTCTCTGCCCTTATAACAGCTATAGATTTTTTTTACGTCTTAAAATAGCTGACGCCACGACAAGTTACATAAATATCTCTCCACGATCTTGGCAAATTGTGGTTACATACAAAGTTTTTTCTTTACACTAAATATAATGTACGTTAAAGGCACACTGTTTATAGGAGGGAAACAAATATTAAAAAGCATTTTTAGTGGATAATAGAGTGCCTATGGACTTGTTTGCAATGTAAGTAAGTTGAGACAATGAGGCATGTTGAGCAGAACATGACATGATGGATCTAGCTTTGAACTTTCATTCAGATATGGACATATTTCAATTGCATGTTGATTGGTGACATAGCAAAACTGTCGGTTGTCACAAAATTTATTGTCCTTCCAAGTTACATCTTGTTAGTTTCCAGTACAGTACATATCTGCTGTTCAAGCACATACTGTATGTACTTCAGTTACAGTCATGAATAATGATGAAAGATTACTAGATTTAAAATAACGTCTATTAAATATACAAGAATTTGTATTTGAAAGGTGAATTATATTTTAAATAAAGTCATAGGAATTCCTACCAACTCATCGATACACTAGAATGACCATTGATTCATATATTTCGGTAGCGAGCAGCAGAAAGGCAGCATCTGTGCTTGGCTTCTTTTTAGTGCATGTCCTGTATGTAGGGCCATTCTAGCTTTTTTGCGGCCCGAGGCAAAATTGCATTTGATTGAGGACATCCTCACAAGTGTCATCAATCATTGACACCCTGCAACGCACTAACCCCTGCTGTCTAACCCACTAGTAGTTCAGTCAGTGACAAACACTGGATCTAGTACCTTACAGGTGATGATCTGCCCAATCAGGAGCATGTCCTTATTACAATTCTCCGATGACGTATCACGATGAATTCGCTGCCAGATGTCTTTAACCCAGCAAATACCCCACAACTGTGCATTTAAAATTACCACGTCACATACAGTGTAATGGTAACCTATATACCATCCTATGTTTATCCCCCCATAAATTAAAGATGTGAGACAACCATTTATTATATATAGCCAGACCCCTATTTCTAACTAATCTATAGTTAGTATATAAACCAATAGATAATAATATATAGTTATATATTACCACATAGATAATAAATACAGCCGAACCCCATCATGGTAGGTAATAAATGATATGATCATAACTTATTTTTATCGCTTCGAAATTATTGTTGCCGACATCGCCAAGTTAACATGACAACAATAAAATATAAAACATATATATATGATATAGATATATATTTATATATAGCTAATATACAGGCAGAACCCCCCCATAATCCTATATACAGGCTGCCCTCCATAATGTTTTATACAGGATGCCTCCCCTCCCCAGAGAGTAAATCAGGCGGATCTCCCATAATAAGGGGATACCCTTTTATATACTAAAGGCCACCATAGATAATTTTGTACAGCATAGGGGGCAGATTTACTTACCCGGTCCGTCGCGTCCAGTGGCGCGTTCTCTGCGCTGGATTCGGTCCGGCCGGGATCATCAAGGCAGTTCTTCGCCCACCCCCCTGTTCCCGTCCGGTCAGTCGTCCAATTGCGCCACACGCCGATGCGTAGCGCCAATCCCTGCGCGAATTCAGGTCATCGTCGCAAATGCGCGAATATATTCCCGGGTACCGCAGATCGGGAAACATCACACGAATCGGGCCCTTAGTAATGAACACCCATAGTGGTTTTTCCTGCTATTACCAGAGCCCCTAGGTATGTTCTCCAGGCTTGCTCTGCAGTATTTTTTTACAACCCTTGTAAAGAAGATTGGGGCGCTGGAGGGCTGGTTCAGCACAACATCTTTTATTTAGTAAATTATTTTATATTGTTCCCTTATAAAGAATGGCTGGACCTATTCTACAACCTCTTGTGTCACCCCCCTCATCCTCATAGTGCTGGAAGCTCTTGTGGCAGGGCCCTCACTCCTATTGTTCCATATGAGTGAGTGTAATGTAATAAAGTTGTATATGTCCCCTATGATTGTAAAGCGCTACGGATTTGATGGCGCTATATAAATAAAGATTATTATTATTAGAGGTGACACAATTATTAGCCTTAGAGGTGTTTGGAACCACATATCTACTTTACAAAAGGATGAATTTAGCATGAACCAGTAAGGACCACTTTAAAAAAATATTCTAGCTTAGTTAAAAAATTAAATGGGCCAAACTGACTTTTAACAATGAAGCTGATCTATGTGATACCTATGTTATTTCTGATGGCGACCCTGATCTTTCTTGCTAAGTCCTGGCATCTGTGGCATTAATGGTAGGCTGCTAGGACCATTTATCTACCAACAATGCATTCTTCTCTTGATCTCCTTTCTCTAATTCCAATGTTTTTCACTCTTTTCTCTATGTTGTTATACTGTTGTAAAAGCTTTGGTGTACAACAAATAATGCTACAATAATATACCATCCACAACCAGTCCAAAGAGTTAAGTGCATTTTATTTTATACAAAATCTTCTAACTGAACAATAGATCAAAAATAATGGGCTTATACACTTCTATTACTATTAGGGCTGCAATGAAGTGTTATCGCTGTGTTCGGCCTCGCCTTCCTTGTGTGTCTGGATTAATTGCTCTCGTCTCATACACGTTGTTGATGACAAAGCCATAGGTTGGCAGACACGTACAATAGCCTAGGGCTCAAATGTTACCCTTGTGCACACTAAGGACCGAGCTCATCCTGTGTGACTCTTAATTCTTCCCCGACACAGAGAAAAAAATGAATGGCTTCATGAACCTTCTGCTGCATATATATACAACTTTCAGAATTCTGGAACATAAGTTACAAATCCATTCTGAAGTATCCGAAACAAAGTAGAATATTAAATAATGTTAATTAGTTATCATTATGGAGCACGAACTCAATATTCCATCCAAATTCAATCTGTCATTTTTTAATTCTATAAGCAAGATGTAACGGGGTTGTCGACTCTTCTCATAACTTTTCTACGGCCATTACTACTTTCTCTGCCTTAATAATAATTTCCTGAATGTTCATCAAGTGATTTAGCGTTCCTGATACTTACTTTATTCTGTCTGCAGACTACGTGTATTCTTTGCTTACATATTTGAGTACTGAGGAAAGGAGAGGTCTGCAGCAGCGAGTGATGACTCATCCTGCTCTTCCCTCCCTCTTCCTTGTCTGTTAGTATGGCGTGATACACAGTGGACAGGATGGAGCAGTGGGAGAGAATTTGTGTATATATGCAAAGGGCAACTGGTGAGAACTGGGAAAGTTAAGCTCTCAATGAGGCAAAAACACCAGGCACATATACTGGCAGAGACATGTCTAATGGAAGAGAGTTACTGAAAAGTGCTCACCCCTTTAACCCCTTAACGCTCTGCGCCGTAGCTCTACGGCGCAGAGGTATAAGGGATGTATGAAGAGGGCTTCGGGCTGAGTCCTCTTCATAGCACGTGGGGGTTTTTTGCATATTGCATAAACCCCCACCGCTAATAACCCGTTCGGTGCTACACCGATCGCGGCTATTAACCCCAACCCCCCCCCCCCCTTGCCCCTGCCGCCGGCAAGTCGCGGCGGCATCTAAAAGACGGCGGCGCTCGGCGGGATGCGTTTTTTTTTCGATCGCCACGACCGAACGTCATCGGGGCCGGCGATCGGTTGCCATGGTAGCCTTGTGTCTTCTTTTGCACGAGGCTATCTGGCATCCTGCAGGATTTCGTTACAAATGAGCCATGGGCTCATTGTAATGAATGTGCTGCAAAAATGCCATATATTTCAATATAAGATCTGCGATATATGGTAGCCAGCGATCTACCATCTAGGTTAATGTACCCTAGATTGTCTAAAGAATAGGAAAAAAAAAAGAAAAAAAAAGTTTAAAAATAATTAATAAAAATTAAAAATTCAAATCACCCCCCTTTCCCTAGAACTGTATAAACTAATAACAGTAAATCACAAATATTAGGTATGCGCCGCGTCCCAAAATGCCTGATCTATCAATATAAAACGGTTATCCGCGCTCGGTGACCTCGAGCGGGAACTGGCCGCCCAAAAATGTCGAAATGCTTCACTTTTACAACCCTTTTGTACATAACATAAAAAATGAATAAAAAATGATCAAAATGTCGTTAAGTGACCTCAAAATGGTAGCCAATGAAAACGTCACTTCATTCGCAAAAATGACCCTCCCACATCTCTCCGTTCGCCAAAGTATGAAAAAGTTATTAGCTTCAGAAGATGGCAAACAATTTTTTTCTTTTTTTTTGTACACATTCGTTAATTTTTGAAATGTATACAACACAAATAAAACCTATATAATTGGTATCACCCCGCGATCGCAACCGTAAACCAAAAGAATAAAGAGGCGTGTTAGTTTTGGACGAAGAGTGAAAGTCGTAAAAACTGAGCCCCAAGAACGTGAACGCACTGCGTGTTTTTTTTTTCAATTTTTCCACATGTTTGGAATTTTTTTGCATTCGCAGTCCAACGCACGGCATTAAATAAATACTTATATACGGGAAAGTAAATTGTTACGCACAAACTGTATGGCAGTAGTATTCCTCACTGTATTGTGGTAATATTCCTCACTGTATGGCAGTAGTATTCCTCACTGTATTGTGGTAATAATCCTCACTGTATGGCAGTAGTATTCCTCACTGTATTGTGGTAATATTCCTCAATGTATGGCAGTAGTATTCCTCACTGTATTGTGGTAATATTCCTCACTGTATGGCAGTAGTATTCCTCACTGTATTGTGGTAATATTCCTCACTGTATGGCAGTAGTATTCCTCACTGTATTGTGGTAATATTCCTCAAATGTATGGCATAGGTTTCCTCACTGTATTGTGGTAAATATTCCTCAATTTTATGCAGTAGTATTCCTCACTGTATTTGTAATATTCCAATGTATGGGAAGTGTATTCCTCCCGTATTGTGGTAATATTCCTCACTGTATGGCGGTAAGTGGTTCCTCACTGTATTGTGGTATATTCCTCAATGTATGGCAGTAGTATTCCTCCACTGTTTATTGTGGTAATATTCCCTCAATGTATTGGCAGTATGATTCCTCACTGTTTTTGGTTCCAAGATTATTTCTCCTCACTGTATGACCGTAAATATTTTCTCACTGTATTGTGGTAATATTCCTCAATGTATGGCAGTAGTATTCCTCACTGTGTGCAGGTAATATTCCTCACTTTATGCAGAAAACGTTCTCATTGTATGGTGGTAATATTCCTCATTGTATGGGGGAAGTGTTCCTCATTGTATGGTCTAATATTCCTCAGTGTGTGGGGTTTATATTCCTTACTGTATGGAGGTAGTGTTCCTCACAGTATGGCAGTAGTATTCCTCACTGTATAGCGGTAATATTTCTCATTGTATTTGCCTAGTGATATTATTGATGATGTTAGTCTTTCTATGGGGGTCTGTTTATTATCCTTGTTATGGTATTTATTTTGTTATCCTGGTAATGCAGCAATATTATATGTCCCTTATAAAATGCTATTGTCTGAAATTATAGGCTAAATAGCCATGTTGGCACTTTGCGATAATTACATGGACTTTGGTTTGCAGTTTGGGTCTCTAATAGGTTTGCCATCACTGATCTATGGTAACAAATGATAACAAAAGATTTCTATGTTGCTGTTCTTTCTGTATAGGTAGGGTCTAGGGGATTTTTATTTAGACATGGGGGTATTTATCAGGACTTTTCCGCCACAACCACGCAAGGGTGGCATGGAGAGTCGTGAAGGGGGAGGGGGTCGTTGAGGAAGTGGGCTTCGTATAGGGGGAGTGGACCAGCGAGCAGCATTCCTGTCCCCGCATCGGCGCACTTGCTGCAGCCCATGACTCTTCACATGTAAAGATTGTCTGGCTTCCCCAGCTAAGACCAGGCATACAAATAAAACTCCGGAAAAGCGGTCGAGCCATCATACGCCAGGGCTCGTTATAAATAACCCCCAGGATCTCCATACTTTACACCCAATACCATAAACCCAATTATACAGTATATGTGACAATTATAATACTTTTTTATGTCAGAAAGTTTCCCAATTTTGTTTGGGATGGTTTCAGGCATCCGTCGCACCAGTTTTGACACCATGGTACGGTTTTCTATTTGGCTACAATCGATCTGTTGACACATAATATAATACAAAGCTTATGGTTCAAAGGCATAAAAAAGACAATTTTTCTTAAATATATTGTATTAAATTGGCAATTACTTTCTATGGAGATGGAATTAAAATAGATTTCTCTGCCTTATAACAGCTATAGATTTTTTTACTGCTTAAAAGTAGCTGACGCCACTGACAAGTTACAATAAATCTCTCCAACGCTCATGGCAAATTGTGGATTACATACAAATGTTTTTTCTTTACACTAAATATAATGTACGATATAAGGCACACTGTTTATAGGAGAGGGAAAACAAATATTAAAAAGCATTTTTAGTGGATAATAGAGGTGCCCTATGGACTTGTTTGCAATGTAAGTAAGTTTGACAAATGAGGCATGTTGAGCAGAACATGACAATGATGGATCGAGCTTTGAAACTTTCAGAATATGTGACATATTTCAATTGCAGTGTTTGATTGGTGACATAGCAAAACTGTCAGGTTGTCACAAAATTGTATGTGCCTTCCAAGTTAACATCTTGTTAGTTACAGTACAGTACATATCTGCTGTTCAAGCACAATACTGTATGTACTTCATACAGTATCATGAATTATGGCATGAAAGATTACTAGAATTAAATAAACGTCTATTATAAATATACAAGAATTTGTATTTGAAAGGTGAATTATATGTTAAAATAAAGTCATAGGAAGTCTACCAACTCATCAGAGTACACTAGAATGACCATTGATTCATATATTTCGGTAGCAGAGCAGCAGAAAATGGCAGCATCTGTGCTTGGCTTCTATTGTAGTGCATGTCTGTAGGTAGGGCCAATTCTAGCTTTTTTGCTGCCCGAGGCAAAAATTTGCATTTGAGGACATCCTCACAAAGTGTCATCAGATCATTGACACCCTGCAACTGACACTACCCCTGCTGTCTAACCCACTAGTAGTTCAGTCAGTGACAAACAGCTGGATCTAGTACCTTACAGGTGATGATCTGCCCAATCAGGAGCATGTCCTTATTACAATTTCTCCTATGACGTATCACTGATGAATTCGCTGCCAGATGTCTTTAACTCCAGCAAATACCCCACACTGTGCATTTAAAATTACCACAGTCACATACAGTGTAATGTAACCTAGATACCATCCTATGTTTAGTCCCCCCAATAAATTAAAGTATGTAGAGCAACCATAATTTATTATATATTCCAGACCCCTTATTCTAAATCTATAGTTATTATATTAAACCAAATAGATAATAATATATAGTTATTATATTAAACAATAGATAATAAATACAGCCAGACCCCATCATGGGTAGTAAATAATAATGATGATGATAATAATACTATTTTTATCGCTTTCAGGAAATTTAGTGTTGCCTACATCTCCAAGTTAACATGACAACAATAAAAATATAAAACATATATATATATATATATATATATATATATATATATATATATATATATACAGGCAGGAACCCCCATAAATCCTATATACAGGCTGCCCTCCATAATGTTTATACAGGATGCCTCCTCCTCCCCAGAGAGTATAATCAGGCAGGATCTCCCATAGTATATAGAGGGATACCCTTTATATACTAAAGTGCCACCATAGATAATTTGTACAGACATAGGGGCAGATTTACTTACCCGGTCCGTTCGCGATCCAGTGGCGCGTTCTCTGCGCTGGATTCGTGTCCGGCCGGGATTCATCAAGGCAGTTCGTTCGGCCACACCCCCCGATTTCCGTCGCGTGCATGTCGGTGCCAATGCGCCACAATCCGATCGCGTGCGCCAAAATCCCGGCGCAATTCAGGTACAATCGGCGCAAATCGGAAATATTCGGGTAACACATCGGGAAAACACGAATCGGGCCCTTAGTAAATGACACCCATAGTGTTTTTCTGCTATTACCAGAGGCCCCTATGTATGTTCCAGGCTTCTCTGCAGTATTTTTCACCTTGTAAATAAGATGGCGGCTGAGGGCTGGTTCAAGCAGCAACATCTTTATTTAGTAAATTATTTTATATTGTTCCCTTATAAAGAATGGCTGGACCATTCTACAACCTCTTGTGTCACCCCCTCATCCTCATAGTCTGTAAGCTCTTGTGAGCAGGGCCCTCACTCCTATTGTTCCATATGAGTGAGTGTAATGTAATATAGTTGTATATGTCCCCTATGATTTGTAAAGCGCTACGGAATTTGATGGCGCTATATAAATAAAGATTATTATTATTATATGTGACACAATTATTAGCCTTAGAGGTGTTTGGGACCACATATCTACTTTACAAAAGGATGAATTTAGCATGAACCAGTAAAGGACCTTTAAAAAAATATTCTAGTTAAAAAATTAAATGGGCCAAACTGACTTTTAACAATTAAGCTGATCTATGTGATATCCTATGTTATTTCTGGATGGCGACCTGATCTTTCTTGCTAGTCCTGGCATCTGTGGCATTAATGGTAGGCTGCTAGGACCATTTATCTACCAACAATGCAATTCTTCTCTTGATCTACTAGTTCTCTAATTCCAATGTTTTTCACTCATTTTCTCTATGTTGTTATACTGTTTGTAAAAGCTTTGGTGTACAACAATGATAATGCTACAAATAATATACCATCCACAACAGTCCAAAGAGTATAAAGTAGCATTTTATTTTATACAAACTCTTCTAAACTGAGCAATAGTCATAAAATAAATGGGCTTATGAAACTTTCTATTACTATTAGTTGCTGCAATGAAAGTGTTATCGCTGTGTTCTGGCCTCTGCCTTCCTTTGTGTGTCTGGATGTAATTGCTCGTCTCATACAAGTGTTGATGACAATAGCAGAGGTTGGCAGACACTGTACAATAGCCTAAGTGCCTCAAATGTTACCCTTGTGCACACTAAAGGACCGAGCTCATCCTGTGTGACTCTTATCCTTCCCCGAACACAGAGAAAAAAATGAAGTGGCTTCAATGAACCTTCTGCTGCATATATAGACAACTTTTCAGAATTCTGGAACATAAAGTTTACAAGATCCAATTCTGAAGTATCCAGAAACAAAGGTAGAATATTAAATAATGTTAATTAGTTATCAGTTATGGAGCAAGAAACTAATATTCCATCCAAATTCAATCTGTCATTTTTTTAATTCTATAAGCAAGATGTTTAACGGGGTTGTCGACTCTTCTACATAACTTTACTACGTGCCATTACTGCCTTAATAATAATTCCTGAATGTTCATCAAGTGATTTAGCGTTCCTGATACTTACTTTAGTTCTGTCTGCAGACTACGTGATTCTTTGCTTACATATTTGAGTACTGATGAAAAGGAGAGGTCTGCAGCAGCAGAGTGATGACTCATCCTGCTCCTTCCCTCCCCTCTTCCTTGTCTGTTAGTGAGGGCGTGATACACAGTGGACAGGATGGAGCAGTGGGAGAGAAGTTGTGTATATATGCAAAGGGCAACTTGGTGAGAACTGGGAAAGGTTGAAGCTCTCAATGGAGGCAAAAACACAGGCACATATACATGCAGAGACATGTCTAATGGAAGAGAGTTACTGAAAAGTGCTCAGCCCCTTTAACCCCTTAACGCTCTGCGCCGTAGCTCTACGGCGCAGAGGTATAAGGGATGTATGAAGAGGGCTTGCGGGCTGAGTCCTCTTCATACACAGGTGGGGGTTTTTGCATAATGCATAAAACCCCCACCGCTAATAACCGCGGTCGGTGCTAGCACCGATCGCGGCTATTAACCCCCCCCCCCCCCGTTGCCGCCGGCAAAGTCGCCGGCGGCATCTAAAAGACGGCGGCGCGCGGGCGTTTTTTCGATCGCCACGACCCGAACGTCATCGGGGGCCGGCGATCGGTTGCCATGGTAGCCTTGTGTCTTCTTTTGACACGAGGCTATCTGGCATCTGCAGATTCGTTACAATGAGCCAGTGGCTCATTGTAATGAATGTGCTGCAAAAATGCCATATATTGCAATACAGAAGTATTGCAGTATATGGTAGCAGCGATCTGACCATCTAGGGTTAATGTACCCTAGATGGTCTAAAAGATAGTGAAAAAAAAAAGAAAAAAAAAAGTTTAAAAAATAAAAAGAACATTATAAAAAATTCAAACCACCCCCCTTTCCCTAGAACTGATATAAAACATAATAAACAGTAAAAATCACAAACATATTAGGTATCGCCGCGTCCCAAAATGCCTGATCTATCAAAATATAAAAACGGTTACGGCCAGCGGTGACCTCCGAGGCGGGAAATGGCGCCCAAATGTCCGAAATGCGACTTTTACACCTTTTTTACATAACATAAAAAATGAAATAAAAAATGATCAAAATGTCGTTAAGACCTCAAAATGGTAGCAATGAAAACGTCACTTCATTTCGCAAAAAATGACCCCTCACACATCTCCGTGCGCCAAAGTATGAAAAAGTTATTAGCGTCAGAAGATGGCAAAAATTTTTTTTCTTTTTTGTACACATTCGTTTAATTTTTGAAAATGTATTAAAACACAATAAAACCTATATAAATTTGGTATCACCGCGATCGCACCGAACCAAAGAATAAAGTAGGCGTGTTATTTGGAGCGAAGAGTGAAAGTCGTAAAAACTGAGCCCACAAGAACGTGACGCACGTGCGTTTTTTTTTCAGTTTTTCCACATTTGGAATTTTTTTTCAGCTTCGCAGCACACGGCATGTTAAAATAAATAACATTACGGGAAAGTAAAATTTGTTACGCACAAAATAAGCACTCACACAGGTCTGTACACGGAAAAATTAAAAAGTTATGGATTTTTGAAGTTGGAGAGCGAGAAATGAGCCGAAAAACCCTCTGTCCTTAAGGGGTTAAACTATGGAAGAAGAGACACATGTATCACCTAATCCCATGCCAACAAATGCCTGGTTTTCCAATAGGTAAATTCTTCCCAGAATGTATCTCATTACTAAACTGCCTGAGGCACCTGAGATCATGAGCACCCCACACAAAAGTGGAAAGTAGGTTCTAGGTAGAGCCTATGGATCTAAGAGTTACCCCTTTTCACTGTAAGCTCACTAAGAAACAGAATTCTGCTATTAATGAAATTAAATCTAATCCTAATATTGACAAGGGTTAGGGACAGGATATCTCAAAGTATATGTTTTTTCACATGTGACGTAAATTTCTATTCAGCAATTCCTCGTCATCTAGCTTTGACAGCAGTAGAACATCTATTCAAATACAGTACATATAATGGGGAAATGTAATATTTCATCATTACAGCTATTGATTTTTTACTCAAGCATAATTTTTTCATGTTCAATAACATTTTTCCAATAAGATCTGTCAATAAGATTGTGGTGCCCCAATGGGTGAAAATGTCTTACCTCTTTAGCCAACTATTTTTGTAGCCTGGGAAAAATTCTTATTTTTTTCTCAAAATAATCCTTTTTTTCCACAAATCATTTGGTACGGAATGTACCTTATATACTCGAGTATAAGCCTAGTTTTTTCAACACAATTTGTGCTCAAAAACCCTAACTCGCTTATACTAAAACTAAAAAAATAAAGTCAAAACTCACCTTTCTGCATCACCTGTAGGTGCCTCTTCTCTCTGGACAGTCGTAGACAGAAGAGGACCTATGGGGGACGTCGGAAAGATGATACAGTGTTATTTTTTTCCTACTCAGGGGCTGGGGGGCATAGGTCAGGTATGCTACAGGGGCTGGCAGACTATATACTGGAGGCTGTAACCAATGCATTTCCCACCCTCGGCTTATACTTGAGGAAATAGGTTTTCCCAGTTTTTTGGGTTAAATTAGGGGTTTGGTTTATACTCGGGTCGGCTTATACTCGAGTATATACGGTAGTGGGATGACGTGCTGCTGTGTGAAAGGGCAGTGCGTCATCTGCAGCCGTATTCATTGAATACATATTGACAATGAGGTAATCTAAAATCTCTACGACGAACCCCTAAGGACATTGTTCATTTTTGGATTTAGAACTTACTGGCAATGTCAACGAATGCCTCAGTTGAGGTTAATATGTTTGCAGCCATATCTGGCAATATAATATTAGCGAAGCTAGCTGTCCCCTTCACACACACACAATCTGATCTATAGGAATTCTTTAGAGACTAAAAAAATAAGTTCAAATGAAAGATTTTATCAGGACAAAGTATGCAAAAACCCATAGATTCACTCGATAGGGCTGCCATCTTAAAGACCTGGAGAAGTCCAAGGGCAAGTTTGACACTTTAGCACAGCCTACAGCCCACAGTTTAATTCCAATAAGCCCTGAAAAACAGCATCTCTCCAATGGCTTGTGAACCAAAAGAATAGGTTTTATTGGCAACATTAAAGGGGTTGGCCACTTTTCTTTTTACATAAATTGACCACGTGCCTTTACTGCCTTAATAATAATCCCTGAATGTACCTTATATACTCGAGTATAAGCCTAGTTTTTCAACACAAAATTTGTGCTCAAAAACCCTAACTCGGCTTATACTAAAACTAAAAAAATAAAGTCAAAACTCACCTTTCTGACATCACCTGTAGGTCCTCTTCTCTCTGGGACAGTCTGAGACAGAAGAGGACCTATGGGGGACGTCGGAAAGATGAGTACAGTGTTATTTTTTTTCCTACTACAGGGGCTGGGCAGGCTGTATGCTACAGGGGTTGGGCAGGCTGTATGCTACAGGGGCTGGCAGACTATATACTGGGAGGCTGTAACCAATGCATTTCCCACCCTCGGCTTATACTTGAGGAAATAGGTTTTCCCAGTTTTTTGTGTTGAAATTAGGGGTTTTGGTTTATACTCGGGTCGGCTTATACTCGAGTATATACGGTATGTGGATGACGTGCTGCTGGTGTGAAAGGGCAGTGCGTCATCTGCAGCCGTATTCATTGAATACATTATTGACAATGAGGTAAGTCTAAAATCTACGACTGAAACCCCTAGGGACATAGTCCATTTTTTGGATTTAAAACTTACTGGCAATGTCAGGAATGCCTCAGTTGAGGTTAATATGTATTGCAAGCCATTATCTGGCAATATAATATTAGCAGAAGCTAGCTGTCCCCCTTCCCACACAATCTGATCTATGGGGAATTCTTAAGAGCTAAAAAAATATTTTCCAATGAAAGATTTTATCAGGAACAAAGTATGGAAATAACCCATAAATTACTCGATAGGGGCTGCCATCTTAAAGACCTGGAGAAGTCCAAGGGCAAGTTTGACACTTTTAGCACAGCCTACAGCCCACAGTTTAATGACATCCGAAGAATAATAAGCAGGACAGAGACCCTGAATTCAAAATTATCTTAAAAATGGTTTCAAGCCAGAAGAGGTAAAACTTTGGGAAACCTAGTCTCCCTTAGTCAAGTCACTATTCAGACTAAACAGAAAACCTGGCTCTCTATAAAAGTTTTTTTCAAGTGTGGTGGTAGCTGTTGTTATGTCTGTAACTTTGCCCAAAAAAACTAGCAAGGTCACAATTGATGATAAGCAACAAATAGTACTCGTATTTCATCATTTGCAACATAAGCTATGTCACTTATGTTATGTATTATTCCGCTTGCAATTTGCGCTATGTTGGGGGCACAATTCATAAGCTGAAAACTAGAATAGCAGAGCACATTGTAGACATTAAGGTCCCTTCCACACTTGCGTTGCAGATCACGTCAGAGTTTGATCAGGGTGCGATCAGGGTTTGGTCAGTGAAAAACGCACATTTTGTATCAGAGTGAAATCAGTTTTCAGTCAGAGTTTGTTCAGTGTCTCAGTTTTTCACGCGCGTTTTCAATGCAATTTCAATGCAATTTCAATGCGTTTTTCATGCGCAGGACTGAGCTCTATCTTTTCTATGGCAATTGATGCGTGAAAAACGCATTGCACTTGCATTGCACTTACAAGTGTCTCAAAGTGCGATGCGTTTTTGATGCATCTCCATAGACTTGTATGGAGCATTTTTGCACGCGCGTGACTTGCAAAAGTAGAACATGTCGAGATTTAAACGTGCGTTAAAAAAAACGCGCGTTTGTGCATGAAAAAAATGCAAGTCTGAAAAGATCCATTGATTACAATAGGTCAGAGTGCAATGCAAGTTCTGCGCGTCAAAAGCACGCGCAGAAAACGCGCGTGAAAAACGCAAGTGTGAAAGGGGCCTCAGAAAGGCAACTCGCATGCATCAGGTGCAGCTTCTTTGTGGAGGTACATAAACGTAACCTCCAATTTTTTACCATTTTTGCTGTTGAGACGTTAGTTAGTTAACATAAACGTAAATTACTATTACGTGAGGTAAGTGCATTGGATTGTGACACAATTTGAATGTTAAATCCCTCGCTCAGTCCAAATCAGTCAGATCGTCCCGCCCCCCGAATTCTCTTGCATGAAAGTCGGCGCAGCTGCGCCAGAATCCGATCGCTTGCGACACAAACGACTGCTAAATACCTGTCACAGCTATACAATCCCCGAAAACGTCTGAAAATCCGACTAAAGTGCAGGCGTGGACCCTTAGTAAATAAGCCCCACTGTGTTGCAGTATTCACACCACATGTCCCACTATATGCTCAATTTGCATTTTACAGATTATGTTGAAGTATTTACATATATGTTCAACAATATACTAAACATGCTTTATACTGCCACACTCTTTTGTAAGTACTTAAACTATGTGTAAATATGCACTGTTCTACATATCTAATTTTGATCTAATTATTATCTAATATATGCATACAATCACAAATCTATTCACCTATTTATCAGCATATTGGGGCTTATTTACTAAGTTCCCGCGGCCGCATTTCCGTCGGGTTTTCGGGGATCGTGAGGGGGATTGCATCACACACGATTGGATTATGTCGCAATCACGCAGGCTTTCACGCGACACAAATCTGGGGGCAGGCTGACGGACGATCCGACGGATTCAGACTATGCACGGGATTTAACAAGTCAAATTGTGTCGCAAGACATGCACTCACATACACCGGGAAGGTATTCATACTTTGGCGCACATTTACTTATCCGCGATCCCCAATCCGGACTGTCCGACGAGGATGAATTCTGACGTGATTCATGAAGATCGTGTGCCCGATATCGTGCATGTGTCGCTTCCCTGATCAGGTCCGCCAGAATTCACCATCTTCCTCCTGGTGTATGTAAGTGCATGGCTTGTGACACAATTTTAAGTTAAATCCTGCAGTTTGTCCGAATCTGTCGGATCGTTTAACAGCCCGCCCCCCGATTTGGGGGGCACAATCCCATTCTAAATAAATCTCTGTCCCAGCGGCGCAAAACAGAAATCAGCGGGATGTCCTACAAAAGTGCGGTCAGCGGGGCCCTTAGTAAATGAGCCCCTATGTGTCCAATGTGTTTACCCTGTGCTTTACTAGCACACTGGGGCAAATTTACTTACCCGGTCTAGTCGCAATCCCGCGACATGTTGTCCGCCGCACAAATTCCGCGGTTTTTCCGAATCCGTCAGGTTGTCCGACGGCCACACCCCCGATTTCTGTTGAGTGCAAGCCGACACCGATGCGCTACAATCCAATCGCGTGCGCCAAAACCCCGGGGCAATTCAGCGAAAGACGGAAATATTCGGGAAACCCGTCGAAAGTGCAGCGTTCGGACCCTTAGTAAATGAGCCCCATTGTGTTGGGAAGTATGCACACATATGCACAAGGATGCATTTTATCTGTTGAAATAATTGGTGAATTTTGTTGGGCAACATTCACATTACATGTTTGGCAAAGAGTTCTACCTGCCATTTACTAACACTTTATGTGGGCCAGTAGTCACACACTGTATTTGGTAATGTATTTAGCCTATGGTTAATTAACACACTGTGATAAGAAATATTCACATTATGAATTTTGCGTGTTTAGTTCAGGATTCACCAGCACACTGTGTTGGGAGATATTCACACTATGTATCCAGTAGTGTGGTTACCTTTTCTCTCTTTTAGGCCCCTTTCACACTTGCGTTTTTCACGCGCGTTTTCTGCGCGTACTTTTGACGCACAGAACTTGCATTGCACTCTGACCCATTGTAACCAATGGGCCTTTTCAGACTTGCATTTTTTTTCATGCACACACGCTTTTTTTTTTAACGCGCATTTAAATCTCAACATGCTCTACTTTTGCATGTCACGCGCGTGAAAAACGCAACATACAAGTCTATGGAGATGCATCAAAAACGCATTGCACTCTGAGACACTTGCAAGTGCAATGCAAGTGCAATGCGTTTTTCACGCAGCAATTGCCATAGAAAAGATAGAGCTCAGTCCTGAGTCTTTTCACGCGCAGAAAACGCGCCTGAAAAACGCATTGAAATTGCATTGAAATTGCATTGAAAACGCGCGTGAAAAACTGAGACACTGAACAAACTCTGACTGAAAGCTGATTGCACTCTGATGCAAAATGTGCGTTTTTCACTGACCAAACCCTGATCACACCCTGATCAGACTCTGACGTGATCTGCAACGCAAGTGTGGAAGGGGCCTTACTCTGTTCATTTGAGTTTTCACATATGTTTTGCATTTGTATCTGTAATTGCTTTGTGATGGGTCTCTGATTGGTCTCATGAATCTTTTTAATGCTGTAGCTGTTTGATGTTTTTTATACCATGAATAAGAACCACCTGGTTCGGAACGCAAAGGTCTAGTCCAGTTTCACCATGATGTCTGTACATCTTTATAGTCTACTAGGAAAAGTGCAGCAGTTCCTGCTACATTTTTTTTAGGTTCTACCAAAGCGGCTGTTAAAAAAAAATTTGTGATTTGAGGGAAATGCAGGATTTTTGAATGCTTCAAACTGTATGGGTGTCCTCAGACTAGTTGAGAAACTAACTGTTGTGAAGAGTGAAGAGACTTAGACTTCAAGCCTCTACAACAACTCTAGACCAGTTTAACATATTGAATCATTAGAACACTTCATTGCTCTATACTACAACCATAGCCAATTCATCTTAAATCATAGGATATAAAAATATAGCCATCCAGAGTTATTAGTCATAAAACTTAAACCTATGAGACCATCATGTTTTTTCACTAAGCATTAATGCATAAAAATGGTACACAACTTAATAGATCATTGCAGAATTGATAAAGATGAGTGGACCTGAATTTGAAGTCTGTGTCCAGGGTTTGGGTGTGTCCTGAGCCACCCGCACATATTACCGAATAGGCGGACATGCAGCCAATCAGAAAAATTGCCGCCCCCAGCTACTAGCCAAAGATGTGATTGATCAGAGTGTATGTAGCTAAAATAAGTGACCAGTGACATCAGTTGGCGCCAGGTGCCATAGCAAGGTGTTCTGCTGGGATGTGGAAGCAGCCAGGAAAGCGAGTGCAGGCATTCAGCTGATGTCATACAACCCAAGAAAGGTATGTTACACTAGAGATTTCCTAAGCATTTGACTTCCAACACCCAACTCAAAGATCTTACTCTTAACTAGCTACCTAAATTACCCCACCACCACCATTGAGAGATAGAAAATAAATGCAAAAGGGAATTTATAAAAACAAAAACTTACATTTTACTATGTGAAAATGCAGAGAAAGGTTTGTTGAACCTTGGAATTACAGTGAGCTAGAATTATTTTCAGATTGTCATTCCAAGATAAGTACAATTTGAGAAATGAGAAGTCCAGGTCAAGGATTTGTCCTCCTTAAGTCTATTTAATACATACAGTTGGATTTCGGGTGCTTTAAAAACAAGTAATGGGAACAGAGAACTCCCACTGAGAACCAACTGGCTCAGGGATTGTTCTCACCACTCATTAAAGGGAAATTAAATCACACATGACCTACATCTCCATCAGCATCATCCCTGCCGAAGTTAATAAAACAACATGCCGTATCCATAATATGACAAAGCAGACATGTCTTCGCTGACCTTGTGCACATGCCACTACTTTATTCAGGGCTGATTCCCAGGTGGCTAGCAGGATTCCTCTTGTTCTGGTGGAAGTAGAGCACAGGAGGGGCTGTTACTAGAGATTACACACTCGTTGGCTTGTTTATTCTTCTTAAATCTAGTTCATACAATGCCTTTGGAATCGGCACAATTTCCTGCAAATATTTTTTTAATCTTTTGTTCTTTAACGTTTAATGAAAAGCAAAGGCGGAAAAGAACGCTACAAGACTTCTGAAATCTGCCAATTTGTCTGTTTTATGGCATTGTCCCTCCTTCTGGAAGCCTTTATAAAGCAGATTTAAGGCTTCATAAAAAACATAGAGAAATACATTAATGGCAATCGATTCGAAAGGAGCAGCCTAGAGAGGAGCTAAAGCTAATGTACAGCAATTTGTGTCCATCCCTGCATAAAATACTGATCTTACTTTCTGGGTCTGGACAATGCATAAAGGGTATTTGAAACCAAAAAATCTTTTATTCTTAAAGTATCTCCTCCTTCTATTGTTTCACATTCAATGGTGCAGGATTTTTTCATATTAATCTATTCAATATCACTTGCAAATCTTCTAGTCTATGCTTTTTACTTAGTAGAGAGTCTTTATCCATTAAAAGAAGTAAAGCGATCATGTGATCAATATGTTAATTTACACCCCATTTACATAAAAGGGAGAGCGTGAATTTTCTCACATAAAAGAAAAAGGTATATGTAGAGCCAAGCAGACTGTCATGGGTGCTCCTGCGATCCACATCTCCGATGGCAAGCGCACCCATGCCCCTCTCCGTGGTAGCAGCCCTGACTTCCTGACTTCACTCACTTCTCCACATTCCTGCTCCCATCCCGGCTGCCCAATGCGTGCGTCCCCGCTGGCTAGGGCGCACGTGCCCCGGCACTCGCAAATTTAAAGGGCCAGTGTGCAGCTGATTGGCGCTTGCCACTTCCCGGGTTTCCATAAAGGCCGCCTTTTCACAGCATTCCCTGCTGGATCTTTGAGTTACCTCCCATTGTGACCCCAGACCTATCCTCGACTTTGCTCCTTCACTGCCAGCCCTGACCATTCACTCCATCCCCGACCTTGAACACGCACCTGTCCCCGACTACGAGATTGCCTGCTGATTCTGTACCTCGACCTTGGCTTTCACCACAGACAAGTTGGGCCTGTGGAAAGACCTGGTGGCACCACGCCGCAGCAAAACCAACTCGCTTAAGGGCGGGCCCTGGTGAGAACCGAGTGGCACTTAGATTCCAGTCCCAGGTGTCAGCTTTTGTCATAGGGGTCCAGGGGGTTCACTACCCCAGAAGCCTGACACAGACTATTGTATATTGCTCCTACTGTGGACACATGGACTCAGAAATGTTGTCCCTGCACTCCATACTACTGATTATAAGTTTCTTTTCTAGGTGATCAAAATGAGGTTGAAGATGAAGAGGAGCATAGGTTTGTATATCTAGTTTTTTTGTGGTAATTTCCTTTCAGTTACCGGATACTGAACATCAAAAACTCTGTCCTATAATCACCGTTTATCTAAGCTCAACATCACCACAAGCCTAGTTTACCCACAGATCACTGATTTTTTTTTTCTGACTCAACCTCTGTAGGTGGCATGGAAATTAGGATTCCTCATGTGACATTGACTAACCAGTTTGCCATGGCAAACCAACTCTGGCCTGTGCTAAAGTGCCCCCCCCCCACAAGTTAAAGGGGTATTCCCATCTGGGCATTTGCATTAAATTAAATTCATTTGCCTTATGTAAACATTTCTTCAATTGGATGTTAATAAAAAAAATGTTCTTGTGTGAAGATAATTTCTCATAAATGTAGTCATGTTGTCCCGATAGCTTCCTCGGATACGACCACGTCACACTCTGGCAGCGGTGGCCAGACTTGCGCTATAAAGTCCTGTCGGACCACCAGGATTCAGCAATCATTACCACAGGATGGCTGTGCGACATGTAGTATCTCCTGTATATACTGAGAAGAAAAGAAGTGTGCTACACTGAACCAAAATTCTATTTTTAATCCAATCCAATCTTTATTCCAAAATATCAAAAATACACAACAATTTGATTAAAATTGTCAGAAAGAACACAGGGTGGAGTGGGCCAATGGCTCTACTCCATCCACCACCCCTATCCACAAGTGTATGGACAAAATACAAGAAGTTAAGTAGATGTCAAGGTATACAATTCAATGCGTATCAGTGGCTAAAATGAACAAGTACAAAAGATGTAAACATCCCACTAGTATATAGCTGAAAATACAATTGACATGGAGTCACCTGCCAACAAAACATACAAAGTATTTAGACATATGCAATATAACTCTTACAAAAGAGTGCAGGTACCATGTAATGATCCAATGTATAAATAAACCGGGTACAACTGGGCCTGGCCAAGCACACAGGTATACCCATACACAAACCTAAGCCACAATGCGCACCATACACTGAACGGGTGGTAGGGGTGGGAGGCTCTCTCTAGCTGTGCACGCCCCACTCTGTTTAGTGTGTTGCCATGTAGTAACTCCTGGACATTTTATATACAATAACCTTTTGTTTCTTTGTGCACTCAATCCATCTGAGGTGGCCGTAACCAAGGAAGCAATCTCGTTTCTAAGGGACAACATGGCTACATTTATGAGAAATTATCTTCACACAGGAAATTTTTTTTTAATAACATCCAATTGAAGAAATGTTTATATATGGCAGATTAATGAAACTGAATGTGAGTGCCCAGACGAGAATACCCCTTTAACATTGGCACCAGATAAGCGAACCTGACTTTTCCCATGGATTTCAATGGCTTCTGGTGTGTGGTATTACACCAGGACAGATAATCAGATTCATATTAAGTATGGCTACATTAGTATTAACCTCCTATAATATTATTTTTATTGCTGTTGCAATCCAGTCCTGAGCTGGTGTCCCTGGCTTAAAACTGTGTACCTGTTAGCATACAATATCTAAGGATGTTCACTGTTTTATTGCAGGCAGATAACAGAAACTTCACACACTTGTGTTTATCTGCCTCTTCAGAGAGGAGCAATAGCTGTACGAAGAGAATATTACGATTATTTCTGTTTTGTTTAAAAACTAATAGTTTACTGCAGAAGATGGCTTCCCAGCAGCCTAAGTTTGTTCCTTGTAATCGAAATGAGATATTATCATTGTTTTGTGACAGGAAGAGAGGACGTTCCACTCTGAATGTTACATCTGAAATTGTTGAAAACTTGCACTGCTCTAAAGTTTTTCACATTCCTGGGGGGATAGGTAAATCGTCATGATGTTTTTGTTGACAAGTATTTCCTCACAGATAACAGATGAGCTTTCTTTCATTCTCATTCAGGTATGAGATCTCCACACAAAACTGTAAATATATATTTTTTAAATAAATATATCAGTCTGACTTTTTGCATGAATCAGTTGATAAACCGAGGCTTCTATTTTCTTCTCTTAAAATGTCACATTCCGAGTGGATGGGTTTGAACAGCGTTGTTGTTGTCCTGCATATAACTCAATCTATAATATATTGTCCTTTTGTCCTTCTAGTGTAGCATTGTATATTCCAGAAGCAAAATTATAAATAGTTAAAATATTCTAAAAAGCATAACATGGTGTAGATACAATAGGTAGAGTAGTCAAAATATGTAACAAAAACAATAATAAAACAGAACTTTATATCATGTTTCTACGCTTGTCTTTTTAAATGGAAAATTACGTCCAATCCACACACCATCCTAAATAAAGAACACCTAAATACTGAAGGATTAGTGGTCATAAAAACTACCATAAATTGGTCAATGTCAGATAATTTTTTTGGCAATTTTTTTTTAAAAGACTCCCCCCTCAGGGAAACAGTTAAACAATAGAAACTTTTAAGTAAAGTTGAAAAAGACACACATACCAGTGACAAGAAATACAGGCAGTCTCCGGGTTACATACAAGGTTCTATAGGTTTGTTCTTAAAGGAAACTTACCATTTCAAATGGTAGGTGTAAGCTGTAAACACCGAGCACCAGCTCAGGGTGAGCTGGTGCCGGTGCTTAGTTTTAGTGTTAAAAACCGCGGTATCGCGGTTTTAACACTTTTGAAACTTTATAGCAGAAAGCTGCTTCGGCGCTGCGCGCGACTGTGCGCGCGCAACACCTGCGGCATTTCCTATGTAGGCGCGCGCACGCAGCGCCAAAGCAGTTTCTGCTATAAAGTTTCAAAAGTGTTAAAACCGCGATACCGCGGTTTTAACACTAACAAACTAAGCACCGGCACCAGCTCACCCTGAGCTGGTGCTCGGTGTTTACAGCTTACACCTACCATTTGAAATGGTAGGTTTCCTTTAAGTTGAATTTGCATGTAAGTCAGAGCTGTATATTTTATAATTGTAACCCCAGCCAAAAATGTTTTGGTCTCTGTGCCAATTGGATTTTTAAACTTTTGGGTTGTCATAAGAACCAGGATTAGCAATAAAGCTTCATTGCAGACACCTTTGATAACTGTTATAGCTATGTGTTGTAGCCTAGGACTGAAGTACAGTAAATGATCAACATCCAGAGGTCCGTTTGTAACTAGGGGGTCATCTGTAAGTCGGGTGTTCTTAAGTAGGGGACCGCCTGTAAAGGCATTTTTCCATTCATTTTCAAAAAGTGTTAAAAAAGTTACTGAAACCATATATTGAGCAAAATAAGAAAAATTTTAAAACTTTTAAATTGTAGATATTTTTTATATCCTCCAGTCTTTATAAAAATCATTAAAGATCATTGACATGTTCACATATTCCCTAAAATGGTTCCACTGCAAACCACAAAACCACTTTGCCCACAAACATTAAATCCCTAAATGGGTACACTGATCAAAAAATGAAACACTGTGGAGCAGATTTATCAAGTGTCTGAAAGTCAGAATATTTCCAGTTGCCCATGTCAACCAATCACAGCTCAGCTTTCATTTTACCAGTGCTCATGAATATTTTAAAGGGGAGCTGTGATTGGTTGCCATCGGCAACTGGAAATATTCTGACTTTCAGGCACTTGATAATCTGCCCCTGTATATTTTTCCCCTAACGTTTTAAAGAAGGTTCTCTAATACTGGATCTATATCTCTATATTACTGTATTCTTGGCAACATGTAAAATAAAGCCAATCTATTATTTATGACACATGATAAACGGCTCAAAATGTTAAATTTTCATTTATTCCCATCCTCATTCAGAAAGCTTTGATAAGAATTTCATATTACAAACCCCAAACTACAATTCAAAAATAAAATTTGCGCTGCAAAAATTAGCTACATTGATAGAAAAAAACACAACTGAATAAACTGACGTAACATGAGCTGTGCATTCTGAATGTATTTTCCAGGCTAAGGATAGGTCCTCAATATCAGCAAGGTGGAGATCCAACAACCAGCACCCCTAGAGATCAGATGGGAATGGAACAGGAAGCAAACAGCTCTATTCTCTGAGTAGTGGCTGGACCGAGTCATTTCACATCATTTCTTTAAGATTTAGCCTAACCCCGTAGACAAATTCTGTTTAAAGGACTTTTTTATTCAATACACAATTGCATCTTTAATGTGTTTCGGAAGTGTAACTCGGTGATGCAGAAACTTTGTAACACTTTTACATTATCTTGCACATTCTGGCCAGAAGTTACACCACTCTGCTCTCTAAAGATAAAACTGTCTTGCATATACAATGTGATAAATGACACACGGCTTTGCATTAAGACATATTCCCTGGATGACAAGTCACTTCAAAGAGAAAAAAAAATGCTGGGTATTTTTAGTGTCAATATGCAGAAATACCTGAACAAAAGAGCAGCCTTCATATCTCCCTGCAGTGTTTTGTTCTAGAGGTGAAGCTCTTGTCAGAAAGTTGTGATGATGGGCTGTCCACTTCTAATGCTGCTTCTGTGCTTGGGCTGCAAAGTAGATCTCATTAGAAATTCAGCGGAGAAATTCTGGAAGTGTCTGTGTTTGCATAACATACCAGGAGCCCCATAAATAATGCGCAAGCTTGTAGGCACACCTCGGGATCAGCCTGCTGACACGGGAAGCAATGCAATTGCATTTCCACTGGTTCCTTCACTGCTCAAGAGACTTTCATTAAAATGTTGCACTTTGTATTGTACTGCTGTCTTTCAGAGGACTGCATTATCACCTTACTTTATATTCTCCATCTACAGAGAGTGTATTGGTGAATATCAATCACTACAGATTCTATGATCACACTTTTTCTGGCTGTAAAATGAAAATAGACATAAACCGCAGAACATACGAGACATAACTTGAAATCATTGCTTTCACTACTCCAAATAAATAAAAGTAACATAAAAGTAGTCATGTACAATATAGGAAAGCAAGACTCTAATAGTGGGTTTTTTTTTCATTTACAGTAAACTAGCATTATTTATTGTTGTAGATGTGTTTAGCTAAGTATTTCAAATGTTACCTAGTATGAAATGTGGTTGTTCAGATTATATTCTTGAACAACAAATTGTAATGGCCTCATTCTATGGCATTATCTTTTCTACCTGGTGTGCTGTCCCTCATATCCCGTAGTGGGTCCCTCCTCTTCCCTCGTCTTCCCTCCTCCACTTGGAATATAGGGTGTAAGTTTGTGTAACTCCAGTGCCCAGGCCTCCAGGGCCCAAATATGTTCCCCTACAAAACAGGATTTGTTAACAGGAGTGTTAAAGGGGTTGTCCAAGATCTGAAAAAAAATATATGTGGCTGGGAAGGGGCTGCTTAAATAAATAAACATTTACTGACCATGTGGTCCCTCGCGGTGTCCCGTGGTGCCTTCTCTTCCTGCCATTCCCACATAAATAAATAAAGGATCCAAAAGAAAAACCCTTTAAAGAACAATTGTAAAGTATAAAAACTTTTGCCTAACTCTGGGCTATCTATCTCTAGGCTAATATAAGCAATTCCCTAATATACTTTTATTAGCTATCTGCTGCTGTTTGCTTGCTAGCAGAGGTATTACCCTGTCCCCCTGGCAGCTCTTTCACTTAGTTTGGATTGGTTGCCATAGAAATCTGTGTTTGTAGCTGGGGATGAAAGGCGAGTGGGTGGATCATAATGGGAGGGGCACTAGAAGATGATGCTGTGTGCAGGAGAATATCAGTCTTCACTATTGCTGGCAGCATGTAAAAAAACTCCAGGATCTTTTTGCTGTCACAAGTATGTGACACATGCTTCAGGTCATCCAATTACAAGGAGGAAGTCTCTTTATACTGCCCCGGGAATGGTATGTAGCAGAGCTAGTTGTGTTTGAAGTGGAAGTGTGGAAGTTTGAATGAACAAATGAAGACAGGGCTTAGGCTCCCCATCAATTCTAATGAATGGCTGTTAGATCCTGCACACACAGTGATAAACAGTGCAACCTCTTTGCACAGTAAAGCGATGGTCTGCAGATAGGGGGCAGTACACTGTGATGTTGTCAAGTGTTCATCTTTTTATTCCTTTTTAGGTGTTTCATAGTGTAGTTGGACATGTTTTGATATATATTTTTCTTTGTGGTTTAATAGATTACTGTATGATCATTTTTACTATGATGCAGAGATCCAGGGCTCCGTGCTGTTAGCTCTGTGTCTTTGTTGCATTGTCCTGCACTAGATCTCTGTACAAGCAGTAACACTGTTCTGGGCTGTTTGTTCATGTGAATGCCTTCAGTGCTCTGGCCTCACTGCCCTTAACTGATGTCACAACCAGGAATTGTCCGCCCCCTTTGGGAGAAGCTGAGAGGATTTTACAGACAGGGCTGATAGATATATGAGGTTATATCTCAGGATAGGAAGAAGCCAGGAGCAAGATATATGTATCATGGGAATTGTTGTCAAAGGCTCTTTCCACCTGTGCTAATTTTTTTGTCAAGTAACTTTGAAGTTACGCTTCAAGCATTTTAAACAGTCTGCAACTATTCATTGGGAAATACCAAGTTGAAACCAGAAGTTTACATACACTAAATAAACAGACACATCTGAATGTTTTTCTCACTATTTGGCAGGAAATCAGAATGAACCTGTCCTATATTAGTTTAGTTTACCAAAATTATTTAACTTTGTCAGAGAAGTAATTTTTAAGGCATTTTTATTACTTTCTGCAGCATCAAAAGTTTATATACACTAAGATTACTATGCCTTTAAACGATTTGGGACAGCCCATATGATGAGGTCATGTTTTTGAAAGCTTCTGTTTATAAGCAACATCTTTAAAAGGAACCGGTCACCAGGGACTTCATTTTCACAAAAGACAGGTTGTAGAAGTCCATTACAGGGGCATTGCAAATCTGCCTTTCTGCCTTTCCTAAGCATTTGCATTACAATATAATTGTCTGTTCTAACTTAACTTGCATCCTGACAGAGTCCTCATGCACGGACGGTCAAGCATGGCCATCTGCTGCATTAGTATGATGGAGCAGCACTGAGACCCCCACAAATCAGTAAGTTAGGCCCTATCCCATGGATAGGGCCTTACTTTAGTTTGTGGGTAAAACAATTTTATGGAATCTAAAATCACATGAGTTGCAACCTTTGCAGGAATTGTAATAAGTAGAACATAAGTGCATGATGTGGATTTCAGATTACTTGAATACATACAGGGCCTTTATAAAGTGGTATGTGGATCACTACTGCTCTTTTTTTTCTAATTAATTTTCTTGAAAACCTCATCACATGAAGCGCTTTGAGAGTCAGTTCTTAGTAATAGTCTGCAGTGTATTAAAACAATGTTCATTCATATATGAAATATTGTATTGGAATCGTTTATTAAGGGCAAGTGACACCATAGCAATTCTGCTGTATGAAATCTATTATTTTCAGATAGATGGAACAACACTCAGCCTTGTATTTTACGTGAATATAGAACAAACTATAGACATACATCTCACCAGAGCCTGCTTATTACTGTCAGTCCTCTGAATGTTGCTTTCTTCCTTAGGTTTCAGAAAGATGTGACTATGTTTTTGTCAACGGCAAGGAAATGAAGGGCAAAGTTGATGTGATGGTGAACTTCACATACCAGTATCTGAGCGCACCTCTGCTGATTACTATCTGGGTTCCACGACTGCCACTCCAGATAGATATCTCTGATACTGAGCTTAGTCAAATCAAAGGATGGCGGGTACCCATTATTTCCAACAGGAGGTTAGTATGTCTTGTTTCATGCAATTCTATTATCAAATCAAAGAATGGAAATGTTGCATTTTTCATCCTTGTGGATGAACATTTTGTCTTCATGTAAACCACTTCTCATATAAAGTGCATTATCCCAAGTAGTAGTAGGAACCTGAAGAATATTTGATGCTAATATTATTCAAGCATACTCAGTAGAGTATATTAACATATCATTTGATCTCCTAACAAAATCTTCCCTTGCAGGCCAACCAGAGACAGTGATGACGATGAGGAAGATGAACGCAAAGGGAGAGGATGTTCTCTTCAGTATCAACATGCAATGGTTCGGGTTCTCACTCAGTTTGTGGCAGAAGACACAACACCTTTTGGACAAATCATTTCTTTGCTGGGCTCTGATTGGCAGGTTGATGTGACGGACATGGTCAAAGAATTCATGAAACTAGAAGAGCCTCATATTGCAAAGCTGCAAGATGGAAGACTTCTGATTGGGAAGGAGATTGGAATGACCACAATTCAAGTATGAAAAATATGAATTACTCTAAAATAAGTATGGCAACATTTGCTTTAAACCATATTGTCCACTTATCTTATCTGCATGTGGACTTCCCAACAGTCACCCAAAAGATAATGTTGAATTTCAAAATCCAGTTCCTTGGCTTAGTCCTGTCTCCCCTCACATATTTTAAATGTCTATGGGATTGGACATCATAAAGGAGGGAAGCCGTGAAGGATGGCAGCACAAAATGCAATAATATAATCTCTGTGGCCAAAATTTTGCAACTACATTAAATTCATTTCTTTAATTTTCTTCTGCTTGTTCCATGTTTTCTTGCACTATTTTACTGGAAAATACTTGTTTTTCCAAAATGTTTGGCCTCAACATGCAACTAAGGATTGTGTGGGATATACTTTATGTGGATTGTATACCATAAATTAGTAGTGGATAATCATGTTTTTTTGTAATTCGAACTGCCACATTAAAATAATTTACTGTACTAAGACTTGAGGAGGAAAAGCCTTTCTAAAAACCAATGTTTTATACAAAGAAAAACAGATTATATATGTGGGATTAGTTTTAGTTTGTCATCATCATGTATGTATACATATATACTGTATATGTATTAAGGGCAATATTGCAAACAATGTACTGCATTAATAATTTACTACTTTGTAATATTAAGGGACCATATATAACCCATTGCACATAGGATATCACTGCACATCATTAGTTGTATACAGAACTTAGCATGAGCATTCAGCACCAAAGCAGTTAAACCCTTCTGCTAATCTTTTATGACTGTATAATAAGTCAGCCCCATAGGAAATTATTTTATTTTGTTTATTTGTCAGTGGGGAATATGTTATAAATAATGGATATGCTCACTTATTATTAAATCAGTCTCTTTGTGTTTTGTAGGTGATGTCCCCTCTCTCCGATTCCATCCTGGCAGAAAAAACTGTGACAGTGTTGGATGAGAAAGTGACAATAACAGACCTAGGAGTGCAGCTTGTCTCTGGACTGTCACTCTACCTTCATTCTAGCACAGCAAATAACAAGGCAGTTGTAGTCACCTCCATGGCACAGGAGCTACTGCATACTCCTAAACAGGTAGCATGCTGAGGGCTATCCGAGGGCATCTTATTATTCGCAGATAATTAATGTACACTTTACAGTTGTCTCTACTATGCTCAGAAACTTTTGTTGAAATGAAAAATTGCTAAAGAAAAAATTAGCCTGTGGTATACATTTAACTACATTACGTATAGTAGTATTAAATATATAGTATTTACCGTATGTATCCTGCTGATGGATGTGGTTCAGGTCCAGACCTGCCATTGTTTTCTTCCATCTATAAATTATGTACAGTAATGGTAAAAAAAAAGTTGTATTCCAGCTCATCATAAAGCCAAAGTATTGTGGTTTGCTGCATTATTTGATGTAACTTTTATCATATATTTATATAAGTTATTGAAGAATGGTCTTGGAAGAGAGAAGACTGAAGAGTTGTAAGCAAATAGACCTAATCACAAATGAAAGTTAGGATAAAATTAATAAATTGTATATTAATTGTAAAAGACTTTTATAACGAGTTATATAGGTCATAGAGAGGATAGTGATAGCCTGCAGCAGAACCTTAGAGTCAGTATAGAGTACACACTATATACAGACACAGGCTCTCCTTATCAACACTCAGCTAAGAGAGAGAATTTATGTACTGTGTTTCATAGGATACCTGTTCTCTGGTATAGTATATTACAATATGTTTACTTACCCATTTAAGGAAAAAGCGATCAAATTATAGTTCAAACAGATATAACTGTAGGACATTGGAATCCCCAGACATTTTCTGGGTATTATTCTGGATAAATTATTGTTGTGTTTCTCAGGTTAGTTAGCGAAATTGTGATGAGACTACTATAATATTATACAGCAATTTATCTGTGCCACTACACGGATTGTGATATGAGGCAGTAGCAATGTACATGAGAAGCTTTTGTTTTGGCTGAGACTGCAGGAACGTTAATTAGAACATTGATTTGTTTCCATATCTACATTTCTAGCTTTGTGTTCATAAGGAACCTCTCCTCTGTAGTAATGATTTATAAGAGACTTTTCCATTCTTCTTTTGTGTTCTTGTACTGTTTGATTTATTTCTATTGACTAAGTATAGGAATTAAAAATGTTTTTAGGAAATTACAAAGACCACCATTTTTATTTTCTATACCTAATATAGTATAAACTATACATAACGTTCCCTGTGGAGATGAAGGTGATAAGATGGAGCAATAAGATACAAAAAATACAGAAATAAGCACTTACGGTATCCGCGCTGCAGTTCAACTGGCAGACAGGGAGTCCTTGCATCACATTTATGTATGACACAAGTACTTCTGTAAAATGTGTTAAGTCAATGAAATTGGGCCAAAATATGAGTCTGTTTCCACAAGCTGAATGCGATTGTGTACAGCCGGCAATAATCTATGTAAAACTTAGTCCTTAGTGTTAAGTTGTTAGTTTTCTATTATGCTACTGCAAGCCAATCGACAGAAAACTGAAAGTAATAAATGGACACTTTATAAATGACAAGAAAATCTGTATTGGATGATGTTTCTTGAGTTTTGTTTGGTAATATTGACTAGAACTCCAGCATTTGGCATCATATCGAAATCTAACTAAATCTAAAATGATGCTTTCAGCCAGCCCCATGGATCTCTACATCGTCCCAACTATAAGATATAGATTCATATTGCATTATTATAGCCAACTTTCTATAATCAATGGGAAAAAGAGAGGGGCTTAAAGAGGACCTGTCACCCTGAAAAATGGCACTAGGAGCTGCTTGCTAAAGTAATCAGCTCCTAGTGCTAAAACAAACGAAACACTGTTACAATGTTAGCGTTATCGGAAACCTCCGATAACACTAACAAACACCGCTGCGCTGTACACTAGAAAGGCCGGACCACTCTCAAAGCAGTATGGCGTATTCATGAGGGAGCGGGATTGGGATTAGAGGCGGTGACTGACGCATGACTGGTGGCCTATGGAGCAAGTGGGGTGGTCCGGGGAAGAAGCAGCGCCTTGAACCGCCCCTCATGAATATGCCAGTCCGCTTTGAGAGCACATGGAGAATGGTAGCAGTTATAATAACCTAAAAACAGATCTGAAGATCTGCTTGTAACTTGTAAAAACTAAACATGCATGAAGTAGTTGCTAGAAACAGAGATTGTGTTAATGCAAACAAGTAGGTAAAAGATTGGTGATGTTAGCCTAAAATGGATAAAGTTGTATTTGTACAATATGTAGCAAACCAATTAGAATTGGAGCAGCTTATATTCTATAAGGCATTACCATCAGTAAATGGGTTCAAAATTATAATTCAGGGTAATTTTCATGAAAAATGCAATATGCAAACAGTCAACATAAAAATGTGAACATTTGAATAGCACTAGAGCACGCTACAAAATTATTACTGTATCGCTCTTTATGTACAAAGGGGCACATGTAACCCCAGTAAGGGTCCATACGCTTGTATGGGCAAATTATTCAGACCTAGTTTAGACCATAATATGTACATATGCAAGCGCAACAGGGAACCTGTCACCACATTTGCACATATACTGCCAGAGAGAGGTTCCCCCTCTATGACTGAACCCCTTCGTTTAGCTAAAAAAATTTTTGCTTTCATCCCCTTAAATCACCTTTTATCTTATATTCCCTGGCATCAGAGGGGGGCGTGTCCTGCTTGGCCGGCCCCTCCCATCTAATCCTCCTCACAGTCTCTAAGTAGAAGGAGGCAGGGCTGTGATTTGAAGAGTAAGAGAGCTGCCAGTCAGAATAATGGGGTGTGGCTCACTGCCAGCCAGAGAGAGAGAACAGTAACAATGACCAGACATGAGTCACAAAAGCTAATTTGCACATCACAAAAATGTCTGTTATAATGGTACAGTGCCCCACTTGCAGCTGATTTTAGGTGATAGGGGAGGGCTTGTAAACCTTTATCAGCAGGCATTGTTACTCAGGGTGGTCAAAATCTGGTGACAGGTCTTCTTTAAATCAGAATGACAAATCCATATGTGTCCTGTTACCGTATAAATTTTAATAAAATGGATAGACCACAAGACTGTCATGAAAAATAGAGACACATATAAAAATGTCCAAAAATATTTGCCCATTCTTTTTTTTTTTAAAAAGTATGGAGCTACCAATTAAAAATTGAAATTGTTTAAAGTGCATGAGGAAAAACATAGTGATTCAGTGGTGTGTCCTTCAGAGAGCTGCTTCTGCAAATCCTGCAAACTATGTCGATAAATTCAGTCCTGTTCCTGACAAGGTTCTCCAATTACTATCAACAGATCAAGATGAATAGGAGACAGCTTATCTGAAGAGGAAAAAAATCCAGCCCTCACTCTGATCACTCAAAGACAAAGTACTGACAGATGATCGTGTTTGTTAATTACCGAACAGCTACATCTCATTTAACTTAATTGGAGATAACATTGTCAGCTTTTATTTCAGGGAGTTTCATTTATTAAGCACCTGCCTACTGCTTATTTAGTCAATGGAGAGTACCGATCGTTTCATTGTAACTAAGAAAGTTTAAAAAATGGGAACCGTGAGGGTGGCTGCGTGTTGTTATTTACCAGCGGTGGAGATATCTTCTCTGCATCTGGTTCATCCACGCTGGGGAAAATGAAAATGAACCTGGACTTAGAAATATTCAGAAAAATTTGTCCTCTCTTATGGGAGGAACATAGTGACAATGTACAAGCAGAACCTTGAAATCAGTGGCGCTTCACTCACCAGATTCAGTTCCTCATGGAGCTCCGTCCTCCTGGATTTTGGATGTACATTAATCCAGCAATATTTCAATTCAAACTGTCGACAAAATTAGGTGTAGTAGAAACTACAACAAAAGTATTTTTTAAAACAATCATTTTATTAACCGTAAATCAACTTTTTACAGTACCAATACAATCTATATGCCAATATAAAAAATCTTTTTGCAAAATACACAACATTCATGTCCAAGAACATATAAATAATGTCATTAGAGTGGAGAGGTGTCCTGCTACCTTTTCCTGGAAGGACTCTAGAACTGAGCCTGAAAGTAGTAATCAGTCAGGCAAGAAAGGAGGGTGGAGGTGAAACACAACTGGAATCAAAGCCTTTGGATACACTATTTGTTTGCATGATGTCTTCTGTTTCTAGAGGCTTCCCTAAAGGCTTGCCAAGGAAAAGGATTAGGGGACCTGATATTGTTGAAGTGTCCATTGATCTACATTTTGGTACTTTACGGTATTTTCATTTCTGAGGTCTGATCTGTTGCACACCCAGACATTTGTTTCTTTTGCTGGTAATAGAGGTTTAGTTCTATTATGGCACAACTTTATTTGAGACTAAGCCATTTTAGTACAGAAGAAAGTAGGTGTGATAAACCATTCATTGTGTTCTTTTATTTTCTCTAAGATTATAATATAATTAATTGAACAATGCAGTATTGGCAAGAATACTTTATGAACGCGTTAATTATCTTGACAGGAATAGTTTTCTTTATTTACATATTCTGCTACATCTGATATTGACTCCTAATACACTAATTGGCTGGATAATACATCAATAACCCAAGCATGACCACAATTAAATGCCAATAGTGCATCATGACTAATGGATATAAATCTGCAGATAAATTAAAAAGCCGCCTCAAAAAAAACGTACTAGAGCCAGAAAGCAGTTTCTGTGGCGCTAAGGCTTACAAACAAGGGGTGTGCAACCCTCAGACAGAATTAGGAAAAGAAACCCAGGTTGCTGTGTATGGTAGGAATGGTTTTCAGAATAATTGATCATGTAGTATCCAGATTAAGTAGTAACTGTAATACAATACGTAGACCAGGAAATAAATTAAGATTTGGAAAGCAGGTCAAAGATTAAATAATTATTCAGCTCCTATGTCAGATGTCATTAATAATGCAGACATCTCCCTCTTTATCCTTTTAATAACACACAACATACCAGTATAAGGAAGGAGGGCTCACTGGCTGATCCCTCTTCAGACAGAGCAGGTGTCTGCGATTTAAGCATCAGACACTTACCGACACTTAAGACAACTTACCACTCTTATCTCTTGAGATAACCCTTAAATTTAATTTCCCTTTCCTTATAGAGCTCTTAGCCTAAACCTTTAGAGCTTTTTCTCTTTCCCCGGGATGTTGCAGGGAAATAAACTCTTATGTCAGGATTAAATAGATTATAGGGATTGGCTGGAGGAAACTGTGATCTGCTTATTTCTAACAAAGGACAATGGTCCTCCGATCCTACAATAGTGGCAAACAGCTGATACAAATTAAACAACCAATCCCAAGCCGATGAGATGGTTTGTGGGGCAGCTATATTTGGCAATGTAAAGTCTACCAAATATTATACTTATATTGGACTGCAAATATAAAATAATTACACACAGTTGGAAATAGACGGTGTGTTGAACTAATTTGTGTATCGCATACTAACTCTTGTTCCATAGAGCTACTGAACACAGGTCCTCATTGCTGGCTATATTAGGGATAAGGAGGACTTGCTTGATGTGCGCACATACACAAAATAATATCTAATAGCTTACGAACTACAGTCACCTTGAGATCTTGAGTCTGGAGCTTGTTTATTAGAAATATTTTATTGCTTTTAATTTTACCTGAATTGAAGCTTGCCCTTGTAACAATGAACAAAATGCAATACCATAAAATATGTGAGAAAAAAGAAAGTCATTGAGCTCATATATCTTGGTTTATTAAAGTTTAAATACAGCTACTTGCGCTTTTCTATAGGTTCAGAGGTGCATGAGACTGAATATTAGTTCACCTAAAGATCTCACATGGAGGCAGCTTAGTCCATATTACAGCCCAAAAGCTTTACGATGTACATGTCTTTTTAGAAAGGCAATTAAACTGTGTTATAAAGAAGTTTGACTAATAATCATAATATAACAACCCTAGTGACCTGCAGCACCAATGCTGCCTATATGCTTCATGTAGGCAGCATTTCACGTAGAGCTACAATGATTATCACACATATATATGCAACTTTTAGGTAATGATTTTCCAGAAAAAGTGATAAAATGTTATGTGTACATCACATACTGGTCATGTACCTGTTGCCCAATGGTTGCAGTTGCAGTAACCATAAATGAAAATGTTGTCTATAGCCGCTGATGCTTTAGAGGTCAGTGGCACCTACATATTTTTGCCCTTTCCTCTCATTTTTAGAACATCTGTTTATCCATTTGAAACGTATAGCTGTTATGCATATAAAATGATCCTTGACTACAGAACATGATTAGAATGGCTTTTTACAATCTGTATGGTCACTGAGTTTTTAACAAACTGTACAAATCAATAGTAGAGTACAACGGAATACACAGAACTTTGGTATATATCTGATCTGAGAAAAGTCATTTGTTTTTTTCCACTTACCTGGACTCATCTCATAGTTCCTTTCCTGGTAAACTAAGGCTTACATTTAAATTTGTATTCCAAAGACCAGAACTATCTCTATAAGGTGTCAGATTATATGTATCTTCTATAGGGAAGGAAGGGGTCATAAGAAAGAGATGTGGCACTGAAAATGGCACTGCTCAACAGGACATTCATTCAGGGGTTTTCTATCTTCTCTTGCAACCCCTTGCATGCTCCTTGGAAGAAAAAGTGTACATAGTCTCCAACTGGGTTGTGCTCTATTCATGTAGTAAAGTACTTCACAAAAATCAAAACCAGGTATGGGAAGAACTCACCGACGTCTTTTATTTTATTTTCTGCTTTTATTATAAACATACTCATACAAGGGAAGATTTAGGGAGGGAGGACGTGAGGAGCACCCCACTGGTGAAGAGTTTAATCTCAGTGGGGTGCTCCTCACTTCCTCCCTCCTTAAATGTCCACTTGTTTGAGTATGTTTATAATAAAAGCATGAAGTGAAGAAAATAAAAGACATGGGTGAGTGCCATATTTCTTATCCCTCATTTGGATTTTCATTTCTTATGGATGACAGATTTTACAAAGATTGATGAAATGTTAGGTACAGTTTATAGAAATTTAAATGCACTACTTGACGAAATTGCATACATAAAAATGAGTGATTCTTATTATTTATTATTTTTTCAGGAAGCAGTGGTGAGCATCTGGATACAGTTCAGTGATGGCGTGGTGACACCTCTTGATATTTATGATCCCAAAGAGTTTACAATATCTGCAACATCTTTGGATGAATCCACTGTCTCCACTTTCCAGAGCAACCCAGTAAAGTGGCCCATAGTAATAGCAGAAGGTGAAGGGCAAGGTCCTTTAGTAAAAATCGACTTTATGATCTCTGAGGCTTGTCAAAAATCAAAAAGAAAAAGTATTCTTGCTGTGGGGAATGGTTATATAAAAGTAAAATTTGGACAAAATGATGCCATTTCCCTTGGTGGATCTGAATATGACGGGGAAGAAATAGAAAACCACACCAGTGACCGTAGGCAGAAAGTGGCAGACCCTGATCGCTATGGTAATGATGGAAGAGTTGATGGATCTCTACTGGATCATGATAAAAGTGCCATAAGAAAAGGAAGCACTACAGCTAGATCTGTGATAAATGGTAGAATGGATGGCAATAAACTTTCTGAAGACAGTCCTCTTCAAAATATCCCAATAGATTTTACCAATTTTCCTGGCCAGGTGGACTTACCAAAAAGTAATGGAGACATGGAAGATAATGACCTCATAAATGTGCCAAGAGGACTGAGTGATCTCGAGATTGGAATGTACGCTCTGCTTGGTGTTTTCTGTCTTGCCATATTAGTCTTCCTGATAAACTGTGCAACTTTTGCCCTCAAATACAGGCACAAACAGCTGCCAATAGAAGGCCAAGCTAATATGGCTCATTCCCATGACTGGGTATGGCTTGGTAATGAAACAGAGTTGTTGGAGAGCACACCAGATGTGTCACCACAGCAGGATGAACACACTACTATCATAGACAGAGGAATTACCTTAGAAGAGGGTAATCATCTTTTTAATGGAAACTCCCAGAAGAACCTACAGAACCAAACTCTTCGGCCAATGGAAGAAACTGAGAAAGTAATGAAAAATAAGAAAAATGATCCACTTAATTCACCAACTTCAAAAAGAAAGCGGGTAAAATTTACTACATTCACAACTATACCAGCTGATGATAGTTGCCCAACAGTCAACTCATTGTTGACAGCCAATGAGGATGATATTAAGTGGGTATGCCAAGATATGGATTTGGGAGAATCCAAAGACCTGAGAAACTATATGCAAAAGCTCAAAGATAAAATATGATTTTTGGGAGGGGTAGAAGAATTGCCACAAATTTTGATGCCTTTGGTTTTATAGGTCATGTTAAGATGAGAAGGTTACGGAGATTAAAACTACCGTAATTATTTCAAAATAAATGCCAAAATGAGCTTAGTTTTCCAAGAAACTTTACTTTAAGGCCCGTTGTATGGATTTTAACAACTCAATTAATGAATGTCAAATGTACAGTGAGACACTTGAGAGAATGAAATGAAGTTACAAATAAAGTGGACATACCAAAAAATGGTTTCTATAAAAAAAATTAAAAAATTTGCAAAAAAAAAGGAATTTTATATTTCTATGAAATTGTAATAACAGGATTGGAAGTAAAATGATATTTTCAAAATCTAGGAAGGAAAGATTTATTGCTTGTTCCATTTTCTGTAAATATGTACATTTATTTAGGGAATAAGAGACAATTTCCATTGCCACAATCAAAATAAAATTCCATCAGGTAAAAATGATTAATCAATTGCATTACATATTAAGACTGTCATCATAGTTTTACACTGACTTATCAGGCTAATGTATGGCCTCATACTGGATGAATTTAGCCCAATATGATGGAATTTTGTCATGCATTCTACTTTGTTACATCGTAATATTCCGATAAAAATTTGCACAATTTGGATGAAATCTTATAATGTCTCTGAATAACAGATTTGGTTCTGTGTGCCATTTGCCTCTGAGGCATTGCTGGAAATCCATCTCTGTATTTGATGACTTCTTGAATTTGAATTTATGGTATAAATCTTGGTGTTAACTCTTAAGATTGGACACACAAATTTTGCTTTTTCTGACATATTATTATCATGTTTACCTTTGGTGATTAAGGACACATATTAGGGAGCTTCAAGTAATTACTCATTTGTCAGACATCTATGATCTCCACCTCTCCCATATAAACAGATTCTGGGTTCAGCAAATGTAAGTATAGAGAGAGAGGAGTTAGGTATTACCTGACACATATCATCCCTGATGTCTACTATCAGGGTAGAGTCTGGGACTCTTCATACCGAGGTTAGGCCAGGCTTGCTGATATCTGTAGATTTTACTAACTTTTATCTAATGTGTACAGGCAGCTTTGGACTATATTTTTTACATGAGCCTCTCTCACTTGTGAATTCATATCTTTAAAGTTTACTCTCAATTCTGATATTGGCAGTAATAATCATAAACCAGAATTTAACAAATGGCTTTGAATTATGTAGAAAGGTAATTATTTGATATCAGGTGATTTTTTTAGATATCTTTTTGCTGCAATATTTCTTGGGCTAACAAAAAAATTTACACTTGATACAGAAGGCATTGGGCAAATTTAGTAGACATGCTTAAAAGAAATAGAGGAAAAGGTTCTTGGGTCCTGATGCTACAATAGTGTAGCACATGAATTTTGGAAACCTCTACAATGATTTTAATGTTCATTGGGATGTATCTGTTCCATACTGTCTGACTAGAAGCGAAATACGAAGTCATACTATAGCACAAACCAAGGTCATTTTTTAAACCTTATACAGAATGTCCATTGTTTTGGAAAAAAAAGCATATTAGTTGACATTCTCTGTTCATATGTATTTAGGTCTGGTGAAGCTATAAACCCCATAATCAAAGTGCACTGGTAGCCTAAATTAGCCCAATCCATGGGATTAAAACATAATTGCTTGGAGAGAATTTTGGTAATTCCAATAAATCAGAATCAATGCCAGCTAACATAGGTGGGAATATTTGACATGCATATAATGTATTGTAGACTGGAAGAATGTAATATTTATTTATATATAAACATATATAACTATACAAATTGTGATTAAATACTTCATGTCATTAAAGCTGCCTCCTGTCTCATAACTACTACTAATGTGTATAGTCATTTCAGGTCATCAATATTTTATCACTGTAGCCCTAATGAAGGTGTGCATGTACAGAATATCCTAAATAAATGTAATATTAGAAGGCTTGCCACCTGATGGGTAGCAGATTTCTCCATCTTTGATTTGAAATTACTCTATGTGGCTCAAATTTCCAATGTTAAGAAATATGAGGCAAATGCTGCTGTATATGAGGCTTTTTATTGGCATTCAGGGCCAACTTGGTTACCCTTATTCTGGTAGATTCTTTTTGGCTAAGAAATATACTCTGCAGAACTTTAAAAAGTATTCATTCAGAGTGTTAAATTCCATTCTTGCTGGTTCCTGATTATATGATTTGCATAACCTGATTATATGATTTCTTAAGTATATATGTTGAAGAACAGAACTTGTCTTTTCAAATGTGTAATTGTATCTGTCTTGTTTCTACAACCATGTAAGACTCAGTTGAGCAACTCGCCTCAGGGAGCAGATTGCAGGTCCTTGACATCACTACCCTCTGAAAATAGTCAATTGTAATCAAAATAGATGGATAAATATTCTAAATAGACTATACAAGGTAACGCTTTGACCTACAATCCCAGCAACCCACCCAGACTCATTACTTCCATTTGTTTCAAAACTCCTAGATCAACATGGCCACCTGGAACTATCCTACTACCTTTTCTGCAACTCGCTTTTGACAAACTGCAATCTGGTTTCTGACCAAGTCACTCCAGACACAAGATTTGTAATTTGCCAAGACCAAATAACACTACTCTGCTCTCCTCCTTCTTTATCTCTCCTCTGCCTTTGAAACAGTTGTTATAAATGCTATAATGCTTTGAAGTCACCGATCTGGCCCATTCTTGGATCTACTCTTACTTCTCCAACCATGTTTATCACTCACATGACACCTCTTCACCTTACATCCTCTCTGTTGGTAGCCAACAAGACTTTGTCCTAGGAGCTCTTACACTTTTCCATCTCTATCTCTGGCCGAGACATTCCAGCCTTCTAGTTCCCGAGTTTCATCCATATACTCCTTTTTCTCATCCCACTTTCTAAAAGTTAATATGAAAAAATCATGATTCATAATCTTTCCTCCACTGATGCCTTAACAATCCTAGCCACTATAATTCGTGAATCTACACTCCCTCTTGTCCCAAAAGTCTAGTGCATTGGAGTAATCTTTGGTTTTGTCTTAGCTTTAAAACCCACATCCATCCCTCATCACTTACTATATTCTCACACCTCCACCTCAAGAACATCTTGCATCGTATTCTTCCTCAACAGGCAGCCTTCAAACTTGCTCATCCATCTATTTAGTGTTGACTACAACTCATCTGTTAAGCTACATCAACTTGTGTTGTCATCTGACCTTCCATACAAAGCAAGCAAAATAGCAGGACTCCAAGATTAATTTGAAAAAAAGGACTTTATTACCATAGCAATATTTCAACTCCTTTCTCAAGTTACTTCATAAGTGCAATGGTGGGTATGTTTAGTGAGAGTAATTGGCAGGTATTAAAAATATTTGTTATTTCATCATGACAATATACAAACATACTAAATATAGGTACAATCTCTTCTATAAAAAACTTGTATACAATCATTCAAACCCATCAGAGCTGCATACAGTACAGTAATTTTGATTGCTGCCCTGAGCTGCAATCAGTTGTCAGATCACCCTTAACATTCAATGCCTGGACCTCACATGCGTATTAACAGTAGCAGATCCTCAGGCTGCCATCTTGGAAGGTAGCCTCCTTCAACTTTTTTAATTTAAGGTGGTTTCTATCTTTGAACTTTCATTTGTTCTTAAGTATGTGAACCATTTATCAAATGTACCGCAGCATGGAATTAACGGTACTCTATAAATAATAATAATAATTAAAGTATGTGCATCTTTATGGCTGAGATGTTGCTGTGTTAGATATGAATGATTCGGGGAAGCTGTGCTACATATGTTAACATGATGAAGTTTTAAGGGGTATATATTATTTAGAAGAACAGTATAGGATATGAAATATAGTCGTTAATCAAGACACTTCATTATAAGTGACTGTGGCATTTTCAGGGGCACATATTGACATGTGCTCCATAGGTTGAAGGTACTTCAAAAATACCAGGATTGGCTAGAGTAGCATAGTTGGAAAGGCAACAATATGACTTAAAGATTTTAATAGTAAGTGATTTTAATGCTGCTTCCTTGGATTCTTTATTTTTGGCTTACACACATCTCAGATCCAGGTTTGTTTGAGGAGTAACAGAAAGAAAATGTTCCAGCTCACCAGCCTCTATAACCACAGTCTCCTCGAGCATGGCTCGCCCCACTTCAAGGGGCATGGAAACATGAGATGAAAAAGTATGCATCCAGCTCATGGAGATCTTGTGAATTGGTATTGCTTTATTTGATAAAAGTATATGCATTTCAAGTGGTTCACCCACTCGTATTCATGACAATGTTTGTTTGAGGAGTGCACCTACCTTTGAACAAAAATCCATTGTCACTGTGCTGATCTTTCCCCACTATTATTGCTGATTTATATGTTTGGTATAGTTGCTGCTGGTATATGTATATATATATATATATATATATATATATATATATATATATATATGAAAGAGTCCAGAAAAGCACAGGCCTGGATGGGTGCAGGCAGCTGTAAACCCCTTGGCTGGGGGCTCCCAATAGTAAATCCAGTAAATAGGCAGCACTCCGAAGTGAATGAAGAGAGGGTGAGTCTTTATTCCATCAGTGCAACATCAAGCATGCTTGACAAAGGTGTGTGCTCACACTGAAACGTAGCACTAATGGAATAAAGACTCACCCTCTCTTCATTTACTTTGGAGTGCTGCCTATTTACTGCATATATATATGGAGGCCTTCAGAGCCTATGAGATAAGTGGAAATGGGGGGCTTTGTGTATCAATAACAAGGTGATTTTCCCGTAAACCACACGAGGGGCCACATTTGCGAACGTTGTTGACAAAGTGCCCGAAACTGACCTGAGAAATTACATGATGTTACAGATACCTGATACTCACAATTCGAAGGAATAGTTTATAGAATCCAAAACACTCAATTTGTCAGGTTTTTTTTTAGATGAACGCCATCATAGTTTTTATATAGCACCCAAACACTGTGGATTTGTCTCACAGGGTATTGTTCTCTTGTGTGGCCTTCTTGATGATTGTAGTCTATAGAAGATATTCAACCTGGTGGTTGCCGACACAAGCATCTATTACAGAATATATTATCATTGTAAGCAACAATGAAACCTCTGGGCTTGGGATCGCTAATGTATCAGATATACGCATTGTCAAAAGTATAGACACATAATAACTATATACTTATCATCAGGTGGGAGACAGATGTGTTCGAATCCACAGGGACCCCATTAGTTCAGTGGTGCAGGTTGTTTGGTTGTTGCTGTCTACTTGTGTCTGCACTGAGAACATTTTCTCGTTTTCCCTCTGCTGCCTCAATTCATGTCCTATCTCTACCTGAAAACTTAAGCTTCACAAACTGTATGTCTGTTTTTCGCCATCTATATTCACCAACCGCTGATTCCTATTTAATGCTGTGGTATCACCACAATGCTGAGGCAGCAGACACCCGCACGTCTTGGGGTGTTACTGAACTGACCCTCACTTGCACCTCTTGAATATGCACCTGATTCTATCACACCCAACCCATACACTGCAATCTTCCCCATCTGAGATTATTTTCTTTGTTGTTTTTCTTTTCTTATGTATAATGGCGCAAGACCATGGCTCAAGGCTCTTATTCCTCCTTATGTCACCCCTTACCCTCATTGATTGTAAACTACTCTTGCGAGAAAGGGCCTTGATCCTATTGTTCATATGACCACGTTATTACTCTGTTATGTCTATCTTGTTTGTATTGTGCCCCATGATTTGTACACACGAAGCAGGATGTGATGGTGCTATGTAATAAAGCTTTATCATTATTATACAACATGTCAGCACTATTCTGGTAGCAGTGAGATCTATTATGCAGATACCCCTTCTACAGAGCGTTGGACAGGCCCTGACACAATTTGATTCTGTATGAGCAAAAATAAGATAACATTGCCAGTTTATCACTAGTAATGAACACTACTTTTATGACGCTGGCAAAATCTTTATAATCATAACAAAACATAATACATTTTTCACGAACTACCTAAACAATGTTCATATTCTTAGATGATTTCATGTCTCTAAAGATCTCATTAACTAAAGTTCACCCAGTATTTCACATTAACAAAGTCAATGCCACGGCTATCCCTCTATGGTTCACAACTTATCTTCAAACCCCCCCAAACAGAAAAACTATCATTAATGGAAACACAATTTCCAATGTATTATTATCTGAAAAGTCGCAAAATAAATTTATAGCCACAAGTCATCTTGCAAAATGGAAGAGACGTTCCTAGTTCATTGGAGCTACAGCATAGAGGGGTTTTAATAACAGATATTACCAAACGGTCAGCTCTTTTAAAAGGATGTCTATCTTCCACATTTATAGGGCTCGAAGAGAGCTTACAGACAGGGGATTTATTTTTTTGAATACTCCTCTGGAGATATGAATGGATTGAGAAGGAAGAAGAGTAGGCAGCCCCCGTCCCATTTGAGGCCTGACATGGCTCAATGGCCAAAAAAGATGACCAAAAGGTGCAACTGCAGGTTATGACCCCATTCTCATGCAATAGAACAAGGATGACAACATCATTTTTCTATTTTAAAAATGGCAGGAAGTTTAAAAAGCTGCTAAACTTCTGTTTTTATCTGTGGATATTTTAAGGCTGGTAAACATGTTTCAACAACTTAGATTTCTGTAAAAGATTATCTCAAGAAAGGCTGTCCATTAAACGAAGATATGAAATTGTCCAAAATACACAATTTCTACATAACTAGATATCCTTTTAATATCCGTAAACACTTTTTCTAAGAGGCATACAGACAGGAAAAGTCTTCTCATAGAGCATAGCGTCTAACTAATAACACTTAAGCCATTCTTTACTTGAAATAACCCATCCGATGTACTTATAATTATCTGAATCGGTAAAAAGAAAGTTATATTTGACTTCAACATTTGTTTATCCTCATTAACTATTAGAAGGTTGGTAATAAAATCACCTTTAGTAAGCTAGTTTGACTGCTTTTCAATAGGTTCTAAGCTAATAAATAAGAAATGTGATTTACAATTTCTTATGTGTACTGTAGTAGTGAGGAGAATAAAAGTAAAGCTAACTTTTAGAAATTTGGAAGACAAAAAAACCTTAAAGAGAACTGTAAAGCTTTTTTACTATCAATAGCTCTGGCATGTAAACAACGTTGCATATTTCTTTGTACTACACTCCCGTTCCACTGTTATTAGCCTTGTTGATGCCAGAGGTCAGAGGAGAATGGGCAGACTGGTTCGAGTTGATAGAAAGGCACAGTGACTCAAATGCCACCCGTTAAAACAACAAGGTACGAGAAGAGCATCTCTGACGCAACAGTACGTCGACTTTTTTTGAGGATGGCTACAGCAGCAGAAGACCCCACCGGTGTGCCACTCCTTTAGTAAGAACAGGAAACTGAGGCTACAATTGCCCAAGCTCATCGAAATTGGACAAGTATAGAAGATTGGAAAAACGTGCTGTTCTGATGAGTCTCGATTTCTGATGACGACAGTCGGATGTGGTCAGAATTTGGCGTCAACAACATGAAAGCATGGATCCATCCTGCTTGTATCAATGGTTCAGACTGGTGGTGGTGGTGTCATGGTGTGGGGAATATTTTCTTGGCACTCTTTGGACCCTTGGTACCAATTAGCATCGTTGCAACGCACAGACCTACCTGAGTATTGTGGCTGACCATGTCCATCCCTTATGACACAATGTACCCAACATTCTGGGCTACTTTAGCAGGATATGCGCCATGTCATAAAGCTGGAATCATCTCAGATGGTTTCTTGAACATGACAATGAGTTCACACTGTACTCAAATGTCTCCACAGTCACCAGATTCAATCCAATAGAGCATCTTTGGGATGTGGTTAAAACGGGAGATTAAACCTTATAGAATCCTTACTTTGTTTATACTTTGCTTCTAAATAGGTTTCATGGGAAGGGGTGCTGCCCTGCTCACAAGGAGGTAATGTGACAGTGAATGTACGATGCTGGATGTGTAAATGCAGTATGTCTTGTCTCCTGCCAGAATTCAATTGCCAAAGGCCAATAACAAAAGCCTATATTTCGGACACTAATGTTAAGGCTGCATGGTTTAATACACATGATAGTATTAATACACTGGCATTTGCATTGGTTTTGAAATCTCAAATGTTTCAGCCAATTGCGTTGCTAGGGTGGTAAAAGATCCGGGGCACGGGCCCAATGCATTTGTATCAGACTTTCAGTAATGCCCCCTCTTGTAAACAACAACCTCACATGTGGCCTGTGCCATAACAACTTTACTGACGGCATACACAGCTACAGAAACACCAGAGAAATCCTGACTTACATCCTAGACTGCAGGTGACATGTCCACTTACTATTAGGCGTGGTGGCACACGTGACGTTTTGAAGTAGTTTTTGGCCCGTTTTAAAGCGCCCGTAAAAACGGTTTACGTTTTATATTTTTGACCTGTTTGAATTAGATAATTGATTCAAACATGTCAAAAAGGATGCGTGTTTCAAAAACGGAACAGCTTAAAAACGGGCCCAAAACATGTTCAAAACGCCCGTGTGGGGGCACAACTGGTTTTTGTCTGCCTTTGTTTGCAACGCCTGTGTCGGGAATGAGCGCCGTTGTTTGCGTTAATTTAATGCAAAACACCGGCAGTCTGTTTCCCGATCGTTTCCATAGTAACTTCGATGCAATCAGGCCGCGGCCCGCCCAGGTGGGTGCGGCTTTGTCTGCGTTTGCAAACGCAGACAAAGCAGCACGTGTGCCACCACCCTTACTCTTTAATTTTATAACTAGCCTCATAAATCCTGTGTCTCTTATGTCAATGTTATCTGGGTGTCTGTGGTTATTCTCCATTAACACCCTGACATAGACAGTCTCCCCATCTTAGCAATTAACGTGGCCTTACAAATAAATAACTGCACTGTATACAAGCATTGGCAAGGTTATTCCTTCCAGGGTCTAAACACACACCATGGGGCTCACCGAAGGATAGGTCTTGGAAAGTTGATTAGTGGTGATAACAGTGGTTAATTTTTGCTGCTACATTATAATTTATGTTACATTTTTTTTCTTTTCCTATGTTTCTTTCATATATACATTATCAAATGCAATCAAATGTCCAAGTAGCTATCTTGCATAGTTACTGTAGATCAGTAGGAGCACAACATAGATTTTAGGAAATTGACGGTTTTTCAGATCGCTCCTGTCTCTCTATATCCCAGAGGAGCCAGCAGTGTTCACAGTTCACTGCTCTTTGACATTTCTGATTCTTCAGCTTGTGTTAGGAAAAAAAAATAATGTCTGTCCAGACAGATTTAGATGCCGTTATTTGTGCTCTACTATATAATTTAACACAATTAACAGTATTTATATTTGCTCCATTTATTGATTCACCATAATTTAAAAGGGGTTGTCTGAGACTATGTTAATTTTAACCTTCTGAAAAATATGGAAATGCAACAACAACAAAATACTTTGCAGTACTTCTCTGGCACTGATGGTCTCCATTGACTTATATTAAATGGCACTGCAGTGATAATCATTGGCTTAGAAGGTGGGGGTCACAATATGTAGTGTACTGCACATCACTGTACATAAGTCCCACTTTACAATGACTGATTCAGAAGTGAGTAATTGGTTCTTTGCTAGTGTTAGCAGTGGGTTAGATAAAATTAAAATTAACTGATGACATTGCAAGCTTTCCAGAATACTTAGTTTCTGCTTCAAGCATTGTTTAACACAATTGTAGCGATAAATATTCAAGCAATTGATTACCCAATGGAACAGATCATATAGGATAGTTTTTCTTTCACAAATACAAATAAACTCCATACAACCAGATATGACTTCTACAGATAGGGACAAACACCTCCCCCTCTTCTGTGCTATGAAAACCTCCTGACCTGCAAAAATAATTGAACTGATCCAAACATAATGCCAAATGACTGGTGAAATTTCCAGATTTTATTGTCAAAGCAGGGTAGAGGTGCAGCTGGACTACAGTGTCTACTACTAAGGCGTACAAAGAATGGATAAACAAAATAGACAGATAGAACGCAAGGTCAAGTTAACTGGGTCAAACCAAGATGGCTGTGGGTACAGAATTGTGATGTGAAGACGGGGCCTTAGTTGGGATTCAAGATACATATAATGGAACCTTAATAAACGCATTTACTAACCTGGAGAATCCATACACCTTGTTTCCCTGTTTTTATTCTGCAAAATTGTTTTTCTATGTCATAGTGTTCTGTCTACATATCCTAAAACACCTCTAATAGCAGTCATCCATTGATTTTCCCCTGCCTATTCATATTTTATGGGTTTGAAAAGCTCTATTTATTAGAAGGTGCCCACAAGCACCCCATTTTTAAACTGCACCCCTCAAACTATTCAAAACATGGTAAGCTTGTTAACCCTTTAAACCTCACATGATTAAAGCAAATGGAGGTTCTGCAGCAGTCCCCGTTATGTACAAGTAAGGTTCTGTAGCTTTTGTGCTTAAGTTGAATTGGTATGAATCGGAACTGTATATTTTATAATTGTAACCCCAGACAGATTTTTTTTGGTCTCTGTGACAATTGTTTAACCCCTTCCCGACATGGTGCCGGCGGCTCCGCCATCTTTCCGTAGATTGGTCCTCTCCCGTGACGTCATCGGGAGCGGCGATCCATCAGCATGTAGCTTCGGGTCTCACGATGACCCGAAGCTACTTCGGGTTACCCATTCATTACAATGTGCTGTCAGCACATTGTATGTATGAGTAGTAAAATCCCCATATATACGGCATACTGTAGTATGGCAGTATATGAATAGGATCAATCAGACAACCTAGGGTTAAAGTCCCTAGGGAGTCTGAAAAATAGTAAAAATAAAATAAAAAAAAGTTAAAATAAAAAATTATAATAAAAAAACCTAAATCAAATCACCCCCCTTTCCCTAGAATTGATATAATATAAATAAACTGGTAAAAATCCATAAACACATTAGTATCGCCGCGTCCAAAAATGCCAGTCTCTATCAAATATGATAACAGTTTTCATTCACTGCGTTTAAACACCCCGTAACGGAAAATCGCGCGCCCAACGTCGAAATGGCACTTTTTTGCCATTTGAAAAAAAATAAAATTCTATAAAAAGTGATCAAAAGGTTGTACAGTCCTAAAGGCTAACATTGTAAACGTCATCAAAATCCGCAAAAATGACACCACCCCACAGCCCGACCACCAAGTATGAAAAAGTTATTAGCGCCAAAGATGGCAAAATCCCCCCCAAAAATTTTGTACAGAGGTTTTCATTTTTTTAATGTATGAAAACATTATAAAAACCTATACAATTTGGTATCCCCGTAATCGTACCGACCCAAAGAACAAAGTAGACATGTCATTTTGGGGGGCACAGTGAAATCCTGTAAAATCCAAGCCACAAGAATACGACACGAATGTGTTTTTTTAACTTTCCACTGCATTTGAATTTTTTTCCCGCTTCCCAGTACAACGGCATGAATATTAAATACCTCATTTTGAAGTGTAATTTGTTACGCAGAAATAAGCCATCACACAGCTCTGTACATGGAAAAATAAAAAAGTTACAGATTTTTGAATGTGGGGAGTGAAATTAAAACGCAAAATCGAAAAGGGCCGCGGCGGGAAGGGGTTAATTGCAGACGGCTTTGATAACTGTTATAGTTGTTTTGTAGCCTAGGGCTAAAGTACAGTAAATTGCCAACATTCAGAGGTCCGTTTGTACCTAGGGTTTACTGTAAGTCGTGTGTTCTTAAGTAGGGGACCACCTGTATATGGAATTTCTCATTCAGACGAGACTTATGTTTTTTTAACCCCTAAAATTACACATTCATGTCTGAAAAAAGAAGAAAAGATATCTCATACTTAGTTGTGAATGATACTTCATATTTGGATTTGCATTGTTTTCAGGTGTTATTTATTATTTGGCCCCAGAATAGTTTCTGAGTACCAGAACGTGGAGCTGACTCTTTTCAAATGCCCCTTTTAGCACCTCATTCTGTTTAAAAAATGATAAGAGAAAAATAAAAAAAGATTGGAAAAAAAAGTGTCATAGGGTAAAACATTATGAAAGAAGCACCGAATAAATATATAGGCTGCTCACCAATTGTTGTGCACAACTCTCATATAGGCCTTTTTATGAGGGTCCATGAGGTTGCAGCCAATGTCTTGTTTCAAGTTTGGGGTGCTAGGTCAAGTGGAGTATTGATGTTTGCAGGTGTAGGAGATGGGCACACAGTACAATCCAAATGGGATATCTTGTAAGATTAGTATTATTGATGCTAAAAGTAATATTTTTTAAAGTACCAAAGTGGAATTCCATAAATTTCCATTTGAAAAGGGGTGTCATATAATCCCCAAAATGCGTTGTGGTTTTGTACTTTTACATATATTTTTAGCATCAATAAAATCTGTGATTTAGAAGGACTGCATAGAATAAATAATGGGGGCACGCATTTTAATACAAAAGTGTATTGAAATACATTACGCATCATAACCAAAATCATATACTGGTAAGCTAGACATAAGCCATTACCTTGTCTGCTTATTAATAATAAACATTTCTTTTTTTGACAAATGGTGATTTTTTTTCGCATTTCCATAATGGTGTTGAGTCAGCATGCAGGCACTCTGTGGAGACTCACTTATAATGATTTTCTAGCTAGTGCCCCCACAACACTGTCTTCGATAGTGTTTTGAGGAAGATGACTTTCCTGATTAGAATGAATATTAGTTCTCTAAGATGGCTGGGGGATCCATGGCTGGGGTTCATTGGGGTTAAGTTTGATTTGTGCGGTCTTTCTAAACATCTAATTTAGAATCATACTTCATGCTTTTATGTATCTTTTCTTGAGATGTACAGTATTTACATGTATTTTCTTTCAAAAATTGCTTGAAAATAATTTATACATAAAGTTTAGTGAAAATCTGTATCTCACACGAAGTGCATGTGACATACAAATGAATAAAACGAAATTGACATGTAAATGTTTTACTGAAATCTAATTTTCTCGTGAATACTCAATGCGTGAATAACTACTAATACATCACAATTCACTGTACTTCAATCTCTGTTATTTGCTTGGTCATGGAATCAAGAGAGGTAGAATTACAAGTACTTGATAAAATACTGTGAAATTGTCACCTTGCCTGCCTTAATGTGAAGTATAACACTTAAAATGCTTTATTGGGCTAGTGCCTATTATGGGCTATGGGCTATTTGGGCTTTGTGTCCTATTATGACTCATTCTTGTTTTTTTAAGATCTAGCAGTTTTCATACATCAACAAGTTATGGTGTCCACTCAAGTATGGGGCCTAAATGGAACCTTCCCATTTAAAAATCCTAAAAAAAGAAATTTAAGGAACAAACCATTGTTGCATCATTACACAAGCTCTGTAAAAAAGGAAAGCATACCAGCAGATAAATGCATAGCATATAATATATATACCTGCAGTTAAAATACAGAAGACAATTAATATATATTTATATTATATATATATATATATATATATATATTATTACATATACACTCACCGGCCACTTTAGTTACACACCATGCTAGTAACGGGTTGGACCCCCTTTTGCCTTCAATAACTGCCTCAATTCTTCGTGGCATAGATTCAACAAGGTGCTGGAAGCATTCCTCAGAGATTTTGGTCCATATTGACTGATGGCATCATACGTTGCCGCAGATTTGTCGGCTGCACATCCATGATGCGAATCCCCATTCCACCACATCCCAAAGATGCTCTATTGGATTGAGATCTGGTGCCTGTGGAGGCCATTTGAGTACAGTGAACTCATTGTCATGTTCAGAAACCAGTTTGAGAGATTCCAGCTTTATGACATGGCGCATTATCCTGCTGAAAGTAGCCATCAGATGTTGGCACATTGTGGTCATAAAGGGATGGACATGGTCAGCAACAATACTCAGGTAGGCTGTGGCGTTGCAATGATGCTCAATTGGTACCAAGGGGCCCAAAGAGTGCCACGAAAATATTCCCCACACCATGACACCACCACCACCAGCCTGAACCGTTGATACAAGGCAGGACGGATCCATGCTTTCATGTTGTTGACGCCAAATTCTGACCCTACCACTGAATGTCGCATCAGAAATCGAGACTCATCAGACCAGGCAACGTTTTTCCAGTGCTCTACTGTCCAATTTCGATGAGCTTGTGCAATTTTACCTCAGTTTCCTGTTCTTAGCTGAAGGAGTGGCACCCAGTTGGTCTTCTCGCTGCTGTGGCTCATCTGCCTCAAAGTTTGACGTACTGTGCGTTCAAGATGCTCTTCTGCCTACCTTGGTTGTAACGGATGGCGATTGAGTCACTGTTGCCTTTCTATCAGCTCGAACCAGTCTGCCCATTCTCTCTGACCTCTGGCATCAATGGCTTTCTGCCCACAGACTGCCGCTCACTGGTGTTTTTTCTTTTTGGACCATTCTCTGTAAACCCTAGAGATGGTTGTGCGTGAAACCCCAGTAGATCAGCAGTTTCTGAAATACTCAGACCACCCTTCTGGCACCAACAAACATGCCATGTTCAAAGGCACTCAAATCACCTTCTTCCCATACTGATGCTCGGTTTGAACTGCAGGATATTGTCTTGACCATGTCTACATGCCTAAATGCACTGAGTTGCCGCCATGTGATTGGCTGATTAGAAATTAAATGTTAACAGCAGTTGGACAGGTGTACCTAATGAAGTTGCCGGTGAGTGTATATTATATATATATATATATATATATATATATATATCTCGATGGTAGGGTCAGAATTTGGCGTCAACAACATGAAAGCATGGATCCGTCCTGCCTTGTATCAACGGTTCAGGCTGGTGGTGGTGGTGTCATGGTGTGGGGAATATACGGTTCAGGCTGGTGGTGGTGGTGTCATGGTGTGGGGAATATTTTCGTGGCACTCTTTGGGCCCCTTGGTACCAATTGAGCATCGTTGCAACGCCCACAGCCTACCTGAGTATTGTTGCTGACCATGTCCATCCCTTTATGACCACAATGTACCCAACATCTGATGGCTACTTTCAGCAGGATAATGCGCCATGTCATAAAGCTGGAATCATCTCAGACTGGTTTCTTGAACATGACAATGAGTTCACTGTACTCAAATGGCCTCCACAGTCACCAGATCTCAATCCAATAGAGCATCTTTGGGATGTGGTGGAATGGGAGATTCGCATCATGGATGTGCAGCCGACAAATCTGCGGCAACTGTATGATGCCATCATGTCAATATGGACCAAAATCTCTGAGGAATGCTTCCAGCACCTTGTTGAATCTATGCCACGAAGAATTGAGGCAGTTCTGAAGGCAAAAGGGGGTCCAACCCCAGATGTGTCAGGACCAGATCTGTCATTTTGATTTGGTGTGAAAATAAAGAAAAAGCAAAATGCATACCACCATGTAGTATAAAATAGATAGAGCGCAGCGCCATGTAGTATAAAATAGATACAGCGCAGCGCCATGTAGTATAAAATGCATACAGCATGCCGCCATGTAGTATAAAATGCATACAGCGTGCTACCATGTAGTATAAAATACATACAGCGTGCAGCCATGTAGTATAAGATAGATACAGCATACTGCCATGTAGTATAAAATAGATACAGCGCACCGCCATGTAGTATAAGATGCATACAGTGTACCGCCATGTTGTATAAAATGCATACAGCATGCCACCATGTAGTATAAAATTCATACAGTGCACAGCCATGTAGTATAAGATAGATACAGCGTGCTGCCATGTAGTATAAAATGCATACAGCATACCACCCTGTAGTGTAAAATGCATACAGTATACCGCCATGTAGTAGAAAATGCACACAGAGTACCGCCATGTAGTATAAGATAGATACAGCATACTGCCATGTAGTATAAGATAGATACTGTCACAGTCTATGGACTGGTTTCTTGAACATGACAATGAGTTCACTGTACTCATATGGCCTCCACAGTCACCAGATCTCAATCCAATAGAGCATCTTTGGGATGTGGTGGAATGGGAGATTCGCATCATGGATGTGCAGCCGACAAATCTGCGGCAACTGTATGATGCCATCATGTCAATATGGACCAAAATCTCTGAGGAATGCTTCCAGCACCTTGTTGAATCTATGCCACGAAGAATTGAGGCAGTTCTGAAGGCAAAAGGGGGTCCAACCCGTTACTAGCATGGTGTACCTAATAAAGTGGCCGGTGAGTGTATATGTAATATATATATATATATATATATATATATATATATATAAATATATATTAATGTCTTCTGTATTTTAACTGCAGGTATATATATTTATATGCTATGCATTTACTGCTGGTATGCTTTTCCTTTTTTACATAGGCTTGTGTGAATGATGCAACAATGGTTTGTTCCTTAAATTTCTTTTTTTAGGATTTTTAAATGGGAAGGCTCCATTTAGGCGCCCCATACTTGAGTGGACACCATAACTTGTTAGATTGTATGAAAACTGCTAGATCTTAAAAAACAAGAATGATGTCATAATAGGACACAAAGCCCATAATAGCCCATAGCCCATAATAGGCACATAGCCCAATTAAAGCATTTTAAGTGTTATACTTCACATTAAGGCAGCAAGGTGACAATTTTCACAGTATTTTATCAAGTACTTGTAATTCTACCTCTCTTGATTCCATGACCAAAGCAAATAACAGAGCATCTGAAGTACAGTGAATTGTGATGTATTGAGTTATTCACGCATTGAGTTATTCACGAGAAAATTAGATTTCAGTAAAACATTTACATGTCAATTTCGTTTTATTCATTTGTATGTCACATGCACTTCTGTGTGAGATACAGATTTTCTACTTAAACTTTATTTGTATAAATTATTTTTCAAGCAATTTTTGAAAGAAAATACATGTAAATACTGTACATCTCAAGAAAAGATACATAAAAGCATGAAGTATGATCTAAATTAGATGTTTAGAAAGACCGCACAAATCAAACTTAACCCCAAATGAACCCCCAGCCATGGATCCCCCAGCCATCTTAGAGAACTAATATTCATTCTAATCAGGAAAGTCATCTTCCCTCAAAACACTATCGAAGACAGTGTTGTGGGGCACTAGCTAGAAAATCATTATAAGTGAGTCTCCACAGAGTGCCTGCATGCTGACTCAACACCATTATGGAACTGCGAAAAAAATCACCATTTGTCAAAAAAAGAAATGTTTATTATTAATAAGCAGACAGGTAATGGCTTATGTCTAGCTTACCAGTATATGATTTTGGCTTTATGATGCGTAATGTATTTCAATACACTTTTGTATTAAAATGCGTGCCCCCATTATTTAATTCTATGCAGTCCTTCTAAATCACAGATTTTATTGATGCTAAAAATATATGTTTAAAAGTACAAAACCACAACGCATTTTGGGGATTATATGACACCCCTTTTTCAAATGGAAATTTATGGAATTCCACTTTGTACTTTAAAAAATATACTTTTAGCATCAATAATACTAATCTTACAAGATATCCCATTTGGATCCTGTACTGTGTGGCCCATCTCCTACACCTGCAACATCAATACTCCACTTGACCTAGCACCCCAAACTTGAAACAAGACATTGGCTGCAACCTCATGGACCCTCATAAAAAGGCCTATATGAGAGTTGTGCACAACAAAATCTGGTGAGCAGCCTATATATTTTATTCGGTGCTTCTTCATATATGTTTTTACCCTATGACACTTTTTTTCTTCCAATCTCTTTTTTTATTTTTCTCTTATCATTTTTTAAAACAGAATGAGGTGCTAAATAGGGGCATTTGAAAAGAGTCAGCTCCACTGTTCTGGTACCTCAGAAACTATTCTGGGGTCCAAATAATAAATAACACCTGAAAACAATGCAAATCCAAATATGAAGTATCATTCACAACTAAGTATGAGATATCTTTTCTTCTTTTTTCAGACATGAATGTGTAAATTTTAGGGTTAAATAAACATAAGTCTCGTCTGAAATGAGAAAATTCCATATACAGGTGGTCCCCTACTTAAGAACACACGACTTACAGTAAACCCCTAGTTACAAACGGACCTCTGAATGTTGGCAATTTACTGTACTTTAGCCCTAGGCTACAATAAACAACTATAACAGTTATCAAAGCCGTCTGCAATTAACCCCTTCCCGCCGCGGCCCTTTTTCGATTTTGCGTTTTAATTTTTCACTCCCCACATTCAAAAATCTGTAACTTTTTTATTTTTCCATGTACAGAGCTGTGTGATGGCTTATTTTCTGCGTAACAAATTACACTTCAAAATGGAGGTATTTAATATTCCATGCCGTGTACTGGGAAGCGGGAAAAAAATTCCAAATGCAGTGAAATTGGTAAAAAAACACATTCGTGTCGTATTCTTGTGGGCTTGGATTTTACGGATTTCACTGTGCCCCCCAAATGACATGTCTACTTTGTTCTTTGGGTCGGTACGATTACGGGGATACCAAATTTGTATAGGTTTTATAATGTTTTCATACATTTAAAAAAATGAAAACCTCCTGTACAAAATTTTTTGGGGGGATTTTGCCATCTTCTGGCGCTAATAACTTTTTCATACTTTGGTGTGGTGTCATTTTTTGCGGATTTTGATGACGTTTACAATGTTAGCATGTTTAGGACTGTACAACCTTTTGATCACTTTTTATAGAATTTTAAATTTTTTTTCAAATGGCAAAAAGTGCCATTTTCGACTTTGGGCGCGATTTCCCGTTACGGGGTTAAACGCAGTGAAAAACTGTTATCATATTTTGATAGACTGGGCATTTTTGGACGCGGCGATACCTAATGTGTTTATGATTTTTACAGTTTATTTATATTTATATCAATTCTAGGGAAAGGGGGGTGATTTGAATTTTTAGGTTTTTTTATTATAATTTTTTTATTTTAACTTTTTTTTTATTTTTATTTTTACTATTTTTCAGACTCCCTAGGGTACTTTAACCCTAGGTTGTCTGATTGATCCTATCATATACTGCCATACTACAGTATGGCAGTATATGGGGATTTTACTACTCATACATTACAATGTGCTGACAGCACATTGTAATGAATGGGTTAACCCGAAGTAGCTTCGGGTCTTCGTGAGACCCGAAGCTACCATGCTGATGGATCGCCGCTCCCCGATGACGTCACGGGGAGCGACAATCTACGGAAAGATGGCGGAGCCGCCGGCACCATGTCGGGAAGGGGTTAAACAATTGTCACAGAGACCAAAAAAAATCTGTCTGGGGTTACAATTATAAAATATACAGTTCCGATTTACATACAAATTCAACTTAAGCACAAAGCTACAGAACCTATCTTGTACATAACCCGGGGACTGCCTGCAGAACCTCCATTTGCTTTAATTCATGTGAGGTTTAAAGGGTTAACAAGCTTACCATGTTTTGAATAGTTTGAGGGGTGCAGTTTAAAAATGGGGTGCTTTGTGGGCACCTTCTAATAAATAGAGCTTTTCAAACCCCTATAAATATGAATAGGCAGGGGAAAATCAATGGATGACTGCTATTAGAGGTTTTAGGATATGTAGACAGAACACTATGACATAAGAAACAATTTTGCAGAATAAAAACAGGGAAACAAGTTTTGTATGGATTCTCCAGGTTATGTAAATGCGTTATTAAGGTTCCATTATAATGTATCTGAATCCCAACTAAGTCCCCGTTCTTCACATCACAATTCTGTACCCCACAGCCATCTTGGTTTTGACCCAGTTAACTTGACCTTGCGTTCTATCTGTCTATTTGTTTATCCATTCTTTGTACGCCTTAGTAGTAGACACTGTAGTCCAGCTGCACCTCTACCCTGCTTTGACAAATAAATCTGGAAATTTCACCAGTCATTTGGCATTATGTTTGGATCAGTTCAATTATTTTTTGCAGGTCAGGAGGTTTCTCATAGCACAGAAGAGGGGGAGGTGTTTGTCCCTATCTGTAGAAGTCATATCTGGTTGTATGGAGTTTATTTGTATTTCTGAAAGAAAAACTATCCTATATGATCTGTTCCATTGGGTAATCAATTGGCTTGTAATATTTATCGCTACAATTGTGTTAAACAATGCTTGAAGCAGAAACCTAAGTATTCTGGAAAGCTTGCAAATGTCATCAAGTTAATTTTAATTTTTATCTAACCACTGGCTAACACTATGCAAAGAACCATTACTCAACTTCTGAATCAGTCATGTAAAGTGTGACTTATGTACAGTGATGTGCAGTACATACATATGTGACCCCCACCTTCTAAAGCCAATGATTATCACTGCAGTGCCATTTAATATAGGTCAATGGAGACCATCAGTGCCAGAGAAGTACTGCATAAGTATTTTGTTGTTGTTGCATTTCCATATTTTTCAGAAGGTAAAATTAACATAGTCTCAGACAACCCCTTTAAATTATGGTTGAATCAATAAATGGAGCAAATATAAATATACTGTTAATTGTGTTAAATTATATAAGTAGAGCACAAATAACGGCATCTAAATCTGTCTGACAGACATAATTTTTTTTTCCTAACACAAGCTGAAGAATCAGAAATGTCAAAGAGCAGTGAACTGTGAACACTCTGGCTCCTCTGGGATATAGAGAGACAGGAGCGCTAATTGAAACCGTCAATTTCCTAAATTCTATGTTGTGCTCCTACTGATCTTACAGTAACTATGCAAGATAGCTACCTTGGACATTTGATGCATTTGATAATGTCATATGAAAGAAACATATGTAAAAGAAAAAAAATGTAACATAAATTATAATGGTAGCAGCAAAAATTAACCACTGTTATCACCACTTAATCAACTTTCCAAGACCTATCCTTCGGTGAGCCCCCATTGGTGTTTGTTTAGACCCTGGAAGGAATAACCTTGCCAATGCTTGTATACAGTGCAGTTATTTATTTGTAAGGCCACGTTAATTGCTAAGATGGGGAGACTGTCTATGTCAGGGTGTATGGAGGCCTTCAGAGCCTATGAGATAAGTGGAAATGGCTTTGTGTATCAATAACGGTGATTCTTCCGTAAACCACACGAGGGCACTTTGCGAACGTTTGTTGACAAAGTGCGAAACTGACCTGAGAAATTACTTGTACAGATACCTGACTACAATTGAAGGAATAGTTTGAATCCAAACACTCAATTTGTCAGGTTTTTTTTTTAATGGAGCCATCAGTTTTTAATAGCAACCAAAAATGTGGATTTGTTACAGGGGCCTGTATAGGCCTGGATCTTGATGATTTGTAGTCTATAAAGATATTTCACCTGGTGGTTGCGAACACAACCATCTATTACAAGAATATATTATCAGTAAGCACTAATGAACCCTCTGGGTGGGTATGCTAAGATATCAGCTAACATTGTCAAAAGTAATAGACACATTTATAACCATATACTTAATCATCATTGGGGAGACAGATGTGCTTCGAATCCACAAGGGACCACCATTAGCATGTGGTGCAGGTTGTTTGGTTGTTGCTGTCTACTTGTGTCTGCACTGAAGAACATTTTCGTTTTCCTCTGCTGCCTCAATATCATGTCCTATCTCTACCTGAAACTTAAGCTTCACAAACCTGTAGTCTGTTTTTCGCCATCTATATTCAACCAACCCTGATTCCTATTAATGCTGTGGTATCCCACAATGCTGAGGCAGCAGACCCCGCCGTCTGTGGGGTGTTACTGAACCTGACCCTCACTTGCACACTCTTGAATATGCACCTGATTCTATCACACCCAACCCATACACTGCAATCTTCCCCCATCTGAGATTATTTTCTTTGTTGTTTTTCTTTTCTATGTATATGGGCAAGACCATGGCTCAAGGCTCTTATTCCTCCTATGTCACCCCTTACCCTCAATTGATTGTAAACAACTCTTGCGAGAAAGGGCCTTGATCCTATTGTTTCATATGACCACGTTATTACTCTGTTATGTCTATCTTGTTTTTGTATTGTGCCCCATGATTTGTAACACGAAGCAGGATGTGATGGTGCTATGTAAAAAGCTTTATCATTATTTACAACATGTCAGCACTATTCTGGTAGCAGTGAGATCTATTTATGCAGATACCCTTCTACAGAGCGTTGGACAGGCCCTGACACAATTTGATTCTGTATGAGAAAAAAAGATAACATTGCCAGTTTATCACTAGTAATAGAACACTACTTTTATGAGCTGGCAAAATCTTTATATCATAACAAAACATATACATTTTTCCGACACTACCTAAAACAATGTTCATATCTCTTAGATGATTTCATGTCCTCTAAAGATCTCATTAACTAAAGTTCACCAGTATTTCACATTAACAAAGTCAATGCCACGGCTATCCCTCTATGGTTCACAACTTATCTTCTAAACCCCCCAAACAAAAAACTATCATTAATGGAAACACAATTTTCCAATGTATCTATTATCTGAAAAGTCGCAAAATAAATTTATAGCCCACAAGTCATCTTGCAAAATGGAAGAGACGTTCCTAGTCATTGGAGCTACGCAAGAGGGGTTTTATAACGAATATTACCAAACGGTCAGCTCTTTTTAAAAGGATGTCTATCTTCCACATTTATAGGGCTCGAAGAGAGCTTACAGACAGGGGATTTATTTTTTGAATACTCACTCTGGAGATATAATAGGAATTGAGAAAGGAAGAAGAGTAGGCCCCCCGTCCCATTTGAGGCTGAATGGCTCAATGGCAAAAAAGATGACAAAAGGTGCAACTGCAGGTATGACACCCATTCTCTGCAATAGAACAAGGATGACCAACATCATTTTTCTATTTTAAAAAATGGCAGGAATGTTTAAAAAGCTGCTAAACTTCTGTTTTTATCTGTGGGATATTTTAAGGCTGGTAAACATGTTTCAACAACTTAGATTTCTGTAAAAGATTATCTCAAGAAAGCTGTCCATTAAACGAAGATATGAAATTGTCCAAAATACCAATTTCTAATAACTTAGATATCCTTTTAATATCCGTAAACACTTTTTCTAAGAGGCATACAGACAGGAAAGTCTTCTCATAGCATAGGCTACTAATAACACTAAGCCATTCTTTACTGAAATACCATCCGATGTACTTATAATATTCTGATCGGTAAAAAAGAAAGTTATATTTGAATTCAACATTTGTTTATCCTCATTAACTATTAGAAGGTTGAAAAAATCACCATTTAGTAAGCTAGTTTGACTGCTTTTCAATAGGTTTAGCTAATAAATAAGAAACATGTGATTTACAATTTCTTATGTTGTACTGTAGTAGTGAGGAGAATAAAAGTAAAGCTAACTTTTAGAAATTTGGAAGACAAAACAAACCTTAAAGAAACTGTAAAGCTTTTTTACATATCAATAGCTCTTGGCATGTAAACAACTTTGCCTATTATCTTTGTACCTACACTCACCCCACTTTATTAGGTCACCTTGTTGATGCCAGAGGTCAGAGGAGAATGGGCAGACTGGTTCGAGTTGATAGAAAGGCACAGTGACTCAAATCGCCACCCGTTAAACAACCAAGGTACGCAGAAGAGCATCTCTGAACGCACAGTACGTCGAACTTTGAGGCGATGGCTACAGCAGCAGAAGACCCCACCGGGTGCCACTCCTTTCAGCTAAGAACAGGAAACTGAGGCTACAATTTGCCCAAGCTCATCGAAATTGGACAGTAGAGATTGGAAAAACGTTGCCTGTTCTGATGAGTCCGATTTCTGTGCGACAGTCGGATGTAGGTCAGAATTTGTAAAGCATGGAAAGCATGGATCATCCTGCCTTGTATCAATGGTTCAGCTGTGGTGGTGTGGTCATGGTGTGGGGAATATTTTCTGGCACTCTTTGGCCCTTGGTACCAATTAGCATCGTTGCAACGCACAGACCTACCTGAGTATTGTGGCTGACCATGTCCATCCCTTTATGACCACAATGTACCAACATCTGAGGCTACTTTCAGCAGGATATGCGCCATGTCATAAAGCTGGAATCATTCAGACTGGTTTCTTGAACATGACAATGAGTTCACTGTACTCAAATGCTCCACAGTCACCAGATTCAATCCAATAGAGCATCTTTGGGATGTGGTAAAACGGAGATTAAACCTTATGAATCCTTACTTTGTTTATACTTTGCTTCTAAATAGGTTTCATGGAAGGGGTTGCTGCTCCCTGCTCACAGAGGAGGTAATGTGACAGTGAATGTAGCATGCTGGATGTGTAATGCAGATGTCTCCTGCCAGAATTCAATTGCCAAAGGCCAATAACAAAAGCCTATATTTCGGACACTAATGTTAAGGCTGCATGGTTAACACATGATATGTATTAATACACTGGCATTTGCATTGTGTTTTGAAATCTCAAATGTTTCAGCCATGCGTTGCTAGGGTGGTAAAAGATCCGGGGCACGGGCCCCAATGCATTTGTATCAGACTTTCAGTAATTGCCCCCTCTTGTAAACACAACCTCACATGTGGCTGTGCCAATAACAACTTTACTGACGGCATACACAGCTACAGAAACACCAGAGAAATCCTGACTTACATCCAGTGACTGCAGGTGACATGTCCACTTTACTATTAGCGTGGTGGCACACGTGACGTTTTGAAGTAGTTTTTGGCCCGTTTTAAGCAGCCCGTCAAAAACGTTTTACGTTTTTATATTTTTGACCTGTTTGAATTTAGATAATTGATCAAACCTGTCAAAAACGGATGCGTTTTCAAAAACGGACAGCTTAAAAACGGGCCAAAACATGTTCAAAAGCCGTGTGGGGGCACACTTGCCGTTTTGTCTCCGTTTTGTTTGCAACGCCTGTGATCGGGAAGAGCCGCCGTTGTTTTGCGTTAATTTAATGCAAAACACCGGCAGCTCGTTTCCGATCGTTTCCATAGTAACTTCGATGCAATCAGGCCGCCCCCGCCAGGTGGGTGCGGCTTTGTCTGCGTTTGCAAACGCAGACAAAGCAGCACGTGTGCACCACCCTTATCTTTAATTTTATAACTAGCCTCATAAATCTGTGTCTCTTATGCAGTTGATCTGGGCGTTCTGTGGTTATTCTCCATTTCAATATTAGCCGTGGCGGTGGACACACGTGACGTTTTGAGTAGTTTTTGGCCCGTTTTAAGCAGCCCGTCAAAAACGTTTACGTTTTATATTTTTGACCTGTTTGAATTTAGATAATTGATCAAACCTGTCAAAAACGGATGCGTTTTCAAAAACGGACAGCTTAAAAACGGGCCAAAAACATGTTCAAAACGCCACGTGTGGGGGCACACGTGCCGTTTTGTCTGCCTTTGTGTTTGCAACGCCTGTGATCGGGAATGAGCAGCCGTTGTTTTGCGTTAATTTAATGCAAAACACCGGCAGCTCGTTTCCGATCGTTTCCATAGTAACTTCGATGCAATCAGGCCGCGGCCCGCCCAGGTGGGTGCGGCTTTGTCTGCGTTTGCAAACGCAGACAAAGCAGCACGTGTGCCACCACCTAAAGTTGCGCTCACATGATTGCATTTAAACAAATACAAGACACCAGGCGCTCGTTATCCATCACATGAATTTCACTGGAAACTCATGTGAGATCAAACCTAGGCCCTTCCTACTGCCAAGTGTGAACACGGCCCAAGGAATGTCCTGACACAGCCCCCAGTAATGTCTCCTACACATCCCTCCCAGTAATGTCCCCCACACAGATCCCCTGTCATGTGCTCCACACAGATCCCCCTGTCATGTGCCCCACACAGATCCCCCTGTCATGTGCCCCACACAGATTCCCCTGTCATGTGCCCTATACAGATACCCCTGTCATGTGCCCCACACAGATCCCCTTGTCATGTGCCCATATAGATACCCCTGTCATGTGTCCATATAGATCCCCCTGTCATGTGCCCATATAGATCCCCCTGTCATGTGCCCATATAGATCCCCCTGTCATGTGCCCATATAGATCCCCCTGTTATGTGCCCCATACAGATCCCCTTGTTATGCACCCCATAAAGATCCCCTTGTTATCCGCCCAGATAGATCCCCCTGTCATGTGCCCTATACAGATACCCCTGTCATGTGCCCCACACAGATCCCCTTGTCATGTGCCCATATAGATACCCCTGTCATGTGTCCATATAGATCCCCCTGTCATGTGCCCATATAGATCCCCCTGTTATGTGCCCATATAGATCCCCCTGTCATGTGCCCCATATAGATCCCCCTGTTATGTGCCCCATACAGATCCCCTTGTTATGTGCCCATATAGATCCCCCTGTTATGTGCCCCATATAGATCCCCCTGTTATGTGCCCATATAGATCCCCCTGTTATGTGCCCCATATAGATCTTTCTATGTTCTCCCTTTCACCTCACTCCTGCAGCTTCGTGCACTGCTTCCCCCTGCAGGTCATGTGATCGTGACATCATCACAGGTCCTGCAGGGAAATCAGTGAACACTAGGATTGTGAAGAGAGAGAGGAGGATGCCCGGGCACCGGGACCTGATGTCCTGCTGACCCAGGTAGATCCGGGGCACCAGCCAAAAGATCCGGGGCACGAGCCCCGGATCTTTTGACCTAGCAACGCCCCTGGTTTCAGCAAGTCTCCTCTCCTCAGCCATTGTATTGCGTTTCACCAATACGCTAACATGGAACACACCAAATTCCCTTAGTGAACTGACTGCAAGTGGACATGTCACCTGCAGTCACTGGATGTAAGTCAGGATTTCTCTGGTGTTTCTGTAGCTGTGTATGCCGTCAGTAAAGTTGTTATTGGCACAGCCACATGTGAGGTTGTTGTTTACAAGAGGGGGCATTACTGAAAGTCTGATACAAATGCATTGGGGCCCGTGCCCCGGATCTTTTACCACCCTAGCAACGCCCATGGCTGAAACATTTGAGATTTCAAAACACAATGCAAATGCCATGTGTATTAATACATATCATGTGTATTACACCATGCAGCCTTAACATTAGTGTCCGAATATATAGGCTTTTGTTATTGGCCTTTGGCAATTGAATTCTGTGCAGGAGACATCTGCATTTACACATCCAGCACTGCTACATTCACTGTCACATTACCTCCTCTGTGAGCAGGGAGCAGCAACCCTTCCCATGAAACCTATTTAGAAGCAAAGTATAAACAAAGTAAGGATTCATAAGGTTTAATCTCCCGTTTTACCACATCCCAAAGATGCTCTATTGGATTGAGATCTGGTGACTGTGGAGACCATTTGAGTACAGTGAACTCATTGTCATGTTCAAGAAACCAGTCTGAGATGATTCCAGCTTTATGACATGGCGCATTATCCTGCTGAAAGTAGCCATCAGATGTTGGGTACATTGTGGTCATAAAGGGATGGACATGGTCAGCAACAATACTCAGGTAGGCTGTGGCGTTGCAACGATGCTCAATTGGTACCAAGGGGTCCAAAGAGTGCCAAGAAAATATTCCCCACACCATGACACCACCACCACCAGTCTGAACCATTGATACAAGGCAGGATGGATCCATGCTTTCATGTTGTTGACGCCAAATTCTGACCCTACCATCCGACTGTCGCATCAGAAATCGAGACTCATCAGACCAGGCAACGTTTTTCCAATCTTCTACTGTCCAATTTCGATGAGCTTGGGCAAATTGTAGCCTCAGTTTCCTGTTCTTAGCTGAAAGGAGTGGCACCCGGTGTGGTCTTCTGCTGCTGTAGCCCATCTGCCTCAAAGTTCGACGTACTGTGCGTTCAGAGATGCTCTTCTGCGTACCTTGGTTGTAACGGGTGGCGATTTGAGTCACTGTTGCCTTTCTATCAACTCGAACCAGTCTGCCCATTCTCCTCTGACCTCTGGCATCAACAAGGTGTACCTAATAAAGTGGCCGGTGAGTGTAGGTAACAAAGATAATAGGCAAAGTTGTTTTACATGCCAAGAGCTATTGATATGTAAAAAAGCTTTACAGTTTCTCTTTAAGGTTTGTTTGTCTTTCCAAATTTCTAAAAGTTAGCTTTTACTTTTTATTCTCCTCACTACTACAGTACACATAAGAAATTGTAAATCAACATGTTTCTTATTTATTAGCTTATAACTAGAGATGAGCGAGCACTAAAATGCTCAGGTACTCGTTATTCGAGACGAACTTTTCCCGATGCTCGAGTGCTCGTTTCGAGTAACGAGCCCCATTGAAGTCAATGGGAGACTCGAGCATTTTTCAAGGGGACCAAGGCTCTGCACAGGGAAGCTTGGCCAAACACCTGGGAACCTCAGAAAAGGATGGAAACACCACGGAAATGGACAGGAAACAGCAGGGGCAGCATGCATGGATGCCTCTGAGGCTGCTTAATCGCACCATTATGCCAAAATTATGGGCAACAGCATGGCCATGACAGAGTGACCGAATGAGGCTAGATAGCATCTAAAACATCCAATAATTGACCCTGACACTATAGGGGACGGCATGCAGAGGCAGCGGCAGCAGCGGCAGGCTAGAGAGTGGCATGGCGACATACCCTAAATGGACTCAGGCTTCAAACCAATGGGTGGCAGAGAGGAACCAAAGGAGGTGAGCAAGAAGCGCTCAAATAATATCGGTACATGATAAAAGTTTGCCAGTATATTTTGTGGATTACACAGCAGGGTGGCGACAAAGTTAACATGGAAGCCATGAAAACAACCCAAAATTCTGCCTGACACAGCTCGTTTGATAAGGGGACCATGTATGGAGGCAGTGAACTAGTAGTAGATTAAAGGTGCTGCAGTTAAAACTATGTTAGTTGGATCTTGGCATGGAGCTGGCGCTCCGCTGCCAGGCGAGCTTTCGCCAATCCAAGCCCCTGTCTATAGGCTACTCCCCAAACAGCACTTCTAAGAACCTTTTGTATAAGATCAAGTGTAGTAGCGTTCTTATAAGTTTAGGATATGGCGGGTGAGGGGAATGTAAACAGATGCGCAAGAAGCGCTGAAATAATATTGGTAAATGATAAAAGTTTATTAGTATATTTTGTGGATAACACAGCTGGGTGGCGACAAAGTTAACAACTTTGATGTGGAATCCATGAAAACAACTCAAAGTTCGACGTACTGTGCGTTCAGAGATGCTCTTCTGCGTACCTTGGTTGTAACGGGTGGCGATTTGAGTCACTGTTGCCTTTCTATCAACTCGAACCAGTCTGCCCATTCTCCTCTGACCTCTGGCATCAACAAGGTGTACCTAATAAAGTGGCCGGTGAGTGTAGGTAACAAAGATAATAGGCAAAGTTGTTTTACATGCCAAGAGCTATTGATATGTAAAAAAGCTTTACAGTTTCTCTTTAAGGTTTTTTGTCTTTCCAAATTTCTAAAAGTTAGCTTTTACTTTTTATTCTCCTCACTACTACAGTACACATAAGAAATTGTAAATCAACATGTTTCTTATTTATTAGCTTATAACCTATTGAAAAGCAGTCAAACTAGCTTACTAAATGGTATATTTCTTTCAACCTTTCTAATAGTTAATGAGGATAAAACAAATTTGAATTCAAATATAACTTTTCTTTTTTACCGAATTCAGAATAATTATAAGTACATCTGGATGGTTATTTCAAGTAAAGAATGGCTTAAGTGTTTATTATTAGACGCCCTGCTTATGAGAAGACTTTTCCTGTCTGTATGCTCTTTAGAAAAAAGTGTTTACGGATATTAAAAATGATATCTAAGTTATTTATTAAATTGTGTATTTTGGACAAGTTCATATTCTTCGTTCTAAATAGGGACAGCCTTTCTTGAGATAATCTTTTACAGAAATCTAAGTTGTTGAAACATGTTTACCAGCCTTAAAATCATCCCACAGATAAAAACAGAAGTTTAGCAGCTTTTTAAACATTCCTGCCATTTTTTAAAATAGAAAATGATGTTGTCATCCTTGTTCTTATTGCATTGAGGAATGGTGTGTCATACCTACAGTTGCACCTTTTGTCATCTTTTTTTGCCATTGAGCCATTCTAGCCTCAAATGTGACGGGTGCTGCTACTCTTCTTCCTTTCTCAATTCCTATTCATATCTCCAGAGTGAGTATTCAAAACTAAATCCCCTGGTCTGTAAGCTCTCTTCGAGCCCTATAAATTGTGGGAGATAGACATCCTTTTAAAAAAGAGCTGACCGTTTGGTAATATTCTGTTATTACAACCCTCTATGCTGTAGCTCCAATGAGACTAGGAACGTCTCTTCCATTTTGCAAGATGACTTGTGGCTATAAATTTATTTTGCGACTTTTCAGATAATAGATACATTGGAAATTGTGTTTCCATTAATCTGATAGTTTTCTGTTTGCGGGTGTTTAAAGATAAGTATGTGAACCATAGAGGGATAGCCGTGGCATTGACTTTGTTAATGTGAAATACTGGTGAACTTTAGTTAATGAGATCTTTAGAGACATGAAATCATCCTAAGAGAATGAACATTGTTTTAGGGTAGTTTCGTAAAAAATTTATTATTGTTTTGTTATTATTATAAAGATTTGCCAGCTTCATAAAAAGTAGTGTTCTATTTACTAGTGATAAAATCTGGCAAATGTTATCTTCTATTTTTCTCATACAGAATCAAATTGTGCAGGGCCTGTCCAACGCTCTGTAGAAGGGTTATCTGCATAAATAGCATCTCACTGCTACCAGAAATAGTGCTGACATGTTGTATAATAATGATAAAGCTTTATTTATATAGCACCATCACATCCTGCTGCGCTGTACAAATCATGGGGCACATATACAAAACAAGATAAGACATAACCGAGTAATAACGTGGTCATATGAAACAATAGGATCAAGGCCCTTTCTCGCAAGAGTTTACAATCAATGAGGGGTAAAGGGTGACATAGGAGGAATAAGAGCCTTGAGCAATGGTCTAGCCATTCTCCATAAGGAAAAAGAAAACAACAAAGAAAATAATCTCAGATTGGGGGAAGATTGCAGTGTATGGGTTGGGTGATAGACTCAGGTGTATACTTCAAGAGTGTGCAAGTGAGGTCAGGGTTCAGTACCACCCCAAGACTGCGGGGCTGCTGCCTCAGCATTGTGGTGATACCACGGCCATTAATAGAGAAGTCAGGGTTTGGTTGGATAGTAGATGGCGAAAAGACAGACATACAGGTTTAGGAAGCTTAAGTTTCAGGTAGAGATAGGACATGATATTAGAGGCAGCAGAGGGAAAACCGAAAATGTTCTTCAGTGCAGACACAAGTAGACAACAACAACCAAACAACCTGCACCACATGCTAATGGTGTCCCCTCTGTGGATTTCGAAGCACATCTATCTCCCACAATGATTGATAAGTATATGTTTATTAAATGTGTCTTATTACTTTTACAATGTTTAGCTGATATCATTAGCATACCCTCCCCCAGAGGATTCATTGTTGTTTACTGATAATATATTTCTTGTAATAGATGGTTGTGTCTGCACCCACCAGGTGAAATATCTTATATATCTTACAAATCATCAAGAATCCAGGCTAATACACGGCTGCTAACACATCCACATTTTTTGGTTTCCTATTAAAAACATGATGGCTCCATTAAAAAAAAAACCTGACAAATTGATGTGTTTTGGACAAACTATTTCCTTAATTGTAGCAGGTATCTGTACACATGTAATTTCTCGTCAGTTTCGGCACTTTGTCCAACAAAGTTGCAAATTGCCCTCGTGTGGTTTAGAAAATCATTTATTTGATACACAACGCATTTCCACTCATCAGGTGAAGGCTCCAGCCTGGAGTTGAAACACCTGTGTGTTTCAAATAAATGATTTTCTAAACCACACGAAGGCAATTTGCAACTTTGTTGGACGAAGAGCCGAAATTGACGAGAAACTACATGTGTAGAGATGCCTATTCCGTGGAATCCCGCCATTCTGGGTTCGGTGGGTTGAAATTTAGTGGCTAGCAGCGTCCGATAGCACCAAGCAGGACAGATTATAGTCCAATAAGTTTTTACTTCATGAACATAAGAATCACTCCATATGTCCATACACTGCTTGTTGTACTCCTATACTTGAATCCTTTTGCGCTTCTCTTCCCTCTCTTTGTCTACTGATCTCTATGAACGTGGAGTTTCTCCATCAGTCATAACTTTCCCAGACCGTATTCTTAATCGTAGCAGGTGTATATAGCTACTAGACATCATTTTTAAAGACATCGCAAAAACATGACTAAGGGGGAACTTGATTAATATATATATAGGCACTAGTAGTGCAGCTAGTACCATATTGTGACGAATTTGCAGGGAGACTTGCGAACGTTCTATTTAGCTCTTAGTGACACACATATCCATCTCAAACACCTAAGTGGGACAATTTATTAGGGGTTTGATTGAATTAGGCACAGTCTGCTTTTTCTATTCTTTTTTTTTTTTTCAAAACTAAAAGTCATCAGGCACAGCACAAAATCCTGTTGTGTGCTGTCAGTGTAGGTTAGAAACTAGCCATTGCAATAGGATAGCATCGTTTTGTTAAAAAAACAAAAACACAAAAAAACACAAAAAAAATTTACAGTTTACACTTTAATTTTGAAAATGTTGAACCCAAGGGCTAGGGGTAGAGGACGAGGGCGTAAACGTGGGAGTTCAACTACTGCAGGGGTCAGAGGCCATGGTCCTAGGCGGGGTGAGACACCACCTGCTGATGAGGGAGCAGGGGAACGCCGCAGAGCTACACTCCCTAGGTTCATGTCTCAAGTTACTGGGACTCGTGGTAGAGCACTGTTGAGGCCAGAACAGTGCGAACAGGTGATGTCGTGGATTGCGGACACAGTCGGTAGCTCTAGGCACAGCAGCAGTGCCATCGCTAAGCGACGGCAGGCGGTGCTCAAAATGCTGAGCGTAGGCTATAAAAGGCACACCGCCCAAGAGCTATTACAGGGCATCACGGCGCAGACTTATCTGTGGCTGGCACCGCTGAACCTGAAGCCAGGCATGGTTGTGTGTGACAACGGCCGTAACCTGGTGGTGGCTCTGCAACTCGGCAGACTCACACATGTGCCAAGCCTGGCCCATGTGTTAAATCTCATAGTTCAGCGGTTCCTCAAACATACCCCAATCTGTCTGAGTTGCTCACGAAGGAGCGCCGCATCTGTGCGCATTTCAGGAAGTCCAGCACAGATGCTGCCACTCTCAGGGCAGCGCAGCGCCGGCTCCAACTGCCAGCTCACCGACTGTTGTGCGACCTGCCCACGAGGTGGAATTCAACATTAACCATGTTATCCAGAGTTTACCAGCAGCGCAGAGCAATTGTAGACTGCCAGATGTAGTCAGGTCAGTCAGCTTCCTCAAGTCTACAATGAGGAGTGGACGTGGATGTCTGATATCTGTCAGGTGCTGAGTAACTTTGAGGAGTCAACACAGATGGTCAGTGGCGATGCCGCCATCATCAACCTCACATAGTGTCAGTGTCAATTATTGGATGTTTTAGATGCTATCTAGCCTCATTCGGTCACTATGTCATCGCCATGCTGTTGCCCATAATTTTGGTATAATGGTGCGATTAAGCAGCCTCAGAAGCATGCATGCTGCCCCTGTGAGTCCGCAGGGGCTCGGGCGATTCCCCCAGAACCCCTCAGGCTCTTTTGAATATTTCTAAAAACTCATCCAATCCTTTTCCATTCCTTACTTGGTTGAACTTGATGGAACTTCAGTTCCCTCAGGTTGGATGGTGAACATTGGTGGACAGCTATTTTCTATTCTCTCCATGTATCTCCATGCCCACCATATTTCAATATACAGCCACTATAAAAATAGACCAGTGGACTCTACTTAATTGAAAGGCTATAGTTAAATAAAATCTGTTATATGAACAAATATTTAAATATTACTTCGAAATTACCTAAGCTGGCTCTCTGCAAAATGCGTAAAACTTGGGAGCAGTGGTGCGCAAAGAAGCATGCAATTGCACATGCTCGAGATTTCCTTCACCGGCTCTTTACCTGGAATTAGGGTGGGGATGGGCCTGCAATGAGCAGAGTGCAGACGTGCATAATTGAGATACATGGGGGAACATTTACTCACCCGTCACATCGCGATCCCCGCTGTGCGTTGTCCAACGAGGATTTGGATCTTCGCGATTCACATAGCTCGCGCGGCCAATTTCCTGCATCCGTCACTTCCCCCGCTGAGGTCTGCCGGAGTTCACCTTCTTTTTCCCCCAGGTGCATGTGAGTGCTGATCTTGCGACACAATTTCATTTTTAAATCCCCCCCCCCGATTTGTGTCGCATGCAAGCCAGTACCCATGCACCACAATCCAATAGCGTGCGCCAAAAAACCAGGGCAAAACGGTAAAAAGTCGGAAAACCTGACAAAAATGCGGTATAAAGTGCTTAGTAAATAGTGCTGCCATGGAGTCCCAGGGGCCTCGCGGGCTTCTTGCTCACCTCCTTTGGTGAAACCTGAGTCCATTTAGGGTATGTCGCCATGACACTCTCTAGCCTGCTACTGCTGCCGCTGCCTCTGCATGCCGTCCCCTATATTGTCAGGGTCAATTATCGGATGTTTAAGATGCTATCTAGCCTCATTCGGTCACTCTGTCATGGCCATGGTGTTGCCCATAATTTTGGCATAATGGTGTGATTAAGCAGCCTCAGAGGCATCCATGCATGCTGCCCCTGCTGTTTCTTTCGAAGCAAGCTATCTCCCACAATGATGATAAGTATATGTTCTTAAATGTGTCTTATTACTTTTACAATGTTTAGCGGATATCATTAGCATACCCTACCCAGAGGATTCATTGTGTTTCTGATAATATATTTCTTTTAAGAGATGGTTGTGTCTGCACCCACCAGGTGAAATAATCTATATATTTACAAATCATTCAAGACTCCAGGCTAATACACGGCGGCTAACACATCAACATTTTTGGTTTCATTATAAACATGATGGCTCCATTAAAAAAAAAACTGACAAAATTGATGCGTTTTGGACAAAACCTATTTTCTAATATGTAGCAGGTATCTGTACAATGTAATTTCTCGTCAGTTTCGGCACTTTGCCAACAAAGTTGCAAATTGGCCTTACGTGTGGTTTAGAAGATCTTTATTTGATCCACAACGCATTTCCACTATCAGGTGAAGGCTCAGCCTGGAGTGAAACACCTGTTGTGTTCAAATAAATGATTTCTAAACCACACGAGGCAATTTGCCAACTTTGTTGGACGAAGGCCAAATTGATGAAGGAAACTACATGTTGTAGACGATGCCTATTCCGTGGAATCCCGCCATTTTTGGAGGTTCGGGGGGTTGAAATTAGTGGCTAGCAGCGGTCCGATAGCACCAAGGAGGACCGATTATTAGTCCAATAAGTTTTACTCATGAACATAAGAATACTCCCATATGTCCATACACTGCTTGTTGTACTCTACACTGATCCTTTTGCGCTTCTCTTCCCTCTCTTTGTCTACTGATCTCGATGGAACGTGGAGTTTCTCCATCAGTCAACTTTCCCAGACCGTATTCTTAATCGTAGCAGGTGTATATAGACTACTAGACATCACTTTTAAAGACATCGCAAAGAAATGACTAAGGGGGAACCTGATTAATATAGAATATAGGCACTAGTACGTGCAGCTAGTACATTTGTGAAAAGACTTTGCAGGGAGACTTGCGAAAGTTCTATTTCGCTCTTAGTGCCACACAATACATCTCTAAACACCTAAGTGGGACAATTTTTAGGGGTTCTGGATTGAATTATGCACAGTCTGCTTTTTCTATTCTTTTTTTTTTTTTCAAAACTAAAAGCTCATCAGGCACAGCCAAAATACTGTTGTGTGCTGTCAGGGTAGGGTAGAATAGCCATTGCACATAGGATAGATCGTTTGTTTAAAAAAAAACAAAAACACAAAAAAAACACAAAAAAAATTTACAGTTTAAACTTCATTTGAAAATGTTGAACCAAGGGCTAGGGGTTAGAGGACGAGGGCGTAAACGTGGGAGTTCAACTACTGCAGGGGTCAGAGGGCCATGGTCCTCGGGCGGGGTGAGGACACCACCGCTGATGAGGGAGCAGGGGAACGCGCCAGAGCAACACGCCTGGTTCCGTCTCAGTTACTGGGACTCGTGGTAGAGCACTGTTGAGGCCAGAACAGTCGAACAGGTGATGTAAGTGGATTGCGGACCAATGCTTTGCAATTTGTCCACCAGTGTTTTCAAGCAGTCCACCCATGTCACCGAAATCAGCATCTCCAGCTCTCACATCAGCCTCTTCCCCCAGTCTGCCCCATCCCAGCAAAAATTTGGCATTTGAACCGGCATACTCTGAGGAACTGGTGTTCGGACCCTTCCCAGGTCACAAACCAATTGTCGGTTGCTGCGGAGCTCTGTTCGATGCCCAGGTTTATCCAACGGGTGCCGTCGTGGGTGAGTGACATTGTGACGGTAGTGGAAGAGTGTGTAAAGAGGCCGTTCGGACGCTGAGGAGAACATGGTTGCGACAAGTGGTGAAGTTGTTGTCAGGGGCAGGAAGTCCGAGGGGGGAGCAGACTGACGGATCGGAGGAATGATGAGGTGACAGACCCAACGCGGGTTGATAGGCCGGGTTTACAGTGCTTATGAGACTGAGGCGAGTCCTCGACGAGCACCGCTTGGAAGAGGCAGTGGGGGGCAAGACGGAGAGGCGGGCCAGAGCTGGTGCATCAGAGACCAAATGTTTAGTAGTGAAGCCCCGTGGCGAGGGCTAGGTTTTTGGAAGTTGGAGGTTATTTAAAGATAAACACCAGAGAGACGAAGGACTTGGTGGCAACTGTACACACCAGGATCAGCAGGGGTTCCACCACTACCTCCTCCTCGAATTAACATCCGTGGGCATGGGCGCCCTCAGGCGGTAGCCTAGGAACAGCAGCAGTGCCATCCTAAGCGACGGCAGCGGAGATCAAAATGTGACGTATGCTATAAAAGGAACACCGCCCAGAGCTATACAGGGCATCACGGCGCAGACTTATCTGTGGCTGCACCGCTGAACCTGAAGCCAGGCATGAGTTGTGTGTGACAACGGCCGTAACCTGGTGGTGGCTTGAAAATCGGCAGACTCACACCATGTGCCAAGCCTGCAATGTGTGTAATCTCCTAGTTCAGCGTTCGCAAAACATACCCCCAATCTTCGTGAGTGCTCACGACGGAGCGCAGCATCGATGCGCCTTTCAGGGAAGTCAAGCAACAGATGCTGCCCTTCAGGGCAGCGCAGCGCGGCTCCAATGCACAGCTCACGACTGTTGTGCGACCTGCCCACGAGGTGGAACTAAACATTAAACCATGTTATTCCAGAGTTTACCAGCAGCGCCAGAGCAAGTGTAGACTGCCAGATGTAGTCAGGTCAGTCAGCTTCCTCAAGTTACAATTGAGGAGTGGACGTGGATGTATGATATCTGTCAGGTGCTGAGAAACTTTGAGAGTCAACACAGATTGGTCAGTGGGATGCCGACATCATCAACCTACCACTAAAATACCGATGCTTGGCCTGTTGAAAAAATCTTGCGTCAGCATGAAGTAGAAGCTGTGAGCTCGTCACAAGAGACGGAGAAGGAAGATCCCTTGTTGTAGCCAAGCACCACAGGCTGTTTTCAGGCGCATATCGAAGGAGGTGGAGGAGGATGGGAGGAAGAGGAGGGAATGTTGGCGAAGACAGAAGAGGTGAGCATGACTCAGTCCTTCCACTGTTCAGCGTGTATAGGCAGGAAGAAGAGGAGTTGGAGGAGTTGGATGGTGGGGAAATGGACAGTCAAGCCACGTGATGGGAGTGAACTATGGCCGAGTTGGGGTGCTTGGCGGCATATGGCAGATGTCATGCTAGCTGCCTCCGTGACCCTCGCGAAAGAATTTTATCCGAACCGATTACTGGGTATTTCACTCTCCCGGACCACGGTAACAAAGCAAAATTTCACTCTCATCCCTGAGAGGAAAGAGTTGAGAGCATGAATACAGAGGCCCTGTGCACAAGCTGAAACAGTATTTCCTCTGACAGCGCTAGCGCGAGGGGTACTTTCGGGACAGTATGAGGGAGAGTAGGCGAGCAGGCAGCATGTCCAGCAAACGGGCAGGGGGGGTACGCCTTACAAGGACTTTGCAGTTGTATGTCAACCCAGCAAGACACGGTCACCGTCCCAAGTCGCGGCAGATAGGATTGATCTTTTACGAAGATGGTGAGGGAGTACGTAGTGACCATACCATCTTCCTAAATTGATCACACAGCTCCCTACAACTAATGGGTGTCAAGCTGCACATGTGGCACGAACGGGCGCTGTCGCCTTGGGGTTCTTCCTGCCTGCCGCTAGCCGTGTTTGTCTGAGCAGGTTTTCAGTGCGGCTGGTGGCATCATCACAGAGAAAGCGTACACGCCTGCGACTGACAGCGCTGGACAGGACTGACGCTTATCACGTGATAAAGCCTGGTTTATAAGATTTCCATTCTCCACCAGGTGAAAAAAGATAACCTGAATAAGTATGCACTCCTCCTCGCATTTTCCATCATTCTCTCCTCTTTTACACTAAAGCAGAGAAATGGCTATTTTTTGCTGGGGCAACTGGCTCTAGCTATAGTACTCTAGGTATTTAATTTCTGGGGGCCACATACCCGGTCCTCTGTTTAAACAATTTTGGAGTGCCACAACAGGCAATCAATATATTTAATTTTCTCTGGAGGACCACCTACCCTGCTCCTCTGGTTTGAAAACTTTTTGGAATGCCACATACAGGCACTATCCAAATTAATTGCCCATAAGCAGCACTCCAAACGTCGTTTTATAGCTGCCTCCACACTGGTCTCCATGGCTACCTCAACATAATTTCTTCACAGCTGCCCTCCCAAAGTAGTCCAATATAGCTGCCTCCATACATCGTACCCTTAGCAAACGAGCGGTCGGAAGAATTTTGGGTGTTGTCAGGTTTCCAAATCAAACTTGCGGTGATTACCCAACAAAATATACTGGAAACTGTTTCATTACCAATATTATTTCAGCTTCGTGAGCATATGTTTACATTCCCCTCACCCGCCATAACCAAAAATTATGAAGAACAGTACTACACTTGATCTGTATACAAAAGGTTCTAGAAGTGCGTTTGTAGACCCCGCCTTCCGCTTTGCAAATTATATTTTTTTAAAAGTAAACGCTTCTGGCCCCCAGGCCCATTTTGGGTGTGGGTGGAGCCCGAGAGCAGGGGCTTGGACAGGCGAAGCTCGCCTGGCAGGGCCGCAGCTCCATCCCAAGATCCAAACAACATAGTTGACTGCAGCACATTTAAACTATATACTTAATGCCTCCATACATCGTACCCTTATCAAACGAGCTGTGCAGGCAGAATTTTCGGGTGTGTCACCAGATACATAATGGAACTTGGCATATGTCGCCGCCATGATGGAGACCTGAAGTTGCATCATAGTAGCGCAATATGGATTGCACAAGACGGTCCCCTTAATAGGAAACCATTTCCGAAAAAAACAATTAAAATGAACCGTTATGCATTACATTATCCTGCTTAAATATTCAAACGACCTCGCCGGTTTGATAACTTATATTTTTCAAAGTAAACACTTCTGGCCCCCAGGCCCATTTGGGTGGGGAGGAGCCAAGAGACATGGGGACTTGGACAGGCGAAAGCTCGTCTGGCAGCGGACTGCCAGCTCCATCCCAAGATTAGGCAGACTCAGAGACATCCATTCATACTGCCCCTTGTGTTTCCTGTCAAGTTCTGCCTCCACAATCCTCCACAGATCCACCAAGGTATCCATGCGCAAAATTTAAACGCTATATAACGCAGACGCTGGAGCACGAGAGGATATGCAGCACATCATCCCTTATCAAACGAGATGTGTCAGGACAGAATTGTCAGGTGTTTAACCAGATACATAAGGAAACTCGGGCGCATGCTGGAGACTGAAGTTTCAACTATCAGCAGCGCCATATGGATGAACCCATACTGTCCACTCTTTGATCAATGGAAGTTGTCTCTACAGCTGCCTCCCACATGTCGTCCCCTTATCAAACGAGCTTTGTCAGGATCATTTTTTGGGTGTTTCACCAGAATACGTTTATTGAAATTGGTCACTATCGTCGGGGCCACCATGAGGTGTTACGGACTAAATATACCGTAAATTCAGACCTTCTTGGCCTACCTCCTTTGGTTCCTCTCTGCCACCATTGGTTGGAGTTCCATTGGGGATGTCGACATGGCACGCTATAGAATGAAGCTGCTGACGATGATATCTGAGTGATGTCTTATATAGTGTCAGGGTCCAATATTTGGATGTTTTAGATTCAGATCGTAGACGTAATTCTGGTCCATGTCCATGCGGGCCAGGCTTTGCCCATAATTTTGTGCATAATGGTGCGTAAGCATCCTCGAGGCATCCATGCATGGCTGCCCCTGTGTTTCCTGTCCATTTCCTGTGGTGTTTCCATCCTTTGCTGAGGTTTCCAGGTGTTTGGCCAAGATTTCCATGATGCAGGCACGTGGTCCGTTGAAAAATTGCTCTAGCTATCCGGTCCCATGGTGACATTCAATGGGCTCGTTATTAGTCAGGACGAGCCACTCGAGCATCGGGAAAAGTTCGTCTTGAATAACGAGCACCCGAGCATTTTAGTGCTCGTTCATCTCTAATTATAATATAGAATTTTTTCCTCACATCCATTCCTCATCCAATCCTTTTCCATTCCTTACTTGGTTGAACTTGATGGAAATATTTTTTTTTTAACCGTACTAACCATGTAAGTATGTAATATACAGTCAGTCAGGAGTCACACCTGGATTTGGGGATCTCCCTAGCCCATCGATTTGAAGAGTCATCTTCAGTTCCCTCAGGTTGGATGGTGAACATTGGTGGACAGCTATTTTCTATTCTCTCCATGTATCTCAATGTGATATAATGCCCACCATATTTCAATATACAGCCACTATAAAAATAGAATAGTGGACTCTACTTAATTGCAATGAATATTCCCCCGCTGAGGTCTGCCGAGTTCACCTTCTTTTTCCCCCAGGTGCATGTGAGTGCTGATCTTGCGACACAATTTCATTTTAAATCCCCCCCCCACGTGGGGTACCATGCACAGCCAGCACCCATGCACCACAATCCAATTGCGTGCGCCAAAAAACCTTGAAACCTGACAAAAATGCGGTGTAAATGTGCTTAGTAAATGTGCCCCATGGAGTCCGCAGGGGCTCGGGCGATTCCCCCAGAACCCCTCAGGCTCTTTTGAATATTTCTAAAAACTCATCCAATCCTTTTCCCATAACTTACTTGGTTGAACTTGATGGAACTTCAGTTCCCTCAGGTGGTGGTGAACATTGGTGGACAGCTATTTCCTATTCTCTCCAGGTAAATTCTCAATGCCCACCAGATTTCAAATACAGCCACTATAAAGATAGACAGTGGGAATCTACTAATTGAAAATGAATATTTAAAAAAAAAAATTAAAGCATGGAACACGTCAACATGAAAGTCATGTGGTGGCCCTTGGTGTTCATGCACTTTGTGGTGGATTTACTATGAGGCTCCTTCCTGGCATAAAATTGTGCTGTAACCCTTGCCAGGAATCTGGTGCAGGCTATAGTTAAATAAAATCTGTTATATGAACAAATATTTAAATATTACTTCGAAATTACCTAAGCTGGCTCTCTGCAAATCTTGCGTAAACTGGTGAGCAGTCGGCTGCGCAAGAAGCATGCAATTGCACATGCTCGAGATTTCCTTCACCGGCTCTTTACCTGGAATTAGGGTGGGGATGGGCCTGCAATGAGCAGAGTGACAGGACGTGCATAAGAGATACATGGGGAAAACTTACTCCCCCCGTCAACATCGCGATCCCGATGTGCGTTGTCCAACGAGGATTTGGATCTTCGCGATTCACTAGCTACGCGGCGCCACAATTTCTGATCCGTCACTTCCCCGCTGAGGTCTGCGGAGTTCACCTTCTTTTTCCACAGGTGCATGTGAGTGAGATCTTGCGACACAATTTCTTTTTAAATCCCCCCCCCCCCCCGATTTGTGTCGCATGCAAGCCAGTACCCATGCACCACAATCCAACTGCGTGCGCCAAAAAACCAGGGCAAAACGGTAAAAAGTCGGAAAACCTGACAAAAATGCGGTATAAATGTGCTTAGTAAATGTGCCCCATGGAGTCCGCAGGGGCTCGGGCGATTCCCCCAGAACCCCTCAGGCTCTTTTGAATATTTCCTAAAACCTTCTTAGAAAAACACAGGGGTCCAAGGATATAAGAAGGAGGGTTCCTAAAGGTGATAAAGAGCTATGATAACAGTGTAAGTGGTCTGTAGTACTTTTAAATCTGATGGTTATATTTGCTTTAAAGGTGCTTTTGCTTTCATTCTCTCGTAACTAGAGAAGGGGGGATTGTGCATGGGGAAAGCCTTGCAGCATCCCCGGTACTAGAGGATAGAAACAACAACTGTGGGGGCATTTACAAGGGCCCGATTCGCGTTTTCCCGACGTGTTACCCGAATATTTCCGATTTGCGCCGCGGTACATGAATTGCCCCGGTTTTGGCACACGCGATCGGGATTGTGGAGCATCGGGGCCGGATGGCGCGACGAAACGGAGGGGGCGTGGACCGAACGAAAAACCCGACGTATTCGGAAACCCGCCGCATTTAAAAACCGAAGTGTGCTTGGGGAGCGCTCACCTTCACATTCTATGGGATGGTGAATTACGGGGCGTAAGATTATTTCGGCGCGCAGCGCACCTGGTGGACGGCGGAGGAACTACCATCTTAAATCCCAGCGGACCCGAATCGCTGCAGAGAACGCGCCGCGGGGATCGAGAATGGGCCGGGTAAGTAAATGTGCCCTGTATCTTGGTCCTTTCTATTCACTTGAAAGAGCAATAGAACTACGGTAAGCTGACAGTACTAAAATATCGGCAGGAAACTAATGTTCAGTAACACGATGAATCGCTGACATGGATGATCTATCTAGGTATAGGCCATCAATATTAAACTCGCAGGAAACCCTTGAAATAGAATTTCTTTACCCTATGATCTGTGAGGATGAGGGTCACTGAAGACATTGACGGGGGGGGGAGAAGTTGGTAAGGAAATCTAAGCATGTGCCTTTCTTTGAATTTTCTGTAAAACGTCATAGCTAAATAGAACGTGCCTTGATGGGAAATATTGCAGAGTTGACCACCATGTCTACGCTAACGCCGGATCATTTTAATGGAGATTACTTTCTTCCCACAACATTGCTACATTTCATGGGGGCAAAACAGAAACATAGGACTCAAGCAGTCTTATAGCCATTTTTTGTCTGATAGAACATTAAGGGAAAACTGTTCGCCGTGCATTGAATGAAATGTAATTATCTCCCGCTGAACCAAACGTGTTGAGAGCCTTTTCCATCAAAAGGCATGTCTAAAATGGTTATCCCCCACATGGGAAAATGGCAGACTGTGAAAATTTATTTTAGTATTCATATCAGGCGTGGATCAGGATGTGAATTTTTAGATCATTTGCCATCATTTGTGTGCAAAGTATGGGGATGATCTTAACTACTATCTCAGGTTATTCATGAGAGATGGAATCAAAATTAATGTATCTTTCAAAGGGGAGAACAAATATATATATATATATATACACATCATGATGCCATGTATTAGTGGTTTTTTCAAATCTTCCAAAGTGAAACATTATCAGTAGGTGGTGCTACCAGGGTCCAGACTGGCAACCAGTGGAACGGTGAATCCACTGGTGGGACGCGACAGCGACGCAATGGCTGGGGCCTCCGCCCATTCCCATAATAGGCCCTAGCCAGTGATCGTTAGTGAGCACCAGGGAGAAGAACACGGAGAGAAGATGAGGGGGAGCCAGGTGAGTAAATTCAAGTTTTCATTTTTAATGGGGCCAGCATGTAAAATAAGGGGACGTGGGGAGCAGTATGGAAAATAAAGAGGGGAGGAAGAGGGGAGTGAGGCAGTATAAAAATACAGGGCATGGGGTCATGTATGAAAAATAAGGAGAAAAGAGGAGGCCCAGTATCTAAAAATACAGTGGGGGCCAGTATGGAAAAATACAGGGGGCTTCGGTGATCGGGGTGGCCAGTACAGAAATTAAGGGGCAGAAGAGGGGGCCCACATCTAGAAAAAAGCAAAGGAGGAGGATGAAATGTGGGAGGTAGGGGGACAGTATGGAAAATAAGTGGACAGTGGAGGGGAATTATTTTAGGAAAGCAGGGAGGGTGGGAAGAGCACATTATAGCCATTGCAAAAGGGAAGACATAAAGAAAATGGAAGGGGAAGTGATGGTAATTAATAATAAGGAAGAACATGTCAAAGAGGAGTTTCTAGTAACAAGAAACCAGTTACCTTGGCAGTATGTAATCCCATCCGTACACATTCTGGTTGCTGCAGATCGCGGGTTACAGCATGGAAAATGTAAGTTTAATTCATCTGGTAGTCGAGCATGATAAAGTCGGGGGCGCAGATTAGAACACTAAAGTCAATCTCAGCACTGCCCCACATTGTGAGGAGGCCTTTTTTTTAACTGCCAGGATGTGTGAAACACTTGCGATGCGTGTGACTTTATCAACCATACACGGATTAAAGGTGCAGTATTTCCCACGGAAACACGCGCAATAAAAAAGTGGATAAAAGTTTTACATGCTGCACAGGTACTTGGTGCGGGTTTACTGGGGTAATTGTTTCCTGCCAGTGGTAATAATAAATAGTAAAAAAATAAAAAATAATAGAGGGGAACTATAATGCAACTTAATTTATGAAGGGGTCATATATGAAATAATTCATGGTATATTTAATATTGGGGGGGGGCAGTGTGATAAATTTTGTTATGCAAGTCTGACTTATAATTGAAATGTTGTCACTTACATCCCTAATTAAAGCCCATCCCAGGTAGCCTTACACATAAGAAAAATTTACCTGCCCAAGGACCAGATGTCCATTTATTGTATATGAGTACCAAGGTCAAAGACCAGGGAGGTGCCTAAGACAGTGCCATGGGACACCTGATTCTGGGACTAAAAAAAAAAAAAAAAAGGCACCCAGTTAAGGCTGCTCTGCAGGTAAGGGAATTATAGCGTAAGACTAGAGATGAGGCGAAAATACTCGATCCGAGCTTGATGCTCTCGAGCAGTAGCGTACTCGAAACTGATCGTTGATCGGACGATACTCGCCCACTCGAGAAATGGCAATCTCCATCCTCCTTAATATCCATAATGACTCCCTCTCTAGCCTTCTTCTCCTCCCACGTGGTCCTTGTCCTTAGTCCTTCTGGACAGTCCTAGCAACAACATTATATACCCAAGCACACACCCCGCGCGTCTCGCACAAACTCTACAATTAATGGACCATAACAGCTCAATTCTTCTACCAAAAAGATCAGGACAATAAATGTCCGATCACACGCATAATAAGAAACCTAGATTACCGGTCGGTGCTAAACAACAGGAAGAAATCCCGTAAGTAGGTAAACGCCAAGCCCCAACTACAAGGTAGAGGGCGAAGGGGGGAGGAACGTGCATGAGTGATCAGACGTGAATGAAACGACCGCTTCTCAGAGACCACCAGGCCAAGTAAGGCTCCTAATAGTATGAGCTGGATGTATAAAAGTAGCCAAAACGGGCCGGCAGTGACATTTTTCGGGTGTTCACGGTATTTCCAATGATCTTATAATACATGTTCCCACTCGCAATAAGTTTTTCGTATGCCTCCGCCGAAATATCTTCGGTACTTAGCACGAGGTCAACAACCGTAGACAATTACACACCTCCATAGCGAGTCACCAGTTATCAACCAAACCGATACACTCTTACGATGGGCCCAGTGGCTGGTGTCCCCCGCAACACCCACCACGTTAGTGCATCTTAAACAGGGGGTCTGGAATTAGGAAATGGAGAATTCAGAGTGCTACGTTGAAGTCTTCTGTGGAATGTAAAGTAGGTTTGCGTGGCAAGCCAGGCGAGCTCCATCTACTGGTCCCCCGCCCGTTGAGTGTGTACCCTAGGGTGCTAGTTGACGCCGAGTTTAATTATACGGTCACTGGCTTTTCAAGACTGAAAGTGCGACACCACCCGTCGGACTGCACAAGAGTGCGTGAACTAAGCGGCAGCTCGTTGGCTCCGGAGCAAGGTGTTATGTAGGCATGCGCCAATGCAACGTAGCGGACGGATAAAATTATTATCCCCGGCTTGCGAGCCAGTAGTGATCATTACCGGAGGGCTCGCTAAATAGCACTTAACCAAACGGTGCGGTCCGTCCCCCTCCCGAGGATTATTGCGTAAAAATAAGGTATCAGTCAGTCACTGTTGATAGCCTCTAACGCGCTAACGGCCGCGGGATCGCTCCGCGCCCTATCACTGGGACATGTACCCCTCCTGGTGACAGCGCGGAAAGCAAGAACGGCAGGTCTTGCGCAAAAAAATCAATATAACAGGTCGGCCCTTTACGGGGTCGGGTCTCACCGACGCCCTTGGGGGTACTAAATAGAATAGATGCGCGACGGTTGAATAGGTCTCGTAGGTCCTAGGCGCGGTGCGCAGAGTATGTAAGGGTCATTAATGAATGGCTAGGAGTGAAAGTGAGCTGAATCTAAGCTGAAGCAAAATAGCAAGGTAAAACGGTCGGGCGGAGCCGGTTAGGAGGAGACAGCGAAAACTACGCAAAACGGGTCAGTTCCGGGAGGGGCCACGGAAACGGCATAAAGACATCAGATAGAAGGTGATGCGGAACGTCAGAGAGGAGTGATGGGACTCATAGGGTAGCCGCGTAGCCTGAGGAAAGACAAAAGCAGAGGGGAGACAATGGTGATTAGGTCAAGAGAGCCTGCGGGAGGGGCAGGGATAGGAGTGGTGAGAGTAAAGAGCGTGCAGGAGAAGAGAAAGCGGGGGAAGTAATAGAAGTGGGAGGGGAGGAGGGAGGGGAAGACGAGAAAGAGAGGAGGGAGGGTCGGGGAGAGAGGAGGAGGGGGACGGAATGTATGTTCTGACACTGCCCAGACAACGGAGAGAAGCGTAGCTATTCATCATTTCCAGAATGAGTGAGGGATCTGCCAATTTTATGTGCCATCGACCAGATGCAGGGAATGTAGGGTCTACGTAATTTCCAACGGACGTTTCTCAGCTTCTACCAGAGTGATGATAGTATCTGGGGAGCTGGTGGAGGTACCCCTAGGGCTTCGAGTGACGTTCATAAGACACGGTGAGATCAGATAAGTGTCAAGGACCGCGGTAGTCGAGCGAAGTAATAGCCAACCTGCTTGCTTTGTTGGAAGGAGAGTTGTGCTCCTTTTCCATCGGTATGTTGAATGGCTGGAACAAGACGTAGGCTACATACGACATTATCGAATTGATAAGGATGTGGCTGCCCATTCCTTCGCACTGAAGAGGGAGGAGTTGCGTCACATTGCCGGCTGTCGCTAGTTTGGACCATCTGGGACGCCACCCCCGCGCACTGCTCCCACTGGGCTTATATAACCCCACCAGACGGACATTCTATGGCGAACAAGGTGCGTGGATCGTCTCTTTAGGCTGTGGGGATGACGTACATCGGGGTGGTATCCAGGGCCCACTTTAATAATCGTGACTGGACGGGTGCGCCAATCTACCGTACCAATACTTATGCAGGGCGCCCGTTTCGCCAATGCGGAAGATACACAACCTGGGCGCGTTCCCAAACGCACGGAGGAGTTGCCAGGAGTAGATCTAGGGGAAATGGGAATAGACTAGCCATAGGGAGGCAAAACTAGTCAATTTGACAGGGGGCTAACTGGAAGGAGGGGGACGTGACAGTGGCGTGATATGAGGGGGAGGAAGAAGAGAGCGGGTCGGCGGAAGGGAAAGGCACGGAGGGAGTAGAAGGACGGGCGATCGTGGGGCAAAAGAGCATCAGAGGGGAAAGGGGAGGAGGGAGGAGTCAGTAGGGCGGGGGAAGAGAGAGGGAGCGACGGAACACCGAGGCCGGTGTGTGCGTGAGACGGTCTGATGAAAGGAGGGGGGAGCGACAGGGAGGGAACAATTTGAGCACACATGGAACAATAGGGTGCGGCGGATAAAATAGGGGAGTGAAGATATGTGGGAAGTGCAAGGCAAGGCGCGGTTGGAGTACCGAGGGGCAGGAGCAAGAGGAAGCCAGGAAGTAGGACGTGCGGGAAGGCGGGGGAGGAAGGGGGAGAGGACCAAAGGGTACGGGGGGGTCTGCGGTAAAGGGAAGGGAGGGGGGAGAGGGGGGGGGAGGGTGGGGGGCGCAGCTGTGGGGGCGTATGGCAGAAGCCGTCTATATTAAGCCTACGTCACCGACCAGTTCGTCGCTCATCCAAGCAGGACTACACACAACCCGAACTGCGACCGCCGCCGTCCTATGACAATCACGAGATGTTCCTCCCTAAAGGGTCCTTGCAACCTCCCCGGTCAAAGTGTCCTACGAGAAGGGATCTACTCGCTTACGAGATCACACATTACCTAACTATAAAATGACGCGGGTTCCGTTAGAGGTGCAGGCAATCGATACACTAACCGTGAAAGCCTATAGGTAAGTCCGACTCACATTCGACATCGATAACTCAAAGCGTGCCCTGCGCCCCCCATAGTAATGTCTTGTTTGGATTCAGCTCATTGCAACGCTCCATCCCTACAATCTCCTGGGCATGTTCTAGTCGCATCAGTCCAAAAGTCAACATGTGAGCACCTCTGATCACGGAAATGATCACCTCGGCCTGTGCGTCCTTATCTGAGTTTACCCGCTCGAGTCGCAGAATTCCGGACCCGAAATGTGACTCTGGAACCAGAGGGGTGACCGCCTGACCGCGAGGAAGAGACCACTGTACCAACCCAATTTAATTGGTAAGGTGCGAACATTACGGCAAAGATTCCTGTAGTCAAAGATACTGACGTTGTGAACAGCCCCGTTACTCGCTTGCCGTATTGACCGGGGTTTTTAAGGGGAGTCGCCATCTGCTATCGCTGAGTCGTATGATCCAAATTAAAATCTTGTACTGGTCTGTTTCAGCACACTACACCCATCGTTTTATTGATTGCTAATCGACTTTAACTATTCATTATTTAGGTTAGTTTTGATGCTATTTCTTTTTCTCCTTGGAGTAACTGTTTTGTTTATAATTTTTCCGGTATTTTGATGTTTTTCGCTGTTGCAGTTTTGCTTTTGCCGGAGAAAAAGAGCCCAATTTCAACAGTACTGCCAGGGACTCTGACAACTCTCACCCCCAGCATGACGTGGTACCCTTACACTTGATAGCAGTGGTGGCTAGCCAGATCAGGTGACCTGCGAATAGACGTAGCCCTGCCGCGTGCTGCTCGCGTTTCTCGTCTGGATGACGCTAGGGATGCGAGATGCTCTGCTGGTTCAGGGAAAGCGGGTTGGGTGTTCTATTAGAATATGTAGGCAGGAGTGATTCTACAAGAACCAACAGTCCTTCGTAGCGGTACAAAACGTTTTAGTGTCCTTTTTTTTGGTTGCTTGTGGCTGAGGCTTGCTGGCTATAGTAGTGCAGTAGTTACCATATTGTGGGAATTTGCAGGGAGACTTGTGTTTAGCTCTTAGTGACACATATCCACCTCAAACCAGAAAGGGACAATTTATTAGGGGTTGATTTGAATTAGGCGAGTCTGCCTGATTTTTTTTTTTTACGTTTATTCTTTTAGAACTCACAGTAATGCCAAAAAGCGTGTGCTTTGAGGTGGGCTAGAAAATAGCCATAGGAGAACCCCAACGGCTTATTTAGGCCTACAATGCGTTATATTTTCCTTTTTTTTGGTTGCTTGTGGCAGGGCTTGCTGCATTAGTAGTGCAGCTAGTACATATTGTGAGGAATTTGCAGGGAGACTTGTGTTTAGCTCTAGTGACACACATATCCACCTCAAACACCAAGTGGGACAATTATTAGGGGTTTCATTAAATTAGCGCGAGTCTGCTGATTTATTTTATTTTACGTTTATTCTCTATAACTCAAAGTATCTGGCACAGCACAAAAATCAGTGTGTGCTGTCAGTGTGAGGTTAGAAACTAGCCTAGTAATGGATAGCATCGTTTTGTCTTAAAAAAAAACACACAAAAAAACACAAAAAAAAAAATTTAGTTACACTTTAAATTTGAAAAAGTTATAACCGAGGCTAGGGTAGAGGACGAGGGCATGGACTGGGCGTCCAATACTGCAGCGGTTCAGAGGCCGTGGTCCTGGGGCGGGGTGAGACACCACCTGCTGATGAGGCAAGCAGGGGAAGAGCCGCAGAGCTACACTCCTAGGTCATCATGTCTCAAGTATGGGACTAGTGGTAGAGCACTGTTGAGGCACAGAACAGTGGCGAACAGGTGAGTAGTGGTTGCGGACAATGCTTCTAGCCATTTTGTCCACCAGTCAGTCTTCCACGCAGTCCACCCATGTCACACGAAATCAGCACTCCTCAGGCTCCTCCAACTCAGCCCTTCCCCCCAGTCTGCCCCCTCCAGCAAAATTGGCATTTGAAACCGCGCATTACTCTGAGGAACTGTTTTCTGGACCTTCCCACAGTCACAAACCATTGTCACGGTTGCTGGAGCAATTTTCGATGCCCCCAGGTTTTCCACCGGTCGCGTCTGTGGGTGATGATGACATATTGACGTAGTGGAAGAAAGTGTTGTAAAGAGTGTGTCGGACGATGAGGAGACATGGTTGTCAGACAGTGGTGAAGTTGTTGTCAGGGCAGGAAGTCCGAGGGGGGAGCAGACTGAGGGATCGGAGGATGATGAGGTGACAGACCCAAGCTGGGTTGATAGGCCGGGTGAACACAGTGCTTCTGAGACGGAGGCGAGTCCTATAGCAGAACAGGTTGGAAGAGGCATGGTGGGGCAGACGAGAGGCAGGGCCAGAGCTGGTGGCATCAGCGCCAAATGTGTGCCCGTAGTAAGCTCCCGTGCGAGGGCTAGATTGTTAGAAGTCTGGAGGTTCTTTAAAGAAACACCGGATGACCGACGGACTGTGGTGTGCAACCTTTGCCCAACAGGATCAGCAGGGGTTCCACCACTACTAGCTTAACTACCACCAGTATGTGCAGGCAATGAATGCTAAACACCCACTCAATGGCACCAAGCCGTTCAACTCCGTGGCCGGGGCACACCACTGCTCCTTCCCTCGTGTCATCTGCTAGTCAGCCCCCTGCCCAGGACCACGGCCCAAACACCTGCCATGCGAAAACCCCATCTTCGCTCCACGATCCCTCCACAGCATCCACCAGCGTTCAGCTTCCATACCCCAGACGCTGGAGCGCAAAAGGAAGTAAGAACAAAACATCAACGCCAAAGCACCTCAAACGTCACACATCTCCAAGTGTTAGCCTGGAGATGCTTGCTCCATGAGGTAGAGAGAGATTGAGGCCTTCGAAACCTCATGGCGGCGGCCGCCCTCGGTTATCGGTCCCCAGGCCACTAACTTTTCCCGATGTGGCCGTCCCAGCCCTGCACAAGCACGTGTCAGCGAAAATCATCCGTGCCCTGACCAACGCTGTTTCTGACGGCACCTGACCAGGACACGTGACGAGTGCTGGCTGGCGGCCACTATATACGTGACGACATTGGTAACTTGGGGAGGCTGGACCGAATCGACCCGGGGGCTCATATATGCCGCCGAAGGATTGAGGGGCATACCTGGTCAGGTCTCAAGTCTACTATGCTCCTACCTCTCCCACCCCTACCTACTCCTCCTCAGATTACCATCGTGGCATGGCGCCATCAGTCGGTAGCTTAGCACGCAGCAGTGCCGTCGCTAAGCGACGCAGGCGGTGTCAAATGTGAGCCTAGGCGATAAAAGGCACACCGCCAAGAGGCTTACAGGGACATCGGCGGACGATGCTGGACCGCATGAACCTGAAGCGGCATGGTTGTTGACAAGCGGCCGGAACTGTTGGCGGCCATGACAACTGGCAGAACAAGGGACACATGTGCCTGCCTGGCCCATGTCTTAATAAATCTCATGAGTCAGCGTTTCCCAGATGATAAAACCACAACTGTCTGATTGACTCACGAAGGTGCGCGCATCTAGCGACATTTCAGGCAATCCAGCCACAGAGCTTGCTACTCAAGGCAGGAGCGCCGCCTCAGACTGCATGCTCACCGACTGTTGTGCATCCGTGCCCGAGAGGAGGAACAACCTTACACATGTTATCCAGAGTTTACAAGCAGCGCAAGACGATGTAGATGCCAGATGTAAATTCCACCAGAACTGGTAGTCAGGTCAGTCAGCTTCCGTCAAGTCTAAAATGAGGAGTGGACGTGGATGTCTGATAGCTGTCAGGTGTGAGTAACTTTGAGGAGTCAAAACAGATGGTCAGTGGCGATGGCCGCCATCATCAGCCTCACCATCCCGCTGCTTGGCTGTTGAAAAAACTCCTGCTCAGCATGAAGTCGGAAGCTTTGTGGCGTCACAAGAGACGGGGGAAGAGATTCCCTTGTTGATAGCCAAAGCACCTTAGGTCTGTTTATCAGCGCATATGGAGGAGGGTGGAGGAGGAGAGGAGGAAAGAGGAGCGAGAATGTGGCGAGACAGAAGAGTGGGAACAGTGTCAGTCCTTCACTTGTTCAGATGTATCGGCAGAACGAAGACAGTTGGAGGAGGAGGAAATGGGCAGTCAGGCAAGTGAGGGGAGTGAATGTGCGGTTGGGACATCTGGAAGCATATGCGATTTCATGCTAGGCTGCCATCCCGACCCTGCGTTCAAAGAATTATTCCGATTACTGGGTATTCACTCTCTGGACCCACGGTACAAGCAAAATCTTTCACTCTCATCCTGGAGAGGAAAGGAGTGGGAGAATGCATGAATACAGCAGGCCCTGGGCACAAGCTGAAACAGTATTTCCATTCTGACAGCGCTAGCGGCAGAGGGCGACTTTGCGGGAAATGTAGCGAGGGGAGAGTAGGCGAGCCGGCAAGCATTCCAGCACTGCAGGGGTAACTTTACAGCCTTTGCCAGTTTATGTACCCCAGAAGACATGCAACTGTCCCCGTCTCGGACAGTAGGGCTGATTTTACGAGAAGATGGTGAGGGAGTACGTAGCATGACCATACAATGTCCAAATGATCACACAGCTCCCTACAACTCTGGGTTTCAAAGCTGCACAGTGGCACAACTGGTGTACGCCTTGGAGTTCTGCCTGCCCTGCCGCTAGCGTGTTGTTGAGGCGGGTTTCAGTGAGCGGTGAATCATCACCGATAAGCATACACGCCTGTCGATAGTATAGTACTCTATGTATTACTTTTGGAGGGCCACCTACCGGTCTCTGGTTTTAAACAATTTTTGGGAGTGCCACATACAAGGCACTCAATCTATTTATTTTTCTGGAGGACCACCTACTGCTCCTCTGGTTTGAAAAACTTTTTGGACTGCCACATACAGGCACTCAATTTATTTAATTTTTGGAGGACCATACCTGCTCCTTGTGAAATACTTTTGATGCCACATACAGGACACTATCCAATTAAATTGTCCTTATCAAAGAACTGGTCAGGCAGAATTTGTGTTGTTTTCAGGATTCCACATCAAAATTGTTAACTTTGTCGACCATGCTGTGTAATCACAAAATATACTGGCAAACTTTTATCATTACGATATTATTCAGCGCTTCTTGCGCTTGTTACATTCCCTACCGCCATGAAACCCAAACTTATAAGAACGCTACTACACTTGATCTTATACAAAAGGTTCAGAAGTGCTGTTTGGGGAGTAGCCTAGAGACAGGGGCTTGGATTGGCGAAAGTCGCCTGGCAGCGGAGCCAGCTCCATCCCAAGAATCCAACTAACATAGTTTTAACTGCAGCACCTTTAATCTACTACTAGTTCACTGCTCAACATCGTTCCCCTATATCAAACGAGCTGTGTCAGGCAGAATTTCAGGGGTTTCACCAGATACATAGTGGAACTCGGCCCATCTGTCGCCGCCATGCTGGAGACTGAAGTTGCATATAGCCGCATATATGCTATGCCTTCTGCCTCATTGCCCTATGTATTCCATATTCTAGGTGAAATATTCAAACGACCTGCCTGCTTTGAAATTATAATTTTTTCAAAGTAAACGCTTCTGGCCCAGGCCCATTTGGGTGGGGAGGAGCCAAGAGACAGGGCTTGGACAGGCGAAAGCTTGCCTGGCAGTGGACCGCCAACTCCCATCCCAAGATTAGGCAGCCTCAGAGGCATCCATACATGCTGCCTGCTGTTTCCTGTCATTTTGCCTCCGACGACCTCCACAGCGTCCACCAATGTTCATTTCAACTCTCTATACCCAGACACTGGAGCACGAGAGGATATGCAGCACATCATCCCCTATCAAACGAGCTGGTCAGGCAGAATTTTCAGGTGTTTACCAGATACATAGTGGAACTCTGCCCATCGTCGCCGCCATGCTGGAGACCTGAAGTTGCAATCATAGCAGCGCAATATGAATGCCCCATACTGTCGCTCTAATCATGGAAGTGCTCCATGGCTGCCACATATCGTGGCCCCTTATCAAAAGAGCTGTGTTCGGCTCATTTTTGGGTGTTTCACCAGATACAGTTATGGACACTTGTCATTATGTCCCCACCTGCTGTGTTATGCCTAAATATATACCGAACACCTTTTGTTCAATGGAAATCATTCACCTCCTTTGGTGAAACTGCAGTCCATTAGGGTATGTCAGCCAGACTATCAGTAGGTGGTGCTTACCAGGGTCAGACTGGCCCACCAGTGGACCGGTGAATCCACTGGTGGGACGCCGACAGCTGACGCAATGGCTGGGGCCTCCGCCCATTCCCATAATAGGCCCTAGCCAGTGATCGTTTAGTGAGCACCAGGGAGAAGAACACCGGAGAGAAGATGAGGGGAGCCAGGTGAGTAAATTCAAGTTTTCATTTTTAATTGGGGTCCAGCATGTAAAATAAAGGGGACCGTGGGTGAGCCAGTATGGAAAATAAAGAGGGGAGAAGAGGGGAGTGAGGCAGTATAAAAATACAGGGCCTGGGGGCATGTATGAAAAATACAGGAGAAAAGAGGAGGCCCAGTATATAAAATACAGTGGTGGGCCAGTATGGAAAATACAGGGGGCTTCGGTGATGGGGTGGCCAGTACAGAAATTAAGGGGCAGAAGAGGGGGCCCACTCTAGAAAATGCAAAGGAAGGCAGTATGGAAATGCATGGGAGGTAGGGGGACAGTATGGAAAATACAGGTGGACCAGTGAGGGGACTTATTTTGGAAAATGCCAGGGAGGGTGGGAAGCACATTATAGCAATTGCAAAGGGGAAGACAATAAATAAAATGGAAGTGGACAGTGTATGTAATTAATAATAAGGAGAACCTGTCAAAGAGGAGTTTTCTAGTAAACAAGAACCATTACCTTGTGCAGTATGTAATCCCCATCCGTTACACATTCTTGTTGCTGCAGATCGCTGTTACAGCATGGAAAAATGTAAGTTTAATTCATGTGGTAGTGAGCATGATAAAGTCCGAGGGGCGCAGATTAGAACACTAAAGTCAATCTCAGCACTGCCCCTACATTGTGATGGATGCCTTTTTTTTAACTGCCAGGATTTGCTGAACACTTGCGCATGCGTTGTGACTTTATCATACCCTACACGGATTAAATGTTCAGTATTTCCCACGGAAACAGCGCAATAAAAAGTGGATAAAAGTTATTACATGCTGCACAGTGTACTGGTGCGGGTTTACTGGGGTAATTGTTTCTGACAGTGGTAATAATAAATAGTAAAAATAATTAGAGGGGACATTATAATGCTAAATTAATTTATGAAGGGGTCATATATGAAATAATTCATGGTATATTTAATATTGGGGGGGGGAACTACCATCCGTGGGCATGGCGCCATCAGTCGCTAGCTCTAGGCATAGCAGCAGTGCCGTCGCTAAGCGACAGCAGGCGGTGCTCAAACTGCTGAGCCTAGGCGATAAAAGGCACACCGCCCAAGAACTATTACAGGGCATCACGGCGCAGACTGATCTGTGGCTGGCACCGCTGAACCTGAAGCCAGGCATGGTTGTGTGTGACAACGGCCGTAACCTGGTGGCGGCTCTGCAACTCGGCAGACTGACACATGTGCCATGCCTGGCCCATGTGTTAAATCTGATAGTTCAGCGTTTCCTCAAGACATACCCCAATCTGTCAGATTTGCTCACGAAGGTGCGCCGCATCTGTGCGCATTTCAGGAAGTCACTCTCTAGCCTGCTACTGCTGCCGCTGCCTCTGCATGCCGTCCCCTATAGTGTCAGGGTCAATTATTGCATGTTTTAGATGCTATCTAGCCTCATTCGGTCATGGCCATGCTGTTGCCCATAATTTTTGCATAATGGTGCGATTAAGCAGCCTCAGAGGCATCCATGCATGCTGCCCCTGCTGTTTCCTGTCCATTTCTGTGGTGTTTCCATCCTTTCCTGAGGTTCCCAGGTGTTTGGCCAAGCTTCCCTGTGCAGAGCCTTGGTCCCTTTGAAAAATGCTTGAGTCTCCCATTGACTTCAATGGGGCTCGTTATTCGAGACGAGCACTCGAGCCTCAGGAAAAGTTTGTCTCGAATAACGAGTACCCGAGCATTTTAGTGCTCGCTCATCTCTAGTAAGGACCATTAGGGGGCAGGTCAGGTATTATACTTTGTGGGAACACAATTGGTTGCCATAAGGGCAGGAAAAGTTTCATTTACACCTCTAACCCCTTCCATTAAACCTGGTGAAAATGTTTGCTGGCATCCGTTCCCTGGGAATCTTTCAGCTGCACCATCTAACTAACCATATGTTTATGTAATGTGAATAAAGAATAGTTCCGGCACCTTGAAGTAGCGATACATTGCCTTTATTCCAAATCCGTATTCTAACAATAACAGCTGTTGAGAAAGGCTCAGATGAGCCGAAACGCTTCAGAAAACATAGGATGCTATTATGTTCGTGGTATATGTTATTGTTATTGTATACCTGGTCTGTGTCATGCATGACCCAAACACTCAACTTCTCACAGGGATTCAGAATATGGACATCTACTGATTGTAAATCTGCTGAGCATTTAGTAAAGTCATTCCTGAAATATTCAGAAGAATACATAAGAGAAACCTAAAGCAGAAATGGCATTAATATTTATTGCAACAACTTTACCTCTATAATTCTTTTTTAGAAGTTAATAAACGTCAGTTTTAAAGGAAACATATCACCAGCATCAACCACAAAGCCCTCAGGTAGGGTATGAAATATTGTTTTTAACATTCTCTTTTTTAAAGGGAACCTAGAACTATGCTTCTGGTATCATTATAAAGATGTTATTTTGCTGGTGAAAAATCATCTAGTGACAGGTTCCTTTTAAGTACAGCTTCTTACTGGCACGTTTTTATTTCATAGAACAATAAACTTAATAAAAAGGGATCACAAGGGAGACAGGTTGTGCTACAAATAAGGCACCTACAGGTTGGTTGTGCAGGACCCAGCAAAGCAAGGATAGGAGGAGTCCAGCACAGACAAAAAATCAAAAGCCATGTAGAAGTAATGTATTTTCCACAAAACCATAATGCATACACATTGTAAGATGAAGCAAAGCAGCATAATTTGAGATAAATAGAATTGTACAGTAGTAAAAACACTAATGCAACACGGAACAAGAACAAGGTAGAACAAACTAAACAATGCACCTTTGTCACAGCTACAACAGGGACAATGGAATATCAAAGATAATGTGGTCTAAAAGACAGTCACATAGCTAAGTAGAAGTTTTAGGAACAGCAGTGTGCCACCTGCAAACTGGTACAGATCTTTATCAATGACAGGTCCATGAGTTTTAAATAGACTCCAGGCTATCATGGTGACAAAAAAAGTCAGCGTTCTACTCCTTCAATAATAAAGTGTTCATACTACTCCAAAAGTCAATCTCACCGAACCGTATGCAGGTCAGAAATGGAAAATTTTTCTGATGTTTCTTTGGTTTCTTAACATTTCTAATGCAGATGCCACTGCAAACCTCAAGGCACCTCCATGTTCGGGGCTAGCTGTGGGTCCTATAGTGAGAAACGGCTGGATTGTGCAGATCAAAAGAGTTTAGAGATAAAAATTAATTTATCGTACTCAGAAATATCACTTAAAAATTGTGCATGACCTTATAAAGCATGGTCTAAATATAAATATATTTATCATTTTGATGCTACTGAGAAATACAACTAGTCCTCTAAAAAGAAAGGTCTGAAGTAGCTATAAAAAAAAGTTATAAAGGAAAATGATTGTGGTTTTTGGAAGGTGCAATGGAATAATAGAAAAGACAGATAGGTAAAGGAAGGTAAAGGTGTAATGCACTACCTTTTGCCATAAAACGACCCATTAGCAAAGCCCAAACCACAGTAGTAAAAACTGTGGTGAATAGCACTACATAAATTCATACTCATTACCAGTGCATTTTTCACCTATGCTGTATATACCTTATAGTCAGAATAGCTGAAAATATGTGGATTTATTAGATTTTTTAGTGATTTGATCCTAATGTGCAAGAAAAACATGTTGTCATCCATATTTTATATCATGATCATCAGGGGGGATTTATTAAGACTGGGCACATTTGAGGCACTTTAGGGATTTCAGAGTTCTCCTATAGCCAGCACCAGATTCCAGGACAAACTATAGCTGATGGGAATCCATATCCCACCCTGTCCCCTGGCCCACAAGCCCCCTCCTCACACTCGTTGTGGAGGTGGCATAGGGGGGTGCAGGGCAAGGATTGCAACTTTTTTATACCTTGTACAAACTATGATAAATGCACTTAATCAAAATGTTTCAGATTAACATTGCCAAACAAACTTCTGGGCTGTTTCTGTAAATCTATAGATTTTCTTCATCTGAGAAATACAAGTTGAAAATACAGTGAAATGAATATATGCTAATAAACTCAGCAATCGCTCACATGTATCAGAAAACAGATGCTCAGATATGGATGGATGGGCTATGCCATTATTTTAGCGATTAGTAAAACAGAGGAATGTACTGCATAAATATCAGCTCTAATATAAACACCACAGCGGCAAATGTATTCCGAAATGATTATGGGAAGTTGTCCTGGGAATTAGATAAATTCCAAGAGTGAAATATCAAGTGAAAAGCTGACCTGTCGTTATAGCTGACAAAGTAATATACATATATAAGTTACGATCTTTGTATGTGGTAATAGATGTTTACCATTATAATGCATGTATTACAGGACAGGCTTCCATAGTTACAGATTCTCAAAGATCACAGGTGTGAACTGTTCTTAGTGATGTCCATGGGTACCTGTTAGTAAGACATTAGTAGGCAATCTTATTAATGGAGTCTTTGGATTTGAGAGGACCAGACATATGATTTCAGTCTTATATGCCTTAGCCTGTTCCCCAACGGCTTTGTGCCGTTTCTGATATTGGCATCTTTCCAAACAAGTAACAACCACCAGATAACAGTCTCTCCACTGTTTATGCATTGTACAACAAATTCAGTTTAAAATACTAACCATGACTTACAAAGCCATCAAAAACCTGTTCCCTCCATATAAAGTGCCTTGCGAAAGTATTCGCCCCCCCCCCCCTTGAACTTTTATATGTTTTGCCACATTCAGGCTTCAAATATAAAGATATAAAATTGTCATTTTTTTGGTGAAGAATCAACAAGTGAGACACAATTGTGAAGTGAATAAACTGAAAAGTGGGGTGTGCAATATTATTCAACCCCTTTAAGTTAATTCTTTGTAGCGCCACCTTTTGCTGCAATTACAGCTGCAAGTCGCTTGGGGAATGTTTCTATCACATCGAGAGACTGAAATTCTTGCCCATTCAGCAGGTGTGTACGAGCGTTGATGGTGAACCATTCCAACAGTGACAGATCTGGATGTAGACATCTGCAGCGTATTTGGGCTGTAATGCTATTCGGACAATACACTGCAAATAGAGCTGTCTGCTTCTGCCTCTGACCGTATTGAACAATGTGGTTCATTTACTAAGGGTACGTCGGATGCATTTTCGTCGGGTTTCCCGACGATTTTCATTTTGGGCCAAATTGCCCCGGGATTTTGGCGCACGCGATCGGATTTTGGTGCATCGGCGGAAGCTTGCACGCGACTGGAATCGGGGGACGGGCCGTCGGACAAACCATGGAATTGTGTTGCAAGATCAAGCACTCACATTCACCGGGAAGAAGTAGGTGAACTCCGGTGGACCTCGGCGGGGAAGCGACGGATGCATGAACTCGGGCGCACGATCTTAGTGAATCGCGCCCAACCCGAATCCTCGTCGCACAGCGCACCGCGGGATCGCGACAGGACCGGGTAAGTAAATCTGCCCCGATGTGCAGAAGCAGCTAATTAGCTACAACACTCCAACCACCACAATGGTCATAAGGATTCTCAAATCCTATCCTACACTGTGGACATGTGATCAGCTTAAACAATGGTTAGGGAATCAGACAACCCCTTTAGTCCAGGGATATAACCTGATTTATACCCTGCACTATTTCATCATAAAGACATCTGCCTGGTTTTATATTTCTTTCCTCAGTATTTACAATGTAGGGTAATACTGCAGCCTGAACGTACTGCTATATACATCCATATACACTTTATATTTCCCCAGTCTTTATACTTATATATCTACATTGATACATCTATAGCTGTGTTATATGATGTAAGTTTTTTTCTTATGCTGTTGTGAATTTACTCTGTTGTTGAGTTTTATTATTACCTTTACTCTGAATGTAGGTTAACCCTATTTCTAATATTATTTCATAGGTAATATTGTGGCATTACTGAAAGTTGCAATATTGTTGAAAACAGAGTGCCTTATTCTGCTTATATCCTTTCATATCTCTAGAGCTCTCGTACACTGGCAGATAATATAATGAAAAAACAAAGAATATTAACCATGAATCAGTCATAATGTGGATCTGTCGCAAACTGTGAAATGGCAATATATTCTGATTCATATCTGAGTGTGGGATGGCTTACTATTACCATATATTCAGATTGATTAATAGCTTTGCAAGTGGGTAGTAGATATTTTTAAAGTTCAAAACCATGTAGCAGAGGTGAATGTGGCATTTCACTATGTGTCATTTGTACTGTGATAACTCAGCAGGAAGAACTCCTAAGGTTTCCTTATACAGAATACAGAAGGAAAAATTGTACTAAATAACAATTTCATTTCTGCTATATCTCTACAGTTATAAAAAAAAAAGTCCAGACATATTTTCAGACACTGGTTCGACACTTCCTGTACACTTTTTACCTTGTCATCTCTACCCTGGAGGGAAAAGGTAATCAATTATCTTATAAAGAGAATGCTGAACCTAGATAGATAGATAGATAGATAGATAGATAGATAGATAGATAGATAGATAGATAGATAGATGGATGGATGGATGGATGGATAGATAGATAGATAGATAGATAGATAGATAGATAGATAGATAGATAGATGATAGATAGATAGATATTTAAACAAGTCATGGTCTGCAAGCAGAGTTGTTCCAAGAGAGTGTGTTAGAGAGAAATTCTGATTCAGTAGTGTACTGTAGTTTGAGATTCAAAACAATTCAAAATTCATAATCAGATGGCAATACAGTACAAAATCAGCAGGCAAGGGGCAGTCAGAAAGCAACGAAGAAGACAGGCAACTCAAATCCATCTCTAGAAGACTAAAGACTGCAAAGTAGGTAAATTAAATATCAGTAAAATACAGCTCCAAGGAAACTTTAAAGCTGGCTGATGAGCTGAGATGAAGCACATAACCCGTGCCTACCTCAAAGCCCAGCACAACAAATAGAGATATGACATCTGTAGGTAGATCCAAAAAATTGCTCTGAAATCTTTACTTATACACCTACACACAAAGGCCCTTTTCCCAAGGGGATAATAAGCCCATCAACAATAGAAAAATGATGGTTTGACCACTAGAATTCTGGATAACACATGGCAGGAATACTGGAATCCAGAAGCTATGAATCCAGGAGGTATGCTCCTGTAACGCCAGGGTTCATCGGGATGTCTAGATTGGAAACACTGTAAATTAAACAGTTCTGTCTTCCCTGGTGGCTTCCTTGCTCTCACCCACCAGCCATATCTTATTAATATTTGTTGCAAGGCAAACTCAGAGAAGTGTCCATTCATCTCCATTACCATAAGTGCTACTTTGAACGCTACTATAAGAGGCATCCTGCTTAGTGATATGTTGAGGGTCTAGTGAGAAAAACCATTAAAGAGGTAGGGGAAAGACAGTAATGGTAAATGGTTTTAAAAGTATAAGAAAAAATGGGATATGGGAAGTAGAAATACTTAATTGCTAGGAATAATAAGCCTATATATAAATTGAAGAGATGACATTTAAGCAATGTTATGTAGCCTTAGTGAGAATTGGTTCATACATGCCTTTAAATGCCATTATGAACATTATGAACAGAATGTAGGACTTTGTTTGCAAAACAGCAGCCACCAATGGCTCACAGTATTACCTTAAACTAGATCATTTGGGTCTACAAAAGGATTGTATGAAGCACTGATGTTCGAATCTCAAACAACCAAATTCTGCAATAGAGGTTGCTAACAAAGCCTCTGATGAAGATGTGTGTAAAATGTTACTGTCACGGGTGCCCCCGCGATCCATGTCACGAATCCCGGGCACACCCGGGCACACTCTCCGTATCGCTGTCCTGGGTCCCTCTCCGAACTTACCTCTCCACACTCCACTCCAATCCGGCCTAGGCCCTGCGCATCCCCGCTCGATAGGACGCATGTGCCGCCACTTGGAGATTTAAAGGGCCAGCGCACAGGTGAATGGCACTGGCCACTTCCAGGTCTATTTAACTCGGTGGCTCCCATCATTCCCCGCCCAATCTTCAAGCCATTCTTGTGTAGTGAAAGCCCCTCTGTGTTCCTGCTTTCCAGTTCCTATTCCTGTGTTCCAGTCTGTTCCTGTATTCCTGTTCCCGTGTTCCAGTCTGTTCCTGTGTTCCTGTTCCATGTTCCAGTCTGTTCCTGTGTCCCTGTCCCGTGTTCCTGCTGTGAGTTCCAGTGTTCCTTCCAGCGATGTTCTCCCGCTGTCATCCCGGGCTCAGACTGTGTTCTGCATTTCCACCTTGGCTGCCACCACGGGCTAGTCGCACCTGTGGAACGGCTTGAGAGCACCCCGCCACAGCAAGACCATCTAGCTTTGCTGTGGGCTCTGGTGAAGACCAGGTGCCACTTAGACTCCAGTCCAATGTGTCGGCTAGTACCATATCCCACAGTGGTCCAGAGGGTTCACAGACCCAGAACCCTGACAGTTACAGTTGCTGTTAAGTATAATTCACACCACAAGCCAAAATGGTAAATGATATTTTAGTATTAGCAAATACACTTAAAGGAAACCTACCATCAGACATCTACTTACTTAGCAGATCCTTCTGGTAGATTACTGTAATCTAATTTATCCCTAATCACCTTTTGTTATTTTCTAAAACCTAACTTGTGTGTTAAAATTGTTTAATTTTATGCCAATTAGCTGCAGAGGATATTGGTTCATGGAGTAGTTTTTTTGAGCTCAGGCTATGTTATGCCCCCAGTAACCTATGCAGAGCTGCCTCCCTGCACGTCCATGTTACTAGTGAATGCAGCAGCATGGTCCCATAAGCGCAGTGGCTCCCACCGCTTTGTGAAGCTGGAAGAGGACCAAGAGCTTCTGAACATCTACACAGCTCCACTATGGTCAGGGATGCCCTAGGAACATATGTTGATGAGATTCAGTTTTTGTTGGGATTTTGACAGGCTAAATCCTGTGGATAAATGTATGCAAAATAGCTCCTCTCCTGAAGTAAGACAATGGGGGAGATGTATTAATGTGTCTTTCTTTATACCAGTGCAGAGCAGAACTAGACAGGTCTCTGCCGCTCCAAATTAATCCCTGTGTCTGATGCTGGATGATTAATGTGCTGCAGTATAAGACTGGAAAGTCCTACATAGCACCTCCTATTAGTTGGTCTAGTTTGCTGCACCACAATATTGAATTTCCTGGCGCATGGGTTATTTTCTGTCCAGTCCCGCCTGCTAGTTACTGAGAACACACCACCTTTTCAGAGGAGTCAGAATTTTTCTACCAGTTTTCTGTCTGACCTTGCACTAGAAAGAACGTGCAAACTGCTTGTTTGTGCCAGTTTTATGTTGCAACAAGATAGAAAAAATGTGCACCAAAAATGAATGCTAGTGCTTAGTCGGACCGTGTGCTACAATTCTGTCCGACATTTCTACAACATGAACAAAGTGCAGAGGGCGCCAGTTTAATTTATTTAACACTGATTTAATTTAATTAACACTTCATGAATCTGTTGCACAGGCAACCTGCACATAGTCCAGTATTTGATAATGTTACGATAAATGTGACACAATGGGGCACATTTACTAAGAGTCCGAATCACGTTTTTCCGTCGGGTCTTCAGAATTTTTCCGTTTTGCGCCGAATTGCCCGTGATTGGATTGTGTTGCAACGGCACCGGCTTCCATGCGACGGAAATCGGGGGTGTGGCCATCAGAAAACCCGACGGATTCAGAAAAATCGCGCTATTTAAAAAAGTGTCGCTTGACCCACACTTACATGTACCAGGAAGAGGATGGTGAACTCTGGTGGACCTCGGCGGACCTTAACGACACCTAGTGGATATCGGGCGCACGACCTTAGTGAATCCCGGCAAGCTCGGAATCCTAGTCGGGTAAGTAAATAAGCCCCAATGAACCACATTTACTAAGATCAGTGCAGTCTGCATTATGCACAGTCTGCCTGTGTAGTGTGCAGGCTGCGCCAGATTCAGGATTTCTGGCTTCGTTCTTCATGAATCTGGGGCTCACTGCACTGCCCTGTCAGAGTGCACCACTTTTTTTGGTCCACTTTTAACATGGGCCGTGCAACACATTTCTGTCTGACTTTGCATGATAAATCTGGCACACTGTCCGATTGAGCACCGAAATAACCATTTCAGTGCAGAAATCTGTGCAGAAATTCTTAAATGCATTTTCAAGCAGTTTGTACAGAAAAGAATGTGTAAAGTCCAACAAGAAACTGGCGCACAGTAAATGTGGGCCAATAAGTGTGGCTGGCGCTCATCATTTCAGGTGCTCATTACTCCAGTTTTCTGGCATAGACAGATACATCTTTCTCAATGGTCTCTCTGGTGCCGCTGATTGATTGTTCAACTAGTGAAATTAGTTAAATAGAAACAATCTATACAGTTTTTGTTCCTCGTCAGTTATGAATACAAAAAGGATTATTGTTGGCTGGGTGGTACTGTATGCCTTCAAAGAAGTTTTATAAAGATGCTTATTTTCCTTGTTGAGAGCTAGAGGAGTATCCTAGAAAACCCATATAAGTAATCCATTAAGTTTACAGGGAATAGGTGGCAAGAAAGGGACAGTCACTGCAGTTTGTAAGAATCTACAACCAGTAACAACTAACAAATAGACAAGAATATACCTGAAAAAGGTCAAATTGCACCAATAGTATAGACATGAATAAGCCAGTATGTAATCCCATATATCAGTTATACTTTGTGTTTATTAGTATTTTACTGTGTAATTCTATACTGTACAAGTTAAATGATGGATATTCATAAAATGTAGGTCAAACATTTGGATCTCATAATATTGTTTCTCAGACAAACAGTAAATGTGGGCAGCTTAGTTATGTCATTTTCTCTATTTTCGTGCTTGATGATTCACAGAACTGATGTCTCAACTATGAATAATGAGCAGCAATTTTCTTCTAAAGCCTCTACCAGCCTAAGCATCCTACATAATTGTTCCGCACCTTTCAATATTAACTGTAAACATAAGAATTAGGCTTTTCATTATAGATTATAACAAGTTTTGGATGAAAATAAGATACTATTTTAATATAAAGATTCATAAAGATAATTGTGAGCTATACATAATGCCAAAAAAAATACCTCCAGTAAGGTAGTGTTATATGAAATATAGTAAAACCTTCCCCAAAGATCTTTGATTTTAGAATACCTTAAAGATCTTGTTATCAATTTCCATCTATGGAAAGTGCCTCTTTATAGACTACGACCTACAGCAGGATTTCAGGATTTTTTAACTGTTTAAATCTTGCTTGAATAGTTTCAAGCGGCATCTATAATAATGTGGCTGTGCGAATCACTAGTATACAGTGGTGCAAGGCGCCGCCATTTTGGGGAGGATAGCCGGCTACATGATGTTTTCAGCATTGTTTAAATAATCTGAAAAGATTTTAAAAATTTAATGGGTTCATTCATCACTTGTCACTGGCATCAGACTAGAGCAGAGAGCCTCAACTTAACTGCTGATTAATGGAGACTGGCACTGATTTGCCAAGAATATAATGCCGATGATTCAGATTTTGTAGATACAATACATGCAATTGGACCACAAAAAGATGGAATTATGAAAATCTCGGCCCAAAATGAACATTCTTGAGACAGTTTCAAGCAGGGCTTTAATGTTTTAATTTTAGCCAAGGAAATATCAGCAAGTGCAGCCACAGTTGGTAGTGAAAGAAGGAAATAGAAAAGAGGTCCATTTTGTTTAAAAATTAGAGAGGAGTCCTGCTGTGAACCTATAATAAGAGTGCTGAGAATCCAAATTAAGAGGAACATTGTTATTGACACCAAGAATAAGAGACTAACTAGGAATCCTGGGGGCCAAGCTTCAGAAAGGTGCCATGCTGTGGAGACATAATGATGGGGCTAAGTCTTTCAAAGAGTTCCTAAGAGTCCATCTCAACTGGGATAACTTATGCACTGAACCAAAACGTATGTTTTATTATGAATACTGGTGTAGACATGGATCTGTGTACTATGCTAATGTGATACCAATCATAACAATCATTCCCTAACCAAGGAAGGGAAGGGATTGGATGAGGAAGGGATTTGGGGGAAACCATTCTATATAACATAACCATCAATGTTATTAGATGTAAAAAGGCATCTTGACCCTTTTGAAGCTCTCGCTGTCCCTGCTGTGACCAGCGCCTGAGGCAGGCTTTCACTCCACAGATGACATTCTCATAGTAAAAAAGCCCTGTCGCCTCCGGTGATTAACCTTGATTTCCAAACAGAGGACATTGCCCCTCTCGTCTTTAGATTTGATTAACCCCTTAACGCTAAAAAGGTATAAGGGATTATGAAGGAGGGCTCACGGGCTGCGTCCTCTTCATACAAAGGTGGGGGTTTTTGCATAATGCCTAAAACCCCCCCGCTAATAACGGGGTCGTTGCGCCGGCAAATTCGCGGCCGGCATTTAAAAGACGCGGCGCGCGGGCAATCGGTTCCATGTAGCCTCGTGTTTTCTTTGACACGAGGCTATCTGGCAGCTGCAGATTCGTTACAATGAGCCAGTGGCTCATTGTATGAATGTGCTCCAAATGTCATATATTGCAATACAGAAGTATTGCAGTATATGGTAGCAGCGATCTGACCATCTAGGGTAATGTACCCTAATGGTCTAAAAGATAGTGAAAAAAAAAAAAGAAAAAAAAAAGTTAAAAAAAAAATTAATAAATATTAAAATTCAAATCACCCCTTTCCCTAGAACTGATATAAAACATAATAAATCAGTAAAAATCACAAACATATTAGGTATTGCCGCGTCCCAAAATGCCCGATCTATCAAAATATAAAACCGGTTACGGCCGGCGGTGACCTCCGAGGCAGGAAATGGCGCCCAAATGTCCGAAATGCGACTTTTACACCTTTCTACATAACATAAAAAATGAAATAAAAAATGATCAAAATGTTGCACAGACCTCAAAATGGTAGCAATAAAAACGGCGCTTCCTTTCGCAAAAAATGACCCCTCACACATTTCTGTGCGCCAAAGTATGAAAAAGTTATTAGCGTCAGAAGATGGCAAAAAAAAAATTTTCTTTTTTGTACACATTCGTTTAATTTTTGAAAATGTATTAAAACACAATAAAACCTGTATAAATTTGGTATCACCGCGATCGCACTGAACCAAAGAATAAAGTAGGCGTGTTATTTGGAGCGAAGAGTGAAAGTCGTAAAAACTGAGCCCACAAGAACGTGACGCACGTGCGGTTTTTTTTCAATTTTTCCACATTTGGAATTTTTTTTAAGCTTCGCAGTACACGGCATGTTAAAATAAATAACTTTACGGGAAAGTAAAATTTGTTACGCACAAAATAAGCCCTCACACAGGTCTGTACACGGAAAAATGAAAAAGTTAGGGATTTTTGAAGTTGGAGAGCGAGAAATGAGCCGAAAAACCCTGCGTCCTTAAGGGATTAATCTGGAAAAACTTTCCCTCGTATTTTTTGTATGGACCATTCATATATTTATATAAATTAATCATGTCCTCTCGTAGTCGTCTCTTTTCCAGACTAAATAAATCTAGTTGTTTTAATCTTTCCTCATAACTGAGACACTCCATACCTCTTATCATTTTTGTGGCTCTTTGTTGAACTCTCTCCAGCTCCAGGGCATCCTTTTTATGGACCGGTACCTTTAACTGAATTCAAGACTATTTTTCTTTGGAAGACCATCCCATAAAAGACCATAAGAGATTTCACTGTATCATAGTGTAGTCTTGCTGATGCCATTATATTTATGGACTACTCATAGAAAATTTAAACTAAGTTTAATGGTCTTCTCAGAAAAGTCAGCAGGATAAGAGTACAGGTTCCCTGGAATGAAACCTATAGTGAAGCATCCGTAAAGCTGTGGTAGATAATATGATATTCCTAGAACACTGAAATGTAAATAATCATGAGAGATTTACTTATAATATTGTAATCTTACCAAGTAATTGAAGTGACTACACTGACACTCCCCCTTCTATTACCTTACAGTGATGTACATATCTACCTCAGATAAGGTCTTTCATGGTTTCTTGCATTAAATCACAAGAAATCTGACATTCTCCTTTCTTCTGATGAGGCCCTGTTATCAATACTAATATTAGGTAGTCACAGTATGGCTAAAAGGTGCCCTTTTGTCAAATATGGCATAAGAATCCCCCTGTGAGTGGAGAACGCTATCATTATAGGTAGATTGAAAGGAAAGTGATTCTTATATATTGTTCTATGTCAACCAGAGAAAGAGTAAAGAGCCCATTAAATGTGGTGGTATTGACTCTTCAATCTCTATATTGTACAAATTGTACTTCTTTCGTTATAGGATTGTATGACATGTAAAATGTCACACTTCTGCTATTTATAGGTAATGGCTAGAATATACGGTATATTGACAGTGCTATATAGCAGACATGTAATCCAACTGCCGGCTTGTACTGCTGAAGTGCTGCGTTTCATGAAGAATGTAAGTAAGAAGTTTGTAATTAGGGTTTTAAAACTCAGACACTGCCAGACACCTCAGATGCTCAAAAAAGATAGTCAGCTTACACATGAGCAAGTTCAACTTGCATCAAACTCACAGCTTGTGCTGGCAGGAAGGTCTGGCCCGAACACTGAGCAACTAGAGTCTTCTTTAAGAGGTCCGACAATGACCCCAATATCAGGAAATGGAAAATTGAGAAGCAGCACTCCGGTATTTCCAGGTCTGTAATGAAGCTTTATTGTTAATCCTGATTCTTATGACAGCCCAACATTTTTAAAATCCAATTGTCAAAGAGACCAAAAAAGTTCTGGCTGGGGCTACAATGATAAAGTATACAGTTCCGACTTACATACAAATTCAACTTAAGAACAAACCTACAGACCCTATCTTGTATGTAACCCGGGGACTGCCTGTACACACCTGTTGATATATATAAAATAGAGTTATCGCAGAGCCTATATTATTCTGCATTTCAGTGGCCGTTCCTATATTTCTCTCCTCATACTCTTCCTGGCTCCAGGGGCTGCACTCTGTCCTGATCTTGTACCTTGTTTAACCCCATAGCGCAATAAGACGTACCTGTACGTTTTATTGCGCATGGGGTAGTATGAAGAGGGTTCACGGTTTGAGCCCTCTTCATACACGCCAGGTGCTTGCTTCACAATGAAGCAAGCACCCGTCGCTAACACCCGCGATCGGTGCTTGTACCGATCGCGGGTGGTAACCCTTTCATCGCTGCCAGCAAAGCTGCCGGCGGCGCGTGGGCGCCGCCATCTTGGCTCCGATCGCCGCTCCCCGTGACGTCATCGAGGAGCGGCAATCCGTTGCCATGAGAGCCTCGGATCACACAATGATCCGAGGCTATCATGTTTTAGGCCATCTATTACAATGTGCGATCGGCAACATGGTACATAGATGGGTGTGCCAAATCCCCATATACGTGTCCATAACTTGTAGTTAGGCAGTATATGGTAGGATCCCCAATCAGACACCTAGGTAAAGTACCTAGGGAGTTGAAAATAGTAAAGGAGTATTTTGAAATAAAAAGAAAAAAAAATACAAAATTAAAAAATTATATTAAAGCAGACCTAGAAATTCAAATAACCCCCCTTTCCCTAGGTACACTCGAACTGATATAAATAACTAAACAGTTAAAAATATCAATAGTCAAACAACATTAGTGATCGCCGCTGGTCCGAAAATGCGACCGATCTACAAAGTATGAGAATGGTTTGTTTATGCGTTTAACCCCGTAAAGGAATATAGTACCCAAGCTGCGAGTCGCAAAAGGCGGTTTTTTTGCCATTTTGAAAAAGATCAAAAATTCATGATAAAAAGTGATCAAATGTCGTAGCCATTCTAAAAATAGAGGGATTGGACAAAATGTCAGATCAAAAAAGTCGCAAAAAATGGGACACCCAACCACAGGCTCCATACACCGCAAGTATAGAAAAACTTCATTCTCACGCAAGGAAGTATCGGCATAAGTGGAGATTTTTTTTTTGTGAACAGGATTGGAGTTAATTTTTGTAAATGTATGAAACGCATATAAACTCGTATAAAATGTTGGAACCATGTGATCGTATTGACCCAATGTAATAATAAATTAGACATTGTCATTTGGAGGCGCACGTTTGAAAAGACGTGACAAGAAAACAGTGCAAATGCGTTGTTTTTTCACCATTTCCAGCATTTCTTTTTTCCGATATCAGAGTATGTGGCATAGACAGAATTAAATGCCATCCCTAAGAAGTGCAATGTGTTACGCAGAAACAGCCATCCACAGCTCTTACATGGAAAAATAAAAAAGTTATAGATTTTAGAAGGTGGGAGTGTGAAAAATAAAAACGCAAAAAACGGAAAAAAGGCCTGTCCTGAAGGGGTTAAGGAGCAGTGAACGTCCATGGGCTTTCTATATGTTCCGGCTCCAGCACAAGTTACTGGAATGTTTAGAATTTTATTAACTTTTTAAGAAAAGTGAAGAGGGGGCAATAGCCCGCGTTTTAGTTAATTTATAAATATGCTGTTAGTTCCCTTTGTGATGGATTGGGTATTATGATTTATTACGTGTTTAAATCCCTTTTCACCTTCCTGACACGGACCCATTTTTAAAATCTAGACTTATGTAGCGTTTATCTACGTGGTTGATAACGTTTGGGAAACGCTTTTGTTAAACATATCCAGTTGATTATGAGAGTTTTTTTGTAGACAGGTCATTGTACTTCATGTGGGTCGAGGAAAATTAATCAATAATTAGTATTATTTATGAAATAAATGGAAATTTGCCCTAAATTTGAAAAAAAAAATTGTTTTCAAAATTCAAAATTTTCTTACTTTTTGGAAAGTTGTCATATCACTAGAAATAACTGATAACTACCATTTTCCATATGTTGCTTTAACTGCGGGCAACGCAATTTTTCAAACATCTTTTCCTTTTTTTAGGATGCTAGGAGGCTTACTTGTAGGTGCAATTTTCAGATTTTCACGAAAATCATCAAAACCTACTTTGGAGGCGTCAGTTTAGTCAGAAGGACAGTGACTGTATAAGGATCCTAATGATAGGAAGATAGAAAACCGTCGACAAAAGGCACCATTTTTCGAAACCGAGCACCCCTCAAAAACGATTCAAATACAGACCTTTGGAATTTGTTAACACCTCATGCGCGTTTCATAAGGAGGGAAAGATAAATGAAATTTGAAAATTACAAGAAAATGTAATTATCTACTATAGATTCATTGAACACACTAAAATTTGTCACCTTCACAGATGGGTTATTTTAAAAAGAAAATGAGATAATTTACAACTTGGTTGAGAGCACATTCCTCCTGGAGTATGCACAGTACCCATTTGGTCACGTTACCCCTGCTGTAAGGGCACAGGGTTGTCTGTGGCACTTGGAATGGAATAAGCGCGATTGTTTAGTTTTGTGACAGGGCAATATGCACTGAAATAGGTAGTTTCGCATGTGTAAGGATTGTCATTATGGAGAGCAAATGTGTACGCAAAACCGGGAAAGCCCCAACAAGATGACACCATTCTGCGAAAGCTACACCCCTTGGGAGAGTTTAGCAGGGTATTTGTGATTTGCCCCAACAGGTGTTTGGATTGTCAATTAGGCCCCAAAGGGAAAAAAAGGTGTTTGTGAAAATGTTCTCAAAAAAGTCACTTTTACCCCAATTTTGTAGAGCCACAAGGGATAAAAAGATGAAACAACCCCATAAAGTGTAAAAACTATTTACTCCTAGCACAGAACGCCCCACTTTTGCCTATAAAGGTTGTATGGGGTACACACAGGGAGGATTATAGGGCGGGGCTCAAGGCGCTAGAGACCCGGGGCCCCCACCATCTGCTCCCGAGGGCCCCACACCAGATCGCACACCCCGCTCCTCCCCCGCCACCCTTTAGGAGCCGCCCGCCGCCCGAGACCAGTGGGACCGCCTTACCTGCCATCTCCCTGCCAAAGGTGACGGCCTCCAGCTTGCCATCCCCCATGCATGGCCTCCCCGCCGACATTAAAAGCTGCATGGCGGAGCCGCGTTGCCGCCCATCGCAGGATGCCCGCCCGCCACATCACCGTCCCGCCCCGCATAGGGCACAGGTTGTGACTCCACCCTCCGCACCTCCCTCCCGCCTCACGCACAGGTAACTGCTTCCCATCCATCCCATGCATGGCTCTCCCTCGCCTCATAGTCCATAGTCGCCTGCTTGTGGCAGCGAGGCTAGCGCCAACGAGCCAGGCACATGTGAATCGCCCCCCCCCCAGGACGCGAGAGAAAAAAAAACAACCGGAGCCGCGCGCCCACCAAGCTCGGACCGCGTGCATCCGCCCCCCCCCAGCTGCGACCCGTCCCCTCCCCCGCGCTTAGAAACAAGGCTCGACACTGCCACCTCCCTGCCCCTCCCCGGCCGGGCAAGCAACCCTCCACCCCCCCCCGGCGAATTAAAGCAACCGAATCATTACCTCACATTACCCCCGAGCCCGCGCGTGTCCGAAAAGCAACCCGCCCGAATGCCACCCTGAGACCATGGGCCGGTCCCGGGGGTAGTAAGTATTATAATATGTACGTCTGGGTCTATTTAGTATATACAGGTTTATGTATATATACTGTGTGATCTATGGGGTCTTGCTCTGTGTGTTATATATGTGTATATATGTGTAATCTAGGTGTGTATATATGTGTAGTATGACTGGTGTGACTGTAAGATGCGTTATACTGGATGTATATCGCATATATTACATAAGCATATATTTGTGCACATTTATAGATTGAATGATGTGGTTTTGTGTTATGACTGTGTTATATAGAATGTATGTAATGCTATGTTATTACTGAATGATGTGTGTGGTATATTGGGTGTGCAAGTATACGTGTGTTAGAACTTATTTGTGTGATATAGAAGTACCATATAACTCGTGTATAAGCCGAGTTTTTCAGCACAAAAAAACGGTGCTGAAAAAAGTCCCCTCGCTTATACACGAGTCATACAGTCATAAAAACTTTAAAAAATAATAAACTTATATAACTCACCCTCCAGGTGGCCCCAATGGCAGCGCCGCTCCCCCGAACGTCTGCGTGGTCCTCTCTGGCTTCCCGTGGCCGTCTTCTGCTTCGCTAAACTTCGTCATAATAGGCGCCGTCCAGGGGGGGTTCGAGACGGCGGAGCCCGGCACGAAGTTAGTGAAGACAGAGAGCCGTCGCCGGAAGCACAGATAGGAGGACCCAGCCTGACATGGGGGGAGCAGCGCTGAGCTGGCATTGGGGCACCTCGAGGCAGGCGAGATGGCAGAGTATTCTAAGTTTATTATTTTTATTAATGCTGGGGCTGGCAGCGTATATATATGGGGGCGACAGCGGGGGGTGGCTGATATACTACTGGGGGCAGGCTGTATACTACTGGGGTCGCAAGGGCTGTACACTACTGGGGGCGCGTGATACTGGGCGGAGTATACTACTGGGTGGCAGGCTGTATACTACTGGGGCTGTGCTGTATACTATGGGTGCTTCAGTGCTGTATCTAATGGGGGCGAGCTGCTAATACTGGGGCTGGCTGTATACTAACTGGGGGGCCGAGTGTGTTTACTGCTGGGGGCTGTGTGTGTATATCCTGGGTCAGTGCTGTATTACTATGGGGGCAGTGCGTGGCTAATTCCTCGGGGCGGTTTGCGTATACGACTGGGTGGCCCGGTGCTGTGGTTATATATACAGGTATTACTACTGTGGGGCAGTGCTGTGATCTTATAGGGGCGGTTTGCTGTATGTTATACTACATGGGGGCAGTGCTGTTTTATATACTTGGGGCGGTGCTGGTATACTATGGGGGCCCAGAGGCTGTTAATACCACGGGGAGCCAAGATGCTGCTATACTACTAGGGGCACAGTGGCTGTATACTACTGGGGGCGGTGCTGGAGTGCAGATACGTACTGGAGGGGGGCCCGGCAGTGTGTCTACTACTGGGGGCTGTGCGTGTTATATAGACTACTGGCGTGCAGTGCTGGTATATACTGGGGGCAGTGCCTGATATAGACTACTGGGTGGACTGTTGCTGCTATCTACTGGGGGCTGTGATGTTAATACTGGGGCTGTAGCTGTTTACTAAGGGGGCTTGTTGCTGTATACTACCTGGGCTCAGTTGCTGTGATACTACTGGGGGGCGTGCTGTATACTACTGGGGGAGGTTGTATACTATGGGCAATATGCTGTATACGTACATTGGGGGCTGTTGTGTATACTACTGGGGGCAGTGCTGTAGGTATACTGGGGGCTGTGCTGTTTACTACGGGGCAGTGTGTATTACTGGGGGCAGTGTGCTGTATGACTATCTGGGTGGCAAGGTGCTGTATACTACTGGGGGGGTGGGGGGGGGGCGGGGGGGAGGGGGGGGGGATGTGCGGTCTATATATGCGGGCAGTGCTTGTCTACTACCTGGGTGCAGTGTGCTGTATGTACTATGGAGAGGCTGGAGGCTGAAAGTATACTACTGGGGGCCAGTGCTGTATACTTACTGGGGGCTGTTGCTGTTACATACTGGGGTGCCCCAGTGCTGTATGACTACTGGGGACTTGTGCTGTATACTACTGGGGCGTGCTGGTTACTATGGGGGCTAGGTGCTGATATACACTGGGGGCAGGCTGGGCAGTGCTGTATAGTATAGTGGGGCTGTGCGTATACTACTGGGGGTGTGCTGTATACTACTGGGGGTATGCGTTTTACTAGGGGGCAGGCTGTGATTGTACTATGGGGGCTGTGCTGTAACTACTGGACAGTGTGTATATTACTGTATATTTATGTTATAGACTGGGGTGGGGCTGTGCTGAGGCTATACTAACTGTGAGGCGCAGTGTAGCTGTATACTATGTGGGGTCACGAGTGCTGGTTATACTACTGGGGGCTGTGCTGTTTATATATACAGGGTATACAGTACTGGGGGATGGGATGTATACTACTGGGGGCAGTGCTGTATACTACTGGGGGCGATGTGCTGTATACTACTGGGGGCAGTGATGTATACTACTGGGGCAGTGCTGCGTAGACTACTGGGGGCAGTGCTGTATACTCCTGGGGGCAGGCGGTGTATACTACTGGCGGGCGCAGGCTGTATACTACTGGGGGCGTGCTGTCTACTACGGGGGCAGTGCGGATACTACTGGGGCTGTGTATACTACGGGGGCCGGCTGTATACTACTGGGGGGCCTGCAGGGGCCTTGTGCTAGTAGGGGGCGCAAGGTAGTTAATTGTGGTACGCAGTAGTGGGGGCTGCTTGTACTATTCATGGTAGAGGCAGCCGGCTGTCTCATGCTGGGGTGGTGTTAGTCTGTGCGTCGTTGGCACATTTCCGCGACGCCTCGGATTATTATCCTCGAGTCCCTCGGGTCTTCCCAGTGTTTGTGGTACTTACCCAATTCTGGGTGAGGTCTGGTTCTTAAGTATCTACTCGGGTAGTTTCTACGTGTATAGTACGGTGTAGTCCATCGTCTCGTTTGTCCCGTGCCTGGTGTCCTTGGACTTCCGGGGCCATGCAGCAGATAAAGATATGTGGGGGCATATATTCCTGGCCGTCACAATTTGGGATGTGCGTGATGTCATGGACCGGATATTACTTCCCTCATAGGCATGTATAGCGCCTGGGCTCGGTCGGTGGCACAACGAGTACTCACTGTTTCGTTGCTGTGGCGCAAAAGAGATCGAGCCTGAAGTAATCTATGGTTGGAAGAGACGACAAACAAAATTCACCCATGCGGCTATTCTCGATATGGGTTATTGAGAGGGGAGGGGTGAAGCCGCGATCACTCTCTTCGTCTCTTAGAAAACGCCACCATACGTTAGTGATGCAGCAGACATATGGTATATTAGTTTTTGAAGAGGAAGGAGGTTACACTCAGTGGGGGCCTCCACCCTGATTTTGACGCCCAGGGGGCCCCAGCAACGCCCTAATCTCGGCCTGGGTACACAGTGTAGGGCTCAGAAGGGAAAGAGGGGCTTTGGCCTTTTAGAAGGGACACGCATTTGACAATCATCCTTTACATGTGTAGGAGGCCTTTGGAGGGAGCCCCAGTGGTACCAGAAAGCAGAGGGGGAACCCCAACCAAGTGTCACCCTTTTGGAAGTGTAGCCCTTTGGCGATTATGCCAGGTGATAATATGTGATTTCCCCACCACAGGTGTTTGCTTCAATTAGGTCCCTCACAAGGAAAAGAAAGATATGAACATATGTTACCCAAAATGTCACTTTTACGGCTAATTTTGTATCCCATACGGCAATTTTGTGAAGATTAGACAAGCAACCCCATAAAAGTTGAGTGTACTAGCATTTCTCATGACCGGGTATAGAGAAATGCCCCCACACATGCAAATAAAATGTTGTATGGGTACGCAGTGAAGCTCAGAGGGAAAGAGGGGCGTTGGGCTCTTATTTAGAAGTCCAAAATTGACCACAACACAATCCTTTAAATCTGTAAGGATGCATTTAGAGAGCCGTCCGACAAGTGTGGATACAAAACGAGGGGAACCCGCAAACGTGTCACCATTTGGAAAGCACACCCCTTAGAGAATTTTAGGGCAAGGGTGTAATATGAGTATTTGCCTATAAAGGTGTCGTTTGTTTGAGTTTAATTAGGGCTTAAATAGAACCAAAGGTGACATTTCTTGATTAAAGGTGAGTGGACCCCTAATTTTTCTAGCCACAAGTGGAGAACAAAAAAAACAGTGGTATAACACCCCAATAAGGTGATTAAAGGCTAATTCTCTCGAAGGGTGTAGTATTAGATAGAAGTACCCCACTGTGTATTATTACTCAAAGGTTTGATGGGCCGCACCAGTTAAAAGGAAGCACGAAGGGGGAGGGTTTGCCTTAGAAAGCCAAATTGAAAGGAAATGATATTGACATTATTTGGAGAACCCTAGTGTTATAAAAACAGATAAGAAGCCGAGAATAAGCTGGACCTAAATTTTTGCAATGCAAACAAGACCCCTTAGAGAAAGAATTTATGCATGTGTTAATATATGTATTTGACCAGATAGGTGGAAGATCCAATTAGGGCCCTAAGACATTTAAAAAGGTGAAATTTTCCTAGTAAATGTCACTGTTACTCCTAATTTGTAAGCCACAAGAATAATTATTAAATAACCCCAAGAAAAGGTGTAAAAACTATTTCTCCCGAGTGTTAAGAAGTACCCACATGTGCATATAAAAGTGCTTTATGGCGCACAGTAGAGGAAACGAGGGGTGTTTGTCTTTTAGAGGCCAAATCTTTACAAAATCTTCACAGTGTCAGATGCTTGGATGAGGCCGTTAGTGTTGAGTGCGGTAACGCAAAGCAGAGGAAAACACGACAAAAAGTGAAATAATTGTTGATGTCACCCCTTGGGGAATATAGAAGGTTAGATTGTTGTTGTATTGTCCACGTAAATATGTTGGTTGTATGTAATGTGTGTAATACACGTGGTGAAAATGCGCATTTTGTGAACCTACAGGTGGTTTCCAAAATACAGATGTGTACAAGGAGTCCAAGATGCAAATTGCAATTATTTTGTATGGAAAGTTCAGTCGCCCGGTAGTGTGGCGCCATTATGAAATACATGGCGGGATAGGGGAAGCAACGGGACATAACAGGTGTTATTATAATTTTACCGAAATTATTCACAATCGGTTGGGCGCGGTGAATTGTGAAGTCTAGTGTAAGGAGGTGGGTAGAATATACCAGGGGACCAACTAAACTTTATTCACTCTGGAGGTTTCGATGTCTATTACGAGTATGTAGGTGTCCATCCTACCTTCTATTTGGACAGACTCTTTATTGAGTCTACCATTGAAGCAGCAGAATTCACCGGGCAAATTGCTGTCCTGGCAAAATACAGGAACATTTAAACAGAGGGTCTGGGCTGTCCTTCTTTCCAAATATTTAGTTCATAATATCTTCCGCTTGAACACCGGAGAAATAAAATGATTACAGCAGGACCTTGCAACATTGGAACAGCTCTGGCCACCGTAAGGAGTTGTACAGCGTAATCGGTACAATGTGCTCACGGCCAGCGGCTTTGGTGTAACCCAGTATCTTCCGACGATTATAGATAGGACTTATCACCCAGTGTGCTCTTATAACTCCCATAGCGATGCCCATTGTGGACGAATATTTTGCTGCTTTTGGTTGGCACCCAAATCGGACCAGCCAATAAAGCAAAAACATGGACAGAGGGGGGCTACGGCTACAATGCAAACCCTATGAACCACAAGGCACAATTGGTGGCTGTCAGGAAAACAGCCGCCACCCTGCCCCGATCAACGTGTCAACAGAGACATGTGCCGGTGAGTTACTGACGTCATAAGGACAAATTCGCTGCTATTGGGCTGGTCTGACATTGATGTATGCCAATAGCACGGATCGATGTCACGCCTTGGTGTGGGTTGGGGGTTGGGTTGCACTTTGTGGGGGCGGCCAGGGTCGTAACCATTCTGTTCCATGGGCCGGATGGATGGTTTTCAGGACCAGCCGCCATCTTGCCCCGATAATGTGTTGACTTGTTGTGCAAATCACGACGCCCGCGTCGCACGCCGCTTGAGCTAGTGCTCTCACCTGTCTTTTTCGCCCTTTCGCCACCTAGGGGTCCTTTTTAGGATGCGATTGCGCCCTGTATTAGTTTTCAAACACCTGTATTTTAGAGGGTTTGTTTCGCTTATGTCGAGAGCTAAGCAATTTTATTACACCTTTTTTTGCGTGTGGAGGAGAACGGAATCATAAAAAATGTCAATTCCATTCGTGTTGTGAATTTTTTAGCATTTTTTGGATGGAGGGGCTTTCCGATAGCCTACAAGTAATAACAATACCTAGTATTAATCTTTATTATGACGGATCACACAGGATTACGGGTGAATACCTCAGTTTATATGTAGTTAGTGTCTTTATATTTGTCCCCCATTTTATTGAAGGAAAACGGTAGACTAGGACAAAAATGCCTTTGTTTTAGATTGCGATTTTTGAGCCAGGCCATAAACTGATCGAGTATTTTTTGGTTGACGGAGCTGGTTGGTAGCTGTTGTTGCGTGGAAAGTTGTTCTTTTCAGTGTGGATAATTTATTGTGCGCTTGTAACTTTTTCGGACTCAACTGTTTTTGATACCATTGTGTTTGCTAAAGCTCAATTTGAATAAATAGTTTTAATTTGTTGGCACGTTTTTGGGTTTTGTTTTTTTCCACCGATGTTCCACCTAGAGGGGCAATTATGTTAGGATATATGTACGAGATTGTTTAGGACGCGGCAGATACCAAATAAGTGGGTTTTTTTGTGGACTTAGTGGGAGAGGGAGATAGGGCTTTTATGTTTGTACAGGGGGTGGGGGGTGGGGGACGGGACGGATTCGGAGAGGCTTTTAGGGGAGGTTTATTTATCTTAACAACCGGTTATTTATTGTTTATAACTTTTTGTGTTACAGTAATGACATCCTAATCTTGAAAAAGTATCTTCTGATACTGTTCAAGCATTATTTTACAGGTGACACGGGCAATACAGATGAGTCATTGCAACATTGATGTAATGTAAGACACTTGAGCATGCTGGAGAATGCACCAGTGTCTTACCGCGGGTCCGTGCCTCCAAGTATTCTCGATAAGAACCAGTGGCACGGAAGTACCGGGAGGGGCTCGACGATCGGAGCAGACGGCAAAACCACGCCCCTGGAAGAGATCGCGGGGGGGGTCCGATTATTTAACTTATATTAGATGTACATGCTCGTGACACGCCGCGGTCAGCGCGACGCGGGCTGTGGTTGGGGTTAAAGCCCCGCGATCGGAGAAATCTACGATACGCGGGTGTAGAGGCAGTGTGTCGGCTTAATATATAGCCGGACACTGCAGCTGTGGCGCGGCTCCGTTAGGAGCGGCGGCCAGAGAAAGATGACGTATATAATTTACTAGGCATTTTTGCGGGAACGCAAACCTTCCGACCAGTTGCATACCTGCAAGTTCGTCAAATGAGTCGAGGAAGGGGTAAGGGACGCAGGGTTTTTTCGGTCATTTCTGCTCTCCACTTCAAAAAATCCATACTTGTTCATTTTTCCAGTGTACAGAGCTGTGTGAGGGCTTATTTTGTGCGTAACAAATTTTACTTCCCGTAATGTTATTTATTTTACACATGCCGTGTACTGCGAAGCTGAAGAAAAATTCCAAATGTGGAATATAAATTTAAAAACTGCACTTGCGTTCACGTTCTTGTGGGCTCAGTTTTACGACTTTGACTGTGCGCTCCAAATTACACATCAGCTTTCTTCTTGGTTCGGTGCGATCGCGGTGATACCAAAGAGCTTATAGGTTTTATTGTGTTTAAAGACATTTTCAAAAATTAAACGAATGTGTACAAAAAAGAAAAAAAAAATTTTGCCATCTTCTGACGCTAATAACTTTTTCATACTTTGGGGTACGGAGCTATGTGAGTTGTCATTTTTTGCAAAATGAGGCGACGTTTTCATTGCTACCATTTGAGGTCTGTGCGAATTTTAATCATTTTTTATTCCATTTTTATGTAATGTAAAATGGTTTGTAAAAGTCGCATTTTGGACATTTGGGCGACATTTCCGTCTCGGAGGTCACCGCCGACCATAACCATTTTTATATATTGATATATCGGGCATTTTGGGATCCGATATAGTGTGTCTGTGATTTTTAGTTTATATGGTTTTACATTCGTTCTGGGAAAAGGGGGGTGATTTGAATTTTTAATATATTTTTTCTTTTTTTTTCACCATTTCTTAGACCAGCTAGATGGTCAGATCGTTCCTACCATATACTGCAATACTACTGTATTGCAGTATATGGCATTTTTGCAGCTCATTCATTACAATGAGCCACTGGCTCATTGTAATGAATCTGCAGAAGCCATGTATCCTTGGGTCAAACGAAGACCTGGGGCTACCATGGCAACTGATCGCCACCCCCCGATGACGTTCGGGGGAGCGACGATCGTAATAAAGATGGAGGTGCCCACGCCTTCTTTTAAATGTTGCGAACGGGTTATTAGCGGTGGTGGTTTGCTGCAATATGCGACCACCCCCACCCTTGTATGAAGAGGACTCAGCCCGTGAGCCCTCTTCATACATTCCCTGTACCTCTGTGCCGTAGAGTTACGGTGCAGAGCGTTAAGGGGTTAATACTTGAATGATGCCCAGAGAGTGGGCATGACTATGCAGAAACAATGCAGCTCTGAAGGGCTTCCTTCTTTATTAATGGAAAACTCCTAATTATAAGGAGTATGATCATAAATTTAGACGCGTTGAGAAATTGCAAATTGCATATTTTTTACCCTTACACATACACACATGTATATACTTATATACACATACGTACCTATACAGTTATAGCACTAATACTCTGACACTAATATTTATATATTTTTAAACACATTGACGAATACACATATACATTTATAGACTTATACAGACACACACATAGGGGGATATTTATTAGGACCTCTGCGCACCACCAGTGGCGCAGAGGCCCTGAAATAATTGCAAATACTAGCTTATTGCTAGCTTTTGCGATTATTTTCCCCAATCCGCCACCTTCACGCCAGTGGGGCATGAAAGGTCGTGAAGGGGGGGGGGGGGGGCCCGCCCGGCCCCCCCGGGGCGTTGCTTCTGCCGGCGACTTTTCATAAGTGAAAAGTCGCCGGCCACGTTTTTTTCGACGCCAGGCCCTGCCTGGCGTAGGTTAAACTTTGCGCTGCTAGCGGCTCGACACATCAAGATGCAGAAGCCTCTTGATGTATCTGGCTGCGAATTTGCAGCGGCGGGGCTATCATACGCTGGCCCACGAGCGCCAGCGTATGATAAATATCCCCCATACAGTATATACACATCTTATACACACACAAAGGGGGTTATTTATCAATGGTTTTCCTGGGCATTTTTTGGTGCAAACATTTTTTTTAAGTCCCATTGAGGGCTTTTTGGACTATTCACTGCTAAAAAGTCTCACAGGACTATGTCCACCTCTTTATTAATCTGGCATAAGCATACAACTACGCCAATGACGTGAAACACTGTGCAATGCCAGATTCATGACTTAGGACTTTTGCAAAAAGTCCCATAAAAAGTCTCATACTTACTCCAGTCCCCTGCAGGTGTATGTGCTGAGACTTTTTATGCATTTTGAGTCTTTTTTGGGACTTTTTGAAAAAAAAATCCAGAACAGAAAGTAGACCATAAGAACGTTGATTAAAGGGCCAAAGCCACTTAAATGAATCTGATAGGCAGGAGAGGTCCAAAATAGACATAGAACTGTCCCAAGGAGCCTGGCTATCGATAAATAAAACCCATAAAGTTCATATACACCATATATACACATGTTTACAGTATTAATGCACCATATACACACATACAGCATATAAATAAATCTTACACCATATACACACAAACAGCATGTGCACACCATGTACCATGTATACTATATACACACCGTATTACTTACACACAGTATATACATATCACATATGCACACACATACCGAATATACACCCATACATACAGTACACAAAACAGAAATACAGCATGTATACACACATATACAGTACACACCACACAGCATATATACACACTAATACAGTATATATACAGCATATACACACATATACATTATTAACACATTGCATATACAAACCAATATAGAGCATAGAAACGTCTCTAAATATACACACATATAGAACATATACTTCACATGGTGGACATCCTCCAGTTTTTAGTGCAGCAGAACAGGTGGCTGGGCCCCCTGACCCTAAGGGCCTTGTAACAAATGTTATGGCTGCTACTCCTGTGGTTCTGCCCCCTGGTAAGGGGCAAAAATTATCCATCGCTTCAATATACCTTGCAGGGGGGTTGCTTAGTGCAAAGAATTGGAAATTTCTTAGTGGTGGTTATTTCTTCCTTCAGAACTGTATATGTGATATTTATCAGTGTATTCACAATAGCTGTCTGGTATATAAACTGAAAAATATGGTGTTTTATAGGAACAAGTGTCATATTTCTAATGTGCATGGCTGAGAACGAGTGGGAGACCTGTGCTACATTTCACTATAGGAACAAATGATGTACACTCCTGCACCCTAGAATAAAATAGCAGCTATTTCAAAACTACAACTCTGATCAAGCAGGGACAGCACACAACTTTCAGAACATGCTGGGAGTTGTAGCTCAGCTGGAGAATCACAGATTGGAAATCAGTGTCGAGGAGTCAATCTTTTTTCTGCTGACTAGCGGTGCAGACAGAAGGGCAGAGGTAAGGAATAGACATACTATGAACAGCATTGCCCTTCACTAAATGAAAGTCATTGGAAAATATGGAATGAGTAGGAGGCATGTACGATGAGGAAGAGCTGTCATTAGTAAACGTCACTTCAAGCCAGAGAAAAAATCTATTGCTCCTCTCTACTGTATTTGCCCTTTTCAGGAAGAGACAGGCATAAAATGTATTAGACTTGGCCAGAAAAAGTTTGATAACTAAAAAAAATATAAATTCTAATATAATAAAATGATGACTTATAGTCTCCACTTTCGAAATGATCGCTTTTCTTTTGCCCTTTGTCCAGTGTTATTGGAACTGCAGAGAGTATGCAAGAATTATGGAAATAGTGGGATTGGATAATAGGATACATTAAAGATTTTAGAGCTATTTATTGTGCATATTCCACTGGTCCAATATTCTGTCAGGGTCAGGATAAAAACTGCAAATAGTGTCTGGAATGTCACACTGCATAATCAAAACTTTCTTCTTGTTCTATCAGAAGCCACCAAGTATTTTAGGACCCTATAAAAGCATTATACATACAGGTCACACTGGTCTAATCTCCTTAATACTAAGGTGATAAGTATTCCTCATAATACACACCATATGATGCAGAACTTCTCTTGTGACTAAAGATTCCTGAGTTATATGCACTAAGTATTATGAACATAATGACGTCCTACAGCAGCTGGGGTACACAAATGTAGAATAGATAATGCAACGGCTGAAGTACTTATTTCAAAGTAGAGAGAAGCACAAGAAACAAGGGCACTTCCTGCAAAAGTTATCTGTGACAAACTTCTTTCATATGTACGATTATTAATATTTCACAGGATATATGATCACATACTGTATCCTACTGACTAGAATCAGGGTGAGCAGTAGTCAGTAAGATACTAGAGTACATCAAGGGAAGACCTTAGCAGTAGTAATGCTTCATATACAGGGCTCTAAGCTGAATACCGCTCGACTCTGCTCTCTTAACTGGAACTATTTCCCCATCTTCAGAACATTTGCTGTTACTACATCCAGAAAGCTTCAGAAACAACTTCTAATACAATCCTGTGATGCTGGACCTTTTACACAAATATTTCTAGACACATGATGATGACCCCAGTGAGGCAATTAATAGCATCATTATCAGGCAATATTATTCAATATTCATATTAATGGTTTCTGATTTCTCCCCGTATGACGCAGTACTACCTGGTACAGCTGTAGTTTTCCTGTTTCTGCACATATCAAGACCAGAATAAACTGTGCACTTCTATGTGTAAGGATCCCAAAGCAGCTTGTGTCACTGATTCTGTCAAAAGTCCTAGACAGAATATACTAGTCCAATAAGACCCAAAAGTCCCAGTATAATCAGTGGGTTTATTTTTGTGGTGCATCACTGACTGTCATTTCAAGCATATTGGATTTTAAACCTGGATACATAAGGTTTAAAGTGGTTGGCCACATATTAAAAAAAATATCTTCTATTAGACATGACTCTTCGTCTTTATGTACCTCTATCTTTAACTTATTTGAAAGCTGCAGCCTTCCTCTGCTCTCAGCATGCTGCCCTCTGCATACACACAAATGTGCCATCTCTGTCTCTTCTTCAAGGTTACCATGGGCATCACCCACTCTCTCTCTCTGCTCATAGTCCATCCACACTGGGATTATGCTCAAAAGTAAAAAGACAGAGAAAATAGCTCTACCAAGAGCATGATTACCTTGAGGAAGTTAGGAATAAAGGAATACTAATACTGTGCTTAGTAACAAGCACAACTCTGAAATAAAGCCTGTGTGATCGCAACCTTGTCTTTTCTCCTGTGGTGTATGTGGCCTCAGGGGTGTGGACTAGCGATAAATGAACCTAGGGTAAGGAGTGTAAAATGGTCGTTAATTGGGAAGATAAAATTGGTGCACACTCCTTTGGTATTTTACACTCCTTGGGGTACGTCAACGACCTACCCTGAGTCCATCCACACTAACAGAGAGAGAAAGGAGGGTGGGAGCATGATAAATCATGATCTCCTCCTGCAGCTCCTCCTATTCAGCAGTCGAAGATGTATAGAAAGAAGTGTGGAGGGTCTGCACACAGTAAGTAGCAGGGATTAACCTTCAGGGATTATCTACAAGGCAGTGAAGACACAAGAGTAATGTATGTAAAAGAGTGGACAACCATTTGAAACTATCTAATCAATTTAATGTATCTGTATTAGTATACATCCTTTGCTATTAGAAATATGTTTCTATACTGCATATATTTCAGGTATACCTGCTTATCTTATTTGAATGTGAACACTGATGCGTTATTGCAATTGTACACAATTGCTATCCTCATCCTCAGCTATATACTTACCCACAATTCTGTGAGTATGGGGGGGGGTAAGCAAAATTTATGTATATTGCCAAAAGCAGAAAGAAAGTAAGGGGAATAAAAACAGGACAAAATTTCTTTAATAAGATTTATTAAGAAGTCATTTGCACTATTGATTCATGCTATTGGTTGAAATTGTTCTTGCGCTTTGAAGCATCTACAATATAAGCAATAGCAACAAAAAATTATGCTGATTTGTGAGATTCAGAAGGATTCTTGGTCAGCAGGTGCAGCAGAACCTGAAACAAATATTTGGTTCAGGTACCTCAAACCAAACCCACCCCTAACACCTAAGATTGGCACTGGTTAACCCTTTAAATGGCATCACCAGCAGGTTTTAAAGGGTGTTGAGTGGACCCTAACCAGGGTTTTACCAAATTTTGCGGGTTCATTAGAAGTTCTGGTTCGGCTCAAGCCACTACTACCGTTAACACCCACGATCACTGCTGGCACTGATTGCGGGTGTCACTGGTGGGGACTCTGGCCTGGAATTTTAGAATTCTGCTTCAGCCAAACTTAGGGCAGCAAACAATGGAAATCACATGCCGATGAAGCATGGTGATGCAAAGTTCAGGTTTGTAGGTTTTGTGTAGCTTTGCAGGTTTAGGTGCCATGGACCTGACCCTAACTTCATTGGAATTTAGGGTGCAGGTCCATGTTCGTCTCATCACAATGTTTGGCTGTAGTCGGTTGAAGTGCATTCAGTATGGCCAGTGTTATGGTGAAACGTCATCTCAGTGGGGTAATGCGCAGTGATGCCAGTTACACAACATTACTATGGTAACAGAGAAAAAAAAGTCTGCTAGATCATTACTGGGAGCAGAGCATAAGAAGGACGAGTTACTAAGAACTAAAGGATCATGGGAGTTGTAGTTTCCAGTGGCAGCCATCTTGGTGATAACTACACCTACTTTAGAAAGCCTATAACATTTTGTGAATCATAAAATTAAACGATTTATGCTCCATTTTGTGACTAATGATATTGAGTTCTGTTATATTCATTTACAGCATTATGGGTTTTTGTAAGACATTTATATTCCCGGAATACCCCTTTAAAGTTTGACGTACCCTAAAAAAATTGGGGTGATAAAGTAAAGAATAAAATATATTAAAACATTTTTTAAAGTTTAAATAACCCTTCCTTTCCCTAAAACGTATATAAAAATAAATAAACAAATAAAATCATAAATATGTTAGATAGTGCCACACCCCCAAAATACCCAATATATCAAAATATAAAAACCAATTTTCCAGCATGTATGAAGCATGTAATGAAACATTGCATCCACATGACTGAATCTGCACTTCATAAATATTTTAATAAAAAGTCAAAGATACGATTCCCCCAGAACCCCTCAGGCTCTTTTGAATATTTCTAAAAACTTCTTTAGAAAAACACAGGGGTCCAAGGATATAAGAAGGAGGGTTCCATAAAGGTGATAAAGAGCTATGGATAACAGTGTAAGTGGTCTGTGATACTTAAATCTGATGGTATATTTGCTTTAATGTGCTTTGCTTTCATTCTCTCGTAACTAGAGAATGGGGGATTGTGCATGGGAAAGCCTTGCAGCATCCCAGTTACTAGAGGATAGAAAACACTGTATCTTGGTCCTTTCTATTCACTTGAAAGAGCAATAGAACTACTGTAAGCTGCAGTACTACACATATCGGCAGGAAACTACATGGTCCGGTAAACCGATAATCTGACATTGATTATCTATCCTAGGTATAGGCCATCAATATTAAACTCGCAGGAAACCCCTTGAACATAGAATTTCTTTACCCTATTGATCTTTGATGGATGAGTGTCACTGAAGACATTGCTACTTTGTTAAGGAAATCTAAGCATTTGCTTTCTTTGATTTTTCTGTAAAACTTCAATTAGCTAAATATAACTGTTCCTTGCTGGGAAATATTGCAGAGTGACCACCATTGTCTACGCTAACTGCCGGGATCATTTTAATGGAGATACATTTCTTCCCACAACATTGTACATTTCATTGGGGCAAAACAGAAACATAGGACTCAAGCAGTTTTAATAGCCATTTTTTGTCTGATAGAACATTAAGGGAAAACTGTTCGACGTGCATCTGCATGAAATGTAATTTATCTCCCGCTGACCACAACTGTTGTTGAGAGCCTTTTCTATCAAAGGCTGTCTAAATGGTTATCACAGTGGGAAAACTGGCAGACTGTGAAATATTTTAAAGTTATTCATATCAGGTCGTGGATCAGGATTTGCATTTTTAGATCATTTTGCCATCATTTGTGTGCAAAGCTATGGGGATGATCTTAACTACTATCTTCAGGTTATTTCATGAGTGATGGATATCAAATAATGTATCTTTCAAAGGGGAGAACTAAATATATATATATATATACACATCATGATGCCATGTATTCGTGTTTTTTTCAAATCTTCCAAAGCATTGAAAATTATCAGTAGGTGGTGCTTACCAGGGTCAGACTGGCCCACCAGTGGACAGACAGCCTTCTTCTTGAACTCAAAACAGGTCATTCTTACATCTGAACCGTCTATCCTGAACTAGATTTATACCTGTTATTGGGCATAGGAGAACACACCCAGGAAGTGATCTTAGCATATTTATACTGCTTACTTTTAGTTTGGTGATCACAAAACCTGACAAGAAAGAATGTTTTTTAACTGCTTTATATACATCAAGTATAACTTAGTTTCTCACCACAATTTTGGTGCATAACCTTCTCTTCTTGCATGCACATGACATTATAGTGTGTACACAGCAGGGCAGGCATTTAACTAGTGACAGGAGTTGTAATAGTGGGTTTTTCCTTCTATTTGCTCTAGCTGGAATTGTTCTCCAAACTTGGAGAAAGGATATAATACAAATTAAATATCTCCTCAATGTGCTATTCTGGGGTTAAAAATACATAAAAAATCTGACTGCAAACTCTAGACTACATGACTAACAGATACAAGACTATATAATTAGTTAGTACTAGACTACTCCTTGATCATACATATATATCTCAACTGTTATCACAATCACTCCAACAGATGCCCATGACTCCACCCCTACTCAGATATCTTCCGGCCTTCATGATGACTCGTCTCCAATCAACTTCCGGTAATAGGATATAGGCCACCCTGGTGTCGTCATCTAATCCTTCCTCAGGATGGGGCTCTTGTGCTTGGAACTGGTATTCATTCATCAGGTCTAAGTCCCAAATGGTTTTGTTGACTTCCCAGGGATGGTATTTATTGCCCACCTGAAACAATAGGACTTCCCATGGGAAAGCATCAATAGAATTAGGCCTGCAACACACAGCTCTCCTGAGAACAAGGATATTGACGCCTCAGATCTATGCCCAAGTAATAGAGAAACTTTTCCTGTGGAGATTCCCCAGGATATACCCTTTTTTCCTTGAGAAAGGCACATAGATGTCCATGGTCTACTAACAAGTCTTTTATGGCATCACCACAGGCTTCAGCAATGTCCATCAGGTGACAATATATTCATGTCCATAGTATGAATCTTAGTATTGACTTTAATAATCAAGTATAAAAGGATATAACAGGCTCTCGAGCGCGGCGCCAGCGCAGCTCACCTTCCCTGTTCCGGTTCTCAGCCGAGCTCCTGTACCGCGTCCTCGTCTCCTAGGGCGTGCGTGGCACCTTCAAAATTTAGAGGGCCAAGCACCGCTGATGGTGTGCGTGGCGATCACTTCCCCTTAAAAGTCCAGCACCTTCCTTACTGCCTTGGCCGATCTTTGGTGCTCACAGCCTGAGAGAAACTCTATAGCGATTTACCTGCCTTCCAGTGTCTCCTGCATTCCAGTGTCTCCTGCGCTCCTGAGTCCCTCCGGTTCCTGTGTCTACTTGACCCTCCATGTTTCTTTCTACCTAGTCCCTCCATGTTTCTGTGTACTAGTGTCCTCCGGCTGCTTCCTGTGTGCTGTGTTCCCGTACCCCTGCTTGGACCTCCCGTTGCCAACCCCCGGATTGGACTTTGAGACGTTCATCTCTGCTGCCTGCCCTGACCCTGTGCCTGGACCTGACCATGAGATGGTCTGACGTTTCTTTACCTCGCCATGGCCAACTGCAGATGCCGCAACTAGTCTAACTCACTTTGCGGCGGGCTCTGGTGAAAACTGGGTACCACTTAGACTCGGGTCCCAGGTATTGGCATTGTCTGCAGTGATCCAGAGGATCCACAACCCTGAGCCTGACATGTGTGTTTTTTGTTATCCAATATAATCCAATATTAGCACTTCTTCCTGTCCTTTCTTCTCTGCCATATACTGTATGTACATTAGGCACAAGGTCACTACTGAAGTTTAGGTTGCATCTGTATTATTGTTGTCCTCACTATCCCTCCTTGTGGAAGGGAAGAGGAGAGTTATAGCTTTGTGCTACTGTAAGCCGTACTGGGTACTTCAGCTTCCTTAAAATGCATTTTCATAACTCATTTACTGTGCAAGGGTTCATGAATGTAATAAACCCCTCAGGTGTTAACAGGAATATATAATATATTTTACTGTATTTCACTGAAACTTCTGAATTAATAAGCATAGAAAGAAATGTCACCTTCAGCAACTAGAAGATATATGTACATTAATGGTTTACAAAAACATACCAAAAGTACTTAGAGTTTCCAACTTCACCACTGTATCACTACAAAAATAGGCAGTGACATATCTAGGCTTTTATTGCTGGATATGAACTGTCTATAGCCGCGGGATCCTGGCACCAGACCTGACAATACCGCTTCATAGAGGCACATTCTATATGAGGATATTAGGGCACATGGGAGGAGGGCATGTGGGTCCTTCGTATCATTTACGTAACAAGAAACTTCACACTTTGATCTTACCAAAGATAGAGAGCCTCGAATGTTAAGTTTTGACTACTCTGTATAATGCTAATAATTACCATCCCTGAAATGATTCTACGTATATACTCGTGTATAAGCCGAGTTTTTCAGCACAAAAATGTGCTGAAAATCTCGTCTCTCGGCTTATACATGATCAATGATTAAAAATTAATACTCACCCTCCGGTGTCCCCGATGTTCCTTGCAGCTCCCGGCGGTTCCCGATCCCTGTCCGGCTCCCGGCGGCTCCCCGTGTCTTCTCTTCTGTCTTCTCTAGCCGGCAAGTCGCGTTCATGCGATCTGCCCCCGACGCACACTGTGATGCCATCCGCGGCGACAGCGCTGCATCACAGTGTGCGACGGCCGGCGCGATCTCCCGGCCACAGAAGAGTGAAGAGTGAAAAGCCGCCGGGAGCCCCGATGGGGATCGGAAGCCGCCGGGAGCCGCGACGAACATTGGGACAACGGAGGGTGAGTATTAGTTTATTTTTCTTTTCTGTTACTAATAGGGCTGCTGTAACACTGGGACAAGCTGTATACTACTGGGGGCAGGCTGTGTACTACTGGGGGCAGGCTGTATACTACTGGGGGCAAGCTGTAACTACTGGGGGCAAGCGTATACTACTGGGGGCAGGCAGTATACTACTGGGCAGGCTGTATACTACTGGGGGCAAGCTGTATACTACTGGGTGCAGGCTGTATACTACTGGGGGCAGCTGTAACTACTGGGGGCTGGCTGTATACTACATGGGGGCTGGTGTGCTGTATACTACATGGGGGCTGGCTGTATCCTACACCCTCGGTTATTCTTCACTCTTCTGTGGCCGGGAGATCGCGCCGGCCGTCGCACACTGTGATGCAGCGCTGTCGCCGCGGATGGCATCACAGTGTGCGTCGGCCGGCAGATCGCATGAACGCGACTCTGCCGGCTAGAGAAGACAGAAGAGAAGACACGGGGAGCCGCCGGGAGCCGCGACAGGGATCGGGAACCGCCGGGAGCTGCAAGGAACATCGGGGACACCGGAGGGTGAGTATTAATTTTTTAATCATTGACTCATGTATAAGCCGAGACGAGGATTTTCAGCACATTTTTTGTGCTGAAAAACTCGGCTTATACACGAGTATATACGGTAGAATCATTTCAGGGAGGTAATTATTTAGCATTATACAGAGTAGTCAAAACTTAACATTCAGAGCTCTCTTATCTTTGGTAAGATCAAAGTGTGAAGTTTCTTGTTTACGTAAATGACTCGAGTCAATAGGTTTTCCCAGTTTTCGGTGGTAAAATTAGGGGTCTCGGCTTATACTCAGGTCGGTTTATACTCGAGTATATACGGTATTAATGTTATCTATAGGAGCAGATTCCACTCCTTATCTAAATGAATCATCTTGCACTTGTCATGTAGAATATGGTTTTGGCTACTTGAAAGCTGCAAATTAACTTGTTTGTGAGGTGAATTTCTTAGAGTTCACCATTATCAAACGCCAGTCTTCCACTTCCAGGGCCTGTAAAACAACTGTAAGAGACTGTAAAACAACAAGAAAAGTCAAAGATACAGCTCTGTATCTGAAAAGATTTCTTAACACGTAAAGGCTCAAGAAAATGGCAGAAATGTATTTTTGTGTCAATTTCACTGCATTTGGATGGCACATTGAATATTAAATGCTGACACTAGGCAGTATAATTTGTTTTGCAGAAAACAATACAGCTCATACAGCTCTGTACACAGAAGAATAAAAAAGTCTGGGATTTTTTAAGAGGGGAACATAAAATGCAAACACAAAAATTAAAAAGTGCATAGGTGGACATAAACAACCTCGTGTTTGCTCTTTCTTGTTGTTTTACAGTCTCTTACAGTTGTTTTACAGGCCCTGGAAGTGGAAGACTGGCGTTTGATAATGGTGAACTCTAAGAAATTCACCTCACAAAACAAGTTATTTGCAGCTTTCAAGTAGCCAAAACCATATTCTACATGACAAGTGCAAGATGTTCATTTAGATAAGGAGTGGAATCTGCTCCTATAGATAACATTAATACCGTATATACTCGAGTATAAACCGACCTGAGATAGCCGAGACCCCTAATTTTACACCGAAAATGGGAAAACCTATTGACTCGAGTATAAGCCGAGGGTGTAGATACAGCCAGCCCCATGTAGTATACAGCAACCAGCCCCCATGTAGTATACAGCCAGCCCCCAGTAGTTACAGCTGCCCCCAGTAGTATACAGCCTGCACCCAGTAGTATACAGCTTGCCCCCAGTAGTATACAGCCTGCCCAGTAGTATACTGCCTGCCCCCAGTAGTATACGCTTGCCCCCAGTAGTTACAGCTTGCCCCCCAGTAGTATACAGCCTGCCCCCAGTAGTACACAGCCTGCCCCCAGTAGTATACAGCTTGTCCCAGTGTTACAGCAGCCCTATTAGTAACAGAAAAGAAAAATAAACTAATACTCACCCTCCGTTGTCCCAATGTTCGTCGCGGCTCCCGGCGGCTTCCGATCCCCATCGGGGCTCCCGGCGGCTTTTCACTCTTCACTCTTCTGTGGCCGGGAGATCGCGCGGCCGTCGCACACTGTGATGCAGCGTGTCGCCGCGGATGGCCTCACAGTGTGCGTCGGGCGGCAGATCGCATGAACGCGACTCTGCCGGCTAGAGAAGACAGAAGAGAAGACACGGGGAGCCGCCGGGAGCCGGACAGGGATCGGGAACCGCCGGAGCTGCAAGGAACATCGGGGACACCGGAGGGTGAGTATTAATTTTTAATCATTGATCATGTATAAGCCGAGAGACGAGATTTTCAGCACATTTTTGTGCTGAAAAACTCGGCTTATACACGAGTATATACGTAGAATCATTTCAGGGATGGTAATTATTAGCATTATACAGAGTAGTCAAAACTTAACATTCGAGGCTCTCTATCTTTGGTAGATCAAAGTGTGAAGTTTCTTGTTACGTAAATGATACGAAGGACCCACATGCCCTCCTCCCATGTGCCCTAATATCCTCATATAGAATGTGCCTCTATGAAGCGGTATTGTCAGGTCTGGTGCCAGGATCCCGGCGGCTATAGACAGTTCATATCCAGCAATAAAAGCCTAGATATGTCACTGCCTATTTTTGTAGTGATACAGTGGTGAAGTTGGAAACTCTAAGTACTTTTGGTATGTTTTTGTAAACATTAATGTACATATATCTTCTAGTTGCTGAAGGTGACATTTCTTTCTATGCTTATTAATTCAGAAGTTTCAGTGAAATACAGTAAAATATATTATATATTCCTGTTAACACCTGAGGGGTTTATTACATTCATGAACCCTTGCACAGTAAATGAGTTATGAAAATGCATTTTAAGGAAGCTGAAGTACCCAGTACGGCTTACAGTAGCACAAAGCTATAACTCTCCTCTTCCCTTCCACAAGGAGGGATAGTGAGGAAACAATAATACAGATGCAACCTAAACTTCAGTAGTGACCTTGTGCCTAATGTACATACAGTATATGGCAGAGAAGAAAGGACAGGAAGAAGTGCTAATATTGGATTATATTGGATAACAAAAAACACACATGTCAGGCTCAGGGTTGTGGATCCTCTGGATCACTGCAGACAATGCCAATACCTGGGACCCGAGTCTAAGTGGTACCCAGTTTTCACCAGAGCCCGCCGCAAAGTGAGTTAGACTAGTTGCGGCATCTGCAGTTGGCCATGGCGAGGTAAAGAAACGTCAGACCATCTCATGGTCAGGTCCAGGCACAGGGTCAGGGCAGGCAGCAGAGATGAACGTCTCAAAGTCCAATCCGGGGTTGGCAACGGGAGGTCCAAGCAGGGGTACGGGAACACAGCACACAGGAAGCAGCCGGAGGACACTAGTACACAGAAACATGGAGGGACTAGGTAGAAAGAAACATGGAGGGTCAAGTAGACACAGGAACCGGAGGGACTCAGGAGCGCAGGAGACACTGGAATGCAGGAGACACTGGAAGGCAGGTAAATCGCTATAGAGTTTCTCTCAGGCTGTGAGCACACAAAGATCGGCCAAGGCAGTAAGGAAGGTGTCTGGACTTTTAAAGGGGAAGTGATCGCCAGCGCCACCATCAGCGGTGCTTGGCCCTCTAAATTTTGAAGGTGCCACGCACGCCCTAGGAGACGAGGACGCGCGTACAGGGAGCTCGGCTGAGAACCGGAACAGGGAAGGTGAGCTGCGCTGGCGCGCGCTCGAGAGCCTGTTATATCCTTTTATACTTGATTATTAAAGTCAATACTAAGATTCCATACTATGGACATGAATATATTGTCACCTGATGGACATTGCTGAAGCCTTGTGGTGATGCCATAAAAGACTTGTTAGTAGACCATGGACATCTATGTGCCTTTCTCAGGAAAAAAGGGTATATCCTGGGGAATCTCCACAGGAAAAGTTTCTCTATTACTTGGGCATAGATCTGAGGCGTCATACCTTGTTCTCAGGAGAGCGTGTTGTTTGCAGGCCTAATTCTATTGATGTTCCCATGGAATCCTAGTTTCAGGTGGGCAATAAATACCATCCCTGGGAAGTCAACAAAACCATTTGGGACTTAGACCTGATGAATGAATACCAGTTCCAAGCACAAGAGCCCCATCCTGAGGAAGGATAGATGACGACACCAGGGTGGCCTATATCCTATTACCGAGGAGTTGATTGGAGACGAGTCATCATGAAGGCCGGAAGATATCTGAGTAGGGGTGGAGTCATGGGCATCTGTTGGAGTGATTGTGATAAAGTTGAGATATATATGTATGATCAAGGAGTAGTCTAGTACTAACTAATTATATAGTCTTGTATCTGTTAGTCATGTAGTCTAGAGTTTGCAGTCAGATTTTTTAGTATTTTAACCCCCAGAATAGCACATTGAGGAGAGATATTAATTGTAGTATATCCTTTCTCCAAGTTTGGAGAACAATTCCAGCTAGAGCAAATAGAAGGAAAAAACCCACTATTACAATCCTGTCACTAGTTAAATGACTCTGCCCTGCTGTGTACACACTATAATGTCATGTGCATGCAAGAAGAGAAGGTTATGCACCAAAATTGTGGTGAGAAACTAAGTTATACTGATGTATATAAAGCAGTTTAAAAAACATTCTTTCTGTGTCAGGTTTTGTGATCACACAAAAACTAAAAGTAAGCAGTATAAATATGCTAAGATCACTTCCTGGGTGTGTTCTCCTATGCCCAATAACAGGTATAAATCTAGTTCAGGAAGACGTTCAGATGTAAGAATTACCTGTTTTGAGTTCAAGAAGAAGGCTGTCTTCTTGTTGTTTTACAGTCTCTTACAGTTGTTTTACAGGCCCTGGAAGCGGAAGACTGGCGTTTGATAATGGTGAACTCTAAGAAATTCACCTCACAAACAAGTTAATTTGCAGCCTTCAAGTAGCCAAAACCATATTCTACATGACAAGTGCAAAATGATTCATTTAGCCAAAGGAGTGGAATCTGCTCCTATAGATAACATTAATAGAATCATTTCAGGGAGGTAATTATACAGCATTATACAGAGTAGCCAAAACTTAACATTCAGAGCTCTCACTTCTTTGGTAAGCTCAAAGTGTGAAGTTTCTTGTTTACGTAAATGATACGAAGGACCCACATGCCCTCCTCCCCATGTGCCCTAATATCCTAATATAGAATGTGCCTCTATGAAGCTGGTATTGTCAGGATCTGGTGCCAGGATCCCGGGCTATAAGACAGTTCATATTCAGCAATAGAAAGCCTAGATATGTCACTGCCTATTTTGTTTGTGATACAGTGGTGAAGTTGGAAACTCTAAGTACTTTTGGTATGTTTTATGTAACCATTACATGTACATATATCTTCTAGTTGCTGAAGGTGACATTTCTTTCTAATGCTTATTAATTCAGAAGTTTCAGTGAAATACAGTAAAATATATTATATATTCCTGTTAACACCTGCAGGGGTTTATTACATTCATGAACCCTTACACAGTAAATGAGTTATGAAAATGCATTTTAAGGAAGCTGAAATACCCAGTACTGGCTTACAGTAGCACAAAGCTATAACTCTCCTCTTCCCTTCCACAAGGAGGGATAGTGAGGACACAATAATACAGATGCAACCTAAACTTCAGTAGTGACCTTGTGCCTAATGTACATACAGTATATGGCAGAAGAGAGGACAAGGAAGAAGCGCTAATATTGGATTATATTGGATAACAAAAAACACACGTGTCAGGCTCGAGGGTAGTGGATCCTCTGGATCACTGCAGACAATGACACAAGCCTCTACCTGGGACCCGAGTCTAAGTGGTACCCAGTTTTCACCAGAGCCTGCCGCAAAGTGGGTTAGACTAGCTGCGGCGTCTGCAGAAACGGCAGACAATCTCGTAGTCAGGTCCAGGCACAGGGTCAGGGCAGGCAGCAGAGATGTAACGTCAAAGTCCAATCCGGGGTCAGCAACGGGAGGTCCAAGCAGATGGGTACGGGAACACAGCACACAGGACAGCAGCATGGAGGAACACTGGTGCACAGGAACACGGAGGGATTTAGGTAGACACAGGAACATGGAGGGACTCAGGAGCACAGGAGACACTGTAATGCAGGAGACGCTGGAACGCAGGTAAATCGCTATAGAGCTTTCTCTCAGGCTGTGAGGCACAAAGTTCCGGCAAGGCAGTAAGGAAGGTACTGGACTTTTAAAGAGGAAGTGATCAGCCAGCGCACCAATCAGCGGTGCGTTGGCCCTCTAAATTTCCTGAAGGTGCCGCGCGCGCCCTAGGAGACGAGGACGCGCGTACAGGGAGCTCGGCTGAGAACCCGGAACAGGGGAAGGTGAGCTGCGCTGGCGCCGCGCCTGAGAGCCTGTTATATCCTTTTATACTTGATTATTAAAGTCAATACTAAGATTCACATACTATGGACACTGAAATATATTGTCACCTGATGGACATTGCCTGAAGCCTTGTGGTGATGCCATAAAAGACTTGTTAGTAGACCATGGACCATCTATGTGCCCTTTCTCAAGGAAAAAAGGGTAATATCCTGGGAAATCTCCACAGGAAAGGTTTCTCTATTAACTTGGGGCATAGATCAGAGGCATCAATATCAGGAGAGCTGTGTGTTGCAGGCCTAATTCTATAGATGCTTTCCCTCCCATCCCTGGGAAGTCAACAAAACCATTTGGGACTTAGACCTGATGAATGAATACCAGTTCCAAGTACAAGAGCCCTATCCTGAGGAAGGATTAGATGACGACACCAGGGAGGCCTATATCCTAATACCGGAAGCTTATTGGAGACGAGTCATCATGAAGGCCGGAAGATATCTGAGTTGGGGTGGAGTCATGGGCATCTGTGGGTGTGATTGTGATAACAGTTGAGATATATATGTTTGATCAAGGAGTAGTCTAGTGCTAACTAACTAATGATGGACTAATTATATAGTCTTGTATCTGTTAGTCATGTAGTCTAGAGTTTGTAATCAGATTTTGTACGTATTTTTAATCCCAGAATAGCACATTGAGGAGGCATTTATTTTGTAGTATAGCCTTTCTCCAAGTTTGGACTTCATTTTCAAGGAACAATTCCTGGCTAGAGCAAATAGAAGGAAAAACCCACTTATTACACCTCCTGTCACTAGTTAAATGCCTGCCCTGCCTGTGTACACACTATAATGTCATCAGGTGGTGAAACCACTGCGTCATGTGCATGCAAGCAGAGAAGGTTATGCACAAAAATTGTGGTGAGAAACAAAGCCTATACTTGATGTATACAAAACAATTAAAAAATATTCTTTCTTTGTCAGGTTTTGTGATCACACAACTAATAAGTTAGCAGTATAAATATGCTAAGATCACTTCCTGGGTGTGTTCTCCTATGCCCCAATAACAGGTATAAATCTAGTTCAGGAATAGACGTTTCAGATGTAAGGAATGACCTGGTTTGAGTTCCAAGAATAAGCTTCTATTGTTACATGCTTTGCAGCCCAATGCTACCATCTACGGAAAATTTCATTTGTTTGTCGAATACAGAAAATATTATAACATTTTATCTATAGTCAAACTAAAGTTTTGGGGCAATGTCCGTTTTGTGGGCTCCAGGAGCTCCATCCATGGTGTCCAACTGTGGCTTCTAGTGTTTGTTTTCCAGGGTTAAACTAAGGGTTTATAGTTACATAAAGTAACCAATTTAGACACAGAAGAAATTATTGATATTGCTAATCGCATAAACAATAGTTTACTAACATTATGTAAAAATTAAAAAGACTCCATTAAAAAGCATAGGCAATATTCATGGCATCTTCCATTATGCCACTAGTATAATACTTTACTGTTATAATATAACAGTTACTTTATCGGTAGAACAAGAGGTACAACTAATAGTAGTATTTGATCAGTTCTTTACTAGTAGTTATGATAACTTCTTATATATTCTTGATTGTGGAACTTAACCAGAGATTCAGTGATGATGGTTACATTATATTTTTGCTTTGTTTTTATGCTGCAAGGGAGTGCACACATTTATAACCTGTAAAATATACACAGATATGACATTTGTAAGGACAAATTTAATAAGAAGGGAAAAGCAGGCTTCTTTTTTTTTACATGTAGATGAATTGCTACGAATGGGAATTATCAGCAGGGAAGAGACTGATCTGTGTTTTCTTGCCCCTACAACACAGCTTTTATTCTCTGTCCTGATGAATGGTTTTTAATGTGCAGGAGTGCTTCACAGTAATACATATTGGTGCAATAAACCTCCAGCTCTGCAGTGCCTTATTTATTATTGAAATTGTTTATTTTATCACTTTAGAAGTGAGTAATAGCATCTGATATCCTACTCTCTCCAGGGACATCTATGCATATTGAGAGAGATAAATAGTCATGCTTACAAAGATGCAACCACAACACACAGATAAATGATAGATGTTTCTTCTAATCCTGTAAGTATGTTGCACTAAGTTGTTTGATATTCTGAGCACCCTGTGAAATGTAGGGAGGTGCGTATTATACTGGAACATACAAGATCCAACTTCTACAAGTTCCCACTTACCTCTGTACCTAGTGCGAAATATACTCTGACCTTCATAGATCTCTTTTCATTTTCATGCTCACGGCTTTATCTTTTCTAATGGTCCTGCAACAAAAGTTCTACCATTTAGCATAAGTTGGTCCCCTATTTAGTAGAAATAGTTCTCATTATTCACAAATTTCATACTACACCCTTTTTTAATGCCTCCTTGACTTGGTAGTTGAAGCCATCTCCCAGCACTAAGCAGCCAACATTTACATCAATAGCAATCTCCAAAAGAGCAATTGAAGCAGAGGTGGGATATTGTCCCAAACTCCTCTAAGTAACAATTAAAGTAAATCTGTAACTGGTACTAAATATATAAAACCTACTCAAAAGAAAAAAAACAGATTTGCACAGCAACTTAATACCATAAAGCTTTATTAAATGTATATTAAAAATTCAGACAAAAATTAAAGTGTACAAAACAGACGTTAACACACTGGGGAGCGACCAGCTAACACTGGGAAAGAGGTAAAAACATCAAGGAGGCATGGGTAATGACAAGATGTTTTAAGGTTATTTAAAGTGCCAGCTCAAGCATTATAAAGTGAAAATCATAGTAAGTAATAATAACAATAACAATTACCTGGGCACTAGAAATGTACAGCCTCCAAGGTGGATAGCCAACATTTACACCACAGACTCCATATGGCCCCTTTTAAGGTTAACAATGGGCCACAATTAGTAAAGCCCCTGTGTTTCCTGTCAGACTTTGCACATTCTTTCTAGTGTAAACTGCTTGTATATGTATTTAAGAAGTGTCAACGCCACATTTGTCTTGCACACGACTCATTTGTGTCACGGTTGTACTATACAGAAATGTGTCACACTCACTATGTTATAGGTGCACCAAAAAAAAAAGGTGCACATAGTTCAGTTTGCACTGTTGTTGTAAAGTGTGGACCAAACTGTTCATTCCATGATAGTCTGAACAGTACCCTGCAAACTGCCCCTTTCTATGGCTGATGTTATCCCAACTTATTCTAAATTGCAAACATTTTGTGGTGAGCTAAACCTCTCCTCTCCGGAGTTATTCTCTAACCCTTGTTAGGTGATGCCACAACGGCACTAATAGCGACCCAAAAACAAGTTTCTACAGTCTTCAGGCCATCATAAATTTCACAATGATCTACCCCCCTTTACTTTATTAATGGACAGACCCAACACTAGCAGCTGCAAATGATTATTATAAGCATTCCAGTCACCAAACACATACACACCTTCCAATGATACTTCCATAAAATGGTATGAGAAACAGTGGTTTGGGGACCTACAGGCTCTTTTTTCCAGTTTGGCTTTAAGCATATCTCAAGGGCATCATCAAAGTGTCCCCATTGGTTTTCCTGCTTTAAACCCTCTAAAGGACTACATTGCAATGAGGACAGAAAGTTGTGCCTGTTTTTTGTCGGCAGTGCTGGGGATTTTTCATTTGCACCTGTTCCAACAGACTTACAAAGTGTCAGCACCACAAAACAACACATAACACAAAAAATAATAAAGGCCCCCAAAAGTCTTTAGATCCAATGAATATTAAGATACATTGGATATGGTATTTTTAGGCCTAGAAATGTAAGAAAATGGGGAAAACTGATGCACTGGTGGCCAGATCGTTTAATTAAATTGGTTTTAACTTTGTTTTCTTTTATTTTGTTACACATTCAACATGATAGAATCATTTGGCTTTTGTTCTAAATAAATAAAATTGCAAAAATGTCTTGACGTGAAGCCTGTGAACTGAATAAAAAAAGGATAAAAATGAAGCTGCTTTAGCTTTCCATTTATAGTTTGCATTGTCAATCGTACAAACTATCTAGCCTTATGTTATTACATTTTGAGCCATATGCATTAAAATAGCAGACAACCAAGTTTCATTTTTCAGAGGAAACTCCATTTACTTTCAGCTTTCTCCATTTTCATTTAGCAGTTAATTTATGTAGATATTTATTCCAAGAATGGGCAAAGTTAATGACATCATGTATCATCTTCTATGAATGTCATAATGTCATATAAATATCATTATCTAAGCAAATCAACTCCTTGTGGAGCAAATAAGCAGTTATTTCTTTCTCTGCAGACAGAACAATTCTGTTTCATATTCTGGCTGCACTGACTGACTGCATCAAGTTTTACTAAAGCACCACTGATATTTTTTCCGTATAAAATGTTAAAAATGTACAGGCAAGAGATAAGACCATGTAAGAAATACATCCAAAGGAAAATGCTAATTTATTCCCAATTAATCATTTGAATATGTACATTTCTAAACATTCTCCAAGCTAAGATCAAAAAATGCCCCTAATTGTCATGGTGCTCCTAAATTGTGATACTCAGGAACTTGGCTGTTGTTGTGAAAAGCTGATGTTAGTCCCCAAGTTTATATCCTAGGCCTGGCATAGCCTTAAAGAGTAACTGTAAAGTTGTTGTTTTTTTGTTCCCCACAAATCAATAGCTCTTGGGATATAAAATAATTTTGCCTATTATCTTTGTTACGTATATGCAGTAATTTCATTGCTATACTCCTCAGATTATCTCAGTGCTGCAGTAGCTGCTTCCTCTCCCTGTAATGACAAGCCCTGTGAGTCTGTAGTATACACAAACTCTATGGACTCCTGGGAGAGAAGGGAATGCTGTTCCCTGCTCACACAGAAGGAGATCATGTGACAGAGCTCTGTGTATGCAGCAGAGCTGGGTGTGTTCAAGTCTGTGGATAGAGATGTCTCCTGCAGAGAATAGTGAGATGCAAGATCTTCCATGTCCCCTATCCGTTGTTCCATCCCAGTCTGTGATTCCACAGAACTTTCTCTGTCTCTCTGTGCACCTCATGCTGCTTCCCTCTCCCATCTTGTCATCGGCAGTATCAGCTCTGTGCAGATAAGCTATTAACTCTTAGTGCCCACACAGAATAGGCTATACACTTCATGTAACTGGTTTACTTAAGATTTCTTCCACTTATTATATGTTCCCTGCTCCTCCATGTGGGTGGAAGCTGCCAGGCTGGTCACCATATAATTCCTGTTAGTGCACTGTGCAGTGTTCAGTGGATTTTCTTGTGGGAAACTAAATGGATTTAATGTGAAATTAGGCACACACAAGGCATCATGGGATCTGTGGGCAAGTTAACTGGCCTCAGCTTTTGGGCATAGACAGAGAGACATTTGACTTCGCCCACTTCACCTCTGGTACGAAAGGTTTTTGATCAAACACTTTCAAGAAAAGGGCAAGCAGCACAAAGTAGGCATCGTTCTGCTTCTTTCCAAAGGGGGAATCACATATAATAATTTGGTAAAATCACTATAGCTTATTAGTTAAAAACATTGTGGCAGGGAAGTCCCAAGCTAGGAAGTGACAAACATTTATATAGAAAGGTGAGGACACTATTAAGCGATCAAATAATTGACTTCTACCAATAAAAGAAGTTCACACCAAGGGCATGAAAGCTGCAAATGTGTGATGATGATCCAACTTTCCCTCATGAATTATCACAGAAAATGAAAAATAATTTGGTGATACTATAACAGAGACTTCTCATAGCTTAACATGAACAGGGTTAAAGGGTTATTGTGGTTTTTATCATTGAATTTTTTCATTTTGAGCATATAACCTAAGCACATTGAAGCTTTTCTGGCACACCTGCCATTATTGCTAGTGCCCAATTCTTCTCAGTCATGTAACCCAGTAACCTTTATCAGTTTTGCTACACAGTATTACCCTTTTTTAAAGCTGTTATTTGTCTTTAGGGCACAATATTTCAGACCTGAATGCGTTCCAAACGATTATGAGTGATGGGTGCTCCAAGAAGGGACATCTGTGGGCCAAATTGCTTTGTTGATGGATGTGTCGAGGTCTTCAGTTTCTTTGACATGAGGGACAGAAGAGTGAATTGTAGCCTAAAATACATAACTATGGCCAGTCACTTTACTGCAGAGATGAATGTCAGTTTGAGGATTCCAGTATGAGTAATATGACATGGATTGGTGAAGATAGAATAGCAGCTCTGGAGAAGTCGAGAAACTGGTGAGAGACAAAAAGATAACACAATCTGTATAAAAAGTATCTCCTGAATTTAGGCACCTAGATGATAACATTGGACTTCAAGATTCCCCAATATATGATTTGAAGAGTTTAGATTCCCAAATTCCCCACTAGTTCTCATACACACAACCATTTTTTTCAGATGCAAAGGTGGTCACCACAACATTTTTGGCTATCTATATGATATAATATTTATCACCACACTGTGAAATGACCATGAGACTGCAACATTAAAGATAGAACATGTCCTATTCTTGGACATTTTTGTGGTATGGTCTCTTCATAGAAGTCTATTGGAGTGCAAAAAAAAAACAGCCTGCATATGATGGTGCACCACATATGGGTCATTTTTGTGGTGGCTTACCCAGGAAACCAGGTTATGTGGTAGGACCTGAACAGGCTTTAGTTTGCAGCAGTTTTTGCAGAAGAGACAGGATGATGGATGTAGAGAGACTGAATGCTTTAGTCCAGCAGCACTACTGTGGGGCAAGAGGGAAGAAGACTAGGACGCTCATCTCAAAAAATAGAGTGTGGAAAGAAATAACTTCTCTTATGCTTGCTAAGAAGTTTAATACACCCAAAACCCAAAATGAATTGCATTCAAGGACTCAGTTTTTATCACTTCATATTGCAACACTTTGGTGTGTATTCATATTGGAAGAAGTGCATAATCTGTCTGCAGTAATGTGCCCCATTCATGTTAGGTTTTTGTAACTTGCATGCTAATATTTATTTTGTCTGTTTTTTTTTACTTAAGATGGAAAAAAAATCAAAAAGGTAGGTATCTACATGGGACCAGTACAGGAGGGACAGACTCAGAAAGGATGCAGTGGGTTGGAAAAATTGAACAAGGGCACATATAAGTTTTCCAAGTACCTCTGGTTTTTGGATGCAGTCATGGATGTGGGACCTAAAGTATTTAAACATGTCTCTTTAAAAAGTTTGCACTTCATTTTATGATATAAAACAGACTGGGGCTACATGGCCGCATGCAATTAATAATTGTAATGAGTGTATTTGAACACAGTTATTGCCATGTATCTGTGCTGACGTTTGCCTACGTATAGAACTGTTTGAATGATACATTACATAAATCATTAACCTTACATAAAAGATGTATATGGCATTATGTGTGCATCTGACATGTGTTTTTAGGCTGTGAGGGCAGTCCCTGGATTTCACTATCAGTAATAAACATAATTTGAATGCTCTCAGAGGAATGAGATGCAGCTCTAAGCAACACTCTTTTTCTATTCTTTTTTAAGTCTCTATTTCTATCCCCACCATCTCCCCAGGGGGCAGAAAGGATGGTTCTATACTCCCCAACTGTCAGTCTGGCCGCCTGTCTGTCTAATTTTCCCTCCCACTGGTCATTGCAGCATCACAAGGTAGAAGGGAATTCCTTTCTACCTTGCATAATGCCAACCTAGAAGACTCTTGCAGTCTTAATATGTGGAATCTTTTTCTGTTTTTAAATTTGTAGCACAACAGACAACCTGGAAGAGCCTGGAAAGCACCAAGACAATAGAAACTCCCAGGTCTGGGGTAGAGGAGGCTGCTTCTTTGACAGCTCCTGATCCAGAGGAGACACAAGAGAAGGCAACTGCAGCAGCAGAAACATCAACATCTGTTTCTGCTGTAATGGAATCTCTAACCCCACCACTGCTGGCATGGCGTTCCTCAAGTCGCTGCAAAGAGGAACCACAAGTGCCTTCTAATGTTGACCTGATGGCAAACCTGAAGGCTGTGCTTGAGGAACTGCGAGTTGCCATCCTGTGGGTATTTCAGGTTTCAAGACTCCTGAATCACGTCCAGATATAGAGTGTATGGAGATACAGTGACCACAGTGTTGACCCACCTGAGCCACTGAATGAGTTTCTAGTTAACAAGATCCAGGAAGCAGAGACAAGTGAGGACCCGACAACACAATGGGAGTTATGGGGAATTTGTGAGGTTGGGCATCATTTTTCTTTTAAGCTTTACATAATTTTCACCCTATTTAAAAATATTAATATCAGCTCTTCAAACCCTTTAGGTATGTGTACCAACTGGTGTACCAATTTTGCAGTCTGTGGATATCTATGGATTGCTATACAACACATTTGGTAGATGGAGTTAAACACTTATATAACATTTATTGCACCTGCTCAAGCAGTGAACATAATGTCCCGGAGGCAGGAACCAGCTTGTATTTAAACTCAATTGTAACTAGCAATTCAGTCGTAAGCATTTGGCACAGGGGAGTCAATGTTGTTGGATGCACATACTTTATTTAATTTTCTAACTTGAAATCTATTTTCTACTGCGAGATTTAAGAAATATAGGTAGTCCGCCTGGACTCCCTGCTCTTTCCTTATTGATCAGGCATGTGCTTGGTGAAAAAACCAGACTGAATAGAAATTCCCCAGTGCCGTGAAAAGGGCCTGATTAGATTCTGCTCATTGTAGCCCCATCAGTAGTGAAATTGATGCATGTTTAATAGCTGTTCTGTGACATGTGAATGTAAAGCAGTGATCTGTGAAGGACAGGGAGAGTCTGCTTGGGTCTTGAAAGGTTGTTACCTTATTGATCTTAAGCAGCAATTGATTTAGGTTCATTGGATAATTACCTGTGCTTGAGCCTTTCTTACTCGTGATTAGCTTTATTATAGTACTTAACATTTTTTCTGAGTGATCCCAAGTTTAAGCCTATTCAAAATAATTGTTCTTTGGGAGTAAATTACATTGTACACTGAAGGGAAAATTACTGTTTTAAAAGCTGGTGAAAAAACATTCATGAGAATACATTGACATGAAGCCTACTTTGTGCAGTGCAGACAGTGCTTTTTTTAAGTGATCTAAAAAGATAGAAGAAATGAAAGCATATGGTGCATTATCTAGGGACTTCAATGAACTTTGACATGATGAATTATCTATATTATAGTGAAATGTCCAGTTGTTTTACCAAATAAGGACATTATCAAGGCCTTCATTTACTCCAAATATTTATAGGTTACACCAGTGCTGCTCAAATAGGAGTGTAGCCTATACATAAAACCTATATATAAAGGCGAAGGGGAGGGAGAGGGATTCACCTGGTCTATCTCTATATTAATAGCAGTCAAATGCCAATGACTTATTCCAATATAATGATAACACACTGTAATAATGCCAATACAGTGTCCAGAATTAATTAGGATACACTCTGCTGATTGTCAACATACAGCAATGGCTACAATGCATGTGGAAAAGAAGGTACTTGGAAATTGTAAGATTTATATATCAGGGCAGTGAAGCATTTTCCATTGTTTCACTGCATCAATATATTCATCTCGCAATATGTCTGTTATCAATATATTGGGATATGTCATAGTCACATAGGGAGAGAATCCCTCTCCCTCCACTCTCCCTTTTATAGGTTTTATGTATAGGCGACACTCCTACACAGGCAGGGCTGGCGTACCCTCGTACCCTATAAATATATGTTTATTGTTAACATGTATTATTAGTTACTGGGTTGGGGTCACCCGGTCACACATCTGCAGAGCCAATTATACTTCTATCATTTTTCTACCACATTGCATCTGTGTTCCATTTTTCATTTTATACTTTGTGTCTGCTGATAAAATTTAACAGTAAAATTCCAGAATTGAAAAGTCTTAACAATGCTATCCCAAACAAGGTGGCAAAACAACCAATCACAGACTTAAGAACACTCGCCTTAAAGACATTTTCTGGTGACAGCTCTCTGGATACTGGTAATTTATTGTACTTTATCCCAGGTTGCAATAATCAGCTGTAAGATCTCTGCAATTAAGCTTTATTCTTAATCTTTGTTCTCATGACAACCAAAAATGTTGAAATCCAATTGTCAGTGACAAAAAAAAAATTTGTCTGGAGTTGCACATACAAAATATACCTGTTCCAACTTACAAATTCAGCATAAGAACAAACCTACAGAATTGTGTATGTAACTATCAGTATATTGACATTGGAAGAAAGTAGTTGTCCTGGTCAATAGCAGATGTCAGGGTTAAAAAAAAATTTGAAAACAAAATGCTGTGGGAAATATCAGGTATCTTCTGACAAAAAAAATATGTGTGTGGAGAAGCCGGATGGAACCTAAAGAATATGAGTGCCTTTAGAAAACTAACAGCCAACTTTTACATATCTGAAAATAATATAAACTATTACAATCTCCATCCATTTGTAATTGAGATAATGGAGGAGGAATTCATCAACACTTGCATTTCCTATGCCAGTTTTGATCTCCTCAACTGGCTTTTAGTAATCTTGGAGTTTAATCCCAAAAAATTAACAGGTAGGAGTTCATACACATCTACAAGATGTCTATACAGTAAAATTTTAATACATCTCAACATATCGGACACGTATTTACAGCACGGATCATATTACCCTAGAGACTTGTTCATACCTTTCATTATGGAAAAAAAGCTTTCACGTAGACAGTGCTATGGTATAAGAACAAAGAGTCCCTAGGGAGACCTATGTAGACTTACCAATGTATTGAGAAAAAAGATGTGTAAGGAACACAGCTTTGTTCTTATACTATATAAATAACTGCTTACTTGGTGACATTTTTGCATGATGAAAAGTATGAACAAATCTCTAGGGTAGTATGATCTTTGTTGTCCATACATATCTGATATGTTGAAATGTTGTTAAGATTTACTGTATGGATGTCTTGATGTTTATGAGTGGCCCCAGAAGAATTTAAATGTTACTCCACTGTTATAGTGATTTTTATTAAATTGTCATATGTGATTCCCCACTTAAAAATAAACAGAACAATGTCTATATTGTGTACCTCACCCCTTTTCTTTCCTGAAGGGCATTTTCTTTTCTGTAGCTGGGTGTCAAAAATCTTTCTCATCAGCAGTGAAGAGACTAAACTCAGAAGCTGAGTCAAAGTTAGATTTCAGTAATATAGCAATGATCCAGTGAGATTATAATCCAGTGAGATTGCTAAAAGTAAATCCACTGAACACTGTATAGTGTACATACAGGATATTTATAAAGACTCTCTTGCAGGTTCATCCCATGGAGAAACATGCAGGATGTAATACGTAATAGAATCCAGCAATGAAATAGTTACATAAAGGTTATAGTCCATTCCATGTGAGCACTGAGGATTAACAGCTCTCACTGTGCAGAAATCATCCTGAGAACAGAAGGCAGGGAAGGGCTACAGAGGAGTCTATGACACAACATAAGGTGCAGATACAGAAAGTTCTGCAGCATTACAGACTGGGATGGAAAGGCTGAAACCTCACTATTCTGTGTAGAAGACATCTGTATCCACAGCTCTGAATACACTCCGCACTGCTACTCCTTTCACATACACACAAATAGTACTGTCACATGATCTCATCCTCCTGTGTGAGCAGAGAGCAGTAGTCCCTCTCCACCTGTGAGCCCCCTATCTCTAAACTAATAGATAATAAGATCTATCACAGACAGGAGACACAGCTACCGTAGAGCCAGGCTAAACTGAGGAGGATAACAAAGAAACCGCTGCACATAATTAATCAAGAGCTATTGATTTGTGAAAAAAGTTGGAGTTTTGCTTTAACCTGCTGTCTTCCTTCTTTTTCTTTTCTTATCTTTAGTAAGTCACCAAATGTATGGTTCTAGCATGGTCCCTAGTCAAAGATGACACTTCTCTACTCATTTGCATGTGACTTTAGAGGGTATTTTTTTATTGGTTACATTTGATATAAAAAAGGGAATTCGAGAAAAAAAAATCCATACAACCTGAAGGGGTTTGTAGTTTAACCCCTTAACGACTTGGCCTTTTTTAGTTTTTCCACTTCCATTTTTCACTCACTACCTTCAAAAATCTATAACTTTTTTATTTTTCCACATACAGAGCTGTGTGATGGCTTATTTTCTGCGTAACAAATTGCACTTCATAGTGACTGTATTTAATATTCCATGGCGTGTACTGGGAAGCGGGAAAAAAATTCCAAATGCAGTGAAAATGGTGAAAAAACACATTTGCAATGTTTTCTTGTGGGCTTGGATTTTACAGCTTTCACTCTGCATCCCAAATGACATGTCTTCTTTATTCTTTGGGTCGATACGATCACGTGGATACCAAATTTGTATAGGTTTTATAATGTTTTCATACATTTAAAAAAATTAAAACCTCCTGCGCCAATAACTTTTTCATACTTTGGTGTACGGAGCTGTGGATAGTGTCATTTTTTGCGAATTTTGATGGCGTTTTCATTGCTATAATTTTTAGGACTGTCCGACCTTTTGATCACTTTTTGTTAATTTTTTTATATTTTTCAAAATGTCAAAAAAATGCCATTTTCCACTTTGGACGCTATTTTCCGTTACGTGGTTAAACGCAGTGATAAAACGTTATTATATTTTGATAGATCAGGCATTTTCGGACAGGGCAATACCTAATGTGTTTATGATTTTTACTGTTTATTTATATTTATAATAAATATAATAATATACGTTTTTTACACTGTGTGTTAACCCTGTACCGAAAAAAGCACCCAAGTCGAAATGTCACTTTTTTTGCCATTGAAAAAAAATATTAGAAAATCGATAAAAGTGATTGAAAGGCCGTACAGTCCTAAAAATGGCAGTAATGAAAACATCATAAAAAGTCGCAAAAATGACACCACACCTGAGCTTCCATACCAAAGTATGAAAAGTTATTCATGCAGAAACTAGGTCAAATAAAAAAAAATGTTTGTACCAGGAGGTTGTTAATTTTTTAACATGATAAACCTATACAAATTTTGGTATCCCCCTTATCGCAGAACACCGACCCCAAAGATAAAGTAGGACGTGTCATTGGGGGCAACAGCGAAGTCCTAAATCCAAGCCCACAAGAAATGTGCGCAACATGCGTTTTTTCACTATTTTCACCTGCACGTGTCATTTGGAATTTTTTTTTCCGTTTCCAGTACAATGACATGGAAATTACTACCATCACTATGAGTGTAATTTGTTATGCAAAACACGCCATCACAAGATCTTTACTGGAACAATATAAAAAGTTATAGATTTTTTTGAAGATGGGACTAAAAAATGGAAGTGAAAAAACTAAAAGCCAGGTCGTTTAAGGGGCTAAGGGACAACTGTCGCCAACCAAATCCACAATAAAACCCCAACAGTACCTATATCGGTGTAATTGTGGTGTAGTGGTGCCATTGTGTGTCCTCGTGCATTTTATCAGCAATAATCTTTTTTTTTATGATGATCCAAGGAAGGTAGGAGAACCTTGATCCCTCACCGCTCCCCCTGGATACTGTGGCAGTAAAATCTCCCCTCTGCATGTCCTTTGTCACAGCCTCATGTCACAATTCAGCATATGCCAATTCTCGTGGTACACCAACACTGGAACAGCTCCATCCCTCTCCACTTCCAGCGTCCTCATTTGTAAGGTGGTGATGGCTGCAGTTTAGAGACAGCCCCCCAGCTTGTTCATACTCTTGAAAATTCTAATTCAAATTGAAGCTGAAGCCATTGTCAAACCAAAAGGGAATAGTCACCAAGCTACACTCACAGATGAAAACCTTCTTCAAGTGCGCTGGACCCTCAGTACTGGGTTCCATGTTGTTCCCTTCCAGCAAGACAATGACCCTCAGTCACACAGCTGAATAATAAGCTGTGGTCTTCAGACAACTGTGTGACATTCATGTGTTGTGCTATTGAGCATTGAACTCTAAAGATTTTAAATGTTTTCCACACCACGTCCCACATCCAACCTTGAGGCGACTGCAGTGATCTGCAAGAAGAATGGAAGAGGAATCCCCAAATCCAGGTGATAAAAACTTGTTGCATTTCATTCCCAAGAGACTTCATGGCTGTACTAGACTCAAAGGTGGCTTCTACTCATACTACTTAGCAAAGGATTCATGAAATACTTACTGACTATTGTGATAGGTTTCTTTTTCTTGTTTAAACACATTAAGCAAAAATATCTATATTTCTTCAGTTTTTTCTTTCAACATTTGGTCAAGTGTACATTTATGAGCAAAAAAGAACTGTTCTGATTCTATACCAATTGGCTGCTAGAACATGAGTGAAAAATTACGAGGGGTCTGACATACTTTCTTACCATTTAATTTACTAAGGCATGTTGTAGCTTTATTTTGTGTAATTTTTATTGAATTGGTTTCATGATGAAATTTACCTATTTTTTGGATTGACAGACTGCTTGTTAGGTATATGGTAGCATATGATACCAATCTACTACATTAAAGCCAAAAAGTCACACTGGTGCTGGCATATATGACTGTTCAGTACGTGTACACTGTATGTTGCAGTATAAGTTAGGATCCATCAGACACACTAGATTCAGGTACCCCTGGGGGTCTAAAATACTGTAAAAAATTAAAAAAAACCCCCCTAAAAAGCTCAAATCAATCCTCCTGTTCCTTAGAAACTGTATAAAAAGTAAACAAATAAAATCATAAACATGTTAGGGATCACCTGTTTCCAATGCCAATCTTCACAAAATATAAAAATGGTTATTCCCACGGTGGACTCTTGTAACAAAAATAGGCACCAAATATGCCAGTTTACTCTACGCAAAAAATTATATGTACAAATCCCTGTACACCTGAAGTATATAAAAGTTATTAGTACCAAAAAATATGCAAAATGAAAAAAATAGTTTTTTGTCATAATATCTTCATATATTAAATCTACTAATCTAAATAAGATGAGGTGTCATTTAGAGCACACATAAACAGCGTGCAAAAACAAAATGGCGCCATATGTTTTTTTTGTTAGTTTCACGGGATTGGAATTTATTTTTCCTGCCTCCCATACACGTACCATGGAATTAAAATTCCATCACTAAAAGAAAATACAATTTATTTTCAGAAACACAGCTCTTCTGTACACAAAAAAATGAAAAGTGGGTAAATAAAAACATGGAAATTCAAAACAAAAAACAGTTTTTGATAGAATCAGGATTGAAAAAACAAAAAACCCTATAATACTCACCGTCGCTCCTTTGGTCTTGATCCCCAGTACTGTCGCTGTCTAGTCTTGACTGCTGGGATGACCTGAAAATAAAGTTATATCAGGCAGCATGTGCACATAGATGTCCGCTCTCCCTCCAGGCTGCTAATAAGGCACGCCCCTCTCCCTCCTCCAGGTGACGTTAGGTAGAAAGCATAATTCAAATCTTCTCGGGTGATATCACCTCTTTCCCCATGCTCCCATGTGCCTTTGGTTTTAACGGGGTTTAATTTTTTTTTTTTTAATTTCTACATTTCCCAGAACTGATTACAAAACTGGGGCAGTTAATAAAGCAATGTACTATTATTTTTGCATCTGTAGTAGGCCACATCGAACAACTAAAAATGATATTACAACAAGCGGACCGTAATCAACATTGTATCATAAATGTATATATATTATTATATATATATATTATATATATATATATCTATTTATGTGGCTTATTCCAAAATCTCTTTGGAATCTCTCTCTTAAAAGCCTACATTTTATAAACACCATATTTATTGTTGTAGAGGTTTGAACTGCATGAAAGACAGCAATCATGATACTTATACACTCTGTAAGTAAATGTAAATAGTATTTTTAAGTCCTTTCATACAGTATATTCAGTGACTTTGCTGGAATAACTAGCTTCTTTTGCCCCTGATCATCTGCTCATCTTTGTCCATTGAATAACAACAGATGAAAGATTTCACTATGTTATGCAGTTATGAGCGAATGCTGTAGCATAGAAAAATTAGAAAACATCTTATTTGGCGGACGACAACACAGACAGCACTGAATTGAAACTATTCAACACCACCTGACCCCTATGAAAATTACTACAACGCCATCTCCAGAGGTCAATCATAAGTAAAGTTTGACATATATATCAAAAAGAAACAATGCAACTATAAGGTCAATAAGAATACCAAAGAGGCTTAAAAAATCAACTTAAAGAGAACCCCGGCAGGGCAAAATAACTCCCCTAAACTAAATATATTGTTCATAAAGTGCCATTATAGATGCATTGGCTCTATATCCCTCATTGTCCATCTACATTCCTGTTAACCTAGCAATGATGGTCCTAAGCTGTAGTCAAAGAGACCTGTGAATGTCCAATGGGTCTTACGCATATTCAAGCTGTCCGGCTTTTCATGAGGGAGGTACAGCCACACTCCTATTGCATGACTGACAGCGGTATAATGATGTGAGACTGTATAATGATTTGCTTTCTGGTGGTGGCGCCCCCTGCAGCCTGTTGTGGTTGTCATGGGAGAATACACAGCTCCAGGCAGCCCTGTTATATCAGACATGTCAGGTCCCACTGGTGTAGCGTGATGTCTTGTCTCACACATGTGTATTAGAGGGAGAGCAATGTCCCGCAGATAACGCACAGACCCTAGCATGCTTTACTATACATTACACCATTATGCGCAGGGAGGAGAGGGATGGGGAACAAGGGTGCCTCCCTGCCTTATGACCTGTACCGCCTCATATTCAAATAATAAAGAAAGATGTTTATACAATGATAAATTAGTATGAATTGATAGATTAAGGCTGTGATGGGATCCTTATAGCTTGCGCCGCGCGCTTTTCTCAGCTACGCCCCGCCCGTCCCGGACGCCAGGCAGTCGCACCCCCGTCTCTCGTTTCTCGCTCCCGTTGCTCATCCGGGTAGAGACGTCCCCGCCGCGTCGCGATACTCCTGATACAGTGTCTCCTCTCCGTTCCTCCTATGCTCCGCGCTGTACGCATAGTGTCCTGTGCGCCAGATGTTGGCAGGCGACCCGACACTCACCTCCGTCCGTAGGAAGAAAGGAAAAAGCACACTAAGCTTTGTACTTATAAAGTACAGTAAAAGGGTTACTATTCTCACCTTTGTGTTTTTGGGAGGGGGGGGGGGGGGGGGGGTGTGGGTGGGGGGGGGGGGGGGGGGGGGGGGGGGGGGGGGGGGGGGGGGGGGGGGGTGGGGGGGGGGGGGGGGGTTGTTTTTGTTTTGGGGGTTTTTGTTTTTTGTTTTTTTTGTTTGGTTTTTTGTTTTTTTTATTTGGGTTGTTTTTTTTTTTTTTGTTGTTTTTTTTTGTGTTTGTTTTTTTTGTTTTGTTTTTTTTTTCACAAATACAAAAAAAAAACATTTTTTTTGTTTGTGAATTGTTGTTTTGTGGTGCCGAGGGAGTGCTTTTTGTGTGTTTTTGGTTTTTTTTTTCTTGTTTTTTTTGGTTTGTTTATATTGGTTTGTGTGTTTTTTTGGTTCGATTTTGATTTTTTGTTCTTTTTTTTTATTTTATTTGTTGATGTGTTTTTTTTTGTGTCTTGTTTGTTTTGGTATTTTTGTTGGTTTGTTTTGGGTTTTTTGTTTGGTGATTTAGTTGGTTTGGGTGTGTTTATTTAGTTTTTTTGGGTGCCCCCCGCCCCCCCCACTCACCCACCCCCCAGCCCCACTCCCCCCCCGCCCCACCCCCCCGCACCCAAGGGGCCCCCGCCCAGTCGCCCACCGCACCCCACCCCACTCCACCCCCCCAACCGCCCCCCCGCCCCCCCCCCACCCCCCCACCCACCGCCACCCCCCCCCACCCCCACCCACCCCCCTGCCCCGCCCCCCCCGCCTACCCCCCCACTCCCCCCCCCATCCCCCCCCCCCCCCTCCGCAACTCCCCCCCTCCACCACCGCACCCACCACCGACCCCGCCCCCCCCCACCCCCCCCCCCCACCACCCCCCCCCCCCCCCCACCACACGTTCCCCCCTCCCCCCCCCATCCCCCCCCCCCCCCTCCATACTCAACACCCCCACCCCCCCCCCAGACCCCCCGCCCCACCCCAAACTCCTCCCCCCTCCCTCCCCCCCCAACCCCCCCCCCTAGACCCCCCCCCCCCACCCCCCCCCCACCCACCCTCCCCCCACCCACCACCACCCCCACACCACCCCCCCCACAACCCCACCACCCCCACCCCCCACCCCCCACGCCACCCCCCCCCCCCCCCCCCCACTCGCCCCCCCCCCGCCCCCCCCCCACCACCCACCCCCCCACACAACCCCACCCCCCCCCCGCCCGCCCTCCCACCCACCCCCCCCCCCCCCCCCCCCCCCGCACCCACCGCCCCCCCCCACCCCCCCTCGCACACCCCCCCCCCACCCCCCCCTGACCTGAAAACAAATTACTTCAAAGGTTTCGTAAGCTTATGTAATGAAATTCGTTACTCGTCGTAACGCTCTGGGAAGTTTCAAAAACAAACGACACTCCCCTGTAGTTGGCTAGAATAGAAAGGTATGGGACCCTGATTTTTGATATAGAGTTGTTGACATGTTTCTTGTTGTGGATGTCAACACTAGAAGAGGTGTTCAGGTAGGGAGTACAGATGACCAGCATTTGCTAGCATGGGATCGCGAGGATCAGGGCGAAATGAGTATGCCCTCTTTTATAATTTTTTCAAACACAATATTGGGGGTCTAGTTCAATACCCCTCCAAAATGGAAAAAAATTTACAATTGCACACCTTAAAGGAAACCTGCACCACACTTTTCACCAAGCCAAGCTAGTGCCAGATTTCCTACCTAGAGTCCAAGTAACTGACACCAAAAAATTGTTTCACTCCTCAGATACCCCATCAAATCGAGTTACTAACTTCCTTGGTAGCTAGGGGATTCTATTAAAGCGAGTTGAGGGCATGGCCTAGATCTTCATGGGGGGACCGGGTGACATCATCACGGTCCTTTAATCTCTTAACATTAGCAACCCTGTACCCCATGCACACTAGATATGACCAAAAAGTAAAATCACAGCATGCCTACTGGACTTCTACTCCTCTAACTGAAAAGCTTGCACGCCGTTTTCATGGAAATATATACCTTTGCTAATGTTGGAGCTAAACGGACCTGCAATGAGTTCCCTCCAGGTCACTCCATAGTGGACATCCAATGGCTTTAAGTCTTCACACGCCCTTAAGACGGAGGAATCTTAATTTGAAAAAAAAACTCTCCATAGGAGAACTCTTACCTTTGACTCTAGTCATACCCCTCTCACACAACCAAAGCCAGTACTTAAGACCGACCAAACCAGTAGACACAGTGCTGTCTACAGGTGGAGTCATTTCTCTGGAATAGATATACTGGTTTGGCTTAATCCCACAACATGTTTTTTTAGACTCTGGTTAATTCATGCACTTGGTTGTTAAGGTGGCTGCCTTTCACGGAGCAAAGGAGCATTGTTTTCCATTAACACCTTGGAAGTGTACGTGCTTCTTCCGAGACCTGAGGAAGTGAGTGAATATTTGGAGGTTGTTATCTAATGTATGTCACCTCTTCACACTGATGTGCACCTTAAATATATAACCCTAACTCATGAACCATACGTTATTACATCTAGGTCAAGGTTGCCTTTCTTTAACTAACTATCCATTACTTCTGACAAACATTTTGGTGCTAAATTTGCCGCAGTATATTGTCCCCTAGATTTATTTCAGATTAAATTTGAGCATGTACTTATACTAACAAAGCATAGCATAATTGTGTTGCATTGTGATCATGCATGTATATAAGTTCAGGTTGGGGTCATTGAGGTACACATGCACTATTTATGTATTTTTAAATAGAGTCATCATTGTCTCTTCTAGCATATTTTATATCATGTGATACATCATGTTCTTCATAAGTACAGTGATTGTTACTATAAATTGCTGCTGCAATATTCATGCCCCAGGTTTTCATACAGAGACTACAGTTTCATGGCATTAAGCGTCACTTATTATTTAACAAGGTGAGAAAGTTCAAACTATCTTTCTCTGAGAAAAACAACAGCGCTTCGGACTGTTTTACTTTTGCCCTTTGTCACAGTGACATGAACTAATCTGACCAATGCATACGTGCAAAAATTTTAAAATTGGGTGAGCCAAGCAGTGTCAGATGTTGTAAGTCAGGGTTAAAATGGTGAGGGCTTGCTCTGGTCTGCCTCATCATTTCTGGACAGATATTTTCTACGGTAGATCTGATTGCACATATAAATATTAATGACATCAATCATGCACTGTAATGTAACCTTTCTGACTTCCAAACTAAATCATTGCTGTCATTGCATGATTTCCTTTATAATTCCTCATCTACTCAAATAATCATACGAGAGAAGCAGAAAATAATTTTTAATGGCAAACGTATTCTGATGTGCCGCACCTTTTATCGGATTAAATAATTAAATTTCCAGTTACCCTACTTAATAATAGGATTTTAAAAAAGTAAGAGACAGAAGTGCCTCTAATTATATCATATTGTGATAAAATTTGATCCCGTAATCTGGGCATCATCTGAAAGTGAATAGGTCGATAGGAAAATTATTATTATATTTTTTTTTTTAAACCAAGCTTTATGTTAAATTTATAATTTTTTTTTAGAAATTTTAAGTACCGCAGCTCTAACCTACTCTTACAGCAATTGCTTGCACAGCCAATTCCACACTTCTACAGATATCAATAGAAAAACCTTTTTCATCTCATCATCGCTATCAGTGCAACGGTGTGTGAGGAGTTCCAAAGGTGTTGCGAGGTCCTCTACATGGCCTTGTTCTGGTCAAGACTGCCCTGCCTTATAACTAATTGTCTCTCTAGAGTCCTGGAAGTGAAATTCATGAGTCTTCGTCACAAGCCCTTGACATCACCAGTTTGATCAGGGCAAGGAAACTAAGCTACAGAAATGAATTTACATGTTCTAAAATTGTTGTGAGGTGTTTTGGAGAACTTTATTATTTAAAAAAAAGACAATACCCAATTTTGTGACACAGGAACGGTAGACATATTGCTTAGATTGTTTTCCATACTAACTGCAATGTCAATGTTTACACAATTAGCTCATCTATATTCAATTTATATTTTAAACATTAATGTTGGTGAACCTGGCTACGTCTGCAGTTTCCTCTCTGAAAGTGGGTAGAAGCTCTGTTTGTTTGTAATGTATTTTTTATGTCGCCATGACTAGCGGATTAAATATTTCTAACTTAAAGCAAAGGCGGCGTTCCATACATCAGACCATGTCTTTAGTAGCACACACCTAAAATTCCAATAAAAATCATGGTTTTTAATACAATTGTCCTACAAAATAAACAACCGCAAGCAACCTTTTCTAATAAAGTAGTAAACAAACTTTACGCTCTCGATGGAAGCTGACACTCTGCTCCGTCACCGTGAAGTGTTCATTCCAGAAAATAAACACTAAGCTTTCGCTAGTTCAGAAATGATGATGATAATTTTAAATCACATTTGCAGCAGTTAAACGTCTCTGACTGCATAAATGTGCAAAACTGTGATCTTCCACCTTGCCTACGTTAGCTTTTTGATGCCAATTTACATTAAAAGAGAAGTGGACATAAGTTATCCATTTAGCCTACGTCATTTTGTGATCAAGTGGTGCAGTTACTTTTACATGGCATAAAGCGTAAATACAACCCTAAAAACCCCACTGTTGTGAACCAAAGTTCACTTTTATAGTTTAACTGTAGGATATGTGGTCCACTGCACAGACACACAGTATCAAAACTTTTTACTGGGGTCTCATTTTCCTTCAAACCTGTTTTGGGCCATGAATCTTTTAGGTGTGTATGCGAATGGTATTTATTATGCACAACATCATACCCAACAATCTTAAGATACGGTACCATCTTATTAAGTACAGAAGTCTGTTTACAACACATCCAAAATAACAAAGGATGAATAGAGAAATTTACTTCTGCCTCCCACAATCAGCCCTGTGTGTCACTGGTGCTCCTGCGACTCATGTCTCGTGTCACGGCTCACCCTTGCATCTCTGTGTCCCCCGCCCCCCGCGACATCTCCACTTACCCCTCTCTCCTGCTTCCGGGTCCCCATGGCATGCCGCGGCCTCCCTAAACGAGGACCAACACGCCGGCTTCAGAAGATTTTAAGGGTCAACAACCGCCGTTAATTGGCACTGGACTTACCCAGAATCCTATTTAAACCACGCCTCCCCAACAAAGCTTGCCAGATCTTGGTGCTATATGCCTCTTCAAAGCTTGTATTGTTGCCTTGTGCTGTTTATTTATTCCCATTGTGACCTGTTCCCGCGTTCCCGGGAGGAGCATTAAAGTGGAAGGAGAGACTGAAAACCCGCCATTAATGCACAGCTTTATATTACGCACAATATGTAATTTGTTTGAAGGGAAATCTACCACCAGATGAAGGATGTAAAACCAAGCACGCTAAACCTACTGGTGTGTGTCCCCTCTACCAGGATCCCTCTTTTTAATCCTTCTATAACCCTTGCTTAAGGAAAAAGGCTTTAAAAGTAGCAAATGAGCCTGAGGGGATCAGGCTACAGAACACCTATGGAACCTGGAACCCCTTAGGCTCATTTGCATACTGAAAGGCCTTTTTGAAAAACCAAGGTAGAAGAAGGTAAATAATACACACACCCTAAGTCAGTGGGGTTGGTTTACATCCTTCATCCTGGTGGTAGATTCCCGTTTAATTAAATTATATCACATTTATTTATTTAGTGGGACATAAATCCATATAGTGCCATTCAATCCACTTTTAGTGTAACCTTAGAGACTCATTGTCAATCATGTCAGTGCAGATAGTTGTTCGCAGTTTTCTTCCTGTAGCTCAGGAACTCAACTAGTGCCATCAACCTGTACAGCTCCACCTGTAGTAGGGGTACTTTAATTTAATTAATTTTTTAAGATTGATATTGATAATTGAATCCATGACACATACATTTATTTAAAGCAATGACATAGTTTCCAGTGCTAAACCCATAGGGGGGTCTTTACCTAGCTTGTTCCTTGTAATATTGTTGTGGGGAGGTCATTGGTCCTCAGTATTTTATTGCAATTGCAGATGCCTTGAGCAACCAGAATCGTAAATGTTCCCCCATTTATGCAAATAACCAAAACTGCAGAAAACGGGAGCACATTTATGTACACAAAATAACTGTACACAAATGCCGTTACAAATACATCAGCAGCAACAGACGTGTTCAAGGGACATCAACTTTTCAGCTGATGGCAAAGATTTTCCTGAAGAAAATGAGCTTAAACCCAATCATCTAATGAACATGAACAGCTCTCTTGTTTTCCCTTCTAACAGTTTCATTAGATGCTTGATTATATCCGCTTTATCTCGGGACTTACTTAGGCTGATGATATATGTAAGGAAATGGTTTGTACTCTAACAGATGTTTCATTTCTACTTTGGATGGATGTGTAATAGATGTTATACTTATTATATGGATGAAATACAGCACAGTGTATCTGTGCAAGAACCTTGCCAAGATCAGACTCCTACTGGCAATAGCTATCAGTCTTCCTTATACACCCATATTTTACAACCTATTTCTACCCCCTTTGCATACATTTAGTAGTTAATAAAGAGAAGCTAGTATAAACTGAGTGTATAGTTTTTTTTCTAAATGTGCCCAGAGGGAATATAAAGGCCCCAATTTGCTAATAATCTGCCTTCTGTACTACACTAGAGGAAGAAAAAATATTCTCTGTGTTAATCATACAAATAGTAGTTATCTTTTATTCCACATAATGGTCCATGCAATATATGCTTATTCATATTGGATCACAATCATATAACAACACATAACACACTAGGTATACTAAGGCAACCTGTGTTAACTTAATAACCTGTAGTTCCTGGTGAAATTATTCACGGTTGTGATCATTTAGGCCACCATAATTAGCTGAAATCATAACAATTACCAATGATTCTCGATGACCGTCAAGTACAGAACTATGACTACTCCAATTACAATGCAGAGCAAAACAGTAGTATTGCACTATATGGGTAGAATGATCCGATCCCTAAGTTTAAAAGGTGGCTGAAAACATTTAACATAATTGATAAAAGAAAAAATTAAAAAAAACAAAAAAAAAACTGGTGAACCCTGTGAACAGTCAATACTTTTTGCCATTTTGCAACACCTAAAAATATATATAAAGATATACAATTTCTTCAATGGTAGGATGAAAACACTATCTTGTCCTGCAAAAAATATGACACTTTTCAGAGTTCCATAGCCTGTAGTATGGAAAAGTTTAATAAAAAAAAAGGAAAGTTTAAATTAGTTTTTTTAAATATAATAATACCTATATACATTTGGTATTCCCATGAGTAGTACTGATCCAAAGAATAAAGACAAGTGCGAGACCGTAAGAAAATGGTGCAAATATCATTTTCTTTGTAAATTGTCACTGTTTTTGGATGCTTTTTCCTGCTTACCATTGTGTGTGAAGGCTCTTAGTCCTCCAGATTAAATCTGGCCTCCTTCCACCAGTAAAATTGTTCTCAAAACTTTTTCTGCTCCACCACTGTGTATGTCTCTGCCCACTGCTGCTTGGTTCCACCGAGGTGAGGCGGGGTGAGTGAAATGGTGAGAAAAACTGCAGTTTTTCAGAGGGACAGCATTCTGGTAACAACAGGTAGTGGACAGGAAGAGGACTTCTCTCACTCATGTCTACTCATGTCAGAAAGTGGCTATAGATTATGGTACAGTTACACACCATGTTATACCGTAGCACAGTGACAACAGATTTACCTTCAATGAGGACATAGTTGCGGACTTGGAGAAGGGGGTTCAGCTGTAATGGTCTTTCTCTTTGGACTTATATTTGTCTTTTTAAAAAACTGTCACCAGGAAGTACAATTTGTTACTCAGAAACAAGCCCTTATGCGCCTGTGGGGAAAATAAAAAAGTTATATTTTTGAAAGGGCCAGCAAAAAATGGAAACACATAATCTAAAAAGACATTGATGGGAAAGATATAAGTCATTAACAGCTTAATGAAGAACAGATCCTGTCTTAGGGGGCACCAGTGGGTAAGTATGCTTGGGTTAAAACCACTAAACCATGTGGTTGATTTCCTTTATTGTAAAAAAACCTCATTATTACACTCAAACCTTATAAATGATGATCAGGGGGTGTAGCTACAATGGTAGCAGCCATAGCAGCCGCTATGGGGCCCGCAGTGTCAAGGGGCCCCATCATCCCACTTGACACACTAAAGAATGGTGGATGTGCATGATTTATATACATATTATGCTGCACCCTTTACAGCATAATATGTATATAACTTATGTAGATAGTAATAGTATGCTGTATCTCTGGTAGTGCATAACAGTGCAATGAGTGTATGATACAGACTGTATGTATATGTGTATATATGCTGAATGTTTGTATATGGCACTGTATTTGTGTGTAAATTCTCTATATGCGTGTGCCTGAGTGTATAAAGTGTAATTGAACTGCAAGTGTGAGTATCCAAATATGTATATTTTTTTTAAGTGGTAAGGGGGGCCCATGGAGAAGCCTGCTATGGGGCCCCGCTTCTCCTAGTTAGCCACTGATGATGATAGTGAATGGAAGTGAAATTGCTGTTGTAATTGTATAGCTGTGTACAGATTTTCTCATTCATTACCTAAAAAAGGGAAGTTTCCATGTGCCTCAAGTCCAACATTCTGTAACATGTAGTTTTAGAAAACAGAAATATAAATGTCTGCAGAACCTCCATCTGACTGTGTACAATGAGCTTCAGCAGCATTACGCAGCTCATGAAGGTACAAGGAGAAACACAACCATCTGCTTAACTACCCCAAAAACTCATTTAGAAATTATCTTCTATGGCATCATCTCATCTGCTCTGATGTTTGCCAGTCTTTTTCTATAATGTCTCCTCATCATACCAATTGCTTAAGTAAATAAAATAAGAAAAGAACTTTTTACGCCTAAATTGGATATTATACCAGAAAATCTTCATCTCTATCTGCAGTAATTTGCCAAAAAGAAAACTCCATTACAATGATGTAAAGTACACATGGATGACAGCCATTTAACCTAGTGCCCTTTTTACAGGAAATGAATTCATTCTGTCACATTTCAAACAAAAGGGCTCATTAAATCACACTTTTAAGTGTCCTTGTTTAAGGGACTAAGTGCAGATGTATCCTAAAAAGTTTCAAGTAACTTTGATGTATAGAGCACATTTTTATGCAGTTATTGTAATACTTCTGCAATGAGTCATCTGATTTTCCTCTCAATTCTTGAAACCAATACAATTCATAGCTAAACCAAGTTATTTCTGTATGTATTGCCTTTATTGTGTACCATAACACTGCCATACTCAGCCTAAACGGAACCTGTCTTGAGATTTTACTCTACTAACCCCTTCCCGATGAGCGCCGTACTAGTACGGCGCACGCCGGTCCCGGTGCATGGAGAGGCTCGCGGGCCGAGCCCTCTCCATAGCCGGTAAGTCTTTGTGCATATTGCAGCAAAGACTTACCGGTAACACCTGCGATCGGAGCTAGCAGCTTCAAAAAGATGGCGGCACATGGGCGCCGCCATCTTGCCGCGGATCGTCGCTCCCCGATGACGTCCGGGAGTGGCGATCCATTGCCATGGTAGCCTCAGGTGTTCCGAATCCCGAGGCTACTTCGTTTTAACCCATTCTTTCAATGTGCTAATTGCACATTGTAATGAATGGGAGTAAAATCCACATATACTGCCATAATGTAGTATGGCAGTATATGATAGGATGAATCAGACTACCTAGGGTTAAGTACCCTAGGGCAGTGATGGCGAACCTTTTAGAGACCGAGTGCCCAAACTCCAAACAAAGTCATGTAATCATGCGCACGTGCCAACACGTCTATTTAGCCTAAAATCACACCTAACCACTCTATAAGGGACATATAAACTGCTACAATGATGACCTTACAGTACAACAAGATAAATACCACCATACTGATAATAAACAGACCACAGAAAGTCCAACATCACCAATTATATCACAAAGAAGAGCAATAAGCAGGGAATATTACCCCCATCCAGTGAGGAACACTACCCCCATCCAGTGAGGAACACTACCCACATCCAGTGAGAACACTACCCCCATCCACTGAGGATCACTACCCCCATCCAGTGAGGATCACTACCCCTCCAGTGAGACACACCCCATCCAGTGAGGATCACTACCCCCATCCTGAGGATCACTACCCCCATCCACGTGAGGATCACTACCCCCATCCAGGAGATCCACGGCATCACTACCCCCATCCGTGAGGAACACTACCCCCATCCAGGAGGAACACTAACCCATCCAGTAGGATCACTACCCCCATCCCGTGAGGAACACTACCCCATCCAGTGAGGAACACTACCACCACATCCAGTGAAACACTACCCCCATCCATGAGGAACACTACCCCCATCCAGTGACCGGATCCTACCCCCATCCAGTGAGGAACACTACCCCCATCCAGTGAGGAACACTACCCCCATTCAGGGAGGATCACTACCCCCATCCAGTGAGGATCACAACCCCATCCAGTGAGGAACACTACCCCCCTCCAGTGAGAACACTACCCCCATCCAGGGGCAATATGAAGGATGGTTTGAATTCAGCAGGGGGTGTTGTAGGGTAATGTTATGTGTGTGTGGTGGGTGGAGGGTGGGTTGCACTGAACAGCAAATCTACATGGAACCAGGCAGGTGAATTACCATCAAATCACCACATGACACATGTCTGTGGCCACACACACACACACATAAATATACATGCTCTTAGTCCAGAGCTTGGGCACCTGTGCCATGCTGTCAGTGAGGGCAGTTGTATGCACCCCAGGGTCACTGGCAGCATGGCACAGTGACACGGAGAACTGGACCAGGGGCAGTATACATGTGGCCACAGACATATGTCATACAGGGAGTTTGGGACACTAAACAATAAGCACCTACAGTTGTTCAGTGTCCCAAAGCTGCCTGCCATGCTGCCTGTGCCATATACACACAGAGCAGCTCCTGCCCTCCTGCTGCACTTCTGTACTCACTGTGCACAGGCTGCTGCGTGCTCCCGCTGTTCTCTCTCTCTCTTCATGTTCCCGGGCTGAAGGGGGAGGGGGAAGGGGTGGAGGGGCGGGCACAGACCTGCTGCTGTGTCTCTAGGCAGCATTTGAGCACAGAGCAGGTCAGACGCAGCCTCAGTTGAAAGAGATCAATTGGAGCTCTCGGCGATCGGCAGCTTTCCTGCCTGCCGGGAGTTCTAATGATAATATAAGACAGCAGGGGAGATGGCCTGCCGTGCCCACAGAGAGGGTCCGGCGTGCCCTCTCTGGCACGCGTCCATAGGTCAGCACCCCTGCCCTAGGGAGTCTGAAAAAACAGTTAAAAGTAAAAATTAAAAAAATTATAAAAAAAAAATTATAATAAAAAAAAACACGTAAAAATTCAAATCACCCCCCTTTCCTAGAACTGATATAAATAGTCAGACTCCCTAGGGTACTTTAACCCTAGGTAGTCTGATCAATCCTACCATATACTGCCATACTGCAGTATGGCAGTATATGGGGATTTTACTCCCCATCCATTACAATGTGCAATTAGCACATTGTAAAGAATGGGTTAAAACGAAGTAGCCTCGGGTATTCGGAACACCTGAGGCTACCATGGCGAAGGATCACCGCTCCCCGTGACGTCATCGGGGATGAGTATCCCTACTACCACCCATCCAGCTGAGGATCACTACCAAACCCCCATCCCCGTTGAGGAACACTACCCCCCATCCAGTGAGGAACACTACTCCAACCCCATCCAGGAGGATCACTACCCCCATCCCGTGAGGAACACTACCCCATCCAGTGAGAACACTACCACCACACCCCTCCAGTGATAACAACTAACCCCCATCCAATGAGGAACACTACCCCCATCCAGTGACCGGATCCCTAACCCCCATCAGTGAGGATCACTACCCCCATCCAGTGAGGAACACTACCTCCACCGTGGGATCACTACCCCATCCAGTGAGGATCACTACCCCCATCCAGTGAGAACACTACCCCCTCCAGTGGAGAACACTACCCCCATCCAGGGGCAATATGAAGGATGGTTTGAATTCAGCAGGGGTGTTGTAGGGTAATGTTATGTGTGTGTGGTGGGTGGAGGGTGGTGCACTGAACAGCAATCTACATGGAACCAGGCAGGTGAATTTACCATCAAATCACCACATGACACATGTCTGTGGCCACACACACACACACATAAATATACTGCTCTTAGTCCAGAGCTCCTGGGCACCTGTGCCATGCTGTCAGTGGGGGGCAGTGTATGCACCCCAGGGTCACTGGCAGCATGGCACAGTGACCGGAGAACTGGACCAGGGGCAGTATACATGTGGCCACAGACATATGTCATACAGGGCAGTTTGGGACACTAAACAATAAGACCTACAGTTGTTCAGTGTCCCAAAGCTGCCTCCTGCTGCCTTGCCATATACACACAGAGCAGCTCCTGCCCTCCTGCTGCACTTTGTACTCACTGTGCACAGGCTGCTGCGTGCTCCCGCTGTTCTCTCTCTCTCTTCATGTTCCCGGGCTGAAGGGGAGGGGGAAGGGTTGGAGGGGCGGGCACAGACTGCTGCTGTGTCTCTAGGCACATTTGAGCACAGAGCAGGTCAGACGCAGCCTCAGTTGAAAGAGATCAATTGGAGCTCTCGGCGATCGGCAGCTTTCCTGCCTGCCGGGAGTTCTAATGATAATATAAGACAGCAGGGGAGATGGCCTGCCGTGCCCACAGAGAGGGCTCGGCGTGCCCTCTCTGGCACGCGTGCCATAGGTCCGCCACCCCTGCCCTAGGGAGTCTGAAAAACAGTAAAAGTAAAAATTAAAAAAATATAAAACAAAAAATTATAATAAAAAAACGTAAAAATTCAAATCACCCCCCTTTCCCTAGAACTGATATAAATAAAATAAACAGTAAAAATCATAAACACATTAGGTATGCCCCTGTCCGAAAATGCCTGATCTATCAAAATATAATAACGTTTTTTCAACTGCGTTTAACCACGTAACGGAAAATAGCGTCCAAATGAAAATGGCATTTTTTGACATTTTGAAAAATATAAAAAAATTAACAAAAAGTGATCAAAGGTCGGACAGTCCTAAAAATTATAGCAATGAAAAACGCCATCAAAATTCCAAAAATGACACTATCCACAGCTCCGTACACCAAAGTATGAAAAAGTTATTGGCCGCAGGAGGTTTTAATTTTTTTAAATGTATGAAAACATTATAAACCTATACAAATTTGGTATCCACGTGATCGTATCGACCCAAAGAATAAGAAGACATTCATTTGGGATCAGAGTGAAAGCTGTAAAATCCAAGCCCACAAGAAAACATTGCAAATGTGTTTTTTCACCATTTTCACTGCATTTGGAATTTTTTTCCCGCTTCCCAGTACACGCCATGGAATATTAAATACAGTCACTATGAAGTGCAATTTGTTACGCAGAAAATAAGCCATCACACAGCTCTGTATGTGGAAAAATAAAAAGTTTATAGATTTTTGAAGTAGTGAGTGAAAAATGGAAGTGGAAAAACTAAAAAAGGCCAAGTCGTTAAGGGTTAAACTACAAACCCCTTCAGGTTGTATGGATTTTTTTTTCTCCGAATTCCCTTTTTTATATCAAATGTAACCAATAAAAAATACCCTCTAAAGTCACATGCAAATGAGTAGAGAAGTGTCATCTTTGACTAGGGACCATGCTAGAACCATACATTTGGTGACTTACTAAAGATAAGAAAAGAAAAAGAAGGAAGACAGCAGGTTTAAAGCAAAACTCCAACTTTTTTCACAAATCAATAGCTCTTGATTAATTATGTGCAGCGGTTTCTTTGTTACCTCCTCAGTTTAGCCTGGCTCTAGTAGCTGTGTCTCTGGTCTGTGATAGATCTTATTATCTATTAGTTTAGAGATAGGGGCTCACAGGTGGAGAGGGACTACTGCTCTCTGCTCACACAGGAGGATGAGATCATGTGACAGTGCTATTTGGTGTGTATGTGAAAGGAGTAGCAGTGCGAGTGTATTCAGAGCTGTGGATACAGATGTCTTACACACGAATAGTGAGGTTTCAGCCTTTCCATCCCAGTCTGTAATTGCCAGAACTTTCTGTATCTGCACCTTATGTTGTGTCATAGACTCCTCTGTAGCCCTTCCCGCCTTCTGTTCTCAGGATGATTTCTCACAGTGAGAGCTGTTAATCTCATGCTCACATGGAAGGACTATAACCTTTATGTAACTATTTCATTGCTGGATTCTATTACTTATTACATCCTGCATGTTTCTCATATGGGATGAACCTGCAAGAGAGTCTTTATAAATATCCTGTATGTACACTATACAGTGTCAGTGGATTACTTTTAGCAATCTCACTGATTATAATCTCACTGGATCATTGCTAATTACTGAAATCTAACTTTGACTCAGCTTCTGAGTTTAGTCTCTTCACTGCTGATGAGAAGATTTTTGACACCCAGCTACAGAAAAGAAATGCCCTTCAGGAAAGAAAAGGGGTGAGGTACACAATATAGACCATTGTTCTGTTTATTTTAAGTGGGGAATCACATATGACAATTTATAAAATCACTAACAGTGGAGTAACATTTAAATTCTTCTGGGCCACTCATAAACATCAAGACATCCATACAGTAAATCTTAACAACATTCAACATATCAGATATGTATGGACACAACAAGATCATACTACCTAGAGATTTGTTCATACTTTTCATCATGCAAAAATGTCACCAAGTAAGCAGTTATTTATTAGTTAAGAACAAAGCTGGTTTCCTTACACATCTTTTTTCTCAATCATTGGTAAGTCTACATAGGTCCCTAGGGACTCTTTGTTCTTTACCATAGACTGTCTACGTGAAAGCTTTTTTCCATAAGAAGGTATGAACAAGTCTCTCTAGGTAATATGATCCGTGCTGTAAATACGTGTCCGATATGTTGAGATGTATTAAAATTTTACTGTATAGACATCTTGTAGTGTGTATGAACTCCTACCTGTTAATTTTTTGGGATTAAACTCCAAGATTACTAAAAGCCAGTTGAGGAGATCAAACTGGCATGGAAATGCAAGTGTTGATGAATTCCTCCCCATTATCTCAATTACAAATGGATGGAATTGTATAGTTTTATATTATTTTCAGATATGTAAAAGTTGGCTGTTAGTTTTCTAAAGGCACTCATATTCTTAGGTTCCATCCGGCTTCTCCACACACATATTTTTTTGTCAGAAGATACCTGATATTTCCACAGCATTTTGTTTTCAAATTTTTTTACCCTGACATCTGCTCTATTGACCAGGCAACTCTTTCTTCCAATGCAATATACTGATAGTACATACACAATTCTGTAGGTTTGTTCTTATGCTGAATTTGTAAGTTGGAACAGGTATATTTTGTATGTGCAACTCCAGACAAATTTTTTTTTGTCACTGACAATTGGATTTCAACATTTTTGGTTGTCATGAGAACAAAGATTAAGAATAAAGCTTAATTCAGAGATCTTACAGCGGATATTGCAACCTGGGATAAAGTACAATAAATTACCAGTATCCAGAGAGCTGTCACCAGAAATGTCTTTAAGGCGAGTGTTCTTAAGTCTGTGATTGGTTGGTTTTGCCACCTTGTTTGGGATGCATTGTTAAGACTTTTCAATTCTGGAATTTTACTGTTAAATTTTATCAGCAGACACAAAGTATAAAATGAAAAATGGAACACAGATGCATGTGGTAGAAAAATGATAGAAGTATAATTGGCTCTGCAGATGTGTGACCGGGTGACCCAACCCAGTAACTAATAATACATGTTAACAATAAACATATATTTATAGGGTACGAGGGTACGCCAGCCCTGCCTGTGTAGGAGTGTCGCCTATACATAACACCTATAAAGGGAGAGTGAGGGAGAGGGATTCTCTCCTATGTGACTATGACATATCCCAATATTGATAACAGACATATTGCGAGATGAATTATTGATGCAGTGAAACATGGAAAATGCTTCACTGCCCTGATATATAAATCTTACAATTTCCAAGTACCTTCTTTTCCACATGCATTTAGCCATTGCTGTATGTTGACATCAGCAGAGTGTATCCTAATTAATTCTGACACTGTATTGGCATTATTACAGTGTGTTATCATTATATTGGAATAAGTCATTGGCATTGACTGCTATTAATATAGAGATAACCAGGTGAATCCTCTCCTCCCCTTCGCCTTTATATATAGTTTTATGTATAGGCTACACTCCTATTTGAGCAGCACTGGTGTAACCTATAAATATTTGGAGTAAATGAAGGCCTTGATAATGTCCTTATTTTGGTAAACAACTGGACTTTCACTATAATATAGATAATCATCTGTCAAGTTCATTGAAGTCCCTAGATAATGCACCCTATGCTTTCATTTCTCTATCTTTTTAGATCACTTAAAAAAGCACTGTCTGCACTGCACAAAGTAGCTTCATGTCAATGTATTCTCATGAATTTTTTTTCACCAGCTTTTAAAACAGTAATTTTCCCTTCAGTACAATGTAATTTACTCCCAAAGAACAATATTTTGAATAGGCTTAAACTTGGGATCACTCAGAAAAAATGTTAAGTACATAATAAAGCTAATCACGAGTAAGAAAGGCTCAAGCACAGTAATTACCAATGAACCTAAATCAATTGCGCTTAAGATCAATAAGGTAACAACCTTCAAGACCCAAGCAGACTCTCCCTGTCCTTCACAGATCACTGCTTTACATTCACATGTCACAGAACAGCTATTAACATGCATCAATTTCACTACTGATGGGGCTACAATGAGCAGAATCTAATCAGGCCCTTTCACGGCACTGGGGATTTCTATTCAGTCTGGTTTTTTCACCAAGCACATGCCTGATCAATAAGGAAAGAGCAGGGAGTCCAGGCGGACTACCTATATTTTTAAATCTCGCAGTAGAAAATAATTTCAAGTTAGAAAATTAAATAAAGTATGTGCATCCAACAACTTGACTCCCTGTGCCAAATGCTTACACTGAATTGCTAGTTCAATTGAGTTTAAATACAAGCTGGTTCCTGCCTCCGGGACATTATGTTCACTGCTTGAGCAGGTGCAATAATGTTATATAAGTGTTTAACTCCATCTACCAAATGTGTTGTATAGCAATCCATAGATATCCACAGACTGCAAAATGGTACACACATGTACACATACTAAAGGGTTAGCTGATATAAATTAATGTAATTATGTAAAGCAAAAGAAATGATGCCACAACCTCACAATTCCCCATAACTCCCATTGTGTTGTCGGGTCCTCATTTGTCTCTGCTTCCTGGATCTTTTAACTAGAAACTCATTCAGTGGCTCAGGTGGGTCAACACTGTGGTCACTGTATCTCCATCACACTCTATATCTGACGTGATTCAGGAGTCTTGAAACCTGAAATACCCACAGGATGGCAACTCGCAGTTCCTCAAGCACAGCCTTCAGGTTTGCCATCAGGTCAACATTAGAAGGCCACTTGTGTTCCTCTTTGCAGCGACTTGAGGAACGCCATGCCAGCAGTGGTGGGGTTGAGATTCCATTATACAGCAGAACAGATGTTGATGTTTCTGCTGCTGCAGTTGCCTTCTCTTGTTCTCCTCTGGATCAGGAGCTGAAGAAGCACCTCCTCTACCCCAGACCTGGGAGTTTCATATGTCTTGGTGCTTTCCAGGCTCTTCCAGGTTGTCTTTTGTGCTACATTTAAAAACAGAAAAAGATTCCACATATTAAGACTGCAAGAGTCTTCTAGGTTGGCTTATGCAAGGTAGAAAGGAATCCTTCTACCTTGTGATGCTGCAATGACCAGTGGGAGGGAAAATTAGACAGACAGGCGGCCAGACTGACAGTTGGGGAATATAGAACCATCCTTTCGCCCCCTGGGGAGATGGTGGGGATAGAAATAGAGACTTAAAAAAGAATGAAAAAGAGTGTTGCTTAGAGCTGCATCTCATTCCTCTGAGAGCATTCAAATATTGTTTATTACTGATAGTGAAATCCAGGGACTGCCCTCACAGCCTAAAAACACATGTCAGATGCACACAAATGCCATATCAATCTTTTATGTAAGGTTTAATGATTGTAATGTATCATTCAAACAGTTCTATACGTAGGCAAACGTCAGCACAGATACATGGCAATAACTGTGTTCAAATACACTCATTACAATATTAATTGCATGCGGCCATGTAGCCCCAGTCTGTTTTATATCATAAATGAAGTGCAAACTTTTAAAGACATGTTTAAATACTTTAGGTCCCACATCCATGACTGCATCCAAAAACCAGAGGTACTTGGAAAACTTATGGTGCCCTTGTTCATTTTTCCAACCCACTGCATCCTTTCTGAGTCTGTCCCTCTGTACTGGTCCCATGTAATACCTACCTTTTTGTTTTTTTTCTATCCTTAAGTAAAAAAACAGACAAAATAAATATTAGCATGCAAGTTACAAAAAAACCTAACATGAATGGGGCACATTACTGCAGACAGATTATGCACTTCTTCCAATATGAAAAGTGTTTGGCAATAGAAGTGATAAACTGAGTCCTTGAATGCATTCATTTTGGGTTTTGGGTGTATTACTTCTTAGCAGCATAAGAGAAGTTATTTCTTTCCACACTCTATTTTTGAGATGACGTCCTAGTCTTCTTCCCTCTTGCCCCACAGTAGTGCTGCTGGACTAAAGCATTCAGTCTCTCTACATCCATCATCCTGTCTCTTCTGCCAAAAACTGCTGCAAACTAAAGCCTGTTCAGGTCCTACACATAACCTGGTTTCCTGGGTAAGCCACCACAAAATGACCCATATGTGTGCACCATCATAGCAGGCTGTTTTTTTTGCACTCCAATAGACTTCTATGAAGAGACCAAACCACAAAATGTCCAAGAATAGGACATGTTTCTATCTTTAATTTGCAGTCTCAGGTCTTTCCGTGTGGGTGATAAATATTATATCATATAGATAGCCAAAAATGTTGTGTGACCACCTTTGCATCTGAAAAAAATGGTTGTGTGTATGAGAACTAGTGGGAATTTGGGAATCTAAACTCTTCAAATCATATATTGGGATCTGAAGTCCAATGTTATCATCTAGTGCCTAAATTCAGGAGATACTTTTTATACAGATGTGTTATCTTTTTGTCTCTCACCATTTCTCACTTCTCCAGAGCTGCTATTCTATCTTCCACAATCCAATCCTGTCATATTACTCATACTGGAATCCTCAACTGACATTCATCTCTGCAGTAAAGTGACTGGCCATAGTTATGTATTTTAGGCTACAATTCACTCTTCTGTCCCTCATGTCAAAGAAACTGAAGACCTCGAACATCCATCAACAAAGCAATTTGGCCCACGATGTCCCTTCTTGGAGCCCCATCACTCTAATCGTTTGGAACGCATTCAGGTCTGAATATTGTGCCCTATAAGACAAATACAGCTTTAAAAGGGTAATCTTTGTAGCAAAACTGATAAAGGTTACTGGGTTACATGACTGAGAAAATTGGGCACTAGCAATAATGGCAGGTGTGCCAGAAAAGCTTCAATGTGCTTAGGTTATATGCTCAAAATGAAAAAATTCAATGATAAAAACCCACAATAACCTTAACCCTGTTCATGTTAGCTATGAGAAGTCTCTGTTATAGTATCACCAAATTATTTTCATTTTCTGTGATAATTCATGAGGGAAAGTTGGATCATCATCACACTTTGCAGCTTTCATGCCCTTGGTGTGAACTTCTTTTTATTGGTAGAAGTCATTATTTGATGCTTAATAGTGTCCCACCTTCTATATAAATGTTTGTCACTTCCTAGCTTGGGACTTCCCTGCCACAATGTTTTTTAACATAAGCTTAGTGTGATTTTACCAATATATTATATGTGATTCCCCCTTTGGAAAGAAGCAGAACGATGCCTACTTTGTGCTGCTTGCCTTTTCTTGAAAGTGTTTGATCAAAACCTTCGTACCAGAGGTGAAGTGGGCGAAGTCAAATGTCTTCTTCTATGCCCAAAAGCTGAGGCCAGTTAACTTGCCCACAGATCCCATGATGCCTTGTGTGTGCCAATTTCACATTAATCCATTAGTTTCCCACAAGAAAATCCACTGAACACTGCACAGTGCACTAACAGGAATTATATGGTGACCAGGCCTGGCAGTTCCTCCACCCACACGGAGGAGCAGGGAACATATAATAAGTGGAAGAAATCTTAAGTAAACCAGTTACATGAAGTGTATAGCCTTTCTGTGTGCACTAAGAGTAATAGCTTATCGCTGCACAGAGCTGATACTGCCAATGACAAGATGGGGAGAAAGCAGCATGAGGTGTCAGAGAGAGACAGAGAAAGTTCTGTAGAATCACAGACTGGGATGGAACAACATAGGGGACATGGAAGATCTTGCATCTCACTATTCTCTGCGGAGACATCTCTATCCACAACTTGAACCACCCAGCTCTGCTACATACACAGAGGCTCTGTCACATGATCTCCTTCTCTGAGCAGGAACAGCATCCCTCTCTCCCAGGAGTCATAGAGTTTGTGTTACTACACTCACAGGCTGCATACGGAGAAGCGCTATGCACATAGATATCTGAGGAATAAGCAGAATTATGGCATAACGTAACAAAGATATAGGAAATATTTTAATCAAGGCTATTATTTTGGGGACAAAAAAACAAAACTTTACAGTTACTCTTAAGAAGCTATGCCAAGCCTAGGATATAAACTTGGGGGACTAAACATCAGCTTTTCACACAACAGCCAAGTTCCTAAGTATCACAATTTAGGAGCACCATGACAATTAGGGGCATTTTTTTGATCTTAGCTTGGAGAATGTTTAGAAATGTACATATTCAAATGATATAATTGGGAATATTAGCATTTTCCTTTGGATGTATTTCTACATGGCTTATCTCTTGCCTGTCCATTTTTAACATTTTATACGGAAAATATCAGTGGTGCTTTATTAAACTTGATGCAGTCAGTCAGGTGCAGCCAGAATATGAAACAATTTGTTCTGTCTGCAGAGAAGAAATAACTGCTTATTTGCTCCCAGGAGTTGATTTGCTTAGATAATGATATTTTATATGACATTATGACATCATAGAAGATGATACATGATGTCATTAACTTTGCCCATTCTTGGATAAATATCTACATAAATTAACTGCTAAATGAAAATGGGAAAGCTGAAAGTAATGGAGTTTCCTCTAAAATGAACTTGGTGTCTGCTATTTTAATGCATATGGCTCAAAATGTAAAACATAAGCTAGATAGTTTTACGATTGACAATGCAAACTATAAATGGAAAGCTAAAGCAGCTTCATTTTTATCCTTTTTATTCATTTCACAGGCTCACGTCAAGACATTTTGCAATTTTAATTATTTAGAACCAAAGCCAAATGATTCTATCATGTTGAATGTGTAACAAAATAAAGAAAACAAAGTTAAAACCAATTATTTAACGACGATCTGGCCACCAGTGCAATCAGTTTTCCCCCATTTTCTTACATTTCTAGGCCTAAAAAATACCATATCCATGTATGTATCTTATATTCATTGGATCTAAAGACTTTTGGGGGCTTTATTATTTTTTGGTGTATGTGTTGTTTTTGGTGCTGACACTTTGTAAGTCTGTTGGAACAGCGCAAATGAAAAATCCCCGGCATGCGACAAAAAACAGGCACAACTTTCTGTCCTCATTGCAAGTAGTCTTTAGAGGGTTTAAAGCAGGAAAACCAATGGGACACTTTGATGATGCCCTTGAGATATGCTTAAAAGCCAAACTGGAAAAAAGAGCCTGTAGGTCCCCAAACCACTGTTTCTCATACCATTTTATGGAAGTATCATTGAAGGTTGTAGTGTTGGTGACTGATGCTATAATAATCATTTGCAGCTGCTGTGTTGGGTCTGTCCTTAATAAAGTAAAGGGGGGTAGATCTTGTGAATTTATGATGGCCTGAAGACTGTAGAAACTTGTTTTGGGTCGCTATTAAGTGCCGATTGTGGCACCACCTACACAGGGTCATAGAATAACTCCGGAGAGGTTTTACTCACCACAAAATTGCATTTAGAATAAGTTGGATAACCATCACCATAGAAAGGGGCAGTTTGCAGGGTACTGTTCAGACTATCATGGAATGAAACAGTTGGTCCACACTTTACAACACAGTGCAAACTGAACTATGTGCAACCTTTTTTTTTTTGGTGCACCTATAACAAGTGAGTGTGCGACACTTTCTGTGTATAGTATCAACCGTGACACAAATAGTCGTGACAAGACAAATGTGGCGTTGCCACTTCTAATAATATACAAGCGTTTACACTAGAAATGAACGTGCAAAGTCTGACACGGAAACACAGGGGCTTTACTAATTGTGCCCATTGTAACCTTAAAAAGGGGCCAATGTGGAGTCTGTGGTGTAAATGTTGGCTAGTCCACCATGTGAGGCTGTACATTTTAGTGCCCAGGTAATTGTTATTGTATTAGTATTACTCTACATATGATTTTCACTTTATAAATGCTTAGTGATGGGATCCACGTTGACAATTATAATACCGATATAAAACATCGATTGTCTTACCCATGCCTCTGATGTATCTGTTCTTACCTCTTTCCCAGTTTAAGGCCTGGTCGCTCCCCCATGTGTTACACGTCTGTGTTTGTACACGTTAAATTTTTGTTCCTGAATTTTTAATTCTATACATTTAAAAAGCTTTTATGGTATTCAGTGTCTGTTGCACATAATCGTTTTTTTCTGTGAAGGGGTTCGTGTTATATAGTTAGACCCAGTTACGATTTACTTAAATTGGTTACTTAGAGGATTTGGACAATATCCACCTCGCTATTCAATTGCTCTTGTGGAGATTGCTATTTTAGTAAATGTTTGGCTGCTTAGTGCTGGCGAGGTGGCTGTCAACTACCAAGCAAGGATGGCAGTTAAAAAAGGTGTAGTGGCTGACGTGGTTAGAGTTGTGTGAAAATGAGAACGTATTTCTATAAGATAGGGGACCATACTTATGCTAACATGTAAACTTTGTTTCGACCATAGAAAAGATAAAGCCTGAGCATGAAAATGCAAAATAGATCTATGACGGTCGAGTATATTTCGCACTAGGTACAGAGGAAGTGGGAACTTGTAGAAGTTGGATTTGTAGTTTTCCAGTTAAAAGTTATAGCCTCCGTCATTTTCACGGGTGCTCAGAATTTTAAACAAAATCTAGTGCAACTATTACAGCGATTAGACAGAAACTCTATCATTTATCCTACTGCTGTGTTGGTGGTTGCATCTTGTAAGCATGACTACTTATCTCTCTCTCAATATGCATAGATCGTCCTGTGAGAGGTAGGTATATCAGTATGCTATTACTCCCTTTCTAACACGTGGATTACAATAACCAATTTTTCAATAAAAATAAAGGCACACTAGCAACTGGATAGGTTTATTTGCCACTCATATGTATTACTGTGAAGCACCCTGCACATATTTAAAACCATTCATCGGACAGAGAATAAAAGCTGTGTTGTAGTGGCAAGAAAACAAGATCAGTCTCTTCCTGCTAGATAACTCCCATTCGTAGCAATTCATCTACCTGTAAAAAAGAAGCCGTTTTCCTTCTATTACATTTGTCCTTACAAATGTCATATCTGTGTATATTTACGGTTATAATGTGTGCACATCCCTGCAAGCATAAAACAAAGCAAAATTAATGTAAGCATAATCACTGAATCTCTGGTTAAGTTCCACACTCAGAATTTAAAAGTTTTTTAAGAAGTTATCTATATACTAGTAAAGAACTGTATCAAATATTATATTAGTTGTACCTCTGTTCTACTGATATAAAAGTAATGTTTATATTTATAAGGTAAAGTATTATATTAGCTGGCATCGATGGAAAGGCCATGACATATTGCCTATGCTTTTTAAGGTGAGTCCTTTTTATTTTTACATAATGGTAGAAAATTAGTGTATGGAGTAGAATATCAATTAATTTTTCTGGTCTAAACTTGGTTACTTTATGTACTATAAACCTATAGTTTAACCCTGGAAAAACAACTATAGAGCCACAGTTGGGACACCATGGATGGGTCTGGAGCCCACACAACGGACAGTACCCCAAAACTTAGTTTGACTATAGATAAATGTTATAAATTTTTTCTGTATTCGACAAAAACAAATGAAATTTTTCTGTATATGTACATGTGGCTGCAAAGCGTGTAACAATAGAAGCTTGTTCTGGCGAACATATTACAAAAAAGTCATTTTTTCCCTGTACATCTGAAACGTGCAATCCTGAATAGATATACGTTTGGAGTAGAACAATCCCTAGGAGATAGAAAATCTTGTACCTGCGAGCACATATGGATAACAACCCAGTGCTAGCACATTTTCCTGCTATTATTGTTGTGTAACGCCATCACTCAACCTGACAAAGAATGAAGACAGTAGATATTTTTTTAACTTGCTTTTATACATCAAGTATAAGCTTAGTTCTCCACCACAATTTTGTGGCAATAACCTTGCTCTTCTTGCATGCACATATGACATTATAGTGGTTACCAGGCGGGCAGCATTTTACCTAGTGACAGGAGGTGTAATAAGTGGGTTTTTCCTTCATCTATGCTCAGCTAGTGAATTGTTCGAAACTTGGAGAAGGATAATAACAAATTACATATCTCCTCAGGTGCTTATTTGGTCTGGGTTACAAAAGTACAGTAAAAAAATCTGACTGCAGCAACTCTACGACTACTGATAACAGATACAAAGACTATATAATTAGGTTAGTATAACTACTCCTTGATTATAATAATATTCAACTGTATCACAATCACTCCAACAGTGACCCATTACCCCCCTACTCAGTATTATCTCCGGCCTTTCATGTGACTCGTCCCAATCATACTTTCGGTAAATGGATATCATGCAACCACCTGTGTGTCATCTAATCTTCCTCAGGATGGGGACTTGTTGCTTTGGAAATGTATTTCATTCATCAGGGCTAAGTCCCAAATGGTTTTGTGTGACTTCCCAGGGTGGTATTTAGTTTGCCCACCTGAAACAATAAGGACTTCCTCCATGGGAAATGCATCAATCGAATAGGCCTTGCAACACCAGCCTCTCCTGAGAACAAGGTACTTTGACCGCCTCAGATCTATGCACCAAAGTTATAGAGAAACTTCCTGTGGAGTTCCCCACGGATATTACCCTTTTTTCCTTGGAAAGGGCCACAGATGGTCCATGTGCTACTCACAAGTCCTTTTATGGCATCACCACAAGGCTTCAGCTTAATGTCCATCAGGTGGGACAATATTTCTCACGTGTCCAGTGTATGGTGAATCTTAGTATTGGACGTCTTAAATAATATCAAGTATAAAAGGATTCATCAGGCCTGCAGGCGCCTGCGCGCCATGGCAGCAGTCTCACTCCGTAACGGTTTCACCTAGCCGACCGTCACCAGCTAGCCGGAGAGCGTCTCTCGTCTCACTAGGGAGCGCTTGGCACCTTCAGAAACTTTAGAGGGCAATTGCACCGCTGATTGGGTGCACGCTGGAGCTGATCCTTCCCCTTAACAGTCCAGCACCTTCATACTGCCTGCGGATCTTTGTGTCCACAGCGGTGCAGAGAGCTCTATAGCGATTTACCACTTGCCTTCCGTCTAGTCTCCTCTGCATTCGCAGTGTCTCTAGCGCTCCTGGTCCTCCGTGTGTCCTAGGGTTCTACCTAGAGTCCACTCACATGTTTCATGTGTGTACCTAAGTCCACCCGGTGTTCTGGTGTACTTAGTGTTCCTACGTGCTGCTGTCCTGTTTGCTGTGTTCCCCGTACCCATATGCCTTGTAGACCTCCCTGTTGCCAACACCGCGATGGACTTATGACGTGCATCTCTGCTGCCTGCCTGACCTGTGGCTGGACCGGACCAGAATTGTCTGACGTTAATTTGTACCTTCGACCATGGCCGCACTGCAAGTGCCGCCAATACTCTGAAACTCACCGTGCGGCGGGCTCTGGTGAAAATGGGTACCACTTAATCGGGTCCCAGGTGAGTGGGCCTTGTACTGCATGATCCAGAGGATCCATAACCGTCGAGCCTGACATGGTGTTTTTTGTTATCCAATATCATCCAATTCCTCACTGGATGGGGGTAGTGTTCCTCACTGGATGGGGGTAGTGTTCCTCACTGGATGGGGGTAGTGTTCCTCACTGGATGGGGGTAGTGATCCTCACTGGATGGGGGTAGTGATCCTCAGTGGATGGGGGTAGTGTTTCTCACTGGATGTGGGTAGTGTTCCTCACTGGATGGGGGTAGTGTTCCTCACTGGATGGGGGTAATATTCCCTGCTGTATTTGCTCCTGCTTTGTGATATAATTGGTGATGTTGGACTTTCTGTGGTCTGTTTATTATCAGTATGGTGGTATTTATCTTGTTGTACTGTAATGGTCATCATGTAGCAGTATTATATGTCCCTTATAGAGTGGTATGGTGTGATTTTAGGCTAAATAGACGTGTTGGCACTTTGCGATGATTACATGGACTTTGGTTTGGAGTTTGGGCACTCGGTCTCTAAAAGGTTCGCCATCACTGCCCTAGGGTACTCTAACCCTAGGTAGTCTGATTCATCCTATCATATACTGCCATACTACATTATGGCAGTATATGTGGATTTTACTCCCCATTCATTACAATGTGCAATTAGCACATTGTAAAGAATGGGTTAAAACGAAGTAGCCTCGGGTATTCGGAACACCTGAGGCTACCATGGCAATGGATCGCCACTCCCCGTGACGTCATCGGGGAGCGACGATCCGCGGCAAGATGGCGGCGCCCATGTGCCGCCATCTTTTTGAAGCTGCTAGCTCCGATCGCAGGTGTTACCGGTAAGTCTTTGCTGCAATATGCAGCAAAGACTTACCGGCTATGGAGAGGGCTCGGCCCGCGAGCCCTCTCCATGCACCGGGACCCGGCGTGCGCCGTACTAGTACGGCGCTCATCGGGAAGGGGTTAGTAGAGTAAAATCTCAAGACAGGTTCCGTTTAGGCTGAGTATGGCAGTGTTATGGTACACAATAAAGGCAATACATAACAGAAATAACTTGGTTTAGCTATGAATTGTATTGGTTTCAAGAATTGAGAGGAAAATCAGATGACTCATTGCAGAAGTACTTACAATAACTGCATAAAAATGTGACTCTATACATCAAAGTTACCTTGAAATTATTTAGGATACATCTGCACTTAGTCCCTTAAACACAGGACACTTAAAAGTTGTGATTTAATGATGCCCTTTTGTTTGAAATGTGAACAGAATGAATTCATTTCCTGTAAAAAAGGGCACATAGGTTAAATGGCTGTCATCCATGTGTACTTTACATCATTGTAATGGAGTTTTCTTTTTGGCAAATTACTGCAGATAGAGATGAAGATTTTTCTGGTATAATATCCAATTTATGGCGTAAAAAAGTTCATTTTCTTATTTTATTTACTTAAGCAATTGGTATGATGAGGAGACATTATAGAAAAAGACTGGCAACATCAGAGCAGATGAGATGATGCCATAAGAAGATAATTTCTAAATGAGTTTTTGGGGTAGTTAAGCAGATGGTTTGTGTTCTCCTTGTACCTTCAGGAGCTGCGTAATGCTGCTGAAGCTCATTGTACACAGTCAGATGGAGGTTCTGCAGACATTTATATTTCTGTTTTCTAAAACTACATGTTACAGAATGTAGGACTTGAGGCACATGGAAACTTCCCTTTTTTAGGTAATGAATGAGAAATCTGTACACAGCTATACAATTACAACAGCAATTTCACTTCCATTCACTATCATCATCAGTGGCATAACTAGGAGAAGCGGGGCCCCATAGCAGGCTTCTCCATGGGGCCCCCCTTACCACTTAAAAAATATACATATTTGGATACTCACACTTGCAAGTTACAATTAAACATTTATACACTCAATCACATGCATATAGAGAATTTACACACAAATACAGTGCCATATACAAACATTCAGCATATATACACATATACATACAGTATATACAGACACCATGCACTGTATGCACATCACAGATACAGCATCTATACATCACATATATGTTATATACATATTATGCTGTAAAGGGTGCAGCATAATATGTATATAATCATGCACATCCACCATTCTTTAGTGTGTCAAGTGGGATGATGGGGCCCCTTGACACTGCGGGCCCCATAGCGGCTGCTATGGCTGCTACCACTGTAGCTACACCCCTGATCATCATTTATAAGGTTTGAAGTGTAAATAATGCAAGGTTTTTTTTACCAATTAAAGGAAATCAACCACATGGTTTTAGTGGTTTTAACCCAAGCATACTTACCCACTGGTGCCCCCTAAGACAGGATCTGTTCTTCATTAAGCTGTTAATGACTTAATCTTTCCCATCAATGTCTTTTTAGATTTAGTGTTTCCATTTTTTGCTGCCCCTTTCAAAAATATATAACTTTTTTATTTTCCCACGCAGAGCTGCATAAGGGCTTGTTTCTGAGTAACAAATTGTACTTCCTGGTGAAAGTTTTTTAAAAAGACAAATATAAGTCCAAAAGAGAAAGACCATTACAGCTGACCCCCTTCTCCAAGTCCGGCAACTATGTCCTCATTGAAGGTAAATTGTGTCACTGTGCACGGATATACTGGTTGAACTGTACCATAATTATAGCCACTTTTCTGACATGAGTAGACATGAGTGAGAGAAGTCCTCTTCCTGTCCACTACCTGTTGTTACCAGAATGCTGTCCCTCTTGAAAAACTGCAGTTCTTCTCACCATTCCACTCACCCCGCTCACCTCGGTGGAACCAAGCAGCAGTGGGCAGAGACATACACAAGTGGGTGGAGCAGAAAAAGTTTTGAGAACAATTTTACTGGTGGAAGGAGGCAGATTCAAGCTGGAGGTGAATAAGGCTTACCACACAATGGTAAGCAGGAAAAAGCATCCAAAAACAGTGAAATTTACAAAGAAATGTATTTGCACCATTTTCTTACGGTCTCCACTTTTCTTTATTCTTTGGATCAGTACTATCATGGGAATACCAAATGTATATAGGTATTATTATATTTTAAAAAAAACTAATTTAAAACTTTTCTTTTTTTTTTTTATTTAACTTTTCCATACTACAGCATATGGCACTCTGAAAAGTGTCATATTTTTTGCAGGACAAGATGATGTTTTGCATTGCTACCATTTGAGGAACTATTGGTAACTTTATATTATATATTTTATGTGTTGAAAAATGGCAAAAAAGTATTGACTGTTACAGGGTTCACCAACGGGAATTATTGGTATTATATCTTGCTAGATTGGGATTTTTGGGACTCACCAATACCTAACATAAATGTTAAGGTTTTTTAAAAAAAAATTTTTTTTACTTTTTCAATTATTTTGTTTTTCAGCCACCTTTTTAACCCTTAGGGATCTGATCATTCCTACCATATAGTGCAATACTACTTTTTTGCTCTGCATTGTAATTGGAGTCATAGTTCTGTACTTGACGGTCATCCGAGAATCATTGGTAATCGTCAATTGATTTTCAGCTAATTATGGTGGCCTAAATGATCACAACACGTGAATAATTTCACCAGGAACATTACAGGTTATTAAGTAACACAGGTTTGCATTCAGTATACCTAGTGGTGTTATGTGTTGTTATATGATTGTGATCCCAATAATGAATAAGCATATATTGCATTGGACCATTATGTGGAATAAAAGATAACTAATATTTGTATGATTAACACAGAGAATATTTTTTCTTCCTCTAGTGTAGTACAGAAGGCAGATTATTAGCAAATTGTGGCCTTTATATTCCCTCTGGGCACATTTAGAAAAAACTATACACTCAGTTTATACTAGTTCTTTCTTTATTAAATACTAAATGTATGCAAAGGGGGTAGAAATAGGTTTGTAAAATATGGCGTGTATAAGGAAGCTGACATAGCTATTGCCAGTAGGAGTCTGATCTTGGCAAGGTTCTTGCACAGAATACACTGTGCTGTCATTTCAATCCATCATAATAAGTATAACATCTATTACACATCCATCCAAAGTAGAAATGAAACATCTGCTTAGAGTACAAACCATTTCCTTACATATATTCATCAGCCTAACGTAAGTCCCGAGATAAAGCGGAATATAATCAAAGCATACTAATGAAACTGTTATGAAGGGGAAAACAAGAGAGCTGTTCATGTTCATTAGATGATTGGGTTAAGCTCATTTTCTTCAGGAAAATCTTTGCCATCAGCTGAAAAGTTGATGTCCCTTGAACACGTTCTGGCTGCTGATGTATTTGTAACGGCATTTTGTGTACAGTTATTTTTTGTGTACATAAAATGTGCTCCCGTTTCTCTGCAGTTTGGTTTATTTGCATAAATGGGGAACATTTACGATTCTGGTTGCTCAAGGCATCTGCAATTGCAATAAATACTGAGTGACCAATGACCTCCCCACAACAATATTACAAAAGGAACAAGCTAGGTAAAGACCCCACTATGGGTTTAGCACTGGAAACTATGTCATTGCTTTAAATAAATGTTATGTGTCATGGATATCAATTATCAAATATCAATCTTAAAAAATTAATTAAATTAAAGTACCCCTACTACAGGTGTGAGCTGTACAGGTGTGATGGCACTAGTTGAGTTCCTGAGCTACAGGAAGAACTGCGAACCAACTATCTGCACTGTACATGATTGACAATGAGCTCTAAGGTTACATAAAAGTGATTGAATGGCACTATATGGATTTATGTCCCACTAAATAAATAAATGTGATATAATTTAATTAAACGGAATCTACCACCAGGATGAAGGATTGTAAACCAACCACACTGACTTACTGGTGTGTGTATTCTTTTACCTTCTTCTACCTTGGTTTTTCCAAAAAAGGCCTTTCAGTTATGCAAATGAGCCTAAGGGGTTCCAGGTTCCATAGGTGTTAATGTAGCCTAGATCCCCTCAGGCTCATTTGCATACTTTTTAAAGCCTTTTTTTCCTTTAAAGCAAGGGTATAGAAGGATTAAAGAAGAGTGGATCCTGGTAGAGGGGACACACACCAGTATGTTAGCGTGCTTGGTTTACAATCCTTCATCCTGGTGGTAGATTTCCCTTCAAACAAATTACATATTGTGCTGTAATAATAAAGCATGCTGCATTAAAGGCGGGTTTTCAGTCTCTCCTTCCACTATAATGCTCCTCCCTGGGAACAGGGAACAGGTCACAATGGGAAATAAATAAACAGCACAAGGCAACAATACAAGCTTTAAGAGGCATATAGCACAAAGATCTGGCAAGCTTTGTTGGGAGAGGCTGGGTTAAATAGGATTCTGGGTAAGTCCAGTGCCAATTAACGGCGTGTTGACCCTTAAAATCTTCTGAAGCCGGCGTGTTGGTCCTCGTCTCCTAGGGAGCGCGCGGCACATGCCCATGGACCCGGAAGCAGGAGAGAGGGTAAGTGGATGTCGCGGGGGGCGGGGGCACACAGAGATGCACGGGTGAGCCCGTGACACGAGACATGAGTCGCAGGAGCACCAGTGACACACAGGGCCTGATGTGGGGGCAGGAAGTAAATTTCTCTATTCATTCCTTTGTTATTTTTTTTCGATGTAAACAGACTTCCTGTACTTATATAAGATGGTACAGTATTCTTAAGATTGTTGGGTATGATGTTGTGCATAATAAATACCATTCCAATACACACCTAAAAGATTCATGGCCCAAAACAGGTTCTTTGAAGGAAACTGAGACCCCAGTAAAAAGTTTGATACCGTTGTGTCTGTGCAGTAGGACCCACATATCCTACAGTTAAACTATAAAAGTGAACTTTGGTTGCACAACAGTGGGGTTTTTTTAGGGTTGTATTTACGCTTTTATCCATGTAAAAGTAATTGCACACTTGATCACAAAATGACGTAGGCTAAATGACTAACTTATTGTCCACTTCTCTTTTAATGTAACTTGGCATCAAAAAGCTAACGTAGGCAAGGGTGGAAGATCACAGTTTTGCTACATTTATGCAGTCAGGAGCCGTTTACTGCTGCAAATGTGATTTTAAAATTATCATCATCATTTCTTACTAGCGAAAGCTTAGTGTTTATTTTCTGGTAATGAACACTTCACGGTAGACGGAGCAGAGTTCAGCTTCCATCGAGAGCTTAAAGTTTGTTTACTACTTTTATTAGAAAAGGTGCTTGCGGTTGTTTATTTTGTAGGCAATTGATTAAAAACCATGATTTTTATTTGGAATTTTAGTGTGTGCTACTAAAGACATTGGTCTGATGTTATGAACGCAGCCTTTGCTTTATAGTTAGAAATATTTAATCCGCTAGTCATTGGCAGCATAAAAAATACATTCAAACAAACAGAGCTTCTACCCACTTTCAGAGAGGAACTGCAGACGTAGCCAGGTTCACCAACATTAATGTTTAAAATATAATTGAAATATAGATGAGCTAATTGTGTAAACATTGACATTGCAGTTATATGGAAACAATCTAAGCAATATGTCTACCGTTCCTGTTGTCACAAAATTGTGTATTGTCTTTTTTCTTAAAATACTAAAGTTCTCCAAACACACTCACAACAATTTTAGAACATGATAAATTCATTTCTTTAGCTTAGTTTCCTTGCCCTGATCAAACCTGTAGATGTTCAAGGGCTTTGACAGACTCATGAATTTCTACTTCCAGGGACTCTAGAGAATACAATTAGTTATAAGGCAGGGCACCTTTGACCAGAACAAGGCCAGTAGAGGACCTCGCAACACCTTTGGAACTCCTCACAACACCGTTGCACCTGATAGCGATGAGATGAAAAAGGTTGTTTCTATTGATATCTGTAGAAGTGGAATATGGCTGTGCAAGCAATTCCTGTAAGAAGTTAGAGCTGCAGGATACTTAAAAATTTCTAAAAAAAAATTATAAATTTAACATAAAGCTTGGTTTAAAAAAATATTAATAATAATTTTCCTATCGACCTATTCACTTTCAGATGATGACCCAGATTACGGTGATCAAATGTTTTATCACACTATGATATAATTAGAGGGACTTCTTGTCTCTTACTTTTTTAAAATCCTATTATTAAAAGTAGGCTCACTGGATAATTTAATATATTTAAATCCGGATAAAATGTGGTGCACATCAGAATACGTTTGCATTAAAATTATTTCTGCTTCTTCTCGTATGATTATTTTTGAAAGTAGATGAGAATTATAAAGGAAATCATGCAAATGACAGCAATGATTTAGTTTGGAAGTCAGGAAAGGTTACAGTTACATGTCATATTATGTCATTAATATTTATATTTGTGCAATCAGATCTTACCTTAGATAAATATTCTGTCCAGAAATGATGGGCAGACCAGAGCAAGCCCTCACCATTTTAACCCTTGACTTACAACATCTGCCTGCTTGGCTCACCCCAATTTTAAATTTTTGCACGTATGCATGTGTCAGATTTATTCATGTCACTTTGACAAAGGGCAAATATTAATACAGTCTGAATTTCGCTGTTGTTTTCTCCGAGAAAGATAGTTTTGAACTTTCTCACCCTTGTAAATAATAAGTGACAGCTTAATGCCATGAAACTGTAGTCTCTGTATGAAAACCTGGGTCATGAATATTGCAGCAGCAATTTATATTCACATCACTGTACTTATGAAGAACATGATGTATCACATGATAATAACATATGTAGAAAGCAGACAATAGATGACTCTATTAAACTAATACATAAATTAGCTGCATGTGTACCTCAATGACCCCAACCTTGAACTTATATACATGCAATGATCACAATGCAACACAATTATGCTATGCTTTGTTAGTATAATTACATGCTCAAATTTAATCTGAAATACATCTAAGGGTACAATATACTGCTGCAAATTTTAGCACCAAAATTGTTGTCAGAAGTAATGGATAGTTAGTTAATAGAATAGGCAACATTTGACCTAGATGTAATAACGTATGGATCATGAGTTAGGAGTTTATATATTATACAGGTGCACATCAGTTGAAGAGGTGACATACATTAGATAACAACCTCCAAATATTCACTCACTATCCTCAGTCTCGGAAGTAAGCAAGTACACTTTCCAAGGTGTTAAATGGAAAACAATGCCTCCTTTTGCTACCTTGAAAGGCAGCCCCCTTAACACCAAGTATGAATTACAAGAAGTCTAAAAACATGTTGTGGGATTAAGCCAAACCAGTATATCTATTCCAGAAGAACTGACTCCTACCTGTAGACAGCACTGTGTCTACTGGTTTGGTCTCTTAAGTACTGGTTTGGTTGTGTGAGAGGGTATTGACTAGAGTCAAAAGGTAAGAGTTCTCCTTATGGAGAGTTTTCAAATTAAGATCTCCGTATAGGCGTGTGAAGACTTAAAGCCATAGATGCTCCACTATGGAAGTGACCTGGATGACATCATTGCAGGTCCTTTAGCCTCCAAACATTAGCAAAGTATATATTTCATGAAAACGCAGCAGTTTTCATTTAGAGGAGTAGAAGTCCATGTAGGCATGCTGTGATTTTTATTTTGTGGTCATATATGTGCATGGGGTACAGTTTGCTAATGTTAAGAGGATAAAGGACCTGTGATGATGTCACCCGGTCCCCCCATGAAATTAGGCCATGCCCCTCAACTCGCTTTATAGATCCCTAGATACCAAGGAAGTTTATAACTCTGATTTTATGGGGATCTGAGGGAAACAATTTTTTGGGTGTCAGTTACTTGGACTCTATAGGAATCTGGCACTAGCTTTGCTTGTGAAAAATGTGGTTGCAGGTTTCCTTTAAGGTGCAATGTAAATTTTTCCATTTTGGAGGGGGTATTGAATTAACCCCCAATATTTGTTTGATATAAAATTATAAAAGAGTGCATACTCATTTCGCTTATCCCTCGCAATCCCATGCTAGCAATGCCTGGTCATCCTGTACTTCCTCTACACCCTCTTCTAGTGATGACATCCCAACAAAGAAACATGTCAACAACATCTATATCAAAAATCAGGGTCCCATACCTTCTATTCTAGCCCAATGACAGGGGAGTGTCGTTTGTTTTTGAAACTCCCAGAGCTTTACGACGAGTAACGATCATTACATAAAGCGTTACGAAACCTTTGAAGATAATTTGTTTTCATTTCAGAAATAAACAGGTGATAATAGTAAACCTTTTACTGTACTTTATTAAGTAAAACAGCTTAGCTGTGCCTTTTTTTCTTCTCTTCCTACTATTTTTGATTTAATTGTTTATTCTGCACATTTGGCATCTTAAAGGACACCTGTCATCAGGTCTGTGTCACTTGTCATGTCACTACTACCTGTTGGAGCAGCTCATAAGGATCCCATCACAGCCTTAATCTAATCAATTCATACATTAATCATTGTAAAATCATCTTTTCTTTATTATTTAAATGAGGCCGGTCACATGGTCAGAGGCAGGGATGTCACCCCTGTTCCCCCTCCCCTCTCCTCCCCTGCGCATATATGTGTGTAATGTATAGTAAAGCATTGCTAGGGTCTGTGCTTTATCTGCTGACATGCTCTCCCTCCTAATACACATGTGTGAGACACAGACATCAGCTACACCAGTACCTGACATGTTCTGCTATAACATGGCTGCCTGGAGCTGTTGTATCTCTCCCATACACACACAGGCTGCAGGGGGCGCCAGCACCAGGAAGCACATCATTATACAGTCTCACATCATTATACAGGCTGTCAGTCATGCACTAGGAGTGTGGCTGTACCTCCCACTCATGAATAAGCCGGACAGCTTGAATATGCTAATGACCCATTGGACATTTCACAGGTCATTTGCATACAGCTTTAGGACCTCATTGCTTAGGTTTACAGGAATGTAGATGGACAATGAAGGGATAGAGGCAATGCTCTCTAATGGCAGTTTATGAAAATATATTTAGTTTAGGGGAGTTATTTTGCCTGGCGGGTTCTCTTTAAGTTTATTTTTTAAGCCTCTTTTGGTATCTTATTGAACTTATAGTTGCATTGTTCTTTTTTATATATCATGTCAACTTTACTTATGATTGACTCTGGATGGGTTTCGTTAATTCATAGGGGTCAGGTGGTTTGAATAGTTTCAATTCAGTGCTGTCTGTGTTTGTTCTTCCGCAAAATAAGATTTTTCTAATTTTTCTATGCATACAGCCATTCGCTTCATAACTGCATAAATAGTGGAAATCTTTCTCTTGTTTGTTATTCAATGGACAAAGATGAGCAGATGATCAGCAAAAGAAGCTGATTTATTCCAGCAAAAGTCACTGAATATACTGTATGAAAGACTTACAAAATACTATTTACTTTACTACAGAGTGTATAATTATCATGATTGCTTCTTTCATGTAGTTCAACCTCTACAACAATAAATATGGTGTATTATATAAATGTAGGCTTTTAAGAGATTTCCCAAAGAGATTTTGAAATAAGCCACTATAATATATATATATATATATATATATATATATATATATATATATATATATACATATATATATACAATGTGATTTGAAGGTCCGCTTTTAGTAATTCATTCATATTTTAGTTGTTCAGATTGTGGCCTTACTACAGATGCACAAAATAAATAGTTACATTGCTTTTATTAAACTGCCCCAGTTTTGTAATCAGTTCTGGGAAATTAGAATTAAAAAAAAAAAAATTAACCCCTTAAACCAAAGGCCATGGGAGCATGGGAAAGAGGTGATATCACCCGAGAGATGTGAATTCATGCTTCTCACCTAACGTCACCAGCATGGGAGAGGGAGGCGTGCCTTATTAGCAGCCTGGAGAGCCGGACATCTTGTGCCCATGCTGCTGATTATAACTTTATTTTCCAGGTCATCCCAGCATGTCAAGACTAGCAGCGGACAGTACTGGGATCAAGACAAAAAGGAGCGAAGGTGAGTATTTATAGGGTTTTTTTGTTTTTTCACTCCTTGATTTCCTTAAAAAACTGTTTTTTGTTTTTGAATTTCCATTTTTTATTACCCACTTTTTCATTTTTCTGTGTACAGAAGAGCTTGTTTTCTGAATAATAAATTGTATTTTTTAGTGATGGAATTTTATATTCCATGCCGTGTACTGGGAGGCAGGAAAAAAATTCCAATCCCGTGAAACTAACAAAAAACACATATGCGCCATTTTGTTTTTGGCCCTGTTTTTATTGTGTGCTCTAAATGACACCTCATCTTTATTCTAGATTAGTAGATTTAATATATGAAATACTTTTGTACAAAAACTATTTTTTTCATTTTGCCATATTTTGGTACTAATAACTTTTTCATACTTCAGTGTACAGGGATTTGTACAATATAATTTTTTTGCAGTAACTGGCATATTTGGTTGCTATTTTTGCTACAAAGTTCACCGTTGGGAATAACCATTTTTATATTTTGATAGATTGGCATTTTGGAACATGGTGATCCCTAACATGTTTATGATTTTATTTGTTTACTTATTTTATATCAGTTCTAAGGACAGGAGGATGATTTGAGCTTTAGGGGTTTTTTTTTAATTTTTTACTGTATTTTTAGACCCCCTAGGGTACCTGAATCCTAGTGTGTCTGATGGATCCTAACTTATACTGCAATAATACAGTGTACAGTACTGAACAGTACATATACTGCCAGCACAGTGTGACTTTTGGCTTTAATTTAGTAGATGGTATCATATGTACCATATACTAACAAGCAGTGTCAAATCAAAAATAGGTAAATTCTCATGAAACCAATTCAATAAAATATTACAAAAAAAGCTACAACATGCACTTAGTACATAAAGTGGGTTAAGAAAGTATTCAGACCCCTCGTAATTTTTCACTCATTGTTTCATTGCAGCCAATTGGTAAGATCAGAACAGTTCTTTTTTGCTCATAAATGTACACTCTGACCCACATGTTGAAAGAAAAAACTGAAATATAGATATTTTTGCTAATTTGTTAAACAAGAAAAACTGAAATATCAAATAGTCATAAGTATTCAGATCCTTTGCTAAGTATTGAGTAGAAGCACCTTTTGAGCTAGTACAGCCATGAGTCTTCTTGGGAATGAATGCAACAAGTTTTTATCACCTGGATTTGGGGCTCCTCTTCCATTCTTCCTTGCAGATCCACTGCAGTTCCCTCAGGTTGGATGGTGGACGTTGGTGGAAAACCATTTTAAAATCTTTTCAGAGTTGCTCAATAGCCAACCATGAATGGTCACACAGTTGTTCTGAAGCCACAGCTTTTTTATTTCAGCTGTGTGCTTAGGGTCATTGTCTTGCTGGAAGGTGAACAAATGACCCAGTCTGAGGTCCAGCGCACTCTGGAAGAAGTTTTCATCTAGTATATGTGTATCTTGGTGAACTATTCCTTTTTGTGAAATGGCTTCAGCTTTCAATTTTGAATTTAGAATTTTTCAAGTATTGAACAAGCTGGTGGCTGTCTCTAACCTGCAGCCATCACCACCTACAATACTGAGGCCGCTGGAAGTGGAGAGGGATGAGCTGTCCAGTGTTTGTGTACCACGAGAATTGTGCATATGCTGAATTGTGACATGAGGCTGTGACAAAGGACATGCAGAGGGGCAGATTTTACCTGCCACAGTATCCAGGGGGAGCTTGACGGGATCCAAGAGTTCTCCTACTTCCTTGGATCTCATAAAAAAAAAGATTATTGCTGATAAAATGCAGAGGACCACAATGGCACCACTACACCACAATTACACCGATAAGGTACTGTTTGGGGTTTATTGTGGAGTTTGGTGGCGACAGTTTCCCTTTAGCCCCTTAACGACCTGGCCCTTTTTAGTTTTTTCACTTCCATTTTTTACTCCCCATCTTCAAAAATCTATAACTTTTTTATTTTTTCCATGTAAAGATCTCTGTGATGGCTTGTTTTCTGCATAACAAATTACACTTCATAGTGATGGTATGTAATTTTCCATGTCATGTACTGGTAAACGGAAAAAAAATTCCAAATACAGTGCAGTGAAAATAGTGAAAAAACTCATTTGCGCCATTTTCTTGTGGGCTTGGATTTTACGGCTTTCGCTGTGCGCCCCAAATGACACGTCTACTTTATTCTTTGGGTCGGTGCGATAACGGGGATACCAAATTTGTATAGGTTTTATCATGTTAAAAAAATTAAAACCTCCTGTACAAACATTTTTTTTTTATTTTGCCATTTTCTGGCATTAATAACTTTTTCATACTTTGGTGTATGGAGCTCAGTGTGGTGTCATTTTTTGCGACTTTTTATGATGTTTTCAATACTGCCATTTTTAGGACTGTACGGCCTTTCAATCACTTTTTATCGATTTTCTAATATTTTTTTTAAATGGCAAAAAAGTGACATTTTCGACTTTGGGTGCTTTTTTCCGTTACAGGGTTAAACACAGTGTAAAAACGTTATTATATTTATTATATTTTGATGGATCGGGCATTTTCAGATGCAGCGTTACCTAATGTGTTTATAATTTTTAGGTTGTCTGATCTATCCTACCATATACTGCCATTCTACAGTATGGCAGTATATGGGGATTTCCCTCCTCATTCATTACAAAGTGCTGATAGCACATTGTAATGAAAGGGTTAAAACGAGACAGTCTCGGGTCTTCAGAGGACGACATAGCACCCACGATAGGTGCTAGCAATATGCAGCAAAGACTCAGCCCGTGAGCCTTCTCCATGCATCGGGACCTGACGCGCTACTATGGTGCACGTTGGTAAGGGGTTAAAGCAAATGAACACATTTAAATGTTGAGTTTATTTACACAAAGTTCTGAAAGCAATTACATTTATAATCTAGAAAAGAATTGCTGATGACCTTTACTGAAAAAAATATTCTGAACCTGAAACATTAACAAAACATCATCATCCACAGATTGCTACTATAGTTATTATCTGCAAAGCAATTTGTGACTCCAGGGTTCTTCCCCAATGTCATGCAAATAAGTACTAGAACTTTGGCAGATGTGGCCTTGTTCTGTCTGAATGAATATCTCAAGTTTTAGCTTTCGATGTTCCCTGCAGCTGTGCTATAACATTCATCAGATGTAACTAATATGCTAATGACAATGTTTAAAGCCATTGGCTAATATTTATTCACCTGACTATAAGTACTGTATCTCCTGCCGCTAAACTTGTAATGAAATTCAGAACACAAAGCTTCAAAAAAGTTTTCTTTATCCAGTAATTGTCACATGAAATTACATCCTTACTACCAGAACATGTAAAGTTTGTTTCTAGGATCTCTTACATTTCTCATTGCAAAGTTTTGTTTATGCCAGACCAACCTTAATTATCAACCGAACGAAGGTACCAAAATTATTGTTCAGAAAACTTGAACTTTTACTGTTTACTTTTAGTTTAGATATGTGCCATATTTTTAGACTATTAGATTAGATTTTGTCCTTTAGATGGTGCTGAAGTCCCTTGATGCATCTAGTGATCTGACTGCAGACATCTGCAAAGCACTGGCACAGTAATGGCTTCTGGCATTAAAGTAATTCAGGAGTAGCAGGTACAACTAAGGCTACATTCACACTGCCGCATGGGAGACGTATATATACGGCCCTATAATTGATAAGAGACAAGAGAAAAAATCCCATCCCTGCAATTTTGACACCTATAAAAAAAGATCAAAAGGTTGTACAGTTCTCACAATGGTTTAAATGGGATGAGATATTAAATACAGCCCTAAGTACAACATGTGCTGCAGATAACAAGCCTCCTACTGCTCTGTAAGCTCAAAAACTAAAAACCTCTGGCTTTTGGAAGATGAGAAGTTAAAACCCAAAACATAAAAATGGAATAGGACTGGACAAAGTCTGTAGTGTGACCAACTGTGCAGTGGTCCCAGGTCGTCCCTTCATGTTTTCTCTTTTTTCTTCTTCGAATAATTGACCATCAGCTGTTGAGAGAAGCAGATAGACTTTCACTAATCTAGTTATAGTCCTAGACTACTAGACTTTTTGCTGTTTACTATAAAGACTATGGGGGAGATTTATCCATGCTTCTACGCAAGTTTTATGGTGTAGAAGTACTGGCATAGTGAGCATGTAGTGTCATGTGGGCCTGAAGGGGGCAAAGAGGGCCATGGCTGTCAGCAGAGTGAGCAAGCACCAGGCGTTCCTGTGTACTTTATATATTTGTTCACAGGTTTTTATGCAAAACTACACCAGGTTGGACCGGGTGAAGTTCTGCCTGGCTATCCAACACATACATCAAAAGGTGGTGACTCCTGATGTATTTTCTTTTGAATATATGCAGATTAGTGTCGGGCGCTTCTGTGCATGTCACTCAGGGCGCTGGGTGCTATTCTTCTAATAATTTATTCATGCCTCCTGATAATAATATAGCCCGTCCCTTTTCTCGGACTCACATGTGCAGGATCAGCTCATCTGCACTAGCACTGTGGGAGGGAGGACAATGAGGTATCTGAATCTGAGAGAGTGGGCAGGATATAATATTATCAAGAGGGATGAATATATTATTAGAAGAAGAGAACCTGGTGCCCTGTGTGACGTGCACATGAGTACTCAGCACTATTTAGCATAAATTCAAAAGACGATTTTTGCTGAATTTATAGTTCAATCAAGTTTATTGAACAAGAAACATACAAGCTAGAACATTATAGCAACAATAAAACAAGGATTTAATACTAACATAAAAACAAGCAAAGAAGGATATATCAAAGTTTGAGGTGTAAATAAAATACATGTGTGAAATCTGACAAGTTATTTATGTTCCATACCTAGGGGCTCAGTCTGGAGCTGCATAACAACATTATAAATTGCCCCAATCATATAAAATGTGAGTGCTTGACCACTACCTGGCTACCCTAATCGAAGGCCTACGAAAGAACCAGATCAGGAGGCATGGCTAGAATTAGGTATCTATCAAAATTACAGTTGTTGCCTGAAGCGTGAGGATAGATAGCTACTGAGGGTATGCTGACTTCAGGATAGTATCACCAAAGGTTGATCTCTGTTCGGAAAGGTGAGGCAGGGGAAGGGGACAACCATCCTTTATCTATTACTTACATGTCATGTGGGACCTAGCCAAAAGAGGCAGCAGTAACATTATGGTAAATAATCCAGGGTACATGTACACAAGAAAACCAAATGAGGTAAGATCGGCAGTAGATGGGAGAACAAGCGTTGAAAGAATACTTATAGATCAGAGTGTGCTGATAAATAGGAAAGAAGTGTAGCTAGGGGAAAAAAAGAAAGGTGGGGAGAGCTTAGTATGAGAAGTCCAAGACAAAAGGGGTATGGCAAACAGGGGGGATGAAACAAAAAGAGGGAGAGGAAGGGATATTCGTGGCCTCACTACTCTACACTGGGAGGGCTGGTGAGAAGGTCCTTGAACAATGGAGATTCTTTGTATACCAACCAAGGTTTCACGACCTTAACGGCAACCAGTCATCAGAAATGGCCTAATAAACCGATACCAGTATGTTGCCAAGCTGCTGTACACATTCCAGATCATGTTTCTTTCATGACCCAGTGTGGTAGTATCATCCAGAAAATCAACTTTGAGGTGAGAAGTAATTTGGTTGTATAAAGTCAAGAAGGCGGACATTTTAACACTGACGTCAAGCAATCTCTTCCACAAAAAACCTCCTCTACTAAAAACGATGGTCCTGCATCCACAGCATCACTAACCAGATCTCCGGAAGTCCGATGCATGATGTCAATCACAGAGGAGGAGGCGTTCAGGGCTACCCACCTTGACTTCAGTGTTAAACTCTCTGCCTCCTTGACTTTATACAACCAAATTACCGCTCACTTCAAAGTTGATTTTCTGGATGATTCCCTCACATTGGACCATGAAAGAAATGAAAACTAGAAGGTGATACACTGCTTGACAATATACTAGTAGTGGTTTATATGACCAATTGCTGATGACAGGTTCCCTTTAATATACTTAATTTGTGTGCATGCTGCCTCTGCTGCGAACCCCTCCAGGCGAGCTATGATAGTTGCTGAATTTAATTTGCTTTATGGATAAAGAAGATAAATCCCTGAATCAGCATGCACACTGCTAAATGTGAGTGTGCTTGATTTACTAAATGGTAGATTTCCTTTAAATGACATATTGAATGGGGACTATTTAGTATTAGGGCAGTATTAGGTGAGATACTAAATGGTAGATTTCCTTTAAATGACATATTGAATGGGGACTATTTAGTATTAGGGCAGTATTAGGTGAGATAAGGGCAGTTTCATGTGGACATTACATAAAAATTATTTTTGTATTTATGGGTAAAACAGGAAATGAGTGTTAGGTAGAATAGTGAAACATTAATAAGGATTTATATACAATTCTGTAAGCAGCATGTGAGAACCAGTGAGAGTCCTGATGAACCCATCCACTCACAGTGATTCATAGGTCTTCCTGCATCAGTGTGAGTACACAGGCTGTTGGTCATTGAGTGAAAGCAGGACACTGTCTTAACTAAGAGTCCTGTTTGCATTTACAGGCAGTCCCCGTGTTATGTACAAGATAGGTTTGTTCTTAAGTTGAATTCAGTGGCGTAACTACCGCCTGTGAGGTTAAGGGGCCCGAGGATACATGGTACTTGTGTCCCTGCAGTGCTTTGCCATGGCCCCGTGGTAAGTGGTCCAGGGATGCATTGCCAGGTGCCTGCCGGAGTGTGCCCCCGGGCCCCTCCTTCTGTGGCCCATCCACCCGTCACCTCCCTGAAATATGCTATGGAGCCCAGCCTCTCCTAGTTACGCCCCTGGTTGAATTTGTATGTAAGTCGGAACTGTGTATTTTATGATTGTAGCCCCAGCCAAAATTTTTTTGGTCTCTTTGACAATAAGATTTTAAAAATGTTGGATTGTCATATGAACCAGGATTAACAATACATCTTAATTGCAGACACCTTTGCTAACTGTTACAGCTGTTTATTATAACCTAGGGCTAAAGTACAATAAATTATCGTCTGTAAGTCGAGTGTTCTTAAGTAGGAAACTGCCCGTACTCATTTTTCAATCAGACATCCAGGGCGTTTCTTGTTGCCCAGAGTCAAATTTTTTTTATAAAAACCAGCACAGTCCCCTGCATGAAGATAAGTCCATTATATAAAATCTAATATTATATTATAGGCTTTTACTCTGCAGTATGTTTGTTTCTCTTTGTAAGAAATATACAGACCTGACCTTGATAGAAAACACAAATATATGTGAATACATTGAATGACTGTGAGCAAATTCCTCCTTTTTCCAAGTGTTTTATAAAAGCATTTACATTATTAAATATTCTGCACAGAAGTCTTAGCCTTGGTCCGCAGTGCTCGTCAATTCCCTGATGCTATTATGGCAGCTCTTTTTGCTAATAAATATAGTCAATATTTAGCCAGTTCAGAACAAACAGCAAACTATTTTCTTATTCCCTGTCGCTGCCAGTTAGATGGTGATCTATTTGCCTTGTACAGAGATTCTTCCTTCAGAGGCCTTGCTTTAGTTAAAGTAAGCTATTATCAAATGAAAAACTGCAGAGAATTCCCAGCTCCGGGACGCTGTGGCATCAAACTAACAAATCTTATTCACTGCCTCTAACTGGATTACCCATCAGTTTTCACAACCAGTTCTCTGAAGTGAGTTACATGGGCACAAATTACTCTCCAGGCTGAAAGTAGGTCCCCTGTAGGGAGGCCAATGATGTGGCAGGCTTTATACATCTTAAATTGGGAACATCAATCAGGTGTTTTGGACACGTTTGGCAATCTTTGCAATCAGCATGAACAAGTGAAACCGATTATCAAATAGGAGGAAAAAAAATATTTGATCTGCACAGAGCAAAGAAACTGGTTAAGAACAGACAGATGTGAAATACAGGAAATATCTCAAAGATAATTGCAGATTATTGATTATTAACCTGTTCAACACCATATGCTGTATATTTACAGTGGGTGTGCGCAGGAACTGTATGGGTTTGTCTTAAAAGTAGAGTCTGGTCTATAAAGGATCAGTGCATGTTACAGCTCTCACTAAGCAGGGATTGGACAATGATCCAGGCCACCTAACTCCTTAGACGACGTCAATAGCTATATCCAAGTCATTACGACCTTATGTTAAGTATGTGGCTAAATATTTCAGTGGATTTTACAATTGATTCATTGAATACTAAAGTTCCCTGGTGAAAAAAAACAATATTTACTCCTCAAAGCGTAACTGTAAAGTTACTGACTAAAAATAGTTTTAGCACAGCTGGAGAGAGTCTTTGACAACAATTCCAACAATACCTGTATCATAAATACCAAAAACTAGACGAAAAGAGGGAAATCCATGCCAATAATAATCTTATAAAATAAAGAAACTTTATTGATAACAAATTGATTCTTTAAAATGTACTAAAATATTCACTAAAAAATTCCAGGAGAGACAATGCATGAACAACCCAAGTAAAGGTACACAGCTGTATATAGAGTAGTGCAAAGGGAGCGCAGCTCCTAATGGCAGTAATGTGTACTGCACAACATAACAAAAACTCATACCCAGACACAGAAGTTAAGCAAATAAATACTACAAATAAACATGCAGTTATTTGAAAAAGTATCAGACCCAAACAAGGATGAAAATCTGTGAGAGGGAAATCCCGTGGACCACAGTACCTGGTGTTCCGCCCCCGACGCGCGTTTCAACCTGCTGGTCTTTCCCTTTGCACTACTCTATATACAGCTGTGTACCCTTACCTCAGTTGTTCATGCATTGTCTCTCCTGGAATTTTTTAGTGAATTTTTTTGTACATTTTAAAGAAAGTTTAAAGTTTCTTTATTTTATAAGATTATTATTGGCATGGATTTCCCTCTTTTCTTCTAGTTTTTGGTATTTATTCAATAATTGTGAGGGCCACCTCTGACCACTCTGGCATAGTGGAGTTACCTTTATGATTAGGTCTTAAGTGACCTCTGTTACTGCTAGTACTGTTAATCGTTGTTGTGTTGTTTTGTTATTTTGAATACCTGTATCATGCTGCTGGCTTCTCCCCAGCCTGATATACAGCCTGGTATATCTATCATTCCTTCTTTTAAATCATATTCAGCCATTCCTGAAGTGGGTGGGTATTTCCTGGTTGTGACATCAACAAAGGTGTCAGGATCAGGGGTAGTGGACCCACTGTACCACCGTGGACAATGACGTAAACCGATACCTTTTAACGCTTTAAAATATCGAGGGAATTTTGAAAATGTTTTCTTGTGACACATTGTACTTCAAATGAGTTAAAACATTTGGATGATTTATTTTGCTTAAGGTTATGACAAAAAAAATAAACACGGGGAAAAAAAATCTTACAAATTAATTCATTTTGAAAGTTTTAAATTCTTAGCTTCATAGCACCCAAAATATTCATAACTAACATTTCCTGAATTTCTGCTTTATGATTACATGGTTTTTATGCATCCTCTCATTTTTTCTAGGATGTCAAGGGGCTTAGAATTTTGAGTGCAATTTTTATGAAAATCAACAAAACCTATATATACAGGGACCTGCTCGGCTTTCATGTATTTTTGAAAGGCATATAAAATAGTAGAACCTAATAAATTACTCTGATAGCCCCTCAATGTATGAAAACAAGTTGGTTAACCCTTTAGGTGTTTCACAGAGGTTTAAAATGGAGATGAAATGTAAAATTTGTAATTTTTTGAACAATACATTAATTTTGGCCCAAAAATTAAACATTCAAAATGGATTAAATGGGTGACTAAAAGCTCCAGAATGTTTGATACTCAACTTCTGCTGATACCCCATATGTGGTGATAGCATAAATATAGTGACATTCAGAGCAGATTTGCATTGTCCCATTTTAAAAGCTATAAAATGTTTATTGTTTTGTAATGTGAACATATGGGGGGCTTATTTTCTTCGGTACATTTTCGTTAACTCTTTCGTTTTTTTGTTGGCCGTTCAACAATTCACCCAGATTATGGCAATAACCCATTTATATCTCTTTTTAAAGCTGGCTTGTTTTAGAAAATATAGACCTCATTTGGTGGAAAATTTGCTTGTTTTTGCATAGCCATGTTCTAAGAGGATAACATTTCTTTTGTTTAAAGAGCTGTTTTAGGGCTTGTTTTTTGCAGGACAAACTGTACTTTTGATCATGTATCACTTTTACTTGCTATCATGTTGGGGTAAATGTTACTTTTTGATCACTTTTTATCCTGTTTTTATGAGGTTGGAAGCGAACATTTTATCATTTTAAGTGTTTTTTATGTTATCTGTGTTTTTTACATTGGAATGAGAAAGTTTGATTAATGATTTTTTTTTAATTTGTACTTTTTTTCTTTTACTTTTTTAAATGTTTTATTTTGTCCCAGTGTGGGACTCCATTTGATAGCGTGTTCAGTTAAACATACTACATATTACATTAGTCAGCCTATACATTTTGCATTTTAGATTGTGCTGAAGACATCCTTGGAAATGATCGGCAACTCCCTTAGTGGGACAGTAAAAAAAAAAAAATATCTCTCACTTCCTATATACAATTATATATTGTGTTCAAAAAATAAGATAATAAAACTCACTGTACAAAATTGGTATTGTAGCGACCTTGGCCAAGCAGATTGTATTACTATACCCAAATTGTGAAGGGTTTAAAAAAATGTTAAAAAAATAATAAAAAATTGCAATTTAAGTGCTTCCACAAATGTAATAGAAAGGGATCAAAAAGTCAGATGTACCCTATAAACCTTTTCCTTCAATAAATAACAACCCTTATAATCATCTTTTGATTTGAATGTTGAAGTTTCAAATTTTAACCCCCTAGAGATGTTTACACAATATAGATAATTTTAACCCCCTTACTTTACAATTGTACTTTGTTTTATTGATATTTTAGCTCCTTTCACTCAGTGATGGTCATTGTAAAATTCCAGAGTGTGGGGGGACTCTTTAAGCAGACACTTCATGATTCCACTGTGCTATGAGATGATGTGTGCTGACAATATGCTTAGATTGCCAGTATACAGGGTTTATCTATACTTTTATTTAGCTTATGAACATTCTACTAATATCTGATATGTAGATAAAAAGAGATGAGACAGATCAGAGATGATGAGATCCATGAGATGGATATAAAACAACACAATGACACTCTCAGCTCTGCCAACTCACCTAATCAATAAAACACAGCTTTGCTATAAAGACCTTAGCAGTCTGTAGCTTGTAGAGTAAGTCTCTTTACACTGCTGCTTGCCAGCACTAAGTGTCTGTTTCTGAGCTGGTCTTGTAACCCGCGGGAGGGGGAGGCACTGCAGTTTGCAGACAAGATACAAGTTTGGTTGTATCCAGGGTTATTCTGTTATCCTGAGTATACATAAGAATCTTGTCTTTGTGGAATTAACCCCTTTAAGGAAAAAAATAGTTATAGCTCTCAGAATATGGCAACACATAGGCAAGTTCGGTTTGTATAAAAAAGTGTTTTTATTTGTTAAAGAAGTAAAACAAAAGAAAACCTAAACATGTTTGGTGTCATACTACAAAATAATTTGTGGCAAGCGGCCAAACAGCTGTTTTACTTTGTTCTGCTATAGTAAAAAGTTGATACATTTCAATCATTATACTATATTTACAATAACATTTAAACCATTTGCCCATGTCATATATACAATAAAAAAAAGTTATGTCTTTTGGAATTTGAGCAGGGAAAGAAAAAGGCCACTTTCCTTATGGCATTTTTACCTAAAAGAGGGAATTCTAGAAAGGACATTTCATAACCTACATGAAGGAGCTAATAGCTTAATGGGGTAAAATCTGGTTAACCATTTTAACAATCTTATGATTTGCTGGAATTGGAATCTTGAGTAAAAGTATTCTGCTCTTTGCTTTACTAAATTACTTTTACTCTGAGGAACCTATTCCTTACTACACTATAGGGCAGTGGTGGCGAACCTATGGCACGGGTGCCAAAGGTGGCACTCAGAGCCCTTTCTGTGGGCACCCGTGCCATTAACCCAGCACACCAGACAAGACTCAAAGAATCTTCCTACAGTTCCAAGCAACTAAAAAGATGCTGCTTTCAGTCATATTTTGATACTTGCTTTGTTACTTGGGACTGTAGGAAGAGGGGGAATTAGACAGGGTCGAATTATTTTTGGAGGACCTCCTGCTGGCCCCAGAGGGGAACTGGAAAGAAGCTAAAATTATGAAAATGTCCATCTTTCTACTGTAATGCTGTCCTCAGGATTGAAATATGATTGAAAGTTGTTGAACAGGCAGCAATTAGATACTGCTTTAATTTTTGGTTGGCACCTCGTGATAAATAAGCGGGGCTTTGGTTTGCAGTTTGGGCACTCGGCCTCTAAAAGGTTCGCCATCACTGCTATAGGGTCTTATGAATTGGAATAACACCCCTCCCCCCCCCACTTCAGTTTAGTTCTATAACTGCTTTCCTAGTAACATCTGTTACAAAGTCATTTTTCTGAACTGCTTTAAAACAAGTAAAAGACTGGTACAAGTGTGGAAATTTAATATGCTTCACATCAAAGTTTTATTACTTCTTTATTTTAAGTGATGTTCCTTGATATACAATGCAATTTCAAACGGATTAAACTGGGGCTTAAATATTTTAGACACTTTAAATATTTGGTCAATGAGAAGAATAATGGCTGCAGGCTATAAACTAAATACAGGGATTTAATTCTGCGATAGTTTCCAAATGATAATGGCTGAAGTTTTACTCTTCCATAAAACGTACGTTTGTCCTAGATTCACGATCTGTCCCTGGCAAATGGTTTAGTACGGAAAGTCTTTAATGATGGAGATCTAAAGTAATGTTATTGAAAGAGAATACAAGATCTTCTGGTTTATGCCATTAATGTTTGACCTTTTTTGTCATTTAAAACATGATAGAAGAAAAAATTACTGGCTGCATTTTATAGAGGAAGCAAAGTTTAATGTAAGTTTAATGTTAAATATTTGCAGCTGTAGAATGAGGGCCCTATTAGGCATGGCATTCACACAACCATTATTTGCAGGATATGTCAGCACTATAGGAAAAAAGTATGAGAGCTTAGCTTCTCTTGCATCTGAGAAGCACATATTTGCTGCAGACACTTAAAAGGGAACCTGTCAACAGGAAGGTGATTTTTAGCTGTTTACAGCTTCCAAAAGCCTGAGTTATTAATGCCTTTGTCCACATTCTGAATCATTTCATTAGTTTATAAAAGTTTAATTCACAGTACCTGACACCCTGCCTGCAGAGTGTAGTGAGTCCCCAGGGAGGGGCACCGGCAGCCTAAGTTAGTCTTCTCTCCTTCACACTTATGCAGCTCTCCCTCACCTCTCCCCACTTTCTGTCATATGCATTGAGCAGGCAGGAGGAGAGGAAGAATGCATGAGGGGACACCGCCTGCCCATTTCCCCCGGAACTCACCACACACTGCTGGTAGGGAGCCTGTTACAGGCTTTCTGTCAAATGTAAAATATACTATTATAAACTACTGAAATGATTGAAAATGCTGACAAAGGCTTTTTTTTTTAAATCAGCATAGCATAGGATATTGGAACCTATTAGCAGCTAAAAATGGCATTCCTGGTGTCAAGTTCACTATAAAACATATCTTTCGGTCTATAAATCACAAACCGGGTGGTGGCTGGATTTCACATACTGAGTACTGTACATGGACAGAACTCCATGCATCATGATATATATGATGCAAGGAGCAGCTGATGAGCTGCTACTATAATCATTATTACAGTTTGGCACTGTTGTTCTGTGGAGAGGCAGAGACTTGTTGCACCATATATGACTATGATGCTTGGTGTCCTGTCCCCAACAGTCTGTTTATACAGGCCTATGTGACCAAACACTATGCCGGACATAGGTACACCAACAAGTTTGTGTTTTTAAGATGACTCAGAGGAGGTCATTCATATGTGATTGGTGGGGTTCAGAGCCCATACCAATGAGGTAGCTTGCTGGCACTAGAACGTACAGGTAGGTTTATAAATATTAGTACACTGAAACAAATTTCTTAACTGCTTACTAAAACATATTGAAGCTATGGCTATATATTGGACATAGAGACCAGACTTTCAGTTTTCAACTAAGGGAATCCACATTAAAATTTGATGAAGGGTTTAGGAATTTCACCTGTTTTTAGAGGGTATAAATATCAGATCGGGTAGATAAAAGGCAAGTAGTTGGTATTCTGCTTGCATTTGGAAAATTTTGCTGTGAAGTAAACATGCTGTCAAAAAATCTCTTTATGCAGGTGAAGCAAGCCATCCTTAAAGGGGTTTTCCCAAAAAGCCTCAAAATTCTCAAATCTCAATCCCCTAGTGATGTTTACACAATAAAGATAATTTTCACCCCTTACATTACAATTTTTCAATGTTATTGCGGTTTTAGCTCATATCACTCACTAGGTTGCTCAGTGCAAAATTCCAGGGTGTGGGCGGGGGCTCTCTAAGCAGACACATTATGATCCATCTAGTTCTTTGGGGTGACAATGTGGTTACATTATCAACATACAGGTTTGTATACACTTTCATCTGGCTTCTGACACTGTACCAACACACTGACACATAGAAAGAGATGAGGCAGATCAGAGATGATGAAATGCCTATTACATAGAGGCATGACAGACTTTTACACTGTCAGCACTGCTATATCTCTGTTCTCACAGATATGTGACTGCCCCTTCCCCTAGATCACTTATCTGCTTGTAGTTTCTCTCTGCTCACAATGTGCTCAGGCTCAGAGGCGATAAAGACAGAAATTCAGTAGCACGGCCTCACTCAGGAATCCAAGATGGCGGCCACACGACCCTAAAGTCAGAAGTTACAGGGTCGTGTCTAGGGGCAACTGCAATTGTGTACAGCAGGACTAAAAGAGACCGGTTGAACTTATATCTGTGAAATGTTATATTTTAATAACATTGAATTAGAGAATGTGTTATTTTGTTACCCTGAGTACAGGAAAACATGAAAAAAAAACATCTGGGAATTTGCTACAATAATAAGAGCTGGATGGTGGATGATTGCAGAATAATTTACATTGTTAGAGTAACCCCTTTTCATCAGTCAACGGCATTCCTCATTATCCAAATCTACCATAAAGAGAAGACTGAATGAAAGTAAATGCAGAGGGAGAAAATATCTAAAAAAGCCAGCACAGTTCCGGAAGAACATACTTTGACAGATGTTACAAAGATCAACCTCTACCAGAATGATGGATAGAAAAACGTATGGCAAAGGCTCATGATCCAAACCACCCAAACTGTAAAACAACTCTAATGTAAGTGATGGCTTGGGCATGGATGGCTGCCAGTAGGTCACTATTGTTTATTGATGATTTGACGGAAGCAGCCGGATAAATTCTGAGGTAATCAAAGACATACTGGCCCACATTTACTTAAGCCCCTGCGTCACTTTTCTGTTGGATATTTTTATGTGCAAACTGCTTGCACATCTATTTAAGAAGTGTCCGCGCCACATATGTGTTGCGGCTGCATTATTCCAGATGTGACACAAATATCTGCACTAAACGGGGCGTTCCACTGCACAGTGGGACTGTGCAACACATTTATCATGCAAAGTCCAACAGAAGTGTATCACACCACCTATGATAAAGGTTAACCCCCAAAAAGTTGGTGTACTCTGTCGGAGCAGTGCTGGAAGCGCCAGATTCATGCAGAATGGGTGCCACAATTCCTGAATCTTGCGCCCCTTGCACCCTACACAGGCAAACTGCACAGAGTGCACTGTTTTTAGTAAATGTGGCCCACTGTGTGCTAATATCCAGCCAAATACAGCAAAACGGATTTGTCGGCTTTTCATAGTACAGATGGACAATGACCCAAAACATAAAGCCCAAGCAACCAAGGAGTTTACTAAAGCAAATAATATTTTTGAATGGCTAAGTCAGTCACCTGATCTGAACCCATTAAGCAGAAAGGTCTATAAAAAAAGCTGTAATAACTACTTGGAAGAGCATTAAAAAGGAGGAAACACATTGGACCACATGTCTCAAAGGTGGGGCAGTTTGCCTGTGGCACATGCAGAGTGCACCAGATACATCAAAACCGTTGCAGGGTTCATTAATATTGGCCACCCTGCAGTGCACTGGAAGTGTGCACCTCTAACATACAAAGTGCAACACAATTCTGTCAAGTCACAGTAAAAAATGTGGTGCACCGGAACACCCTTTTATGTGTATAATTGTGTTGCAGCAGACACTTACAGATGTAATACTACCACTGTACAAGGCATTGGTTCGGCCTCACCTGTAATTTGCTGTCCAGTTCTGGGCACCGGTCCATAAAAAGGATGCCCTTGAGCTGGAGAGGGTTCAACGTAGAGCCACAAAAATGATAAGGGGTATGGAGGGTCTTAGTTATGAGGAAAGATTAAAACAACTTGATTTATTTAGTCTGTAAAAGAGATGACTACGAGGGGACATGATTAATTTATATATTATAATGTATATAATATATGAATGGTCCATACAAAAAATATGGTGGTAAGTTGTTTCAGATTAAATCAAATCAAAAGACAAGGGGGCACTGTCTCCGTTTGGAGAAATCAAGGTTTAATCACCGGAGGCGACAGGGCTTTTTTTTACTATGAGAACTGTCAATCTGTGGAATAGCCTGCCTTAGGCACTGGTCACAGCAGGGACAGCAGAGAGCTTCAAGAAGGGTCTAGATGCCCTTTTACACCTAAATAACATTGATGGTTATGTTATATAGAATTGTTTCCTCTAAATCCTTCCCTCATGCAATCCCTTCCCTTCCTTGGTTGAACTTGAAGGACAAGTGTCTTTTTTCAACCGTATAAACTATGATACTTGTGTGAGCAGTTTGCACCATCTTTTCAGTGCAAACTGGCACAAAAACATTAATTATTTTGTTCAAAATTCATTGTGGTAATGTACAGGACCAAAATTAGAAAAATGTAGCCTCTGTCCAAATATTTGTGCAGCTAACTGTATGTGGTGAGTGGAGTTGGACATAGAACACAATGGAGCACATGTATAAGTTTTTTGTCTGCCACTATTTCAATTTCCTGAAGTTGGCTTACTTAATCATTGCAATGTATATAAAGTTTTTTTTCCTATGTGATACATGTGTGGAGTTGCCTGTTTAGCCTCACTTCTGCAACTTTTTGTGGTTTGCAACTTTTTAGTCTCAAATAGTAGTTTACCAAAAGTAAGTCTGGGTCTAGCATGCTCCGTTTTGGGACTTAGGTGCATGAATGGGACAATTACAAGGCCAACAGTCTCACAAGTTTAACAAACACCTGTGCTACAAAGATAAATCCGACACACTGCATTAAATCCTTGAGATGGTGCAGAGAAAGAAGAAATCTGCTGTTATGGCCATTATCCCGGCAAACAGGTCTGCTTTGACATGTGCTGCAGACATAGGGCAATACTCTATGTATTACTGTATATAACCACTGGTTAGCTCATCATGGTGTAGTCTAAGTACCAGGCTTAATTGTATATTCAGATGTGCTAGATTTGTTGCAGAAATTTGTTTGTAATGAAAAGCACATGGATATCTGAAAGCCCTGTAAGGGCAAAAGAGGCAGTCACAAACACTTCTCCAAAAAACCCTCCGCATGTGAATTAATCCTTAAAACTGAGCCATTAGACTTTGAATGCTTCCTCAAAACACCTACCACCCAAACCCAATACAATTCTTATGACTTTAAGTATAACTTAGGAAAAAGAAAGTGCTACAAATGTATTAATGAAGAAACATTCTAAAGAAACAGAAAATAGAGAGTTAAGCTCGGCTACACGATGTTTGGGTAATTACTAACAGTGCTTACACAGGAAGGGATTTGATTATTCCCAATTTACCAGAATCACTGGTGTGCAGTTTAGAAACTGGAAAGAGATTAAGCAGAAGCTTAGCACAACAAAATGTGCCTTTTTACCTGGAATTGAAGAGAATTAATCTTTATAAAACTTTCATACTGACTTGCACATGGAATTTGGCCAAGACAGTGGAAAAGATAAATCCCACATTTAACGGATTTACAGATAATACGATTGTAAAAACAAGCGTTGTGTAGAACTGCAAAAATTGTCTAAGTGGAGGGTGGGGACAAATCTGCTAAAACTTAGCTCCTTTGCCCACAAGCTTTTTTTTTTCCTCTTGCTCCTGCAGTCAGATAAGTCATTGGATTGCGCTCCATCTGGATTCCGACACATTGGCCCACATTTATCAAAAACAGAGCAAACTGCACAGCGTGTGCCTGATTCATGAATTGTGCCTCCTGCACTGCTCCAACAGAGTGCACCCTTTTTTTGTGCACTTTATTCATGCTGTAGAATTGTGGTGCACGGTCCAAATAAGCACTTACACTTTACATGCACATTTTTTTGTCTTGCTGGAAACAGTGCAGCGACGACACAAAACTGACGCAGACACTTTATAAATACATGTGCAAGCAGTTTGCATCTTTCTTCTAGTGCCAAGTCAGACAGCAAACATGTTTAAACACTTTAATAAATGTGGGCCATTGTCTATTCAAGTGTTTTTCACTGACTTTCTGCAAAGCAGCTAAAAAAACACAGCATGTCCTATTCTGTTTCGATTCCTGACAGAAAAATGCCAATTAAAGTCAACGGGTGAAAGAAAAAATAGTGACACAACCAGGACGTATCCTTCATGTGATCAGTATTTCCTGCACAAGTTTCAAGGAAAAAAAACTGAAAGGAGAGAAAACGTGGATGGTTTAATAGCACTAGGGCTGAAGTCTGAGCATTGACCAAAATCATACAATGCAACAATCAGTTCATGCAACTGGCCTTGGGAGGTCATGTATAAATAGGAATAAAACCCTTCCTAAGAAAACCTCATCTGTGGGAACAATCATTTGAAATAATGCATAAAGATTACAGATGAGCGAGCACTAAAATGCTCGAGTGCTCGTTATTCGAGATGAACTTTTCCCGATGCTCGAGTGCTCGTCTCGAATGACAAACCCCATTGAAGTCAATGGGAGACTCGAGCATTTTTCACTGAAAGAACACATTGCAGATGTTTGCAGATTTTTTTCACTGAAAGAACACTTTGAAAGAACACATTGCAGATGTTCGCTTACATTTGCTAACTTATCCGAAGACACGCGTGCCGAACGGTGTTCTTCACAGGTGTATGGAAACATCTGCAACGTGTTCTTCACAAAATAGTTCTTCACATGCTATTGTGAAGAACACAGTTTGGCACGCGTGTCTTCTAAAAAGTTACCAGATGTACGGAATATCTGCAAAGTGTTCTTCACTTAAATGATCCTGTGTTCACTGTTTTCATTGTATTCTTCTTTTCTTAATTAAATGCTCGATCTCGAGCAGGGGAAATACTCGTCCAAGCAACGAGCTGTTCAGAGTATGCTAATACTCGAACGAGCATCAAGCTCGGACGAGTATGCTCGCTCATCTCTAATAAAGATACATTTGAAAAGGAAGCATGTTCTGTAAGCATTTTCACCATTTCATTCTGGATTCCTTCACTTAGTTTAAAGAGTAACTGTAAAGTTTATAAAGTTTTTTTTCTATAGCTGTAATAGATAAAAACAAACATTTTTCCAATTTACATTAAATTTCAGGTCATTGGCCTGCTAATCCTTTCTGCCTGCCTCAGTCCATCTCCCTTCAGTTCTGCCAAGATTCATCCATACAGGAGGCAGCAGGACAGTCTCCAGTGTGAAGCTTGGGATGCACTAAGAAAAGGAAGGCAGGAGCTGGTGTACATGTCTACTCTCTATAGTAGGTCTCATGTTCCCCGACACTATTTAATTAGAAATCTACTATACGGATCCACAAGTATCATCCATAAACCTGCTCTGCACACCTCTGACAAGTCGGGGCGGTGAAGGGGGACAGTGAGCATTGTAGAATGATACAAAGGATGAAAGCTATTCACTTCCCAGTGTGTGCAGTGTCTCTCCTGTCCTCCTCCTGGATGTATGCAGCCATTTTCTTATTTTCTGTACTCTGCCTTCCCCACTGTCCTGGAAAGAGGGGAAGTAAAGGCATCTACTGAAAAGCCTGGCTGTACCATCAAAGCAGGCAGTGTGCACAGAAGTCAAATCTGTATTCTTTGTCCACATTGGCTGGGATATTTGTGCATGAGAGGATAGCTCAGCATTATGGAAAGTGAGGGAAGCTGCTCTGCCCTCAGCGCCATTAGTTGAGGTCACAACAAGGAGAAGTTGGAAAGGGGTGTACAAGTAGTGCTGATAAATACATCAAGCTGGATCACAGGCTAGGAGAAAAATAGCAGAATGACATAGCATAGCTAGAGTCACTGACGACCATACCAACAATGCCTAATAGCTGTTAGCAAGATAACTTTAGAGTTACGTTTTACAAAATAAAAGATCACCCATCGTAACCTCTTCGTGAAATCACAGTTTCAATTTTGGTATCTCGTAAGAAATTGTACTATGAAATTTCAGCAAATCCCGGCACACAACCTGATCGCGTGCGCCACAATCCCCAGTTAAATACCTGTCCCAGCGGCGCAAATCCAGAAAATGTTGGGAAACCCGATGAAAGTGTGGCCACGGTACCTTATGAAAGAAATCAATTCTGTTTGTGGCGCATACATATTGGGGTTTATTTACTATGTAATCCTATGAAGAAAAATCTGCCCTCTTACTACAGATCACCATCACAATAAGTTCTGGGCCTGGTGAGGTATCAGGACTAGTTCTCCTATGAGCCCTCAAAAATCTACTCACGCCGTAACAAAGGCAGTACGGACAATAAGCTTCATGTACGTCAGTCCAAATACACACCCCTGCTTATAGAGTTTCATCCTCTCACTTTTTTTTTTTTAGGAACTCGGAGGGATGTCGGAGGTCAGGGAAATCTAAAAAGCAATTGTGAAGGGCATATTGATTGACCAGGAAACAGTGTCCACAGGACCTGGTCTAGAATAAGAGTCGTATGTATGATTAGGCCCAAAGCTGGTTTCGACTACCCTGTTGCCTTCTTCGTCAGGAAATTTGACTAGTTTCTGTAACACTCTGTAATGGCCTCCATAGTGTGCGTCAAAGTCCAAATATCTTAATAAAGGAAGGGAACAACTTTGCATCCTGGGTCCTTAAGCACCTGTACACAGACTGTTTAATATGCTTAATCCCCACTTTTATCAGTTTCCATGGTTATTCCTGGTGAAATATGTGCTTACATTCTAATAGTAGAGTAGGCATAAATTCTTATAAATAATTTGTAGAATTTTATAGTAAATACAATAGCAAATTACAAGTAAAATAGGTTTATTTGTTGACAAAACATTTAAAAATGTCACTATTCCAAAAAGGCACAATAAACATATTCAGGTATTTACAGAGTTCTATGCAATAAAATAGCATTTCTCAATTTACATTTATTTATAAAGAAAAGAAAAAAAGGAAAATACTGCAGATCTAGTGACATATAACTCTGATGCCAAGGCATATTAAAGCATGATAAAAAGTGGAAAAAAAAACCCACATCACTGGAAAGCTGCTCGTAACACATACAACTCTTCGCAGCACAGATGTGAAATAATTTTGCAAATCCGACAAACTTTGAGGTTTACAAGTTTGTAGCCTCGGGCAAAACTCAAAGTGTATTAATCCAAGTTATCAGAAGGCCAAAAAAGTGCAGATCGTGCAAATTTTGTTGGATTCTCCCCATTATAGAATCACCTTCAGGGTGAAGTAATAACAGGATAATAACAGCTTATTAGCTGTAGATTTGCTGTGTGGAATTTACATGCAGAAAATCTAGAATACAGTAGCAGTGTAGTCCTGCTAAGTATCAAATCACAGCAAATAAGTGAACTTGCTACAGAGATATCAACCTCTGCAATGGAAAGGTTGCTCTCCACCAACTGACCGTGGCAGAATCGACCATTTAGCCTTTGCATAAGGGATTAGATGGTTAAGGGGAATTTAATAAACATAGGCAGGTCAAGGGACCTACAGAAACAGATTACAGGCGGTCCTGACTTACAGACGACTCATAGTTACAGACTGACCCCTCTGCCCACTGTGACCTCTGGTGAAGCTCTCTGGATGCTTTACTATAGTCCCAGACAGCAATGATCACCTGTAAGGTGTCTGTAATTAAGTTTTATTGATAATCCTTGGTCCAATTAAATCAAAAAATTTTGAAACTCCAATTGTCACTTGGGCAAAAAAAAAAAAAAAAAATTGTCTAGAGCTACAATTATAAAATATACAGTTTCGACTTACATACAAATTCAACTTAAGAACAAACCTATGGACCCTATCTTGTACATAACCCGGGGACTGCCTGTATATGGATAAAACTACCGGCTCACCTATATGTCAGTATGTGAGGTCCAATGGTGCCCTATCCACAAAAACAAGGGCACAAATAGGACTTGCTCCAACTTTTGCAGCTTGGAGCAGTGAAACCCACTGGCGTAGCTCTTACAAATATATAGGGAGTGAAACGATGGCTAGCACATGCCCAAAAACATTGCCCCAACAAGCAGGGGCCCAAGGCTGCTGGTTGGGGACATTAGACCAGTGGTTGGGATTTGCAGACGGAATATAGACATAATACAGCAGTAATTACAACAAAATGCAATAGTTCTATAAGGCGTCCAGTTTACTCGTTTTCATACCTTCTGTAAAGAAGCAAAAAGTAAAGGAGGGATCCTTCGTGTGGCATAGATGCCCCACAAGATATACATTCATTTCTACAGGAGGTCCTGAATAGTAAACAATCGGAGAGGAAGATCCTCATTCCAGTATATTAACAGCAAAATGTGATGGTTTCTGTAAACTATTTTTGAACATCTTACTAGATGGCGATCAGATGATTTTTCCCGATGCACCAAAGATCTAAAGGATCACATGAACAGCCTATGCCCTATGGCAACTCTTCGTAGAAGATGTCCTGCCCAAGGTCTGCAACGTGTGAGGACTTATTACCACTTTAATGAAATGAAATCATGACAGAAAATTATGCCATATTGCTAGGATATACCACCATGGGATACTACTGCCATTTGGTACAGACGTATGGCATTTTTTTCTAAAGTTAGTAAAAAAAAAAAAAAAAAAAGGACGTTTTCACCTTTTTCGGATTGTTTAGGCCATTTTCTGAGCGTCTTAAGGGCATATTACAGCGATCTGGATAATGGCAGTCAGCCTCTGCTCTATTCCCCTCTATACAGGTATCTACATAGGTGGAACATTGGCTGCACTAAAGTTTTGTCCAGCATATCTGCAAGGCAGTACAGTAGTATTGTAGTGTATGGGACTGAAGGCAATCCTATCCACACAATACTGAAGAAATCTGGAATGGAAATATCTTTCCGCAGCAGATATCCTGCAGATATATTTTGCTATGTGTGCAGATATCAGGCATCAAGGACGGCCATCGCTGACAGCCCAATATATGCATTGGCCTTCTTTTACATGAATGTGTGTCATGCCTGGGCCGGAGATGGGGAGAGGGGGGGGGGGGGGGGGGGATTGAGCACTGCTGACCCCTCCCCTCTCCATAGGGACACCTGGTGCCCAGCTTTACTCAAGGGAAAAAGATAGAGCATGCTCTATCTTTTTACCGGCAACAGTATGGTAAGGTGACACACGAGTGCTCACTGCATCGTGGCCAGACACCATAGGAGTCTACGGGAACGGATATCCAGCCACAATGTGTGTCAGCAAGGGGTGTAAAACGGTCAAAAAGGTCCATCACTGCTGCATTAACCTCAAGCATTTTCATGTTCTTGTAACTGATGGGCATCCCCGCAGTTGGACTACTGAGACTCCTTAAAATGTCATTAATTAGAAAGGAGAACAGTTTCTTATTTTTATCAGGTCAAACTCAAAGTCAGAACATGATATTAAAGGGAACTTTTATATATAAAAAGGCAGTCATAATATAATCGCTAATAAACTCATTGTCGTTAGTAGTATTTGGTTTAGTATTAGACTTTCCCATCTGTATAATTTAACACTTACCATTACATAATATAAGTACTAAGAACCCAATACAATAGCTATGTAAATGCCAGTGCAGCCCAGCTGTGCGTTCAGTACCGGTCCAGCGACCACCAACATTCTCAGTGCATCATAGAGGCTTAGTTCAATCCTGTAGAGCAAGTAGTGCAATGGAAGTCACCTTTAAAATTTAGTCTATGTATCAAAAGAGCACTTGAAGTTGTGTATGTTGCAGGTGGACATCATGAGTTGGATGAATTACGAGGGCAGTCACTTCAGCCCCGGGTAGAAATGCTCCACCATAGTTCTTATTTGATTTGCAAATATTGCTAGAGTTTTCCATTCAGTCTCGTCTGCTGGCGCTCATATTTCACAGAAATGATGAGGAAAAGCAGGAGGGTCACAGCCTGGATAGCAGCCAGTAGGAAGAAATAATAGTTCAAGTGACATTCATTGATGTTACCTGCAGGAAAAAAAAAAAAATCTATTATTAAAAGATATTTAAGTGCAATGCATCACATTAATTACAGTATTATTGATGGTATACACTTTTAGCTGATTAGGCCGAACAGAACAGCACCAAACACAAAGACGAAGCAGTCAACGCCACACTCTGTGCAGTGGCCTGCAGCCGCTACTGCAGGATTCAGCAGAATACAGAAGTTATTGGAGTGGATATTTGTGTGGATATTTGTCCATTTGTTGTTTAACCCCTTAGTGACGCGGCCTGAAAAGGTTATAGTGACCGGGGTATTTTAATAAATTTTTGTAGGCGGGATCAGTACAAAACAGCAGTGACAGCTTAAGACGTCACTGCAGACTCCGGAGCTGCGCCCGCTGACGTCTTAAGTCAGTGGTCGGTCCGAGAAGAGTTAAAACAAGGACAAAATCTAAAACCTTCAAGAACAACTCCAGAACAGCCTACAATGTAACAGACGTGCCACAGAGTTTCTGATCCAAACACCGGATGTGGATTTGTGAAGGTTTTCTAGGCAGAGTTGACAGGTCATTCTGCTGCGGAGTATAACTGCTATAGAATATTCGGAAAATCCAATGTATTAAAATCTCTTCTACACACTAGAGAGATTCTGAGTGGACGTCTTCACATAACTAAAACAATAAGAACAGAATAAGGAACTCAGAAAATATCTTGTAACTCTATGGGGGACACTTCTCTATTTTGACTGGTTTTTGTTCTTTTTGCGCCATTTCGGGAGTATTTGCACTTTTCTTTTGCGCTTATGCGAGGGTCTTAAGTTTGCAACACACATACACACTGGCAGTGTACCCAATGTATCTTTGCAAGACAGAGGTTCTTTCATTTGCGCCTTCCTCACCCCATGTTTTTAAGCAAATTGGAGACTTTTTAGATGCAAAGTACAACAGACCCATACAGATTTAAAATATATTATACCCCACAATGTTGAACTTTATAGAAGGGAGAGGATATTAATCAAAACCAGCAGATACCCCACCAGAAATAAGAGGTGCTGCCTCACCATGTTCTACAGTGGGTACAGAAATTATGCAGACCCCTTGAAATTTTTTCACTCTTTGTTTCATTTTTTGTAAGATCAAAAAAAGTTAAATGTACACTGTGCCATCTAGACAAAAAAAACATATGTAGATATGTTTGCCAATTAAAACAAGAAAAACTGAAATATCACAAGTATTCAGACCCTTTTCTAAGTATTAAGCATAAGCAGCCATAAGTCTTCTTGGAAATAATGGGGACAAGCTTTTCACATCTGGATTTGGGGATCCTCTGGCTCTTCCTTGCAGATAATCTCCCTCAGGTTAGATGGTGAACATTGGAGAGAACTATAAAAGTTTGTCCACCAGAGATGCTCAATTGGGTTTAGGTCTGGGCTCTAGTTGGGCTAGGCAGGAATGGTCACAGAGTTGTTCTGAAGCCACTGCTTTGTTATTTTAGCTGTGTGCTTAGGGTCATTGTCTTATTGGTTGGCGAACCTTTGGCCCATGCCCATTCTAAAGGTCCAGAGCACTCTGGACGAGGTTCTAATCCAGGATATCTGCGACCCCCGTGTGTCACTGTTGGGATTTGTATTTGGCAGGTGATGAGCAGTACCTGGTTTTCTCACATAGAACGCTTAAAATCAACACCAAAAAGTTCAGTTTTCATCTCATCAGACCAAAATCGCATTTCTCATAGTCTGGGAGACCTTTATGAGTTTTTTTTTTGCATACTGTATGCAGGGTTTCATAAGTCTTGCACTGAGGAAAGCTTCCGTCAGCACGCTATGCCATAAAGCCCCGACTGGTGGAGGCTGCAGTGATACTTTGATTTACTTTGTGGAACTTTCTCCCATCTCCTGACTGCATCTCCAGAGCTCATCCACAGTGATGTTGGCGTTCTTCTTTACCTCTCGCACCAAGGTTCTTCTCCCACCACTGCCTAGTTTGTCTTGAGGGCCAGGTCGATAAAGAGCTATAGTCATCCCCAACTTCCATTTAAAGGATTATAGAGGCCACTGTGCCTTGCCACAATTCTGTCTTTAAGCCTCTTGGGCAGTTACGTAGAGCTCATGATTCTCATGTGCTCTTACATGCACTGTGAGGTCTTGATTAGGAAAGCAACACAACTGCCTATACAAGTCCTATTAGTTTAATCCAACCCACCTCAACTCCATTGAAAGAGTAGAAGCATCTCAAGGAGGATCAGGAAAAAAAAAAAAAGGGACAGCATGCAAGTTAACTATGAGTATCACAGCAAAGGATCTGAATACTTATGACTATGTGATATTTCAGTTTCTTGTGTAATAAATTAGCAAAAATATCTACATTTGTTTTTTGGCTGGAATGAAACAAGGAGTGAAAAATGTAAAAGGTGTTTGAATACAGACGGTCCCCTGCTTAATGACAGCTGACTTACAGACAACCCCTAGTTAAAGACAGACCCCTCTGCCCCCTATGACCTCTGGTGAGGCTCTCTGGATGCTTTACTATAGTCCCAGACCACAATTATCAGCAGTAAGGGGTGTGTAATGAAGCTTTACTGATAATCCTTGGTCCCATTACAGCAAAAAAAATGTGAAACTCCAATTGTTACTGGGGCAAAAAAAATTAGTTTTACACAAGGAATAGAAGTGCGGACAGATAGATATGGAGACACCTCTGGCCATGCATTTCTGCATAATCAATATATTCCACTTCTAATGACTTACCTAGATCTGCGTGACTACTCATCCAGCCAATTGAAGGCAAAGCGACTAAGGCAAGAAGACCAGAGCCTACAAACGATCCAATCCCAGAGAAGAAAAAGAAGAGTCCCATAATGGCGCTCTGCATGGTTTTAGGTGCCGCTGAATAAGCAAACTCCAGTCCTGTTGAGAAAGAAAGAAAGTGCAGAGGATCAATCAAGACGAATAAACCCTATTATGTAAGAATTTCTCACTCCTGCCCAAATGTTTCAATGACAAAACTCTTGACTTCAGTCAAAGCCAATTCATTGAATGTGTGGGGGCCTGAAGAGGGGGGCATGACCAATTTTCATTGGAGTAATCTTGTATCAAATTTCTTTTATTTGGCATTCAGATCTATTACAACAACATCACACAGTATATAATATTATTATTATTAATAGTGTATTACTCTTCGATGTGACATCCTAAAGCTGTAATAAACTATATAGAAATGTTACAGAGCTTAATACTGGCAGCACCAGGGATGTTTACTTTAAGGGTTAAGAAAATGAGAGATTTGAGGCGTTTCTCCAGGGGTGGTTTCACTTCTCTCTACAGGGAAAGACATCACTATATAGCCGGGCAGGCTGCACGTAACATGTAATGTGGAGGACGCTGCAGTACCGCTCATTTCCTGCAGGAGGCAATGTAGCACAACGCAAATGCTGCACAAGACACAGAAACCTTGTTCACTCGCTTTATACAGCTGCAGATATTCAGTACAGGGTTAATGAATAAAGAGCTACTGCATTCTAGTGCACAGTCACGTCACAACATCATTTTACAGATAGATTACAAATCTGAACATACATAACATGATGTTCTCACACTTCTGGTACACTCATTATACAGGTCATACACAGGCCGACCACAGATGGTCATGGGGGCATTAGGACTATCCCTGATGGCAGAGGTTATGGGGTATAGGGTAATTTCATTTCAAACATTCCTGATCCTTTAGTTTTTTTATGTAGAAGATGAGCACATGCATCCTCTGCAGAGGAAGGGAATATTATTCATTATATACACCTGTATTTGCATATTCTTCAGCTTGTCCCATTCCTGGTTTTGAATTAATTTTTTTTTTTTAAACTAAATTGTAGGTTCGGTGGTTACATAAACTGCACTGGACTCCCACTCTATCTTATTAAAGAGAACATTTTTTTAATAGATCCAAATGAGGGCCTTGCTAAAAGGAGATTTAGGACACTGAACCACAGGTCCATAATGACCTATGGGTGGTATAGAATCCCAAATCACCCTGACAGGTTCCCTTTAAGCCAAACCCAAGCGTGGATCCAAAACACTAAAGTCTGTAGTCACATTTATATTTGGCTCAAAAACTGTAAAACTATTTGAATTATTCCAGCTTGTAGGGGTTTAGACATGAAGGGTCCTGGTATTACAGATACAGAGGATTTATTTCAGCGGTGTCAGGAATAAAACAAATATGTGGTGATAACCATATTCAGCCAGAAGCTTACAGATCCTGCTATTCTAGCACGTACACTCAGACACAACTCAGTGGGTGAAGGATTAGCAGTGCCCATCAGGTTCCCATTAATCTCATCCCTAAGCATAAAAGTGGTCCCTTACTACAACGGAGATGCTTTGTGAAAAGGAAACTGTAATAACAGGACAGTGTGCACAGAGGTTATAGTATATATAGCTTATAACAGGTTTCAAGAATCTTTTACACCCAGATTACTCACCCGCTATACTCGCAAAGATCTCACTAACCCCAATGAGCAGATACTGCGGCAGCTGCCACCAGATCGGGAGGTCCGCAGCATAATACGTGACGTTACCAATGACCTGGGGCTGCACATTGTGTTTGACAATTGCCAATCTTTTACTTTCCAAAATACCTGCGTGAAACATACATAGGAGAGAGAGCACAGTGGTTTTATGAAGGGTTGTCAGACATTTTTAAATGATACATATAAAAATAATTTTTATCTTTTTCTGGAAGAGTGGAAAAGTGAATATATGGGGGTATAGAAATTAAAAAGATGTTATGTGGATAAGTCACCGATATCAAGGAACTAGTAAAACCCCATCCTAAAAGTGGGATTTGCTGATGTTTGGGCCACAGAATAAGGTTACTTTTGGTTCTCCTATAAAGAGAAGTCCTGCACATCCAGAGGTACAGTAGGTCCCCCAATTTGGATACACGTCTGTTTACATGTATTTACAAGCTCTGGCACAGAGCTGACGGACACGGCCTCAGATTCCTCTTACCTGCAGCTAAAACAGAGCAGGTTACAAAAAACATCCCAACAGCAATTCTCTTGAGAGATGATGGTAATAAACCTTTTCTCTTCAAGACTGGGTCCACCACCTTATCCTTCAGCGGTATCAGGATCAGAATAAGCACCGCATCAAACATGGTGAGCCACGCTGCGGGAAACTGAAAGAGAATAAAGATGGAATCAGAGTCATAGCTTTATGTGCCGATACACAGAGACCTATTCATGTACAGATGTACAGTGTTGGGGATTCTTTAATACGTTTTCCATGTGCCTCTATGGAGCACTTTAGTACTCATGTAACATATGCCATGGTATGAAGTATAGACTATACAAATGTGGAAATACAGGTCCCCTACTTAAGGAGATCCGACTTACAGACGACCCCTAGTTAAAGACAGACCCCTCTGCCATCCGACCTTAAGTGAAGCTCTCTGGATGCTTTACTATAGTCCCAGACTGCAATGATCAGTTAAAAAAAAAAAAAAAAAAAAAAAAGTTAAAACTCCAATCGTCACTGGGGCAAAAACATTTTTTGTCTGGAACTACATTTATAAAATATACAGTTTTGACTTGCATACAAATTCAACTTGAAAACAAACCTTTGGAACATATCTTGTACATAACGCGGGGGCTGTCTGTATTGCAATGTTAATGTCTTGTATGTGTTTATGAGACTTTATGAAGTCTTGCTTAGCCTTGTGGGAAGTGATTTAACCCCCATTTTGACATAGGTAGCCCTGTAAATGGGTGACATAACCAAAGTAAGTAGGAAGAGTTATATCTGTGATTGCTCATGCTGGTGTGTTTTTATGTGTATTGGAATGTATTCATTTGATCTACTTAGCTTGACAAAGAGTTATTTGCTGTAAATGCCTGAGCATGCAGACTGTGATGTGGGAGCTGATCATTGCTAGTTCCAGGCCTGTCATAACAGGACCTGCATACGACCCAATCAGAGGCTAGGTCTCATACATTTGCAGTCTACCCATGTATATGTCTGATCACATGAAATCACACTATGCCTCCATGAAGGCTGTGGAGAAGTAGAAGTTCTTGGAGGCATGCTGTGATCATGACATGTGATCAGATACATACCATGACATGGTCACATGACGGAGCCAATGCTGATGCCAGGTAATATTGGATGAAGTTGATTTATGGGGATGTAGGGGAAACTATTTTTAGCTAATAGAAGGGTGTCAGTTAATAGGGCACTACTGGAAATTGTCACTAGCTGTTAAAGGAAATCTGTCACCAGTTTTACAAATTCACATTGATGAATCTGAAAACAGGCAGAAGTGAAAAGGGGCACAAAGATGACTTGTACATGAATTAACACATATGAATTGTGCTGTGAAGGTTGGACAATGCAAATAATAAATCCCAAGATTCGTAGACTTTTTTTGGATAGACAAATTCCATTATGAGGGTCTTTTATAGTTTAAGACTATAAGATAAGCACCATATACGCAAACAGAACTGAGACTCTGGGAGATCAAACTATTAAGATACGCAAGATAAAGTTTGATTAAAGTTGAAGGCCTCATTTCTATTTGCACTGCTCATCCACCCTTTAAAATGTTACCTTAAGAGTAATCCTTTGTTATTTGGCAAGTAATGACAACTCGTTTAGCTATACATGAAGCAGAGATGTAATCTGTGGGTCAATAATCATGGGAACATCGAACAAGGCCAAAAATGTTATGTGTTATTTGTAGCAGAACACATTTATTGCAGGTCCTATAAGTGCTTCAAAAGGTCAAAGTACACTATGTGGTTTCTTCAAACATAGAAAATGGCTTGTGACTGGCTCACGCTGCATTTATACAATCATTCTGATCCCTTATAGATTAGCTGGACCAAGCTCTCCTAACGTCCCCCCTTCTTCGACATACATTGCAAGCTCTTGTGAGAAGTGCCCACAATCATATTGTTTCATATGACCATTTAATTAGGTCTGTGAAGTCGGGGTCGTCACAATTTTGGTGGAGTCGGAATAAAATGAACCAACTCCACAAACAGATAATCATTTATAAAAAATATATATATAATATATATCCTTTGAAATGACTGTTCTATTCCTGATCTAAGAATTTAGGCCAGGAGTGAACAACATTTACTGGTCCAAAGGCCATAATATTAATACTGCTCAACTTTAACCACTTCGCAACACAGCCTTTTTTCATTTATTTTTCGCTTCCATGTAAAGAGCTGTGGGTGGGCTGACATCACAGTGTATGCCGATGGCAGCGCACACACTAGAACGTCAGCAAGCCACTGAGGTCACAGCTCGAGCCACGGCACCGCATGAAGAGAGGGAGCATCGATGGACAGGAGAGGACCTCTTTTCTTATAGGCTGGGCAGGGGCTGTATACTGGAGGGCAGGCTAGGGGCAATGCATTTCCTACCCTCGGCTTATACTCGAGTCAATAGTTTTCTCCAATTTTGTGTGTTAAAATTAGGTTTCTCGGCTTATACTCGAGTATATACTACTGTATTGCAATTTATGGCGTTTTTACACATGATTTAATACAATATGCCACTGGCACATTGTAACAAACATGAAGAAACCAGATTGCCTCAGGTCTTACAAAGCCCATGCTCCCATGCGCCACAGGATTTTGACAGCCACATACCGATCGCAGATGTTTGCGGGAATAAACAATGGGCATTTGGTGCAGTACGGGGAAAACCCCACGCCTGGAAGACAAGGGATGACCGCGTGAGCCAGATTCATACATGCTTAACAGGTCCGTGCCGTATTAGTATCCAGCGCTCTAAATGCACCAACACCCATGGTATAGCACAAAAGGTCAACCCACAAATTATAAATAACACATTACAACAATAAATATCACCCCAGAGACCAAATACTACAATCAGAGCAGACAGTAATAGTACTGGAGACCCCCAGGACAGGCAAATATTGGAGCTGACAAGTACTGACCACTCATGGTTCCTGACCTAGATGAATACAACCAGTGTCAGGAGTCAGGACAAAGAGCAGAGCACCAGGCGATGACATGGGAGCAGCGAGAACGCCCTATCCCTGCTAACCGGCACCAAACTATCAGTTATGTTCCATCAATTATGGAAGTGCCCATTGGACAATCAGCAGGGTGTGGACCACAACTTATGGCTTGACAGGCTTCATCTGACCCGTCAGTCCTGCTTTTGGATGAGATGAATGTGGCTGCACTTTATGGATAGATTAGAGGAATAAGGCGCTGGGAAGGAATGCCCACATTTATCTCGGAACTACTAGAGTGACCACAGGAAAAGGACTGGAGTCGCTGACCATTTTGGTGCCACTGGAATCTGAATTCTGGCATACCACAGCCCTGAATGTAAATATTCTGTAAAGGTCTTATATTGGAATATTATGGTGCTACACAAATAAAGATCTTATTATTATCCTTTCTCTGAATGAAAGCTGTAGAAAACTCCTGGTTGGGCTCAACAGCTTTTACTTCGTGCAGAGGTAAAAAGTTGGACAAGAGTAGAGGGAAATTTAGATTCAAGGACCTTCAAGGGAAAACTGGATGACGGGTTAAATTATCTTATACATTAAAAAATATAAAGGAAAAAACACTAACCGTATGACTTTCCTTGCTGAATATCTGTGGAATTTTCAAATGCAGACTCTGAAGAACATATGTGGTTTGCATCTATAAAATAAATGGGAAACATTCGTACAGTTTTCAGATAGGAAGGTTACAGCAACAGTTTCCAGTTTTACGTAAAAGAACATTGTAATCGGTGAGATTAATGATATGTAATTCTGCCATGTTATAGCATACATATGTCCATTCAGTAATCGTACAAATAACACGTCTGCTCTATAGATTATCTCTGGTGTGACCCAAAGACACACACCTGAAAATACACAGTCCAATAAGGAATAAGCGCCAGGAAAACTGGTATTATCTTTACAAGTGCTTTCACGTCTTCTACTTTCTCTTCTCTAAATGGCCCACCACGTGAAGCCTTTGCCAAGTCCAAAATGCTTTGGTTGGGTCTCTGTGTGCCATTATCTTGCCTGTCGATATTTAAAGAAAAGGAAATAGTATTATGTAAATGTAGGAAGTGTTCCAAAATTAAAAAAAAAAAAAAAAAGTAATAATAATAAGTCTGGCTCTGTGCACACCTGTAGCAAAGTATCCAATGCAAATTCCATTACAGTAAAAAAATACAGAAATCCACCCAGTACTCAAGATAGAAAAGAAAGTCTTCAAACTTTGTGATGAGCTTACAATGAAGGAGTACAAGCGCCTACATGCTTCAGATTGTCCTTACTCATGTAGGTGCGTATATTATACCAACCATGTATTGCCCACTGCATGACTCACAATCCTCCCACGTACCACAGGGCTGTCTCGCTGGCAAGGCAGCTGGGGAAAACATGACCCATACAAAAATTGTGAACACATCATCCTCAATAGTCCCAATTCTTCTCTGAAGTTATGGAAGAAGAAACTCAGGAAATCATTACCGGATACCTTCCTTTCAGCATCATTTCCCTGACTTCCATCATACTTTTAATGGTTTGTACCTGTTCATACATAGAAGTCAGTGGTGCCCAATACTAAACCGGAGAGTTTCATTATTCTACTCCTATTACAAAAGAATCCTAATACCCAAAGAGGGAAGGTAGCGAGAATCTCAATTGTTTTTTATTAGCGATACAGAGCACATAATAAAACAGATACAGGAAGTTATACTATTTGTACAAATCTAGAGATTATTCTGTACAAAGTAGACAGGTGGCTCATAGGTACAGATGTAAATGTACTGTCTTAACCGTGATGGGACTACTAAGTTGTAAATTAGTTTGTAAAAGTGGAGTGAAGTGCGCACAATGTTTGCTGCTTGAAATATTAGGAATTGTAACAAAGTTCTCTCTCAATCTATAAGATTATACTTACGATCTCTGGTTTTGAGGCTTCTTCGTACAGCAGGAGTAGCCCAGGATCCTGAACATATCAGTAAAGGCACTGCCATCAGCTGGCTTGGTAACAAACACGGCCTGTCCACACATGAACACCAGAAAGGAAACCCCAATGCAGACAGTGGGGATTATATAACCAGTGAGGAATCCAATGTTCTGCTGCACATAGGCAATGCCACCCAGAGATAGGATCGCTCCCAGGTTAATGCTCCAGTAGAACCAATTGAAGAACCTGCGAGTTGCCTCTGGTCCTCGGTCTTTCACCTAAACAAGAACAGGAGGAGACATGGCGTTTACCGATGTCCTGGGTATATGGCAAATCCACATCACTCTGGTCATCCAGCATTACAATTGTACAATTTTTTTCTGCGAATGACATCAGCAGCTCTGAATTTATGTTTCAAAGTAAATGGATCTTGGTCTTATTTCTGAGGCCCTCGCAGGTGCACACCACCTCTAGACTTTACGTTTAGTTAAAAAAAAAAAAAAAGTATGTAGAGCCCCATATTTTGGAAAAAAAAAATTAATAAAACGTGTCTTTTGAGACTTGACAAAGGAGTCCGAAACCTAATCTACCCATCTATCCAAACCTAATCCAGACTGATTTGGCAACCATGTCTTTATGACCTCTATCTAAAGGCAGCACCTGAAAGTACCCTCACTCAATTAGTAATTTATAATTTTTTCTGCCCTTGGCAGAAAAATGTTGTGGTCATACACTATGATGGAGAATTAAAATGCTACAGGCCTTTAATCAGTCCGGTCATTTTGTCCTGTAGATGAAACACGTGACAGAAGATGGTGGCTGCCTGGGCGGTCATGTGATAATCATTATGTTTGGCTGTAGTCGGGTGGTTACAGTGATACAATCTCAGTGAGGTAATGTGCAGTGATGGCAGTTACTATGGTAAAAGAGCAGGACAGTCTTAAAGGGAACCTGTCACCAGGGACCTCATTTTTCACTAAAGACAGATTATAAAAGCCCATGACACCTGCAGTGCAAATCTGCCTTTTCTAAGCATTTGCATTACAATATAATTGTGTGTTATAACTTACCTTGATCCCTGACAAGATCCTGGGGTAGTCCCAGGGGTTGGACTTTGGTTTGGATGCATTTCAAAAAACAACATGTGGCTTGTCTGTGTTACTAACTCCTCAGAGCTTGGCCCCCACGTTTGTGCTCCTGTCTAGCTCCACCTCCTGCTTCTTCTCAGAGGTTACAGCCAGGTCAGCCTGACATCAGTGGGGGAGGGACAAGCTGTACAGGAGCACAAACATGAAGTCAGCCTTCAGCTCAAACAGGTCACATGTTGTTTTTTTGAAATGCATCCAAACCAAAGTCCAGCCCCTGTGACTACCCCAGGATTTTGTCAGGGTGCAAGAGTAAGTTATAACACACAATTATATTGTAAAGCAAATGCTTAGAAAACGCAGAAAGGGCAGATTTGCACTGCAGGTGTCATGGGCTTTTACAATCTGCCTTTAGTGAAAAATGAGGTCCCTGGTGACAGGTTCCCTTTAAATCACTGGGAGCAGAGACTGTTACAGAGAAGGATCAAGAGACTGACTAGTTTGCATTTTGGAGATAACTGCACCTACTTTAGATAGCCAAATTTTGTGAATCATAAAAGCAAACTATTTAAAGGGGTTTTGCGACAAAGAAAAGTTAGGCCCCATCCATGGGAGTGCCGAGACCCCCGCAGAACGTGAAAACGAGGGGTCCGTCGCTCCATCAGATTAAAGGAGCAGACGGCCGTGCATGATCGTGCTGCTCCATTAATCTCTATGGAGCTGACGGAACTTGCCTTGTTTTTTAGATCTGTGGGGGTCTAAGCACGGAGACCCCAAATGATCAGTAAGTTAGGGCTTATCCATAGGATAACGCTTAACTTTTCTTCGTGGGAAAACCCCTTTAAGCTCCAATTTGTAAATAATGACATTGGGTTTTGTTGTATTCACTTATTTGTAGCATTACTGCATACCCCTTTAATGATAGCACTTTCTACGGTAACAATTAAATCGGTGTCTGTATAAAGAGAGCTGAAATTTTGAAAACAGTTCATATCAGTACAAGAAATTTCATTTTTCTGTCACAGAACGGAATGTAATGGTGCAAGTTGGACTCTGCTGACCTTTAGTGAGGACTGATGGGTATTGTCAGGTTACTGTAAGAAAGCTGTGCTGAGCTGTACTCCTCATGTGATCTTGGCCTAAGGGCAGTTGCACATGGCCGGCAAACCGAGTTCAAACGTTGGCTGAAATTAGCTCGCTCAGCCGAAGTAAAATGAAGCAGGATATTTCTGTCTAGCTGACTTGGGTTCAGGCCAATAATCCTAGCCAACACATGGACTAGGCATGCAGGCCCAAACTCTGTGCTGTAAAACTGCCGTAAGCTGTTGAATTTTTAATTTTTTTTTTTAGGTGGATTGTGTGTTAATTTTTTATTTCAGGATTCTTTGAAAAGAGAGACTGCACCATTCCTATTACCTCCATTGTCTTAAAGGGAGTTCTCTAGGATTGGAAAAATGTGGCTTCTTACTAACCCCCCAGGCCGCCCGATTGTGTCGGGCATAAATGGACTATGCGAACCGATCTGCAAATTTATTGACCATCACCTACGTCCGCTTGTGGAAATTTTACCTTCATATCTAAAAGATACGACGGACATACTGAGGAAATTTGAAGGTCTCCACCTAGAACCAGATATGCACATTGTTACTTGTGATGTGGAATCCCTCTACACCTCGATCCGGCACAAAGATGGTCTCGCAGCGGTAAGATTCTTTTTAAGATCTTCTGACATGGAATCCGAGCTTTCGGATTTAGTGGTAGAATTATTGGAATTTGCCCTTTCCCACAATTTCTTCCTGTTCAAGGGAGGCTTTTTCCTACAGCTCCAGGGAACGGCAATGGGGGCAGCATGTGCTCCCTCATATGCGAACCTTTTCCTGGGGCTGTGGGAAAGAGAGATTTTTATCTCCAATCCCAACAAATATGTGGAGAAGGTGCACCTCTATGCCAGATACATAGATGACATCATTATGATCTGGCAGGGGCAAGAAAGCGAACTGCAGGAATTCATCACAAATCTTAACAACAACGATCTAAACATCAGACTGACCTACAGGATTGGACGCCGGAACATTGAGTTCCTGGACGTCAATTTTAATGTAGAGAATGATGGTACCATTTCTTCCAATGTGTTTAGGAAAGAGACTTCTAGCAACACTCTCCTCCATGCACGATCGTCACATCCTAAAAAATTGATAGAAAGCATACCCATAGGACAATTCCTAAGGATAAGACGCATCTGCTCTAACGACTCCTTCTTTGAACAACAGGCTAAAGACATGAAAGATCGATTCCAGGAACGTGGTTATCCAAGACATGCTATACACAAGGGCTACCTGAGAGCCAAGAGAACGAAGAGACAAGACCTCCTCACCACAAAACCAAAAAAACGGGAGAATACGGATATGGTAAGATTTATCACCACATTTAATTCCGAATGGAGTAAGATAAATGAAATCCTCACTAAACACTGGCAACTTTTGAGGATCGACAGTACTTTACAACAACACATACCCACACGTCCATCCGTTACCTACAGACGATCCAAAAACTTGCGTGATCACTTGGTGAAAAGTTTTCACCAAGATCAAGCTAAGAACATCTTTGGATCCAAAGGCCCCAAATGGGGAAGTCGCCCATGTGGGAAATGTGTAGCTTGTGCAAACATGGATACTACATCTGTTTTCTTTGATTCCAGCAAACAAAAACAGTACCAAATCACCCAATCAATCACGTGTACCACTCCTGGGGTCATCTACTTCGCTGTCTGTCCCTGTGAATTGATTTATGTAGGATTGACTACACGTGAGCCGAGACGCAGAGTCCGTGAACATGTACTCGGAATAATGGCAGCAAAAGAGGAAAGTGACCTAGGAACATTGGAAACCATTCCCCGCCACTTTAAAGAATACCACCAGAGTGATGCAACACAATTTAAGGTAAGGGGGATTGACAAAGTCATCATTGGGGAACGGGGGGGCGACTGGAAACGGGCTTTAGCACAGAAGGAGACCCGATGGATTTACCTGTTGGATACGGTATCCCCACAAGGGTTAAACGAAAATCTGAGTTTCACCCCATTTCTTTGAAATTATTTATCTTTTTAACTGCTGTTCTCTTTTACTACTATATATGTTCAGTATGAGTGTTTGGGATTTGATGTAAATGAAATGTTCATTTTGCTGTAAATAATTTTTACTTATTTATTCTCTATTTTTCCGTTTTTTTTTTCTTCTTCACTTTTATATCTTCACCGTAATCACTTTCTTAGGAACGAGCAACTTTATTCAAGACCTTGGATTTCATGTTTTGCGGACACCCTCATCCATTCTAAATCATTAGGGGCCTCTTTTGGCCGGCATATCTGTCCTTCCTAGCAATATTAGTAGTTTGTTACATCTCACCTCACTGCATGTTTGCACGTGTGCCACTATTCACTTGTGTTTTTCACCTCTCACCCTGTCCAGCACTTGTAACATCTCTGCCACTATCAGTGGCTCTTCTTGAATTTTTAGGTATTTAGTTATGTATGATGTCAGCATTCACCTTTTATGACTGTACTTTAATATTATTGTACACTTCAGTGTTTTTTACCATTGTTTACAGTATGTTTACACTTATTATTGTTTACATTATGTTTACACTTACCATTGTTTACATTATGTTTACACTTACGAGGTTTTTATCATATTGCATACTATCTTTGCACACTTTATTACACAATCTGGGACCAATCATTTTTATGTCATGAGGGACATTTTATATTAGTCTAGCTATTGGCTCCTCCGCACGTGGATTCAGTAGTGTACATCCAGCCTTCCCCAGCTACGCTATCTATTCTGCACAGGCACACTTGCCCCTTACTTTCGGCATCGCGACAGAACTCATGCGATAGCCGCGACTTTGTTCTTCGGGCATCAGGCGCGTGCGCCAGTTTTTTCTGGCTTCGATCTACGCATGTGCAGTGTAGCTCTATTTCGAGCTCCCACGATCTTTAGGCAGCTCTCATCTACCGTTTGGCGCATGCGAGCATATTTTAGACGCCAGTGCGACTGATAGACATTTCTGGGGGCTAATCAGTCGCCAGCTATTTTATTTTCACTTCCCTTTGGGTGTCGTCATGTCTGCAGGACACCTGTATCCTAATTGCTCTCTATCTTCCTATTGGTTCAGAGTGATATATAACCCATGACTCCCCTGAATCTGACACTCCCCTTGAGAAAGCCAGTGGGCGAAACACGTGTTGGGGCTACACAGTGCACACCCGGTATCCTGGTATGGCAATGACTTTCTAGTATTGTTTTAGAGCTGTCCATGTAAGCAAGCTGAGGCTTGTATATAGCTGTCTTCTACCTCTAGTTACTAGGTCTTCTACTCCATACAGATTCATTTTATTCCCTATGGCACTTTGCTTATTCTATATGTGGCTATGCACTGTTTTTAATCATGTATTCCCATTGTACAACTACCATGCTATGTAAATTTGTTGTTATTAATAATTTTTTGTATAACTAATAAAATTTATTTATAATTGCTTGTGAACATAGTACCAATTTGTATATTTTGATACTTTCTTACTAAACAGAACAGAGTTCCAAAAAATTGTTTTACTGGACAAACTGCACATGTGGTCCAATAGTCTTAGAGTATGGCATGAAAATGAAACAGGTAAGTAAAATGAAATCCTAACACCCCAGGCACCTTTTAATCTGATAAACCGAAAAAATATATCTTTCCAGCCTGTAACAAAATGCAAAATTGAAGCGACGTATCTCATATACCAGCACAGGAGACGTCAGCAGCATAGAGGAGCCAAGGAGATAATTTATGGTGGCCTGTCAATAATGAACATATCAGGTACTGTACTACAGGAGGTGTAGTAATAGCACTCCCAAAATACACCATCAAGGTTTCAATTCCTGTAGCGGAGAGACCTCATAGCAATGATGTCCATTTACAACAGATTGCAAAACAGGAACAGAAACCCAATGTTACCATGTGCCACATATAACGTGAGCAGTCTAAAGGGGAAATAAATGTCACCGACTCTTTTGTGGTGTTTACAGCTCATTTAGTCCCAATGAAGACAGTTTGGGTTCGTCTTTAGTTAGTGTTCCCATACACAAAATGAACTAAAGACCACTTCCCTGTCCTGCAAGGACTCTTTGCACCATATATCACCGTCTACACAATGGTTGGTCCATGATCCACTGCACCCCCACAGCCTCTGTCCTCTGAAAAGGCTCCCGGGCAGAGGAAGGACCTTTTCCCCATGGCCATCATGTAGAATGCACTGGATTCACAGCATCATAGCCATTTGTGTTACTAGTAACTGAAGTTATACTGTACAGTACCCGCAGCAGTGCAAGAGTAATGTGCAGTCCAGCCGCAGTATGCCTGATGCTCAATGCTCAAAATATCAGCACCCACAAATCTTATGTCATCAGCATCTGAGAATAGAATCGGAAGTAGACAGCTCGGTTCTCTTTGTAGTCGTCAGCCAGTATAATAGATCTGGGACACAATATGCAAGTCGTGATTTTTTTTTTTTCTATAGTCCTTTAACTTTATCATTTATCACTATACGTCACAACGTGTGAATTACCGTATATAATCCAGTATAGTGCTCTTCCTTTATCTTCTTATGCCCTTGAAAAAAAGGCTTCAAAATTTTGCAAGTGAGTCAGAGGGGGCTCTGGGCTCCATAGATGTTAATGGAGCCTGGAGCCCCTCAGATTCATTTGCATAATTTGTTAAGCCTTTTTTTTCTCCTCAAAAGGGCATACGAATCTAAAAGAAGGACAGATCCTGCCAGAGGGGGCACAGGCCTGTATGTCGGTGTGCTTGCTTTAGAATCCTTCATCCTGGTGGTAGATGGCCCTTTAAAATGTATTCTTCTTGGTTATAATAATAACTTTATTATCCGAGAGGGAGCTTAAAGTGTCACATGCACACTACACAATTCAAACTAAAATATTGACAAAAGATAAAACACACAATAATAATAATCACAGGTTACACATGAATAAAGCTATCTGACAGCTCGAGAGGAGCCGGTATAGATGTTTTCTTAAGCCTCTCCGACCTGCACCACATAAGAATAAAACTGTGCCTGAAGTACGCCATGCCTGGGGTGGTCAATATTCTTTCTAATTTTATCTATTTTCCTCAATATTCCACACTATCAATTGCACTATCGAGGACGCCTTCTTAATTATCTTATCCAACCTCTGCTGGAGATACAGTTACCCCAAACTGCTAATGCAAAAGCACTCATCAAAACCGTACGATAAAAACCTACCATCATTGTCCTTGACACATCAAATGACCTTAATCTACGTAAAAAGAATAAATTACCATCTGCATACCTTTTCGATGTGCTCATGCCAGTTTAACTTATTGGCTACGACAACGCCCAGGTATTTGTGACTTCCAACCTGCTCCACCTCTGGCCCTGCTATATTCAATGGTTGGGACGTGTCACCCCGTCTCCGCAAAACATTTATAACCAATTCTTTCATCTTAGTAACATTCAGTACAAGACCATTTGAGTTACACCACTCTCTTAATGTGGTCACTGTCCGTCTATTCACTATCATCCCCCTCCTTAATACAGTACAGAGTCATCCGAATATTTCTGAAGAAAGCAACCCGAACCATTTAGAGAATGCTACAAATCAATGAATAAAGATACAGAAATCTCATGATGGAGAAATGATCCCCGACTCATAATACGTAACATTATATCAAGGCTAGGAATTCAGCGCACAAAGCTCCAGGCACATCCCATGACTGGCCACCTCAGGACATGGTTCACACCACTGTGACCACACTGGACCTTTTTATCATCAAGATTTAGCTATTTTTACTTAAAATACACACTGCACCAAAACTCAAACACTTATTATAAAGCAGGAGTCCTACTCAGTGACTTACAGCTTTCTCTGACTGAACATATAGTGAAGACTGTCATTTACCGAGTAGGCCCACCCATAAGACTCCTAAGCCACCAAGCCAAGGTGGAAGAGATCTAAAATGAATAGAACATGAACAGTCCATCATAGGGGGAGATCCATCACAGCAAAACTGTTCTTGTTACTGATAGCAACCAATCAGGGCTTAGCTTTGAGTTTTTGAACTGCTGCAGGAAAATTACAGTTGAGCTATGATTGGTTGCCATGAGTGAGAACAGTTCTGCTCTTAGACACTTTAGATAAGTACATGTACTATATGTATGAGGGGAAGTTCACATTTGTATGAAAAACATGACACCAACGCTTCTTGGATAGTCCTGAAACCACTCATGATCTGCATGTATCACTGCAGCTGGTGGCTGTGTAGAGGGGGAGTGTGAATCATAGTGGGGATCCCCTTTTAGAACATTCCCCACCCCTAGGGTTGGAAAGACCCAAATTGGGATCTGAACATAAAGGTAGAGAAATCTATGCATACATCGCATCACTAATAATTCAGATAAGATAAAGGAATCCTATCGCTACACTTTATCACAACATGGATATTTCTATGGCAAACCCAAATGATGTGTGTCTACAGTGTTCTGGAGCTACGCTCACCTTAGGCTGCGTTCACATGTGGGATTTGCCTTGAGTTTGGTATGCAAGACAGAGGTTCTCATTACCGATAACATGTGTTTCTATGGAAACGTGTATGTGATTGGACAGAGCACCACCCTTGGGGGAAGGGGGGGGAGTCATAGACATCAGGTCTGCTCATGTGCCAATGACCAAACAAGGAGAAGAATAAGGACTACTCTGTGTCTTGCAGTTCAGGCAGTTGGCTCATGCATGGGGCTGTGGAGACCACCGCTGTGTGTATGAGCCCATAGAAATACAGGATACTAAATGGCTCCTGGTCAGGTAGTCTATTTCTAGACATTCTGATTGAGAGACTGTGTGACCAGCCACTACTATTTTGAGTCGGTTCACACATGGAAACACAGATGCGATTGCATCCCTCCCTTGCAAACGCCATGCGTGTACAACCCTCATGACTGGAGAAACAGAACCTATGATAGAAGGCTGGTCACAGTGGGACTACACGGGTGCGATGAGCCCAAGTATACCAACAGTGCTGAGAGGCACCACGCTGGACAAGTTTCACCAGAGAAAGATATTGTTGTTTTTACAGCAACTGTGGCCAGTCCTGAAAATATCATCGATCCCAGATATCCCTTATAGAGGACTATGAAACACTCAACCACACTTCTATAATAAAATTACCAAGAAAACAGAGGTGAAGTGACATGTATTCCATGGCAGCTAAATAGGAACGGTGACCACAATATCATAAGATCTGCACACATCCCTTACAGTCACTTCTGCTTATCCAGCAGACAGAATAGTGATACATATTTGCCACATTATATGTACTATGTCCGTGGCTTTTGGAAAGCAGATCCTGAGAAGCAATATGGCCGCCCACAGGAGAATCTACTATCTACTGGATAGTCCAGAACCGTATACCAGAAGATTAGACTCTCTCCAAGTCCTGGCTCACCACTACTTGGTACTGTCGTCTTTTCCACTCAGAAAATTACCTGGTGTCAGAGAATTTGTATCACATCACACTATGGTACTGAGGGCCCTATTTTAGATGGGGAAGCATTTCTACCTGTTCCTCCCTGTGATCCCCAAAAAGAGCTGTGCAGCTTAGACATTGTAGCGCTGCCTCCGATCACATGATACCTAACCGGAAGATGCTAAAAGAAATAACACAATTCTGAAATATCAGGTAAGGTAGAATAAGTAACAAAAGTGATTAGACCTGACTAGAGGCCATGCAGTGAAAACAGCTTCAAGGGATTTTCTACAATTTATTTTGTTCCACATAAGAAACGTGTATTCTGGTTAGAAAGGTGTAGTTTGGCTATTTTACACACTGGGGTATAGTTTGGTCTAGGAGAGTTAATCCCAGGGGTCTGTGTCAATCTATACCTGGGTTTAATCTGGGAAAGGGTTACACTGGCCTGCTGTTGCAGGATCACATTGGACCATCAGCACTGGAAGTCTACAGAACCAAATTGAACAGAACACAACGGAGAAGATAGTATCAAGCAGTGAAAATATTCTGATCAGCTCCAGGACTTTGGTACCATTTGCAGTTAAAAAAACAACCTAAACTGAGTAGAATCAGGTACAACCAGTAGCATTGGAAGAGCTGCCATGGATGGAAGGGGTGGTTTTCTACTCATCATGGCGTTCATGAGTTTCCAAACAAATTATAGTTCAGATGTGAACAGAGCCTTAAGTAGCAGTGGTCTCAATACTTTGATAGCAGGTGGGTATAAAACTAACGCACCATATTGGCCCTCTCCAGTTCAGTCAGGCACCTGCTACAGCAGAGGTTGCTGTCTGTAGCGGATGTGCACCAGCAGTGATGAGAGGCGCCAGTACATTATTAGTTTTTTAAACCCCCCTGGGTGCTAGATTTAAAAACTTCTGATCCTGGACAAGCCCTTTAACCAGAAGTCCTTCCCCTTCCTGTAGTTAGGGAGATGAGTGGTGCCTGGAGTATATGGCAGCCTCTTATCTCCATGATAGGTTTCCCTCCTATGAAGTAATGAGATCCCCAGCAGATCCATCAACATCCACAAGAACCGCAACGGGATCAAGAAAACCGCATGTACCTGATCGGCTCCAAATGGGGTGATGTTCGCCTTGACAGCGCCCACGCCCAGCGCCACGACCACCAGTCCTATGAAGACGGAGGTGGCGCAGTAGCGGTGCGGCTGCTCCAGGCACTGCACGGAGGAGCCATTGCTGGTGGCATTGGGGCTGGTGCAGTTCTCCACCAAACTCATGGGGATGGCCCCGCAGAACTCGTCCCGGGTGTTGGGGTAAACGATGAGCGGGAAGAAGAGCATGCCCACCAGGTACAGCACCATGCTCAGCAGGATGGTACAGAACCGACCGATCAGGGCATCCGCCAGCCAGCCCGCGAACGGGGACACCAGGTAGGTGATGCCCATGAAGAGGAGCAGCGCCTGCGTGGCCTGGGTGCCCTCCCAGCTGTACACCGGCCCATTGAGAAAGAGCACCAGGTTGGATGTGATCCCGTAGAAGGCCACTCTCTCCAGCATCTCGGACACCAGCACCGCGGCACAGGCCAGGCGGCGGCCGGAGAACACCGAGCCCGGGACCGGGGGAGGCTCGGCGCGGCTGCCCAGCAGCGGGCTCTGCTCATCGGAGTCTTCCATCCCGGAGCTCACCGCGGAGATCCCATGTACCGACACCCGACTACTAAACCCGCAGGAAGCGTCTTGAGCGACGTCACCATCCACACATGACGTGTACACAGCTCCGCCCACTTCTCCTTCCCTCAGCCAATGACTGCGTGCGCTCCCCCTACTCTCCGCACCACAACACATTGCACTCGTGACAGCCGCCACACCTCTGCCATGACGCAGGCGAATACCATTGGCTGATGTCAGTAATACGACCGCTTTTATTGGTTGTTAGTAGCGGCGGTCATGTGATGTTTTTAGGGGGATCCTGAGTGTACACACGGCATCACGTGCTGACGGCAGAGAATGACGTCATAGATGTGATAGGAATAGCTGCTTATACCAGCAGGAGACTGTGTAGTAATGCGGGCACAGGTGTCACAGACATCCGGTACAATCTACACATACACACGATATAAACTGTCTGATCGGGGGAGATTTATCACAAGTGTCTGAGAGCAGAACTGTTCTATGGCAACCCATTAGAGCTCAGCTGTTTTATAAAATGAAAGCTGAGTTCTGATTGGTTGCCAAGAACAATTAAAATAGTTCTGCTCTCAGGCATCTGTGATAAATCTCCCCATTTATACAATGATCCAAGTGTAATTCCCCCAGATGAAGAAGCGTAGACCACAGCTATGCTGGAATCAGGAGAGAGTAAGTACACCTCACACCTGCCCACACCCCAGGAGGTACAACTATTGGGCTAGAGGAAGAGCCCCTTTTTCCTAAACCATAGCAATTGACCCACCCAAAAGCACCGTATATTATCAACTTTACTGATTGCCACTTTGTATAATGTGCCCTTACTGTGGCCAACTCCTCTTAATAATACCCCCTAATGCGACTCAGCAACATATAATGCCCTCTCTATAATTGTATCCTTTCTTTACTTTTGGTCCCCCCCTTTTATGTTGCTATCTCCTGCCTCTCTTCCGATTGTGGCTCCTGTCCTCTTTTCTCTTCATTTCATGGCCCCGTCCTTCATCCCTCTCCTTTGGTGGTCTCTGTCCTCTTTCCCCCTCATATAGTGGCACCCTATCCTTCATCCCATTCATATTGTGGCCTTCTGTCCTCCACCCCCTCATATTGTGTCCTCCATTCCTCTACCCCCTTCATATTGTGGCCTCCTGTCTTCCATCCCCTCATATTGTGGCCTCCTATCCTTCATCCCCTTTATATTGTGTCCTCCTGTCCTCCATCCCCTCATATTGTGGCCTCCTCTCTTTCATCCCCTTCATATTGTGTCCTCCTGTCCTCCACCCCCCCCCCATCATATTGTAGCCTCCTATCTTCCATCCCCCTCATATTGTGGCCTCCTATCTTCCATCACCTTCATATTATGGATGCTGTCCTCCACCCAGGGGCTGACTGGCCATATGGCCAACTAATCTGGGGTCGGTCGAAAAAGAAAAAAACACATACTCACCTTTCCGTTGCTCCCCCGCAGCTCCGCTACTTGATGCAGTCCGGCCTGCAGTGACAGCTCTATGTGCGCCAGCATCGCACAGACTATGACATTGGCAAGCGGGTGACATCATAGTCTGTGCGACGCCAGCACACTGAGCTGTCACTGTCGGCCGGACTGGCATGCTGTATACTCGGTGCTGGCTGTATACTGAAGGCACTGGCTGGTTATATACTGGGGGGCTGGCTGTATACTTGGTGGTCTGGCTGGCTGGCTGTATACTGGGGGCTGGCTGCATATTGAGGGGACTGGCTGGCTATTTAGTGGGGGATTGTCTGGCTGTATACTGGGGAGATTGGCTGGCTATATACTGGGTGGGGCTGGCTGGCTATATACTGGGGGGGGGCGGCTGGCTGGCTATATACTGGGTGGGGCTGGCTGGCTATATACTGGGGGGGCTGGCTGGCTATATACTGGGGGGGCTGGCTATATACAGGGGACTGACTTGCTATATACTGTAGTAGTTATATTCTTGTACATAGGGCGCAGTATTATAGCAGTTATATTCTTGTACATAGAGGGTAGTATTATTGTAGTTATATTTTTGTACATAGGGGCAGTATTATTGTAGTTATATTCTTGTACACTGGGTGCAGTATTATAGTAGTTATACTCTTGTACGTAAGGGCAGTATTATAGAGTTATATTCTTGTACATAGGGATCAGTATTATAGTAGTTATATTCTTGTACATAGGGGGCAGTATTATAGTAGTATTCTTGCAAATAGGGGGCAGTATTATAGCAGTTTTATTCTTGTACATAAAATGCAGTATTATAATAGTTATATTCTTGTACATAAAATACAGTATTATAGTAATTACATAAAATGCAGTATTATAATATATTTTACATAGGGGCAGTATTATAGTAGTTACATTCTTGTTTATCGGAGAAGGTATTGTAGTAGGGTTTTTTTGTGTAAATGTATGTCAGTATTAAGTTGTGTTCTTTTAAAAGAGAAGCTTTATTCCTGTATAAGGGAGTTAGTATGAGGCTTTTTCTCTGTGCTGTACATGATGATTTAGAACATCTATAAACAGTTTGTGTGGAGTTTAGTAACTCCACCCACATCACATGGACATGCCTACTTGTTTGACCGTTTACAGTTTTTTCCCGTTCCACTTTAAATTCCCAGTCTCCCCCTGCCTCAACCCCCTCATATGGTGGTCTCTGTCCTACATCCCGCTCATTTTGTGGCCCCTGTCCTTCATCCCCCTCATATTGTGGCTTCTCTTATCCACCCCCACCCCCCCCAAAAAAAAAATTGTGTCCCTTCCTGTTGCTAGGTGTTTTACAAAAAACCTTTGTTACTTACTTTTCCCTTGTTCCCTCTAAAGCAGTCCTGCATCTTCCATCTCAGAAGCTGACTCAGGAGGGGGCTGCACTGGCTCTGCAGCTATAGGGTGTCGGGACTGGGCCCAGGAAAAGAACAAGACAGACTGGGACAATCATCCAACTGCCTGGGATGGCAGTGAAAAAGCAGTTCTGTTCTGCCAAATCTTTTAACCTATTATGGACAGAGTCCTTTTCCTTTTTTGCGTTTCCATTTTGCACTCCCCACTTTCAAAATTCCATAACTTTTTTATATTTTTGTGTACAGAGCTGTGCTTGTTTTATGCGTGACAAATTTAACTTGCTATTAATGGAATTTAATATGGAATTACAAATACAGTCAACTTGAAAAAAAACACATTTGCACCGGCTCTTACTGCATGCTTCAAATGACACGTTACCTTTATACTTTGAGTCGGTACAATCATGGGGATACCAAATTTTTAATTCTGTTTTAGTACAGGGGGTCACATGAGAAATTAGAATTGGTTTTAGAGGGTTAAACTAATATAATTAAAGGAAATCTACCATTTGTTTTTATGCATTGTGAACCAAACATACCTTGAGAATGCTGTAGCGACACTGATGCAGAAACATATCTTGTTTAATTCCTGAACGGAGTGGGTTTGCTCAAAAACTATTATAACTTTCAGGACCTTGGGAAAGCTGGATGCAGGATGGCTGCCATATAAACGCATTGCTTCCATATACACAAGAGCTGCCTGAACTGTCTAGAAAGGACTACTGAACCTGAGCTGGATGACTCATACACAGCAGCTGGAGGATGGTGCAGCAATTGATTTTCCTGCCTGTCAGGGACAACACAGTGATGACATATTAATGGTTTAGGCTGGGCAGGACAAGGCTGGAGCAGTGCATAGATAGGGTAAAAGGAGAGCCGGGCCAGCCAGGGGAGTGACAAAACGTCATTATCATAATTTTATAATAGTTTTTTTCAGCAAAACCACTCAGTTCAGGGATTAAACAAGATATGTTTCTGCATCAGTGTCGCTACCGCATTCTCAAGGTATGTTTGGTTCATAATGCATAAAAACAAATAGTAGATTTCCTCAATTACCTATATCAGTGATGGTGAACCTTTTAGAAACAGAGTGCCCAAACTGCAACCAAAACCCACTTTTATGTTGCAAAGTGCCAACAAAAAAATATGAGCAGTCCTTACATTTGGATTGAAGCTTCTCTCCTGGGTCCTCTAAAGAAGAAGATTGAGGGGTCCCAAAGCAGGAGCTCCAACGATAATCCATCTCTGCCACATCTTCTCACTCCTCCTGTAGTCTTGGCAGTCAAGTAGGTCTCACCTTAAAATAGCACTGAGTGTGCCGCTTCCTAGGATGTCTTGGACTGCAGGAGGAAACCTTGGTAAATTCTGTGCTGGGTGCCCACAGAAAGGGCTCCGAGTGCCATCTCTGGCACCCGTGCCATAGGTACGCCACCACTAACCTATATACTGTATTCAGTAAATAACCTAGACCTACATAAAAACAACAGTTAATAAAACATTACCATGATTTAATGAAAAATTAAATTAGGACCTAATTACATTATTATTTAATGATGAGATCAAATGTTTCAACAATATCATGGGGGGCAGGTTAGAGATAGTTAGAGGGTCAGATGTGGCTTGCAGGCTAAACAATGCCCAGGTCTGTTTTAGTTGATTTAAAAAATCTTTTTAAATTGAAATAATCTTTTGTACCAAAAAAATAAAATAATAATTTATTTATACTTTGATGTATGGAGCTGTGTAAAGTGTAATTTTTTTTGTTGGATGAGATGACGTTTTCAATGCTTTTTATTCAAATTTATATGTGTTGTAAAATGTGAAATATGTGGCAGTTTGAACTTTTGGGCACAATTTTCCGTTTTGGGATTCAGTGCTGGGAACCATTTATATTTTGATAGATCGGGCATCGTGGGATGCAACGATAACAAACATGTTTATGATTCATTTATTTTTATATGAGTTCTAAGGAAAGGGGGGAATTTAAACTTTTAGACATTTATTACACTAACATTTTTCTACTGTATTTTCAGACCCCCTAGGATACTTGAACCTTAGGTGGTCTAACTGATCCTAACATATACTGCAATACAGTATAAGGGGATTTTCTTACTGATCTATAACAATGTGCCACTGGCTGGGGATTCTCACATAGACTCCCGGCTGTCACAGAAACAGATTGCCGCCCCCTAAAGAGACCATGGGCCGCAAAGATTTGGCCCACAATTTCAATGCCACTGGCTGCTCTGACTGAGGGATAAATGTTTAACATCCGCAGTCAGTGCCATCACCGATGGTTAGTGGTGGGTGTTTGCTGCATTATGCCTGTGAGCCCTCTTCATACACCTGCTGCCACACCATGACATTGGGCAACGGGTGTGACAAGTGGTTATTATTATTTTTTCAAGTACATTACCTCATTCATCATTCCACTCATAGATGTATTCCTCTACTTCCCCCTTCTGAGCTAGGATTAAAATTGGGTTCATAGGAGCCTGGAAAACCCCTAAGAGGCCAGGGCAGGGGTGGGAAAGAAGTGCCAGCTCGGTACTTCTTTTTTTCAGCACTGCACCAACCTGGTTGTCCTCCTTGAACCACTTCCTCTTCCAAGAGATGTCACCTACCTTGTTGTCCCATGGTCTTAGGAGGCCTCTCAGTAGCTGAAACAGATTCCATGCTCACCACCCCTGTCCACTAGGGTCACAAATGACCAGGGAAGGACCTGAGACTTCTATACCTGCTCCCTACACTAGAGCTACCTACCCTGATTCAATGGGTGGGGCTGGGAACCTCTCCAGTTAAAAGTCAGCTTTAGCTATTGTATAGATGGCCTCACTTTTGACTTTATAATCCTTATATTGTACAGAGGAGTTCAAGAATTTTGTAGAAATGAGATTTTTCATGCCTAATGAAGCTCTGCTCCTGCTTCAGTATTTGCACTTTTGGACAAAATACTTTTTAGTGAAGTCGCTGATTTCCTTTAAAGGAGTGGACCAACAAAAGAACTATCCTCTATCCATGAGAGTGTCCATGTGGAAGTGCCAGTCACATCCACAGTGATCAAGAGAATAGGGGGATTGAATGTCACGTGAATTGTCCTGTAAATGACTGGAGTCTAGGTGAGCATGATGGCCTGCATAGAATTACTATGGGAGTTCCAGAATGGCTGTCGCAGAACTCACCTAAAAGCTAGTTTGGCATGTCAACTTGTTTTCCTTTATATATGACCCATGCAGTTGTTTACGTTTCTAGAAAGTTTAACAATACCAACTTAACCTTCTGTCTGGTTCCTGGTTTCAACAGCATCATCAAGGTTTTCCCACTAGGATTTAGGAGAGGAAATAAATGTACCTCTCATTATGCTGCATTGGGACATGACCGCTGGCTCATCACGAGACGTTATCCGCCTTCTTTTCCATAATAGCCTTTTAATGGAGAGATTCTCCTGCAAGAAAAATGTTAGAAATACTTGCCTTATGCCCTAATAATCGTTTTGCTAATTGAAGCATTTACTTTACTCCCGCTGCTTTACTAATGCACTCGGCTGCCATTGACTTTCAGATCTGCTCTCTACACTTGACAGCAGGATGACAAGCAGCTGGCAAGAAGACACACTAAATGGGAGCATTAAGAAAAATTGCAAGATATTTTTCTCTGATTTTACATTTGAAACACATCTTTGTGAATTCAACTGGCTACACCTACGCGTTCGAGTCTAACCCCCTCCATATGTTGTATATTGATTAATGGGAACATACAGTAGAATTCACAGGATTACCTGGGGTTGTAATATACTGTAATAAATGCCTTCCATAGCAATAAATTGACATCAAAATCAGTCAGGGTCCATACTCCAAGCCTGTTGTATTAATCTGTAGGAACATATTTAGGAAGTTTTCTGCCAGTCCAGGATATAATAAAAAATTATTCCATCATCTAGAAGACATTACAAGCAATTGAGTTAGGGCAGTCTATCATCAGTAATCTGATGGTATATGTCCTTTAAAAAAATCTACCAACAAGCACACTGACATACTGGTATACAACCCCATCTGCTCTTCTTTATGTTTCCTATGTCCTTGTTTTTTTCTTTTAAGTCTTTAAAAGTTATGAAAATGAGCCTGAGGGGCATTAACACTTATGGAATTTTAGATTATTATGGAACTACTATACAGGGACAAGTGATGTACTTTATTTCTGTCCACCAATGTGTTGTTTTTATGTCCTAGTGACCATACATGTGTGTCACCGGTGCTCCTGCAACCCATCTCCCAGGTCGCAGGCGCACCCATGCCCCTCTCCGCTGCTCCGGTCCCCTGGCAATCCAATCACCTCGCCTGGATCCAGCGTTGACTCTTCAAGAAATTTAAAGGGCTAGCCACTGGGGCAGATAATTGGGCCAGATAATTGGCGCTGGACTGCCAGCCATTTTAGTTAAATTCCAGCCCCTTCCTGTGTCCCCTGCCAGACCGATGCGGCTAAGCCTTAGAGAAAGCTCCCAAGCAATATTCCTGTGTCTCCTACGTTCCTTGTTTGTTCCTGTGTATCCTGCGTTCCTGCTTCCGTGTGTTCCTGCTCCTGAGTTCCCGTGTCCTGCGTTCCTGTGTTCTTGTTCCCATATGCCTGGATCTCCCGTTGCTGACCCGGATTGGACTTGATGTTGCATCTCTGCCTCCTGCCCTGACCCTGTGTCTTCCGCTAAGGTACATCGACCTCGGCTGACACCACGGGCTAGTCGCACCTGTGGAACGACCTGGTGGTACCCTGCCGCAGCAAGACCATCTCACTATGTGGCGGGCTCTGGTGAAGACCAGGTGCCACTTAGACTCCGGTCCCAGGTGTCGGCTAGTACCACCTCCCGCCGTGGTCTAGAAGATTCACTGATCCGGAATCCTGACAGTAGATCCGGCCATGGATCCTGCCGAGATTCCGCTTCCTGTTCGGGCAGATCTTGCCACCATCGTGGCTCAGCAGACCCGGCAAGAGAGAGCCGGTCACGGCTAATATCGCCACCTTCTCTGCTGAGTTCCGGTCCGTCTTTAAGGAACCAGCCCGGACGTCTTCTGCTGAGACCGCCCTACTGAACTTGTGTCAAGGGGACTCATCTGTCGCTACCCTTTGCCTCTCATCACTGAACTTTTTGATTGCTTTCTGGGTGCCAAAGTTTTCACTAAGCTGATTCTGCGGGGGTCATATAAGCGTTATCCAGCGTTGACTCCGATAACTGGCGCTGGCCGGCCAGTCATTTTAGTTAAATTCCAGCCCCTTCCTGTGTCCCCTGCCAGATCTATGTGCCTAAGCCTTAGAGAAAGCTGCCCAGCGATATTCCTGAATTCCTGTGTCTCCTGCGTTCTTGTGTGTTCCCCTGTATCCTGCGTTCCTGCTCCCATGTGTTCCTGCTCCTGAGTTCCCGTGTCCTGCGTTCCGTGTGCCAGGCTAATTTGCAGAATTTTGAAAGGCTTTTATTTTAAAAAAAACAGGGAATAAAAAGCTAAAAGAAGAGCGGATCTTGCCAGAGAGGGAACACACCAGTATGTCAGTGTGCTTGCTTTATAATACTTGGTGGTAGATCCTTTAAGTCTATAGAACTTATGACAGTAGCCAAGTACCATTGGCAGTGATATAACGCTGAGAGCAGCAACCTTGAACAACTGCTTATACTTGGCATTCTTGCTCGTGTGGTTGTTGAGGTGGTCTCATTGTTATCCTTGTTTAAGGTTCAAAAGAAATAACAGTGCTGATGCGGTGTTCTTCAATGAGATCTAGATATTACGACCTGGGGCTGTGTTACATCGTAGTGCCCAGTAATCAAGATGGAGGATTTATCAAAGAGGGAGAATTTATCAAAAGTTGTGACATTGGGGCTTATTTACTAAGGTCCCCTGGCCGCATTTCTGTCACGTTTTCCGGCGTTTTCAGGGATCGCGCCGGGAATTGAGTTGCATTGGGTCGGATTGTGTCGTAATTGCGTCGGCTTTCATGCGACACTAATCGGGGGGATCCGGTGGTTTTGGACAACGCTCGGGATTTTACATTTAAAATTGTGTTGCATGCCAAGCACTTACATGCACCGGGAAGAAGGTAAACTCTCGCGGACCTGAGGTGGAAAGCGACACATGCAGAATCTCGGGCGCACAATTTTTGTGAATCGGGGCAGCTGTGCAGAATCGTCCAACAACGCACCTCAGGGATCGCGCAGGGACAGGTAAGTAAATGTGCCCCATTGTGTGCCAGCTCTTGATGTTTCCCCCACCCTGCTGAATAAACTTAGACTCTAGCCAATTCAATAACAGGCAGAAGCCTGAGTGTACTTCCCTGCCCTCTTGCCATTGCGGTGGCATAAAGTGTGGGGGGGAGTATTCAACCTATGGTATCTGCACACCTATAATGTGTGGATTTGGAATGTGACATTTCTGCACAGTGTATCTGCAGCATAATACAGTAACTGCGTATGTATTGCCCAGTAAATGTGGTCATTATGAAATATTGTGCTTCTATTAGATTGCTACCGTATAATAATAATACTTTATTATCCCAAACGGGAACTTAAAGTGTCACATCCGCCAGACATCAATTTGACAAAAAACATCACATACATTAAAAAACACATAAAAACACATATACCATAAAACAGAGAGATAGCACAGGTACACGTAAATATACCTTCTTACCGAATTTACAATAAAAAGTTAAATAAATTAATTAAAAATAATCAATTATAACCTTCCCTTTCTAATAGTCATCCATTCTAAGACTAACATATACTACCCCTAAGCACTGTATTTGATAGCACAAGAGCAGCCGGTATAAATGTCTTCTTAAATCTCTCTGACCTACATCGCATAAGAATAAAACGAGAACTAAAACCACTAATCTGAGCCTGCAGCACGTCATGCATAGGATGGTCATTGATATTTCTAATTTTGGCCAGTTTCCCGAGTATCCCACACTGTACCAGTTTCTCCCATCTGTCAAAAGGTGAACCCACTATGGAGGAGGCTTTCTTGATTATCTTATCCATCCTCTGACAATCCCTACTAGAGATACAGTTGCCCCAAGCCGCTATGGCAAATGCAAATGCACTCACCATAATTGTATTATAAAAACCGACAATCATAGTCCTTGGGATGTCAAATGCTCTTAGTCTACGTAAAAAGAATAAATTACTATTAGCACGTTTGCATACCTTGTCGATATGCTCATGCCAGCTTAATTTGTTGTCTATGATCACACCCAAGTATTTGTAGCTACTAACCTGCTCTACTTCTGTCCCTGCTATAGTAAGTAATTTCTGTGTATCGCCCCTTCTTCTCGAGAAATCAATAACTAATTCTTTTGTCTTATTTACATTTAGCACAAGACCGTTTGAGCTGCACCATTCAGTAAAAGTGTTCACTGACTCTCGATATTCACTATCGTCCCCCTCTGTGATACAGCCCACCAATACTGAATCATCCGAGTATTTCTGAAGGAAACAAGCCGGATCATTTTTCCTAAAATCTGAGGTGTACAGAATAAACAGGAAGGGAGCTAGCACAGTACCCTGAGGGGCCCCCGTACTGCACACCACCTCATCAGACCATGTATCACCTAACCTAACCTTCTGTGGTCTTGCACTCAAATAAGTCATCAGCCATTTAATCATGGTCGGTTCTATCTGCATGGCCTTAAGTTTAGACTCCAGCAGTGCAGGAATGATCGTATTAAATGCGCTGCTGAAGTCGAAAAACGTCAGGCGAACCTCTGTTTTAGGGGATTCTAAATGAGCACATACTCTATGTAGCAGATTAATTAATGCATCATCTACTCCCAGCCCACGCCTGTATACTCGAGTATAAGCCGACCCAAGTATAAGCCGAGGCCCCTAATTTTACCACAAAAACCTGGTAAAACCTATATTTTGTTTACTGGAGTATAAGCCGAGTTTGGGTTTTCAGCATATTTTTGTGCTGAAAAATTAGGCTTATACTCGAGTATATAAGGTATATGTCTATATAACCTGATCACCTCTATGCGCCATCTACTGTCCTAAATTGGTAATGCAGGGTTTACTTTTTAACCAATTAAAAGTAGTAATAATAATAATTCCTCTATTCATATAGTGCACACAGATTATGCAACGCTGTACAGAGCTTGCTAAATCAGTCCCTGTCCCCATGGTGCTCACAATCTAATCAAACTAACTTATACTCCCTCTGATCGGAGGTTTCAGAGAGATTTCTCAGAGAGAGAGTTCTCTGAGAGAACTGTGAGACCACAATGTGAGAGGACAGAAGGCCTGCAGACTACCAGCCTGCCGCTGCTGTCTCATCCTCCTCCATCTGTCCTGCAGGACTCTACCTTACAGAGCCTGCCCTAAACTTGCTAATTGGTATGAGAGTATCCCAGACCAATCTCTATGTTGCACAACATATTGCTCCAAACCCCACTTCTTTTTACACACAACCCCACAGGTGGTCCCCTGTCAGTGCAGCAGAGCGGAGAAATATTGGGGCATAGTAATACTTATGGGACTGGTAAAAAATTCCAAAATCAGGACCTATTGGAGCACATTGCAATGAGCAGGATGCTCTTTGAAGCCATCCATACGGTGCCCACCCAAAGATGACCCTAGATCGTTTATATAAGGTCAGGCCCATCATAGAACATTTGACTTCCAAATTTATGGAAGTCCCTAGTACATTTCAGTTCTGCCAGTACCTGCCAAACAAGAGCAAGGTATGGCATGAAGATGTATAAGCTGTTTGAGAGTATATGAAGGGAAGGACTAAAGAATAGTCCTATGACTCGGTGGTGTTGCGGCCTTGTGATGTCATAGTGTATGCGCTACACACTATGACATCATGCGGCCATGACACCGCTGCGTGGAAAAGATGCGTCTGGGCTGGAAGGAGAAGACAGAGCCGTGAGGAGAAGACGGAATCGTGGGCCGGGGAGAGGAAGCCAGAAGGTGAGTTTACATTTTTTTCTTTCAAGAGAGCCTGCTGTGGACTTTACATTAAAAGGGGACATCTGGGGTGGACATTTTATTAAAGGGGGCCATCAAGGGTGGACATTTCAGTAGAGGGGACATCTGCTGTGGAAATTTAGTTAAAGAGGGCAACTAGGGTAGACATTTCATTAAAGGGGGGCATCTGCTGTGGAATTTCATTAAAGGGGCATCTTCTGTGGACATTTCATTAAAAGGGGGCGTCTGGGGTGGACATTTCTGTAAAGGAGAGCTCTGCAGTGGACATTTCTGTAAAGTTGGGCTCTGCTGTGGACATTTCTGTAAAGGGGACATCTGCTGTGGAATTTTCAGTAATGAGGTGCGGCTGCTGGACATGTTATTAGAGTAGCGGCTCGTACCCCAGGGCTTATATTCCAGTCAATAACGTTTCCTAGTTTTTCTTTTGTGGTAAAATTAGGAGCCTTGGCTTATACACAAGTGTTTGCTGTATGAGGGAGAGTTCAGCTGCAGGTTGCACAGAGTCCGGGCCAGGCAGGGGAAGCATTACAAATCTCCTACACTCTCTGGGAGATCTGGATGGTAGTCAGGGTGGAGGGTTTCATGAGGGAATGTGATTGACTTTCCTAAATAGACGGGTGATAAGAGCACAATTGAAGTTCATAATTAAATAACTATAATGAACAATACGAGATAAAGGACGTACAGAAGTAATTAAGTTCTAACATCTGGGTACATGTTGGTTTGGACACTGATGGGGGTGGAGACTAGTTGTGTGAGCAGCAGGGGCCCATGGAACAATTAATCCGACCCTGTTCCCAGTACACAGCATGGTACTATGGTACCATCACCAATACATGCACATGCTATATATCTACCTCTAACACATAGTCCCCACTCTATGTACATCCTCCATAAATATATAATAGGTGTACACTGTTTGTACACATCCTCTGTATATACCCTCTCATATCCCCGTCTGTATACACGCACAGCCTCCCCTCCCCATGTATGTACAGTAGCAGTCTGTGTAGGAACGTGGCCTGCGCTGCACTGTTCCTGGGGGGGACATTTCATCGCAGGACTGTGTCCATCTGTACGGATACGGACGAGGTGTGATCGGGCTGCAGGTGATCGCCGTGTGTCCGCACTCCTCCCCTGGGTGTGGGTCATGTCTGGGCTACTGATCCGGGTGTACGGCAGCAGGTAGCTGTGAGCTGGCCGCCATGAGAATCCTCTTTCTCGCCTGTCTGAGAGCAAACACCGGTAACTCCACCACTGCCCAGAGGATCAGGTGGGTGACAGCTCGTGCTGTGCTGGGGGCACTGGTGCCAGCCACCGCTGTGCCTACAGAAGTAAGGCGCTGTTCACACGTCACATAAACACTGCAGGTTTTCAGGAGGAAAATGTGTCACTTCACAGCAGCAGTAAAGCAGGTGTGCAGAATAAGATCAGTACAGGCTGCAGAGTCCATCTCTCTTAGTGAAAATTGTGCATCAGACCAACTCCTGTGTGTATGGATTGTCAGGACCTCAATAAAAGTCGTGACCCCTTCTCCATAGCCAGGCTCAACGGAGAGCTCCCAACAGACATAGCTGAGATTACCCGCCCTGGCGCTCTCATAGATGTAACCGGAGACTGGCGCCCTATAGGGGTAGGGGACAACAATACAACTTGGGCCAATTCCTTTAACACCAACTAGAACATGTCCTTTTAAGGGGGGTAATAACATACACAATGAAGGGAGGCAAGTTTATTAATCCTTTGTGGCGCCAGTGATGCAATTCAGGACTCCATGCCAATGTAAACGATGCAGAAGTTTGCTGCCTGTGTTTAGCTATCCCACTGACCGCAGCTTTTATTAAAAGTTAATAAATGTGTGAGCTGAGACTTGTGAGTTGCACAGATCTGTACCATGGCAGAGCTGGCACTGAGGGTTCTTAAGACATGGTCACTTCTGGGTTTTCCTGAATGCCAGGCCAATTGCATAGAATGTTATATCAGAGTTTTGATATTCCAGATAAAATGGCGCATCCAGGAGCCAGAGCCCTTTCAGTCATTTTTTTTAAATCGCACATGGCACAAAAAGAAATACTAAAAGTGGTCACAAAGCTTTCTCAATCCCAAGGCTGTACAAATGAAAATGGCATTTGTAATACAAAAAAACCCTCACACAGCAAATTTAATAAAACTTTGAAAGAAATGCAAAAAACAATTTGTTGTCGCTGTACCCAGCTGGAAGTCCTCTGCGTACAAAAGACAACAATGGAAGTGAAGTCCTATGAAAAATGGAAGTGACTTCTCATGGTTTATGCTCAGCTGGAGTTTAAGAACTGTACCAGTCTCCCCTTCAGTTTCTAAAAGTAGGAAGTACAGATGAGAGTATGTTAATTTAAAGGGTTGTTATCCAGTAGTACTTTGTCTCCAGGCTTTCCTCTCCATATAGGGGATAAGTTACACACTGCTGTGTGCCACATCTGGGGAATGATTGTCCTATTGCGACTTGCTGCTGCTCCATTCACTTTGATGGAGCTGTGATGGGTCACCATCCAGCAGAGGTACCTTGAGACCCCATTCAGTGGATTTCTGATGGCTTGGCCTCTGGATTCCTTGTGGATAGAGGATACAGGGACTGCTGTTTTAGATTGAGTTAGTACCTATCTATTCTTGTGAGGCTGAGTTTTCATGTGACGACCAGGGTCAGTAGCCTGGCACCGTGCGATAGACCCACAGCCTTAACAGGCTTTTGGCTATGCTACACCATGCCTACAGCTAGCTTTGCCAAGCTAACTAAAGCAGCTGAGTTTTCTGAGAAGTACAGCATTGGGGTGTCCTAGTGTGTAGGGTTTGGGTGTAAGGCTTTCCTTTTACATTAGGACTTTGCCTGCTGTATTTCATTATAATGCCATATACTATGTAACAGAAATATCCTCATGCAGGCACTGCTACTGGCCCTCATAATTGTGTATTTAGTTGTTTGCTGAGCCTTATCAGTACACTGAATGTTTGTGTAACTGGTTTGGCGATCCATGTCAGCTGTTACTGTATATTCATGTCAGCCGGTAACTTCCCCTTTCATACGGCAGCTGGAAAGTGCTTTCTTGTCACATATTACTCCCTATAAGGGCCTCATATGACTCTACACTGGGCAATCCTTTATTTTACAATAAGCTGCTCAGATACTATTGAGATGCTGCTATTTGTAGAGCTGTCATTTCCCTGTATTATCAGGACATGTGCCACTACGTGTGACTGCTCCTAGGAAATAATTGAGATGGGGACTCTCTTTCTTAGGCTTATGAAAGGGGAACTCCACTTTTAACTTGTATAACTGGCCGCAGTTTAGTGGAGATCCTGGACCTGAAAATATGGCAGCACCTTCTTTACCCATAGAGTTATCATAGCAGACAGGGCTAGTCATGTGCTATTCCCCATGCATGGGGAGGGATGGGGGGTTGACAGGTTTTTCTATAGGGAGGTATATATTCAGATGAACTCTCTCCCAGAAAAAAAGAAAGCTGTCTATGTAATGTCACCTAGTACAAGAAACTGCCCTATAGGAATTGTTTGCTAGTTTATAGGAGGTATCCTGACCTTTCTGGTTAGGGAAGTAGTAGTGGATGAGTGGTGTGTGACATGGTCCATGAGCTGTTATACATTATAGTGGGAGCTTGAAGAACACAGAAGTGTATAAAGGCTATGCTTGTTGAAAACTCCTTGACTGTTATGCAGTCATTTTGGAGATGGCTCTTGGTTTGGCTTTTGTTCTGTGAGAGATATGATATTTCTCTCCAGACGCCATCTTGTCCACTGTTATCCATTTTATGATTCAGCCGCCATCGACGACTGAGGAGTCTTCGGAGCCTTCTTCTCGGTATATTTTGTAGCTGGGATAGTGATAACATTCTGTTTAGTGTTTTTCCAAAAGAAACAATATATAAAGATCATTTCGGAAAATAGCTTAAAGAGGAGGTTCTGTTATATTCAAGCTAACCTAAAGCATTTCAGTATTGAACTTTTCACCCCCCTATGCAGAATATTTCTGCTTTTCTATATACACAACTGCGCTTTAGGAATAAAGGGTAATTTGAGTGCAGCTTATGCCCAGGAGTCTGTGTCTTTTCTGTGCTACGTATCCCAGTGCTGGGAAAAAAGCCCTGGATAAAAATCTCTAACAATTCTTAGTTATGTTACCAGACATTGACAGTAATCAAGATAATTCCACTAAGTGGAACCAAACACAGGCCTCTCTACCCTGGAAATAATCTTTTATAACTACGGTAAAGCCCTGTGGTTGGCAGACCAATGATATCATGGTACATTTGCAGGCTGATCTTGGTCCCCAATGGAAAATGATGTAGTAGAGCATTGAATAGCAAGGTCTTGGGCTCTGTTCACACTTACAGATATTATGTTTCACAATGAGAACAGTTCAGTTTGTGACTCTATTCTTGTGGGCAAAATGACAGAAACCAGAATTGTATCAGGCCATATTATTAGTCAGTCCCATGTGTCATGCTGTCCACGGTGGCGTATAAGATATCCACTTGCTAAATGTGTAAATACTTGGGCTTCATATTGTCTTATGGTGGGGGCCTTTTTATGAAAAGGTAATGTTTGGAATGGTTAATGGTATACTGGTGAGTGACATGTTTCCTACATGCATTACTAGAATGGAGGTCGGACAGGGACTGGTCTATTTTGTAAGTGTAATTCCAGACAAAGGTATTTTTTGGTCACTGTCAATTAGATTTAAAGGGAACCTGTCACCAGGAGACCCATTTTTAGCACTCCCCCAGTCCCCACAGAGCATAGTACATACACTGCCAAAGTGTTTTTGTATTAAAAATTGGTTTTGCAGAATAAAAGATATGTTATATTGTACCTTTCATTAGCATCTGCTGTGTGACTAGGCAGTTGCCTTTTGGGAGGATCTGGAAAGGAGCATTTTCCCCCCACCCTTGGAGAACAGCTTCTCTATGTGACCTTTTCAAATATATGAAAACACCCATCACTTGGCTTAGCCATGCCCCCTGCTCCTCTACAGCCAATCTCGAGTGTGGGGAGTTATTCACATATTTGAAAAGGTCACATGTTTCCCAAGGGTGGGGGGGGGGACTGCTCCTTTCCAGACCCTCCCAATAGGCAACTGCCTAGTCACACAGCAGATGCTAATGAAAGGTACAATATAACATATCTTTTTTTCTGTAAAACCAATTTTTTATACAAAAACACTTTGGCAGTGTATGTACTATGCACTGTGGGGACTGGGAGAGTGCTAAAAATGGGTCTCCTGGTGACAGGTTCCCTTTAAACAATTTTGGGTTGACATGGGAACAAGGATGAACAAATAAGCTTCATTGCAGACACCTTACTGTTAATCATTTCAGGGTGCGTTCAAACATTCAGTTTTTCAGATGCAGTTTTCTAAGCCAAATGCTGGTGTGGATCATAATGGGTGAGGATTATCATTGAGAGCTGCTACTCCTTCTCTCTTTTCGCTCCACTTTTGGTTTGGACATCGGAAACTGCATCTGAAAATCTGAATGTGTGAATCCACCCTCAATCTGGGACTAAATTAGTAAATTACAGTATCAAAATATTTCCCCCCGAAGTCTGTCCGTAACGAGGGGTCATCTGTATATCGTTTGACATTAATTTGTGGACTGCCCGTTTCCTTTTTATCCCTAATTCTCAATTGAATCATTTGGGTTGACAATCCTGTATACTGTGGGTTAAATCGTAGTTATTAATGAGAGGTAAGAGAGCTTCTTACTATTCTTAGACTCAGACTCATAAATAGCGCAGCTCCTGACAAGTGGAGTGACAAGTGGCCCTGTAACCGTCAATTATTCTTGATGTGATGTTACTGCATAGGTCTTTACGTCTCTGTCCTTTATGCTTCAGTCTGTACGGGTCAATTCTGTTGAAGCAGAAGTTCATCTCTAATGAATTGTACAAGGAGTATTTCCCTGATCATATGTCATAGTCAGACTCCGCAGGATAGATGTATCTATACGGCAGGGATACTGGGGTGATTGAAGTCATGGCCTTTCAGCCCTTCAGTACATCTAAATGCATTCAACCTCTGTTCAGGGTACAGTCTGTGTGGGGTTTATCTGACATGTGTTGCTTATAGCCTTTTTTATGAAAAAGTTTATCATCTATGAATATTCTATAATTACTGGGGTCTATGCACTGAGCCCCTGCTGATCAGGAAACCGGTTGTCAGCCTTCTGCACTACCACTTCATTCAGTATCCTTAAACATGACTGATACGTGATGTATTTCGTGGGTCAACCCTGAAATTGGCTGTTTTTTTTCAACAGTTGTTTTCTTGTTTTAATTTGCCTAAAATTGCCTTACAGAAGAATTTGGCTAAAAAGGATACCCCACGCAGGGAGCTACTTAAATTGTTTGGGAAAACCGTCATTACACAGTAAATCAAATATAAACAGGCAAGGGGCATATTGCAGGGAAGGGGATACGGGGAGGGTAGATGTTGTCAGAATTTTGCAGAATCCTCACAGAAGTAAGCCTGATAAAACATGGACATATCAGATTCAGGAGGAGTGAGCCAAGTGGAGGACTGAGTAACTGCTAGGGAGACAATACTGATTCTCTTTCAAGTATTGGAGAGCCTTGTGAGGTTAGCCCTCCAGATCCAGATCCCCTCACATAGCAGGTAAGTGTCTGATCTAGTTGCTTCAATTATTTCAAAGAGCAATATAAGGTTAACTCTGTTTTTTGACAGCTGTGAAAAACAAGGTGTTTTCGATTTAGCAGCTATATGGATCCGAGCAGCTCACGCAATAAATTGTATTAACCAGTGTTCTTTATTGGGGCATAGAGCGGCTAAACATGGAGCAGATAAGGGATTTCACATTGTTCCAGAGGGTTTCAACTATGGGACTGTGCCACCAAGAGCCACCTAGAGCATCACAACCCCAGAGGCCACGATCAGATAAATGTGGGTAGATATTAGCCAGTTGTGTAGAAACATAATAAACTCTGTGTAACAATCTAAGAGATGTTGCAGTTAGGGTGACTTGTTGGCTTCCCTTCGCCAGGGTTGTACAGCAATGTCTCCAGTGCTCTAAAGAGAGCTTAAAACAAGGTCAGCTTCCTCTTGTGCAATAAAGTGTCATTTGACCTCGGCATTAAGTATGGAGTACAGACTGAAAGGGTCATTAAGGGTCATTGAGACTGTACGTGATTCTGAGGTCGTACCTGAGGAGATGGATTAAACAAAATGTAACAGTTTTCTAAGGTGAAAATATTCAGGGGTGGGCACCTCAAATTTAGTAACTACTTCTGCAAAGGACAAAGGTTTCCCCCCCAAAGTCAAATGCCTCAGTCGGAATACACACTTAGCTGACGACCACCTAATGGTTCCCGGTTCGTGGCCTGAGATGAAGGCAGGGTTACGGATTACCGACAACCGCAGTGAGAGGATTGTAGGTTGTATTGGAACCTAAGTGTGCGCCGTAGTTTTAAAGAGTGTGATGTAAATGGAGATTTAGTACCAGGTAGCAGTCCTGTCGACCAAAATAGTCCTGGAAGTGCTGAGGGACGTGTCCGTTGTGATTCTAAGGAGATCCATCTGGGTGCGTTCTTGGTAGCTGAGGTAGCAAATTCTGCAGCCTTTGATTTTGGGTGTGTCCTTGGTAGCTGAGGTAACAAATTCAGCACCTTTGATTTTATATTATATTCTATTTGGTTTTAACTATCTAAAGTGGATTTTTCTGGAAGATTGGCTCTTAGTATTTGGCATTCCTTGGAATGCTTATTAGCGCCCCACTAACTCTCTTATTTTGTTCTTTTAACTCATTACTTTAGTCCCAGGCTGCAATTATAAGCTGGAAGGTGTCGATGATGAAGTTTTATTGAGAATCCTTTAAGGCAAACATTTTTGAAAATCCAATTGTTTCTGGGATAAAATTGTTTTTTTTTCTGGAGCTACAATTATCAAATATGCCAGATCCAACTTCCGGTGCAAACAAATTCGCCTTCAGAACAGACCTAAAGCACCTACGTAATCTGGGGACTGCCTGTAAGACTGTTGAGCCTGACTCTGCACTGGTCTATTTTTATGCATCTCCATTAGTGCGTTTACATTGTATAAACATTGAGGTTACTTAAATGAAACGTTAACACAATGTAATTGGGCACATCTCCTCTCCTCAGCTGTTGAATTGTGTTTTGAAACACAATGTAAATGCCACGTGTGAACACAGCCTTAAACTGAACTAACAGGGTGGAGGCTGCTAAGCCAGCAGATTTGGCTTTATGCTTTTAGGGTCTAGGACCCTCAGTTTCAATGGGTTTTGAAATACTGGAAAAAAAAATCTGGAAAGCCTGGTTCCCATATCGCTCTGGAACTTAAAGTCTTTGGTGCCTGTGCCCAGCTGTAAGTTGTGATAAAGACGGAAGTATGAGAGGGATGCAGGAAGAGCCAGAGGCAAGTATCTACACTACCACTGAAAAGTTTGGGGTCACACAGACAATTTTGTGTATTTCATGAAAAATGATGCTTTTTTCTTTTCAAATGAGTTGTAAAATGAATAGAAAATATAATCCAGACGTCTAGACATTGGGAAGGCTTGAAATATTTTTTTGTCACTTGAAATAATAATTTCCTCCTTCAGACTTTGCTTTTATCAGAGAATACTCCCTTTGCTCTAATTCCAGTATTGCAGGCCTTTGGCAATCTAGCTGTTAATTTGCTGAGGTAATCTGGAGAAATTTCACCCCATGCTTCCAGAAGCCTTTCCCACAAGTTGGATTGGCGGGCACTTTTTTTGTACCATACGGTCTAGCTGCTCCCACAACAGCTCAATGGGGTTGAGCTCTGGTGACTGGGCTGCTACTCCATTACAGAGAGAAACCAGCTGCCAGCTTCTTCCCTAAATAGTTTATGCATAATTTGGAGGTGATTCGGATCATTGTCCTGTTCTAGGATGAAATTGCCCCAAATGAAGGTCTGTCCACAAGTTATGCCATGTCGTTGCAAAGTGGAGTGATTGCCTTCCTTATTCAAAATCCCATTGACCTTGTACAAATCTCCCACTTTACCAGCACCGAAGCATTGTTTCATTTGTTCTGCATCTCACAAATTTTATGTGTGTATAAAACATGTGTGATCCAAACACCTCAAATTTTGATTTGTCTGTCTATAACACTTTTTCCCCTCTGTCCCCTCTTTCCAATATTAACCTTTTCCTTTTATTAGCCAGTCTCAGATATGTTTTTTTTTTTTGCCACTCTTTAAAGGCCAGCATCCTGGAGTCGCCTCTGCACTGTATACACTGGGGCTTATTTACTAAGGGTCCGTGTATCGCATTTCCGTCAGACTTCCCGAAGTTTTCGGGTTTCGCATGGCTGGGACAGGTATTTAGAAAGTAATTGTGTTGCACGCGATCGGATTTTGGCGCAGCTTTCATGTGACAGAAATCAGGGACAGGCTGTTGGACGATCCGACTGATTCGGACTGAGCGTGGGATTTAACATTTAAATTGTGTTGCAAGCACAAGCACTTACATACACCGGGAAGAAGATGGTGAACTTCGGCGGACCTGATCGGGGAAGCCACAAATGCAGGATATCGGGTGCACCATGTTAGTGAATCGTTGCACAGTGCATTCCGGTCGGACAATGCACATCGGGGAACGCGCCAGGGACGTGTATGTAAATGTGCCCCACAGAGTTGACACCAGCGCTTGGCGGATTCTATTTAATGAAGCTGCCAGTTGAGGACCAGGGAGGTTTTGGTTTCTCAAACCAGACACATTAATGTACTGTGTCTTGTTGCTTAGTTGTGAAGCGGGGCCTCCCACTTCTCTTTCTACTCTGGTTAGAGCCTGTTTGTGTTCTCTTCTGAAGGGAGTAGTACACACTGTTCTAGAAAATCTTCAGTTGTTTTGGCAATTTGTTGGATGGCCTTCATTTCAACAAGAATACTGTAGTGTTTCACATGAAAGTTCTTTTTTTCTGGCAATTATGAGAGTTCCATAGAATAAACAAATGTAATGCTCCAGATTCTCAACCAGCTCAAAACAAGGTCCGTTTTATAGCTTCTCTAATCAGCCAAATTTTTTTTCAGCTCTGCTAGCATACTAGCAAGAGTTTATTAAACATCCATTAGCTTTTTACACAGTTGGCAAACACAATGAACCGTTAAACCGCTGGAGCGGTGGTTGTTGGAAATGGGTCTATATATACCTATGTAGAAAAAACAGATGTTTGCTGCTAGAATAGTCATTTACCACATTAACAATGTATAGAGTGTATTTATGATTCATTTATTGTTCGCTTCATTGAAAGAAAATGTTCTTTTCTTTCAAAAATAAGGACATTCTAAGTGACCCCAAAGTTTTGAGCGGTAGTGTAAGTGCACCCGCATGCTTATATCAATTGTAGCGAGGTTTCCCTCCTCTGTCACGGTGCAGAAAGACATGGTTGCTCACCGCACCATGATTTTGCATAGAATGCCGCAGTTTGTCAGGCTGTTTTGTACCAATATAATAGAGAATATATATGCAAATAGAGGGCTCTCTTACAGATTTTGCATAGGGCCCTGGAGTTATAAGTTGTTCCACTGTGTTAATATATTGTAGGGTTGGCTCCTGATATTCTGTGCACAAACGTTTTTGACCTAAGGTTAAATTGTGTTTTCCCCACAAAATCCAGGAGCCACCTTGAGGCCGCAGGCCATGAATGTGAACTCCGAGATGCATCTGCAGTGCAGAGCCCTGTGGAGGTAGCAAACCTCATATCTGAACGGAAGTTTGATGCTGGACTGGCGATTCACGTTTTCAAAGCTGGAAGATTTTTACTTGGTAACTATTTCTTTATGTAGCATTCTTACTGGTTATTATGTGACTGTAATCTTCCTTTTCAAAGCAGCTCTCATCTTTGCTGTCTGTCTTTGAGTTTGTAATGGACTTTCTGGTGTGCTCTGATAAGATATATTACAACCACTGGGATGCGACACAAGACTAGGCTGTGGAGCATCCGGTCCCGTGCCAGGACTTGCTTTCCCTTGCAGCTGTCTTCAATTCCTTTACTAAATTTCTAATATTTGTTGGTTGTATTTCTTTTTTCAGATAACGGTATACCTTTTGGGGTAATCTTTGGTGGAACAGATATAAATGAAGATGTAAAGAATGAGGAAAAATTTTGGGTAATGGGAACCGTGCTTGAAGAGGCCAGGTATGCTCGCTTAGATTCAGAATACACATATCATAAATGTTTCCTAGAGTCACATGTAATATCTAAGACATCAGGTTGTGGGTGGTAACGGGTTAATTCCCCAGGACACATGAAATGTCTGAGCGCATCACAGCTTCCTCTTATTTAATGAATCACATTCTCTTACAAATCATTTCCACTTCTTCTTTTGATATTTCAGGTAACATTGTTCATCTATCTGCTAATAGCAATGTCCCATTGTTTTATGGGCTCTGTTTTTCCAGCTTTAAAAGACAACCCCCTTATTGGGGTAGTAAGATCACAGAGATGCCAAACTTACTTATTTTTGTATTGCTACAGAATAACACCAGTAACTCTTAATATAATTGGTTGTATGGAACTGTGTACTTTTGCAGGGCTAGCTATCATTTTAATTATTACCATTTTTAAATGACCTTTTATAAATTTTTTTTCATATTTTTATTGGTAGCAAAATGACAATTATTCCATTTCTTACTGTTATGGTCTTGGTTTGCCATGTAGATCCCAGCTTGCCTGGCTAGCCTGCCTGTCAGTGTATAATACATTGCAATATAGAGGTATTATACATGGACAAATGATTGCATGTGGCCATCAAATGTAAAAAAAAAAAAAAAAAAATCAGTTTATTTCTCTATATAATATAAAATGCATTTTTAATGTAAAAATAATGCACATAATTCATTAAGTCTTGTATTTTGAACGAGCCGTCCTCTTAGTAAACTCTGCCAGTTAAGACCTGGAGACCAGGACTGGACTGGCAGAGGTTTTTTTTTTTTTGGTATATTCTCCACTGGTACTCCAGTTATAGTAAATCTTGTGGGCAGGGTGTTCCCGCCCTGTTCCCTTGGCAGGGAGGGGGAGATGTCCCCCAACCTGTAGCTGTTGAGATTTTTTTGTCAATGATGTAAAAAAAATTGCATAAAAGTGGTGCAAGATTTTTATGCATTCATAAAAAAAAAAATAAAAATAAAAAGCAATCAAAAAGTAATACATAGAAAAAATGTAAAAATTACATATTTAGAAATAATTAAAAAAACTGATTAAACAAGTCCGCATACAGATCCTTCTGTGTGAAATAAAAATGCTGTGACCAAAACTCGAAACAAATTTTATCTAGTAGATCAATGTACTACTTTTTTTAAAAATTACATTTTTTTTTTTTTTTTTAAATTTACGGGCTTGTTGCTTAGGCTGCAATAAGTGAGATGCTTTACAGAGGCCTCATGACCCTAAGTGGTAATAGACTGGATCCAGCCCATTTATGGGACTATGGGAGGATTTTGTAGAAGTGATCTGTGTCGGGAGGGAGCATATGAGTTGTGATCTATTGTCAGCGCTGGATGTAATGAACGTGATAACTTCTCCTCCTACTACTACAGAATTAACATGTGTCAGTCTATTATTAAATCCGGTGTTTAATCTTACATCCGGTGTTTAATCTTACTTTGTATGAAAACAGAAAAAGTGCAAACAGTAATAAAGAGGTAGTTCTTGCAGGACCTGAAAGTGATCCCAGAACTGGTCACTGGTACACGCCGAACTTGCGTTATCCTGTGTAAATGAGGAACTGAAAGTGATGTAACTTTAAAGGGGACACCCCTCTCCATTTCTGAGGTGAAGAATAGTGCAGAAAGTCTGAAATTGTTTTAACCGTTTAATTTCTGGGGCTTTCACAATTTAAACATTTACAAATAATGACTTTTATAAAACAGAAAAAAAACATTTTTACATTCCCAATTCCTTATTTGGAAGCAAGTACCAAACACAATTTGAACTTTATGCTTGTGGAAGCTTTCATGTATTTGGCTAAAAGTATGACCCAATCAGAAGTCCTCCGAAAACCCAAGCATAAAGTTGCACAAGGTTTCAAAAGTTTTGAACATTTTAATGCAAGTTACTACAGATCATTTAACATTTTAAAAGGACACCTGTCATCAGGTGTCTGTCACCATTCTTGTCCCCTGTTGGAGCAGCTCACAAGGATTCTATCCCTGCCTTTATCTAGTCAATTCATACATTAATCATTATAAAATCATATTTTCTTTATTATGTAAATTATGCTGGTCAGAGGCAGTGATGTCACCCCTGTCACCCCTCCCCTCTCCTCCCCCAGCTCATGTCTGTGTGTAATGTATAGTAAAGCATTTCTAGTGTCTGTGCTTTACCTGCTGACATGCTCTCCCTCCTAGAGGGAGACACAGACATCAGCTATACAAGTGCCTGACATCTTCTGCTATAACATGGCTGCCTGGAGCTGTTGTATCTCTCCTATACACACACAGGCTGCAGGGGGTGCCAGCACCAGGAAGCACATGGAGGAGCCATTACACCATTACACAGACTGTCAATCAAGTACTGGGTGCCACTCATGAATAAGCTGGACAGCTTGAATATGATAATGACTCATTGGACATTTCACAGGTCATTTGCATACAGCTTTAGGACTTCATTGCTTAGGTTTACAGGCATGTAGAGGGACATGAAGTGATGGAGGCAATGCTTTGTAATGGTAGTTTATGAAAATATATTTAGTTTAGGGGGTTAATTTACCTGACGGTTCTCTTTAATACAAAGCTGAACTTGTCAGCAGGCCCCGATCACTACAGACCAAAGGTCACCATGAAGTTTGCACTGGTGTCACTGGGGAAGTGCTCCACATATTGTCCTTGTTAAGTGACTTCCACATTCTGACCACTATATGAAATAAATGTGTGCACTGTGTTATCTTAGCTGCCCAATGCAGTTGGGATGCTGTGAGAGTGACAACACAGCACAGTGGCTGAGTGGGTAGCACTACTGCCTTGCAGCACTGGGGTCCTGGGTTCGAATCCCACCCAGGTCAACATCTGCAAAGAGTTTGTATGTTCTCTTCGTGTTTGCGTGGGTTTCCTCCGGGTACTCCGGTTTGCTCCCACACTCCAAAACATACCAGTAGGTTGTTTAGATTGTGAGCCCCATGGGGACAGGGACCAATTTGACATGCTTTATGCAGCGCTGCGTAATCTGTGTGCGTTATATAAATAAAGAATTATTATTATTATTATTTATACACTACAAAGCCTGTGTGCATCCATACTGCAAAGACATGCATGAACACTTTATGGTGTATAGCAGTAGGGGGTATGAATCCTGCCTTTAATCCATTATGGATGTAATTAATCTGTTATGATTGACTGGTGACCGTTTTCTTTTTCCTTTTTGGATAGAAAAAACAAAAAAACCCAAATTAAAATAACAGCTTTCTGCTGGTAAAGAGGTAACGTAAGTTTATGTGTCCTTGTCTAATCTGGTAGATGCAATGTACACAGCTGTGTCTGCATTACAGGTATCTATAAGCATCTGCGGCAACAGGATCAGCAAATAACTAAAAACTAGAGTGAAACACTCAGCCCCCCCCCCCCCAATCTTTTCCACGTAAAAATCATATGTGTTCTGTTGCTTGAATTGATGGTGCTCCACCTAGTGACCAACAGTGGTATAAATCAAATAAATGATTCTTGAAATGGGGTATTCCATGAATAAGCATAATTCATAATACAAATGGTTCCTTAAAATATAGGCTATTATGTAATTATTGTTTTTTAAAAATTTTACTCCCCTTAGCAGAAAACTGCTGTTGACAAAGACTGTAATAAGGAATTTTGATGCTACTGGCCCTTTAATCAGTCCATTGATTTCCTCCACACGGAGCAGACACAGGACAGAAGATGGCTGCTGGTCACATGTCCACATCACCTGCCTGGGCAGGTCATGTGATCACCAGTTTGGCTGTAGTCTATTGGTTTTAGTGCATCCTGAATGGCCAGTGTTGTGGTGAGACGTCATCCGTGCAGTGAGTAATGTGCAGTGATGGCAGTTACACACATCATTACTATGGTGACAGTGCAAGAAAGTCTGTTGGATCATCACTGGGAGCAGAACATAAGAGGGAGAAGGTGTTACTAAGAACTGAAGGATCATGGGACTTGTAGTTTCCAGTGGCGGCCATCTTGGTGATAACTCCGCCTACTTTAGAAAGACCATACCATTTTGTGAAACATAAAATCTATTAAAGCTCCATTTGTCACTAGTGACATTTAAGTTTTGTTGTATTCATTCATTTATAGCATTATGGGATGTTCATATTCCCGGAATACCCCTTTTAAAGGAATTTTTTTTTACAGGAAACAATCTTTATTCTGGGGGAAAAAAGTTTTAAAATTGGTCTCAGGCGCTCCAGCGTGTTGCTGCCAGGACACTCGGCCCCCTGGCTTTGCATAATCATGCTCCTGTGTGCATACGCACCTTCTCCTCCCTCTTCGGCAGCCAGCTGCATAACATTGCTATAGAACAGTGATGGCTAACCTTTTAGAGCCTGAGTGCCCAAACTTCAACCAAAAGCCACTTATTTATTGCAAAGTGTCAGCACAGCAATTTAAGCAGTAATTTATTTCTTCTTGTTCTTTGACAACTTTCAAGTGTTCAGCCTCCTAAAGACACCAACGCAGTTGAAAGGAGGAGGGAAAATTCGCCTATCATTGTAGGAAGATTCTGCAGGAAGATTCTTTGAGTCCTATCTGGTGAACTAATCCAACATCCATAGAAAGAGAAAGCGGCACTCACCGATCACAAGCAGGAGAACTTTATTGAGGAAGGAATGAGGACAGGGTGCGCGTAGTCCTGGCAACGAGACACAAACATGAAAACACACAGTATCATGGGTGCCGGCACGGGCACAAAACAGGTACATGAGAGCTTGTACTTCAAAGCAATCAGAGTCACTATTTAACCTTTTTAAATGGAGAAACTGACTGAAAGGTAACCCTTCCTTGGTATGGTGTGGGTGATAGCTGCCAAAATGTAATAAGGCGTTAGTAGCTGTAGGCTTTCTGAAGGTGGTGGTGGTAAGTCTATCATCACTCACTACTACCTGAACCTCAAGGAATTCTAATGTTTTACCCTCAAGTACAGCGGTGAACTGCATATTCATAGTGTTCTGCTCATTCAGAAAGGAAACAAAATTAAGAAATTCGTTCTCGGTGCCTGCCCACACCATGAAAATGTCATCCACATACCGAAAAAAAGTTACAATATGTTTGACGAACGGGTGCCGAGTAGAAAAAATATATTTATTCTCGAACACGGGCAAAAAAATATTTGCAAATGTGCACGCAACAGGCGTTCCCATTGCCGTGCCGGTATTTTGAATGAACAGTGAAGCCTGGACGAGCACCCCGCAGCAGTACTGTTTTGTTTGCCGGTCCCAATGTGTGGCTGTGACTGTCGGACTTGGACTTTGTTCTGTGTCTGTGTTCAGGTGGTGCCAGTCCCTCTATCTCCTCTGGTGTCTACTGTCTGGTGAACTTCATGCTGGGGCGATGGCCTGGGTGCCCACAGAGAGGGCTCTGAATGCCGTCTCTGGCACCAGTGCCATAGGTTCGCCACCACTGCTATAGAACATTTGCTGAGACTGCTAATGTCACCGGTTCTCGGGAAAGGGAGGGAGGAGCAGATGCTTGTGTACAGAGTGCTAAGCGTTCCAGCAGTGACACGCTGGGGTGTCCAAGCCCGATTTTAAAACTTTTTTTTTTTTCCAATGAAAAGTACCACCTTTTATCAGTAACAACACAGCAAACAGTAAGGGAGCTTAGCTCAAACATGCATTATATAAGGTTTTTTTTTCTTTTAATTTTCAAAAAATGGGAGCAACATCTAAATTTAGTAGACAGCAATTTATCTGCCTATCTATCCATTCATTTAGCCATACTTTTGCTTTAAAAGACATCTACCACCAGGATGAAGGATTGTAAACTAAGCACACTTGCATACTGATGTGTGCCCCATCTGACAGGATCTACTCTTCTTAAAGCTTCCTATTCACTTGTTTTTAAGAAAAAAGGCAATAAAAATATGCAAATGAGCCTGAGGGGCTCCAGGCTTCATTAACACTAATTATGGAGCTTGGAGTCCCTCAGTCTAATATGCATAATTTTCAAAGCCTTTTTTAGTAAAAACAATGGCATGAGAAGGTAAGAGAAGAGCAGATCCTGTCAGAGGGTCCACACACCAGTATGTAAGTGTGCTTGGTTTACAATACTTCATCCTGGTGGTAGGTGACCTTTAAGCAGTATGGCCTGAATTCTTCCTTGAATGCATTAGAATGACTGTGACTTTTGAGGCCCCCTCACTTTCTATAAAGTGTGCTTGACATCCCCAAAAACTACCAAAAATGCCTTCTTTAAAGATAAAAAAAACCTTGAGCACATAGTTTGCTATAGTTCCCATATTATAATATCATAAAATATTTTCAATGACTTCCACCATCACATATTTTGGATTTCTCACCAGTGTTAATCACATTTAGCTGCAGGTTTTGATACCAATTTTGTTTCTATATTTTTTTGTCTTTTAGAATGAGAGTTTTAGACACTAAACATTATTGTTTGTATAGTGAAAAGTTACACAGTTATCCATTATCCTCCATTATCCTTTCTGTATCCTTTCCTCTTGATTTTCCAGATCTCTGCTTGCTGTCATTCTATCGGAAGCTGTCAGTGTGACATCACTTGACCATGAACAGATTTCTATTCCCAAGAAGTAAACATGTAAATTGACTGTAAATAGACTGCAACCAAAGTAATTAATACAGAAAGTAAATTGGAAAATTTTTCATTATTCAATAAACATAGTTTATGTGCTTAAACGGGTTCACCCCTTTAATCCTTTGACTACTTGTGTCTTATTAGTACGTCACAAGTCCATTAAAGGGGTTGTGTCACCATAGCAAATGGCTGTAATTGGGTCCAATGCATTGTGACAAGTACCGTATATACTCGTGTATAAGCCGAGTTTTTCAGCACAAAAAATGTGCTGAAATACGTCCCCTCGGCTTATACACGAGTCAATACTTGTAAAAAAATAATTAAAAATGGACTAAAAAAAATAAACTTATTTACTCGCCCTCCGGTGGCCCGATGCGCAGCGCTGCTCCCCCAATGTCATTTGCGGCTCGCTCCTCTTCTGGCTTCCCGGCTCTCATCTTCTTCCGCGCCCAGGCTCTCTGGCTGTCCGTCTTTCAACATCGGTGCTGGCGCCGCCGATTGTTCTTCTCCCGTGCGGCGCCTAGTATGACGTCAGCAGCGGCGCGTCATAACCTACGCCGCACGTTATTGTTTTAAAATTCTGGCTGACTGTTACTACTGTGGGCAGCTGTATACTAACTCATGGGGGCAGGCTGGGGTGGCTGTATACTACTGGGGGCAAGCTGTATATTATAGGGGGCTGGCTGGCTATATACTTGGCTGGGTCTGTGACCAATTCATTTCCCACCCTCGGCTTATACTCGAGTCAATAGGTTTTCCCCGTTTTTTGTTGGTAAAATTAGGGGTCTCAGCTTATACTCGGGTCGGCTTATACTCAAGTATATACGGTACTTTCACCATTTACACTTATTACAAAATATGCAGCCTTACTGAGATAACTCCTTTTGTCCTGGTTGCTGGCGCCCTCTAGTGGTAGCTGTGTCCCGTCCTGAGCAACAGCTGAGTCTACGCACAGGGATTCCCCCAGCTGCTCTGCACTACAGATCACTCCACAGGCTCACAGCTTCTCTCCACACTCAGAGATCAGCTGACACACTGCAGCCAATAGGAGGTGAGAGAGGAGGAGGGGCAGAGATTGTGCTGTGATGGCCACTGCTTACCAGCGTCACAGGAGCTTCCAGCAGCAGATACAAGGTAACTGCAGCCAGACATGACTATCTGCTGCACAGAGGAGTCCTCCCCTAACATGGATCATAGCAATGTTGCAGCCCTCCCTCCACCATTAGTCAGGTCACACAGGAGCCTACAGCAGCAGATACAAGGTAACTGCAGCCAGACATGACATCTGCTGCACAGAGGAGTCCTCCCCTAACATGGATCATAGCAATGTAGCAGCCCTCGCCTCCCTCCACCATTAGTCAGGTCACACAGGAGGCTGCAGAGATAACACAAGTAACAGGCTGAGCTCTGATCTCTCCTGATGCAGTCCTCCTCCTGTACTCTCCACCATGCACTGTCCCTCCATGCTACACTGCTGTCCTGCAAAGGGGCCCCTGTCCCTGACTAGCAGGGAAGTAGCTAAAGATCAGTAACATGTGAGAAGCCGTCACCTATTTATCTATCCAAGTCCTATTATCTATCACCTGTTATCTATCTATCCATCCATCCATCTCATATCTATCTATCTCATATGTATCCATCCATCTCATATCTATCTATCCATCACCTGTCATCTATCTATCTATCTATCTATCTATCTATCTCTCATATCAATCTATCATATCTATCTCTCATATCTATCTTTCATATCTATCTCATGTCTATCCATCCATCCATCTATATCTATCTCAGAAAGAGATGCAATTAACGGCCCCAAAGTAAAATACAAAAGTTTATTAGTAAAAGTCATAAAAACAACTAAAAAGGTCCACGTTAATGCACCTAATTTTGTACAATCAATGCATACAAGTAGAGCAGAACAATGTATTCTCACAGCATCATGGTCTTTCAGACGGACAGTAAAGTGTAAATATGTCGGAGGTCTAGAAAAATGCAGGGATGGCAAACTCCAGGCGTATCCTCACTTCGAAGTCACTTTGGAGTGACGATACACGTCAGGTTTGCCTCCCCTGCACCCACCTAGACTTCCGCCATGCATGTCAGCCTGACCGACCATGATGCTGTGAGAATACATAGTACATGTGTCCTGTGTAGTGTGCAGGGGGTGCCAGATTCAGGATTTTTGGCGTACGTTCTTCATGAATCTGGTGCCCCCTGCACTGCCCCGACAGAGTGCACCAACTTTTTTTGCACTTTTAACATGGGGCGTGTAACACATCTCTATTGGATTTTGCATGTTAAATCTGGCGCACGGTCCGACTGAGCACCAGAATGCCCCCTAATTTGTCATGTATTTTCTTATTCAAGTATATATTGACATTGAATAAAAGGAGAGGAAGCAGTGTCAGGGCTTTGGTAGGTGACACACAGCACCAATAGCAGATTCCTTCTGTGGTGGGGATCAGTAAATGCAGGGACTATTTGAGCACAGCAGGTGGAAGGAGACTCTGAAGGCTGAGCGCTCTGTAGCACTGAGTTGTGCAATAACTGCCGCTGTCAGTGCTGTGCCTGGCCCCTCCCACATCTGCTTCTGTGTGGAGCAGAATAGACAAGCATCATAATAATGAATATAAAGGTACTTTTACTTCCAGGTAACCATTACAAATAGATTTTTGAAATATATTAACCTCTTTGACAGATTTTTGTAGTAAATAGTTTCGTGGCATAAAAACTCAAGGGATGAGCCCTCTCCATTCAATCTTGGTGTTTGCTGCATATTGCAGTAAAAACCCACCAGTAACAGGATGTTAACCCTTTGACTGCTGCTGGAAGCACATGGGCACAACCTTTTGGCTTTGATCGCCGTTCCTCATTACGTCACGGAGAGACAACCAGTTGCCATGAAAGTCTGGACTCTTTGCTGAAGATCTGTAACAGTGATCCAGTGCCACACTTTTATAGACCTATAGCAAATTTTCCATATACTGCTAACTGTAGTATGGCCGTATATCGTAGGATCAACCAAGTAGGGGGTCCAAAAAAATGGTAAAAAAACTCCTAAAAGTTCAAATCTGACCCCCCTTTCCCTAGAACTAATATAAAATAAATTAATAAAATCCTTAACATGTTAGGTATTGTTACGTCCCAAAGGCCCTGATCTATCAAGATATAAAATGGTTATTCTCTGCTTTCTTTTTTTCTCTCCATTTTTCAACACATATTAAATCTAATAATAAGTGATCAAAAGGTCAAACATCCTCAAAATGGTAGAAAACGTCAGCTCAAAAAAATCACACCTCACATAGCTTTGTCCACCGATATAGTTATTATTGACAGAAGATGGCCAAACTAAGAAATTTTTGTTTGTACAGGATTTAATTTTTAAGATCTATTAAAGCACAATAAAACCTATATAAACTTCATAAGCTGTGATCATACCTACCCAAAGAATAAAGGAAATGTGTCATTTGGATCACACAGTGAAGTGGTAAGAACCGAGCCCACAAGTAAATGGCACAAATGCGTTTTTCATCCAATTTCAACACCGTACAAGGCAAAGAATAAAAATACAGTCACTATGAAGTAGTGCCAAATCGTAAGGGGTTAAAAAAGCTGTTACTTTTTGTAGCCAACTTTATTACAAGTTACTGCTTTCTTTTTTTCCTACAAGACATGAGCATTTACACCTCTCGGTAGTAAGTTTATTTGTGTAGGTGATGCAGATGTTAAAGTCTTGTCAACTCATTATGCAATCTTTTTTTCATTTTTACTATCGTATTTAGATTTGCAGTTGCATTTACATGCAAGATGAAGGATGCTGCAGCAAAATATTGGGTAAGAAACCAATGAAATATTAATTGTATTTAGTATTGTAATCCCAATACACTATTTCTTCAATTTTGTGTATTTGGCTGGAGTTATACTTAAAGAAAATCTACCATCAAAATCCATCATGATAAACCAGGGACACTTACTCATAGATCCAGGAATGGTGGCTGTGGTATCTTCTTCTATTTGTTATCCATGGCCTCTTCCTTCTAAAATCAACTTTTATAATTATGCTTATGAGCCTGAAAGTCTACTGGGGCGAACATGTCATATTTCATATCTGCCTACAGAGAGAGGAGGGGGATGGAGTCATAGCAGCAGTGTTAGGGGAATTATAAATAACATATAGATTGTGCAGAGGGGAAAACTGTGAACACACAGGGGCTTATTTACTAAGGGTTATGGATCGCACTTTCGTCGGACTGTTCGCGGTTTTCTGGAATTCTGCAGCTATGAAAGGTATTTAACAGGGGTTTCCACTGGGATTGTGTCGCACGCGATCGGATTTTGTCACAGCTGCACTGCGACAGAGATCGGGGGTCCGTCGGACGATCCAACGGATTCGGACCGAGCGCGGGATTTAACTTTCAATTTGTGTCGCAAGACCAAGCACTTACATGCACCAGGAAGAAGAAGGTGAACTCTGGCGGACCTGAGCAGGGAAGCGACACATACAGGATATCGGGCGCACAATCTTTGTGAATCGCGGCACAGTGCATTATCGTCGGACAATGCACTTTAGGTGAACTCCGTCGGACATGTAAGTAAATGTGCCCCACGATGTTTTCCTCACCTACACATGAGTTATAAAATTTGTCATGAACGGTTAGGCGTGTTTTAAACACTTTTTAACCCCTATTGATCAATATTTTTATGGTGAGGGGTGGGTGGGAGTTTGAACTTTTTTATAATAATGAATTTTTATTATTTAAATGTATAGAAATCCAGAAAATAAATCCTGTTTGCTATCACCAAAGTTTTGGTTGAACTTGAAATTTCCAGATATTTCTGCTTTTTGATTTAGGTGTTTAAGTCCGTTTTACTGTTGTTTGTAATATGTTTCTCCAAATGACAATTTATTCCTTCTGAAAGCAAAACATGAAGGTTTTATGGGCAGCCGTGTGGCTGTCTCCAACACATTTATCCTCCAAAATACTGATGCTTCCCATTAGCCTTGCCGTGAATGGAGAAACAAGTTGCCCGTGAGTGTTGCGCTTACTGATGTATGAATTATGTTCTGTTTTCTGTAGTAAAGGGCTTCTTTCCTTTTTCATTATTTCCTAGCCTCAAGCAATATCTAAAATACACATCCAACCTCAAGGTAAGACTTTACTGTGATATTAAATGCTATGCTGCCAATGTCCTGAGCCGCGCCAATGTTTTACTGGTTCTGAATTGACAATAGTATCTGTGTTAACAACTTCCAAAGAAAACTCTATGTTTTACTTGGTGAAGGAAGTGAAGTTCTCATAATATAGACTCTCTGCATATTTGAAAATTATTGAAATGGGTTTTTTATGATGCATCTGTTATTGAAATGGGAGGTGGAGTGAAATTATTCTGGAATTTTGTTTCCCTGAAGCAAGCAATGATGTCTTCAGACATGTTTTTGTGGTAAAATATCACAAATGTAAAACACTACAAATAAGATGAGATGTTCCCCTGAGGCTTCTGTGTCTAGACAAATAAAAGTAACCATGTTATCAGTGGAGTTGAGGGGTGGCATCCAGCATTGCTTGATTTTACTTCTTAATATTTTAACTTTGTTATTTCACATGACACGTTTACTTCTGAAGCGTGGCCTATAATCCACAGTCTCTATAGGACAGTGATGGCTAACCTATGACACGCGTGTCAGCATTGACACGCGTAGCCATTTTCAGTGACACGGGGCTTGCCGTGCTGTAGTGCAGTGGTAGACTGATCGGGGCTGTCTGCCGCTGGTCGCCGTTGTCTGGCGCTGGTCCGGCCAGTGATGTGCTCTGCAGCGAGCGGCTGCATCTCAGTCAGAGAGATCGCAGCTGCTGCTCCTGTCTTGCCATTCTGCTCTGTGGAGGCCGCGCAAGACGTCAGAGTGGAGCGTGGAGACAGAGCAGCCCCGGCTCGTACAGACGCAGGAACATCAGCTACACAGGAGCTGAAGCGGCCTGAAGAGGAGTAACGGAGGTCCGAGGCGTCGTTGGAACCTCTGCCAGTTAGGTAAGTGAATTTATTGAGTTGAGCTCTGCTGGCTGCGCTGTGATGTACACTGCTATGGGGGGCACTTCTCAAGAAACAAATGTCCTTAAAACTAGTTAAAAGGTACACTGCTTTTTTGTAATTTTTTTGGGGGATCTTAATTGAGGAATTGAGCACTGCCAGTCCTGTCTCTGTCTAAGGGCGGTAGACAGAGGGGGTTAATGTGCACTGCTTTCGGGAAGGGGGTCAAATTGAGTCGGTTATACGTTCATTTAGCCTAAAATGTACACATTTCCAAAAGATTAAAAGAGAAAACCCATCTTACAATTTGTTATGCAATTTCTCCCGAGTACAGGGGCCCCCCGCATGTGGCCGTTACTTGTTTTATGGGGACACAGCGAGGCACAGAAGGAAAGGAGCGCCCTGCAGCTGCCAGGATTTTAGTTTCCTCATTGGCCTCTTTTGTAGACTATAAAAATTTAGCTTTTTCGTTATTGGGGCCATGTGATGGCATAAATAATTATACATATTTGTTATTTAAACTCTAAATATCACAAAATTTTATTAATTTTTTTTTCTAAAGGTGACACACCACCCGAGTTATGCTCGTTTTTTTTGGCAAACTTTGACACACCAAGCTCAAAAGGTTGCCCATCACTGCTCTAGGAGGTCCCTGTATGTCCTCTGCAGCCTAATGCATAATCATTGTGAATAAATGCCAGTTTTCACATGTCTTGAAAGGGTATTTAAAGGGAATCTGTCATCAGAAATTGACTTGCTAAATTATTACCAATATGTTGTCTAGCAGCTTAACAGCTTCTAGGACATGTCTCTTTCATGGCCCAGGTTGGTGGTGGCATCTAGAAAATAAACTTAGAAGTGACAAGTTCCCTTTAAGAATGTCAAAAGTTATGCTTACCAATACCAAAATCATGCACTTATTATAGAAGACCCCCACCCATGTCTTTTGAAGAATATGAATGGCAGGTAGCATTAATGCGTCACTTCAGGGTACTTTTTGGCTCCTAGTTGCCAGACCCCAGCGGTTAAACACTTTATGTAATAGGAGATAAGTGTATTTTGTAGCGTAACCCCTTTAATTGAGCTTCAGTCAATGTTACATTTTTATTATAGGGAACCTGACATCAGAAATGTACATAAAATAGCTCTACCAGTATGTTGTGAAGCAACTTAATACCTTCTAGATCATCTTTCTTTCATGGCCCAGCGTGGTGGCATCATCCAGAAAATAAACTTTGAAGTGAGACGTAAAGTGGTTGTACAAAGCTCAGAGGCTGAGAGCACATTATTCATGTCCAGCTCTCTCCATCTCTAGATGCCTCCTCCCCTGTGATTGGCATCATAACCAAATTACATCTCTCTTCAAAGTTGATTTTCTGGATGATGCCACCCCAATGGGCCATGAAATGAACATGATCTTAAAGGTGTTCCGCTGCTTGACAACATACTGGTAGTGATCTATTTGGTCAATTTCTGCTGACAGGTTCCATTTAATAAATGTACACAAACAAATAGCGATTGGAGCTTTGTTTTTCTAATACAGAGGCTCCTTTTATAGACTGGTTTCGACAGCATAATGACTGGAGGCAAATCATTACTTATCGGGAGTTGCCATTTGGAGCAAATATGGTGGTGGGTTTACACTTGGTTTTTGTGTGGAAAGGGCACAGCTCATAAACCCTCTGCATAAACACTTAGGGTACATTCACACGCCGTGCAGGCATCCCACCATGTGCTGGAGAGTAGGAGGAGGAGGTGGCACGCGGCCACACATCTGCCGAAAGATAGAGCATGCTCTATCTTTTTTGCGGTGTGCGGCCCGGATCGGTGCCACACATCGGATCCCCGCCGTACCGCTATTGCCGTCTATGGGGATGTACTTGCGGCCGCATGTACGGCCTAGCAGACGGCAGTGTGAATGAGCCCTTAGTGGCATAATGAAGTATGTATATGTCATTATACCCCAAAGGATTGCCTACTTTAATATTCAGTGCAGTATATAACACTAGGGAATTGGGTCTTAGTGCTACATGTAGGACTTTTTGAGAAAATCTACAATAGAGGCTCCAAGGAGAATCTCCAAGGCAGTTTTAAAATAGCTATATTGAGTATGTAAATTTACAACAACCTTTTGGCAACTGGATACAGAACTGTTTTAGTTTTGTGGGGCTGCATTAGACATTGCATCAAGTCAGTAAGAATGATCAAAGGAAACTGTGCTCGATTGGATTACATAGGGACAAAATGAAAATAAATCTTGTGGGCTATAAGTAGTCTTAATGCAAGAAATTCTGAGTAAGAAATGTGAAAGTAGGTTTTTCAAAGTAGGAATAGGAAATTATGCCTCCAATGCTACCTTATATATGGCAGCTCCATTATTTCATGACTGGCCAACATTAATATGCTGCTGGTGAAGTGGTCTATGGAGAGGGCTCACGGACTGCACACTTCTAAATTTGCGGCGGGTAATACGACTGAAACCTTTGCAGCAGATAACCCAATAGTGCTGCAGACAGACTCAACTGCAGCACCTAACACTACTACACATGGGTGCCGATATCTTGGATCAGTGATTGAAGTGCGCTGATTGGTTACCATAATCTATTATTCGACACTCTGTTACAGTTTTATAGAGTGAGATTACAATAAAGAAGCAGAATACTCATAATATACTGCAGTAGTAGTTGATCAGAACCCTAGTTTTCAAGTACATTAAGGAGCCTACAGTAATGGCAATCATAATACTTTTACATATTTCCACTTCCAAAACTGTCTGATCTGTCAGAATATTAAAATGATTATTCCTGGCTGCAAACCCACGTAAGCGTAAAGGTCGCATAGTTGTCAAAATGGTTACAATGAAAATTTCGTCTCATCCTGCAGTGATTTCTTAACCAGGTCTGTACACCTAAAGTTATAGGTTTCAGAATATGGCAATGCAAAGTATTTTTTTTCAAGCAGCTTAGGGACATGACGTGGGGTTGTGGTACAATAGCCAAACCAGTCTTTTCCAAAAGGAATAGGCTCCAAACTGTAGACAGTACTGATTGGAAATGATTATAGAAAACGGGTGAGAGATCACAGAAGTGATGAAGTTTAATAGCTTATGGAAAATTCCTTTGAAGGTAACCTTTAGGCTGGGTTCATATCTTGCTTTTGCATACTGCTGACAGACACATTTTTCACTGAAAAAAACATTCCCCCCACACCTCCGCAGAGGCACACAAGGTGTGCACCATTGTGGAGGCCAAGGGGGAAATCCAATTACCTATCTTTCTAAACGTGTCCCTTGGTTTATCACTCAATTGCTATGGGCAGGACGAATGCACAAACCGTGAACGTTTGTTGTCCAATGCGTTTGATTGAGGAAAACGTGGGCTGCTGCGGTTTTCATGTCCTTTTGGAAAACATATGTAAAAAGTAAACTTGTTTTTTTATATTGGTGTCTAAGGAATAAAGCGTATGCATGAACCTGAAATGTGTTTTTATTTTGTCTGAATATGGATCTGAAAAACAGTTTTTTTTTCTATGTGTAAAAACGGATGCTAACGTATGTGACTTATACGACATATATGTTAAAGAAACCTAGACGTATGATCAAAAATGTATGCGGCAATGTAATATAAATTTTTAGACATGTACGTTGCATCATCCGTCTTAACAGATGAGAAAATCAGAGCTATGAACCTAGCCTTACAGGTGAAATTAGTTTTAAAAACCTTGTTTGCATGCCTCGTTGTGTTGGGGGCAGGTCTGCCAACCTCTGCCCTGGTACCCAACAGTTTTTCAGTTGAAAGAGTAATTTTTGAGCTTGTTAATATATGATTTTATTGTGCATTTATTTAAAGGTGTATTCCTGATACAAAAAAAAAACCCAAAATGCTATAAATAAAGGAATACAACAAAACTCAATGCCATTAATCACAAAATGGAGCGTAAAGGGCATCTACCACAAGGATGAAGGACGGAATGCAAATGTGCCCGAGGGGCTTCAGGCTCCATAGGTATTAATGGAGTCCGGAGCCCCTGAGGCTCATTTGCGTTTAATCTTAAATCGTGGTTGTAGATGTCCTTTAAATAGTTTACTTTAATTATTCACAAAATGTTATGGGCTTTCTAAAGTAGAGTTATTTCCAAATCTAAAACTACAACTCCCGTGATCCTTCAGTTCTGAGTAACTGCTCCCAGTGATTATGCAACAGACTGTCCTGCTCTGTTACCATGGTAATGGTGTGTGTAACTGCTAGAGATGATGTCTCACCATAACAGTGGTCATAGAGGATGCACTGCAACCACCCGACTACAGCCAAACATAGTGGTGACCACATGACCAGCTCAGGCAGGTGCAGGACATGTGATGTGGACATGTGACTAGCGGCCATCTTCTGCCCTGCATCTCTTCCACAAGGACAAAGTCACAGTCAAGGGCCAGTAGCATTTTAATTCTCCATTATAATGTATGTCCACAACATTTTTTTGCTAACGGGAGTAGGGTTATTAAAATCTAATTTGATATTAGCTTATATTTTAATAACCCATTTGAATTCTAATTCCTGGAATATGAATCTGAGACCAAATATGGTTCATGTACTAAAAAGCCAAACTTTTAAAAGTTTAGTATTTCAGAGTGTGAATGAAATTAGCATAAATAAGAACAGCTGATTACATGGCTACATGAAATTGCTAGCTGGCAGACCCATTTCCTAAACCTAGTATCAACTTCTACTTTATAGTCATTTTGCACTTGGACATAAATAGTAGATATTTAATATCAACTAGTAGCTGAAGAGAAAAGTAAGTATAATAATCCCTGGACATTATATCAATTGTAGGAAATATTAATCATCTAAATGGTCTCTAGTTACTGGTTCTGGTCTGTCTCATGAGAGAGCAGACCCTTGATTACTTATAATTGACTCTACCTCTAAAATGGCTGCACAATACACTGGGGTGCTTAATCACACAACATAGATTTTGAAAGAGTTGGATATAGAGAGCAACTTATGGAAAATAAAAGTTCTTATAAGTTCTCATAAAAGTGCTTTTCTGAAATGTAAGTATACAATACCTTAAAAGCAAAATTATAGATATGTCATGAGCGACATGTTTGACATGCTAACCTTATGTAATATTTATTTTTATGATTCATTGTAGGAATTTTAACTACACCAAATGTATCTTTTGATATTGACACTTTCCTTCAGAATTCAGGTAAGTACTGACCAACGGAAACTATTGGTCCTAGAAGTACGCCGCATGGTTGCCGCATTTTATTTTGTGCATTTATCTGGTAGATACAGATGAAAGCTAGGTTCATACATACCTGCATTGCTGTAGATTTTCCATGCTTGAGGTGTGGATAACATCCGCCTCGTTTTCTCACTTTAAATGCGGATATATGAAACAAACCTCAAGACAATTTAGTTTGGAAATGTAAACATTCCCTATTGTTGCTTACTTGTCTGGGGATTACTGGTGGAAAGAATAGGATGTCAAATAAAAAAAACAAAAAAAACTATATACTCCCTGTACAAAGTGCACATCTTCCACATACACAGCTGAGCCGGCAGCCGAGTAAGAAATGTCGGGGAGGGGAGAGCAGAACGGCAGCACTAGAAATGCTTCATCGCTACTTCTTAGCGTCTACTTCCCCTATGTGGTCGGCAGCTAATGGGCCCTTGGGTAAAAAGACTCACTGACTGACAATAACTATATATAGGCGGTCCTCTACTTAAGAATACCCGACTTACAGATGACTCCTAGTTACAAACGGACCTCTGGATATTGTTAAATTACTGTGCTTTATCCTTGGGCTACAATAAACAGCTGTAACAGTTATATGTGTATAGATGGTCTATATAATATCTGTGTGTTTTTGTATGTGTATATGGTGTGTTTATACTGTATACATGTATGTGTATATACTGCATGTGTAATATACTATATGTGTGTGCATTTGATGTTTTATATACTGTATTGCAGCAAACTCCCACCGGTAACAACCTTTGTCGGTGCTGGCACCGATTTGCGGGTGATAACCCCCCTAAATGCCTCCGGCCGGAGACATTTGGTTCCTGGCGACATCTTGGACTTGACGCCATTGGGGGCAGCAATCGGTTGCCATGACAGCCTTGGGTCTTCCGTGACTGTAGTATGGCAATATATAGTAGGATCAATCAGAGTAGAAATTGTGCTGAAACCCCAAACTCGGCTTATACTCGAGTAAAAAAATTATAGGTTTTACTTGGGTCAATAAGTTATATAAATACAAATAAACAGTCAAAATCATAAACACATTAGGTATTGCCACATCCCAAAATGTCTGTCCTATCAAAATTTAATAACGTTTTTTCACGGCTTTTAACCCCATAACGGAAAATAGCTCCCACAGTAGAAAATACCACTGTTTTGCCATTTTGAAATATATCTAAAATATCAATGAAAATATCATATCTGCTGAAACACTGTCTAGCACACGTCCAGAATTTGCATATACAAGCATGATGGCTTGTAGTGTTAATAAGTGTAATTAGAAAACAATAGGTGAATAAGGTCTTGCACTTTCTAGGGTTCCTCACTAGTGCTAGCGACCTAGAAATGTCTTGCGGTCAGAGATTAGGAGGCTCTTCAGCAGCGGAGAATGGACTAGGGAAAGTGTTACACTACACTTAGACCTTTTGTCTTCACGTTAATCCGGCAAACTTGAAGTCTGCCAAAACACAAGCTGCCTAGGATAAATGAAGATGTTAAGAGCTTTGGATTTAGTTTCTCTCGGGCTGTCATGCCAGTATTCCAACTGTGTAGAACAAATGAACCAGCTCCGGAAAATAGGCTCATCACATTTCTAAGTACATGTCATCATTCAGTACCTGTGTCCTACTTTACAAGAGAACAACGCCAGCCGGTGACATACTGCATAAATCACAGCCCACGATATTAGAGCTTTAGCTCCCCGTGTATTGTAAGAAGCGCTCAGACACAAAATATCATCCCTGTGGTTGGCTTGGATTAACTTTTTTCTGAGGACACGCAACCTGGATCATTTACAGTAAAGACAAATTAGAGTAAATAGCTCTTTGGCATCTGTCACCTCAGCTGTTGAAGCTTTATTTCGGAAGAAGAGAGGATTTGCGCTTTACACGTGTAGTGTCTGGGGAACCGATGCCAAAAGAAAACTGACAGCTCTTGGTTTAACAATGTTTCCTGTTGTATTTTGATCCCTGTTGAATTCATATGTTTAAATGAGAAAAGCCCCCCTGTCCTCAATGAAGGACATGCTACGTTTTGGCCCATCTTATCGCTTTATTGGGACTTTACTCACCCCTCCTCTGGTGCAACCTCTCTGCACTCCTAGACCTTGCTATATCTCGCCCATTTGCACTGTATTACTTTCTCTCTCCCCCTCCTTCACCCTTCCTTTATCTTTTGTTTCTTTTCTGTTCTTTCATTCACTTACCGTAACCCCATTTTTTAAAATCTAATTGAGGGACCTTCTGTTGCAGAAGCGCCTCTACAGGTTTCTAAAGTGTTGAGCTAGATTTTATACCTTTTATGTTATATAAAGGGTACTATGAGGGATTAAGTGAGGAATAACTGAGGAATAGGGGAGAATATGTGCTTGGTGACATAAACCATTATTACTAAATTAATTCACCCTGCCACAAATATTGAGAGCTTCGACCAGATATCAAATGTGGTTTTAAATAGGTCTGTTAGGAGCTTAATGTTTAGGTCATCCATACGGGAGGTGTCTTTGGCAAGGATTACCCCTAGACATTTATAATGGGATACGACTTTCAGGCCCTTCCCTTGGTCATCATCAGTTATGGGTTCCTGTAGGAACATGACACAAGATTTGTCCCAGTTCATTCGCAACACCGACGACATGCCATATTCATCTATGATTTGCATTGAATGCTCAAGGGACCTTTTCAGTTGTGCCATATAGAGAAGAAGGTCGCCTGCATACAAAGCCGATCATCCCCCAGCCCGTGGTGTATTCCTACGTAGGTCAGAATTGACCTCAGCTGGAAAGCCAAAGGTTCTGTTGCTATTGCATACAGTAATAGAGAGAGGGGACACCCTTGTCTTGTACCTCTCTCCAAAGTACATTTTTCAGAGCCTTGTCCATTTAACGAGATAAAGTCCTGAGGAATCTTATATATTATAGAGATCCACCCATTGAATGCAGGGTCAAACCCAAACCTGTACAGGGAGTGGAGTAACAAGGTCCACACTACCAAGTAAAAGACCTTGCTTGCCCCTGAATCCAGTGAAGCCAAGACCCAATCCTCCTTGTGTCCCATCTGTAGCAGTATCTTAGCACGACGTAAATTAGCCGCCATACCATAACCCTAAAAAACCGCATTAATCTTTGTGTATCATAACCTTATTAAGACAGGATGTTAATACTTTTGTCAGTATCTTGTAATCTGCATTTAGAAGTGAGATTTTGTGTACTTTTTAAGAAAAGTAACAGTGACAGATATAGACATTGCATTTTCAAAAGTGGACAGCCCCTTTAAAGGGGTGTTCCCATCTGGCCATTCTCATTTATTTTTATTCATTTCCCATATGTAAACATTTCTTCAATTGGATGTTATTAAAAATAATGTTCCTGTGTGAAAAAAAATTCTAATAAATGTAGCCACGTTGTCCCTTAGAAACAAGATAGCTTCCTCGGATACGATCACCCTATGTCTGGCAGCGGTGGCCAGACATGCGCTATTGAGCTTGATCACGTGGATTCAGTGTTTACCACAGGACGGCTGTGGGACCTGCAGTAACTCCCGGCCATTTTTATATATAAAAACCTTTTGTTTCTTTGTGCAATCACTCCAGCAGCGATGGTCGTATCCAAGCACACAGTCTTGTTTCTAATGGACCATATGACTACATTTATAAGAAATTGTCTTCACATAGGTAATTTTTTAAATAAAAATCCAATTGAAGAAATGTTTACATATGACAAATGAAATAAAATAAAGGTAACTGTCCAGATGGGATTACCCCTTTAACTCTTTACAGTCTCATTTGTCTTATCTCTATCTGTTGAGTACAGACCCGGGAAGTCTTGCAGATACACTGCTCACCAAGGCTACCTGCATATGAAGGTGTGCTGTATTTGCAGATCCGCCAAAAAGGAAGGCTGACAAATTATGTCACTAGCTTGTCTCACTATTTCTGTCACCACTACCTGTTGGAGCAGCTAACAAGGATTCATCCCAGCCTTTATTTTATCTAGTCAATTCATACATTAATCATTATGAAATGAATCATTATTTTGTAAATTAGGCTGGTCACATGGTCAGAGGCAGTGATGTCACTCCTGTTCCCCCTCCTCTCTCCTCCCCCTGCTCATGTCTGTGTGTAATGCTGACATGCTGTGTCCTCCTATACACATATGTGAGACACAGACATCAGCTACACAAGTACCTGAAATGTTCTGCTATTCACATGTGTGAGACACAGACATCAGCTACACATGCAACTGATATGTTCTGCTATAGACACAGACATCATTGACGAGTTCATGACATGTTCTGCTATACAGGGCTGCATCTGCCAGGCGGCAGAATGCGGTGTCCCACCGTAAAGGGCGGCGAAATTTTGCCGCTCTAAAAGTGGGCGACTTCGGGCGCATTTAACCCCGAATCCGCCCACGCAGCTATAAAAAATCGCGCCTGTTTTTTAAGACAACAGGCGCGATTTACTACGGAGCGACCAAGCGCCCTTCCGGCAGCTGCGTCCGCTCCGTTCTAGACAGTGACACAGGCGTCATGACGTCAACGCGCCGGTGTCACTGTGCGGAGCGCGGCCACAGGAGAGCTGCGTGAAGAACGGAGTCCGCCGAGGGGAAGCATCTGCCTGCAGGTGAGTAGAATTTTATTATTTTTTATGTCTTTAATTAATAGAATGGGGGAGGTTTTACATGTTATACTGGGAGGGGGGGTGGATTATATGGGGCTAGAAATCGTTTAATAACGGGGGGGGGGGTTGGGGGGGTGCGGGCGACGCTATAGAATCATATGGGACCATAGTTTTATACTAGGGGGGGGGGGGTGCTAATGATATTATGTGGGGCCATAATTATGTTTATAATAGGGGGTGGTGCTCATATATATATTTGGGGCCCATATTATTTTATACTGTCGGGGGATCTATATGTATGAATTTGGGGCCATAATGTATTTTATAGAGGGGGGGATGCTTAGTATTATTTGGGGCATAATTAAGTATTATACTAGGGGGGGGTGATGCTTATTTTTATTTGTGGATTTGGGGCTAAATTATTTTATAACTGGGGGGATCTATATTATATAGTATATGGGGCCATCATATTTTATATGGGGGGGGTGCTTATTATATTATTATCAACTATAAACACACTAGCTGTGGGGGGGCTGGATATTGTGTACAGTATATTACTAAGCTGGGGGGCGTAGTATGGGGTACAGTATATACAGCTGGGGCGGGGACTGTATATCGGTAAGTATATTACTAGTGCAGGGGCTGTTAGGGTACAGGTAATTACTAAGCTGGGGGGCTGTATATGGGATACAGTATATTACTAACTGGAGGCTGTAGGGATTAAAGTATATTACTAAGGGAAGGCTGTAGTATGGGATAACCGTAAGTATACGTACTAAGCTGGGGCTGTATAGATGGGGTACAGTATATACTAAGCTGGGAGGGCTGTATATGGGATACAGTATATTACAAGCTGGGGGTATATGGGGGTAAAGTATATTACTAAGCTGGGGGGCTGTTTGTGGGTACAGGATATTATCGAAAGCTGGGGGGTGGGCTGTATAAGGGATACAGTATTTACTAAGCGGGGGGCTGTTATATGGGATACAGTAATATTCTAAGCTGGGAGGCTTGGTATCATGGATACAGTAATAATAGCTATTGGGGGGCTGTATATGGGAACAGTATATTACTAAGCGGGGGGCTGATAGGGTACGTTATTACTAAGCTGGGGGGCTTGAATATGGGATACAGTATATTACTAGGCTGGGGGGTGTATATGGGCACAGTATACTACTAAGCTGGGAGGGGTGGTATATCGGGTACAGTATTTTACTTACTGTGGGGCGTAATTTTCGGGTAACAGTATATGTACTCAGCGGGAGGGACTGTATATGTTGGGGCAAGATTTTATTAAGACTGTAGGGGATCTGTATATAGCAGGTTGTATAGAATAAATTGGGGGGTGATACGAGGCCTTTAAATATATGAGGAGCAGGATAATAAAAATGGAATAGAGTAGATATATATATTTATTAGGGGGTGCTATATATTTATTAGTTATAGGATACAGATTACTTTGCATCATGTAAACCAAATGTTGGGGGGGTCTGTAATAATAAATTGGGGGTGTTGTATATTGATTGGTGCTTAGCATGCTATAATTCCAGTACACTAATATATATATGAAGGGATGTTTTATATGTGGGGAGAGTGCGGTCAGTTGTGTTGTGAGGAGTATATATTATTTAGGAGCACAGTGTGTTATCCAGGAGACTTCATACTGTAAGTGACTGTGGTACTTTTAGGGATGCCGGGTGGAGATGCTGCACGGAGCTGAAGATATCCGGCCGTGAATTCAGCAGTGATACGTCATGGATTGGAGAACCCGGAATAAAGTCCTCTTGATGGAAGACATTGTCATCTATAAGGTACTAGATTCCACTAATGCCTCTCAGATACCGTAGTCAGTCATACAGTGTCAGGGAGCTGTCTGTAGGGTTGTTACTTGTTAGTAAAGTTTAAGGATTTACTTAACAGGGAGCGGGGGGGGCAGCATTTTAATATTCGCCTCAGGCAGCAAATATGCTAGAATCGGCCCTGCTGCTATACACATGTGAGACACAGACCTCAGCTACACAGGTACCAGACATATTCTGCTATTCACATGGCTGCATGCTGGAGCAGTTGAATACACACACAGGCTGCAGGGGGCACCAGAAACAGAAAGTCAGAAACACCATATTATACAGACTGTCAGTCAAGTACTGGGGGAGTGGCTGTGCCTCCAACTCATGAATAAGCTGGACAGCTGAATATGATAATGACTCATTGGACCTCTCTCAGGTAATTTGCATACAGCTTTACTAGCTGAGGGTGCAGTCACACGTCGCGTTTAATGCATGCGTTTAAAACCGCATTGCAACAGCTGAAGAGAAATTTGCCTAATTAAACAGCAGTTAACACTTGCGTTTACAAAACGCAAATGTTAAAAGATGCGTTATCAAACACATGCTTTAATGTGATGTTAACACATGCGTTAACAATCCGTTAATGGTTGCATTTTGTAGGTGCAAGTCTTAACAGCTGTTTAACTAGGCAAATCTCTCTTCAGCTGTTTTAAACAACCCTCCCGACATTTGGACTGTAATGTACTTAGGGCACTGGCGCGGGAGGTGCTGTTCCCGCAAAATGCAAGTAGTATTACGTCAACTTCTGGCCAAAAGCTGCGGGTGTCGCTATATATTATATATACCGCGCGGCTTTTTAGGGGCACTTCACGCCCGTGCGTCCGATCGCACACCGGGACTGGCCCGGTGCCCAGCCTGCGTCGATCTGCTCCTGGTGCGACTGCGACTGTCAACCACACTGAGCCCTGAAGCATTACACAGTGTATACCTCTACACATTACCCATTACATTACCCAACATCCACATTACATTACACAATTAAATACATCCATCGTAATAACCTTGATAAAAGAAAAATCGCCTGTTCAGCTCAACCTGTAAAGTGAATAAAAACAGTTTAACCATTAAATAAAAAACATTCAATAAAAGAATTAATTAATAAAGTTAAAGTCCCCTAACACAACATTCCCTATACACATGTAATAAAAAAAAAAACAAAATGGCCAAAAAAACATATTTGGCAATTTATATTTCCCCCATATTTGGTATCGCCGCGTCCGTACAATCCAGTACATAACTCAGAACCTTATTGGGGCCCGCTCGTGATCGCCGTACAAAAATGTACATTCTTCAAAAATCTCTTCACAAAAATTTTTTAAAAAGTGATCAAAAAAAGTTATTGCGCCAAATTGTCCAATTGAAAACTCAACACAAAAAATAAGCCCTAAACTATCTCTGGCCAACCAAAACTATTAATTTACGTCTCCGAAAAATGGTGATGCAAAACAAATGAGATTTCCTCTATATTTAGTTTTTTTTCCAGTAAATTTAAAATAAATGAAAACTAATAAATAGGCATACGAAGCGTAGTGTCTGTAGAAAAGATATATAATATTTTCGTGTAACATGTACGCCCCAAATAGTACAAAAAGAAAAACGGACAACAAATTGACAATTTTTTTTCATCACCCATCCCATTCAAAAGTTAATAAAATCTCAGCAATAAGCTAAGACTCACTAAATTGAAATATTGTAAAGTGCATCTCATGTCGCAAAAATAAGCCCTTATATGTCTAAATTGCCAAAAAAAATTAGATTGTAATAGCCAATAAAAAGGGACATGCATAATCTGCTCTGAATGGCGCAGCTTTCCTTCATGCCCTGCATGTTCCCATACGAAGGTTACCACCCACTATGGGTTATTGTTTATAACGCGTGAGGGATTTGGTATCAATTATTGTAGCATTTTTTTTTTTAGCCAATGAGATTTGTACATTTTTTGAAAAACACATTAATTTAGCCAATCCATGTTTGTTGTAACCCCTGTACAAACATGAAGGGTTAACAAACTTCATAAAAGTTGTTTCCTCAACGTATGTGGAAGGGTGTATTTCTATATGGGGTATTCATAAGGGGTCTAGTTAATTTATGGTCTCTCACAGTGATTTGAAAACCTGATCAATCCCTCAATACAGATTTGGGTTTTTATGAATGGGAAAATCGCACCTAACGTTTCAAGCCCCATAACATCCTACACAAAATAAGAGTATGCATAAAAACCAGTCCACATAAAGTAGACATTCGGTGAATGTTGTTATTACGTTTTTTTTGTTGTTTTGACTAAGAAGTGTGAAAAAAAGAGAAAAGTGAAGTGGGAAAAGATGAGACTCCGGCCGTTAAGGTTTAACTAATTTGTTAACGCAAAAAGTGGAGCCGCACCCCTGAGTAGTTGAGGATACATCAAATGTAGAGGGACACTACTTTCGAATGGCAGTTTTATTAAATATATTAAGGTTTGTGGAGTTAATTTGCCTACACGGTTTTCCTTAAGGAGGCAGAATTAGGCACAGAGGCCTTTTTTTCCTTTATAAAATAAATTACAAGCTTCCTATTATCACCTTTGAGTTTCTGAATATGAACAATCTTAAAAAAAAAGGTTTTTTTTTATCTAGTTGTAGGAGAAATGTGGCCGAGAAAGTGTTTATTTAATCCAATCACGGCTCACATCTCTCTTTAAGAGCCGCACCTTATTTACTACATCCTAAAATCGTTACAGTCATTATTTCATTTTAGTTTCTCTCCTGTGGTAACATTTGGCTGGCTATTCTTCCTCAGTCAATTGAAGTGCTGGCCTATTGCCTCCTAATAAGAGAAACGTTTTGCCGCTCACTGTTCCAGTGTAAGCCAAGGCATCGTCACTTCTGTTGATTGCTGAATACACAGGCGCTCTAATATTACAATGCGTCAATCAGGTCCATGAAAAAAAGACTCAAGCCGGAGCGCTCAGATTATTCCTATTTCACATCTTATCAATCTAAGTAAGAACTTGGGATGGGAGGATGAACACCATTGTCATTTTGCCCCACTTTCCTGTCCTTCCTCCTCCATACACGCACTTTCTGTCCTCGCTATGTAGTTTTTTGTTTGTTAATTTGCCAGCAACTCGATTTTTTTGTCTTGGTAATTCCTTTTTTTCAGAGACTACTTGGTCTTCTTTCTGTTGGACAATGAAGAAGAATACAGAAAGAAAACAATACTGAAATCATAAATTGCTGCCAATTCTGCTTTCTATTCTTGCCTTTGGAACACACAATTTATGTGCCTATTTAAAACATAGAGGGAAAGATAATTCGACAACAATTATTGAGTAGTGTGTTTAACCCTTTTACCGACCAGTTGATCATAGCCATATATACGCGATTATAAGCCGGACCCCTATTTTACACCCCAAATACCTGAAAACCTTTGACTCCGTAATAAGCCGAAGGTGGGAAATGCTTAGTCACAGTCTCCCCAACCAGTAGACAGCCGCAAGTGCCATACACCATCCCGTCCCCCATAGTATATACGCCAGCCTGCCCCATGTAGTATACAGCCCACCGGTCCCATCTAGGAGACAGCCAGCCTGCCCCCGTGAGTATACACCATTCGCCCACTGTGTAGACAGCCACCCCCTGTCGTATACACCAGCCCAGCCTCCCCGGTAGTATCCACCACCCAGCCTCCCCCTGTAGTATACAGCCAGCCCAGCCTCCTGTAGTATAACCCCAGCCAACCGCCCTGTAGTATACAGCCACGCCTTCCCCTGTAGTATCAGCCCCAGCCCCCGTAGTATATCAACCTCCCCCCTGTGTCTCAGCCTTACCCCCCTGTAGTATAACAGCCTAGCCCGATGCCCGATTACCAGCCCATAGTCTACAGCCTGCCCCCTGCCCCCTTATATACAGCAGCCCAGCCTGCCCCCCCGCCCCCCTGTCTCTATACTACACCTGCCCCCTGGAGTATACAGAGCCGCCCCCAGTAGTCAACACCGGCCCCCCTGTATATTACAGCCTCCCCCCAGTAGTATCCCGCCTGCCCCCTGTAGTAGAAGGGCCTGCCCCCTGTAGTATACAGCCAGCCCAGCCTGCCTCCTGTAGTATACAGCCTTCCCCCTGTAGTATACAGCCAGCACCATGTAGTATACAGCCAGCCTAGCCTGCCACCGAGTATATACAGTAACCATCAATGTTATTTAGATGTAAAAAGGCATCTATATCGTTCTTGATGTTCTCTGCTGTCCTTACTGTAACCAGAGCCTGAGCTTGGCTATTTCACAGATTTACAGTTCGCACAGTAAAGAAGTCCTGGTTATTTAACCTTGTTTTCTCCAGATAGAGATGGTGTCCCCTTGTCTTTTGACTTAATTTAATCTGGAACAATTTTCCACCATATTTTTGTATGGACCATTCATATATTCGTCATCTCTTTTCCAGACTAACAAAATAATCTTTATAACTGAGACCCTCCATACTACTTGTCATTTTTGTGACTCTTCTTGGACATTCTCCAGCTCCATTTTTTTAGTGGAGTGGTGCCTAGAACTGGACGGCATATTCAAGGCCCCAAAATGTGTCAGAAAATACTGTTTTATGTATTTTTCTCCTATTACAAGGTTGTCATCAGGGAGGTCTATTTTTACATGATATCAGGTATTAATAGCCTCTGCCAAGTGGAATTAAAAAAAAATGCTTTTGTTGTGCATCTGAATAATTCCTGCTTTTAAATAGTTTCTGTAACATTAGCTGCTCCCTGTGAGCAACATGTGGTGATTGCTGGTGAAGGGGGAGTGAGCAGTGGGGAGGCTGGGAGAGGGCAGGGCAGAGAGTGAAAAAAGGGAAGTGACATTAAGGAGAAGATGACTTGTACCATATGAGCAGCTCCCTCCTCGCCACTCAGCACATGCTGCTGGTAGAGAGCCAGAGCCAATGTTAAAGGACACCTGTCATCAGGTCTCTGTCACTATTTCTGTCACCACTACCTGTTGGAGCAGCTCGCAAGGATCCCCTCACAGCCTTTATCTAGTCAATTCATACACTAATTATTCTAAAATCATCTTTTCTTTATTATGTAAATGAGGCTGGTCACATGGTCAGAGGCAGTGATGTCACCCCTGTTCCCCCTCCCCTCTCCTCCCCCTGCTCATGTCTGTGTGTAATGTATAGTAAAGCATGGCTAGTGTGTGTGTTGCATCTGGTGACATGCTGTATCCTCCTAATACACAGAGACACAGACATCAACTACACAAGTACCTGACATGTTCTGCTATAACATGGCTGCCTGGAGCTGTTGTATCTCTCCTATACACACACAGGCTGCAGGGGGAGTGGCCACCAGCAAGCACATGGAGCAGCCATTGCATGGAGCAGCTGTCAGTGAAGCACTGGGGGGTGTCTGTCCCTCCCACTCATGAATAACCTGGACAGCTTGAATATGCTAATGACTCATTGGACATTTCACAGGTCATTTGCATATAGCTGTAGGACCTCATTGCTTAGGTTTACAGGCATGTAGAGGGACAATGAAGGGACAGAGGCAATGCTCTCTAATGGCAGTTTATGAAAATCTATTTAGTTTAGGGGGGTTATTTTGCATGACGGGTTCTCTTTAAAGAAGCAATTAAAAGCTGTGAAATTACAGGCACTCTCCGACTTAAGGAAATCCGACTTACAGACGACCCCTAGTTACAGACGGCCCTGTCTGGCCACTGTGGCCCTGGGTGCTATTGCTTTAGTCCCAGGCTGCAATGATCAGCTGAAAGGTGTCTGTAATTAAGTTTTAGTGATAATCATTGTTCCCATGACAGCACCAAATTTAGTGACAAAAAAATTGTTTCTCTGGAGATACAATTATATAATATACCAGTCTTGATTTACATAAAAATCCAACTTAAGAACAAACCTAAAGAACTTATCTTGTAAGTAACCTGGAGACTGTCTGACATCATGTAAAAATGACCTTATTGGCCTTACTAATGACAGGTTCCCTTTTAGTTTGTTTGTGTGATTTCTTTATCCTATGTTGACTATTTTTATTTCATATAATTTCTGCTCCAGATGTAGTCCACCAATCATCTCTGCAATGTAGTTAAACCTTTCATTCTATCTGTTGCACAGGTTTTCTTGGCTGTGTGATAAATCTGTGTTCTGATTTGTAGGGATGATGCATATTGCAGCACACATTTTCCTATTAATCTGTGGCCTCAGAAGAGTTAAAGACCCTCTGTACCTTGTTGAGGCTTTTGCAGGTGAGCTTTTCTATAGCTTTTATCATAAACATCTACATATAAAGAAACCTAAACTATTAATTGCCGTCTGTGGCTCAGTAGCTATGCTGATGTAGGCAAAAGATGAAGATATTTAAATAAATGTTGATTATTATTTTTTGTCCTTTAATAAATGTGGATTTTGATTCATGACAAAAAAATAAGACAACCCTAACCCGTTTTTCAGAACAAAAAATAATATAATCCCCTAGGCTTATTTTCTGAGAAATATACTATGTATAGTTATTAGCTGTGAAGGTTGTTTATTGTGAATTCAAACCTTCATGTGTTCCTAAACTTTACTTAGACTTTAGTACATACATTACTAGTTTTATTTTTTGTGAATAAAATACTTGGGGTAAGATACAGTACAGTGCCTGCTTCTCTCTCCTCGTGCTTGGACCCTGCTTACACCTCTTTTCTCCAACGTGTATTGTAAGCTATCGTCTTCTGCATAGATTTTGGAGTTATCTTAGCAGGGAGGAACGCTGCATAAAAAGACCTAATATCTCTACTGAAACACTGTATTAGGCTCCATAGACACAGGCCCTGGGCATGCATATGGCCGGATGGAGAGGAGCGCTCACCCCTCCCCTCTCCATAGGGAGACATGCGGCTGGGCTGTATTGTGCCGTGCACAGTACACTCCTATGGCGGCCGTATACCAGCTGCCATTTGTACAGCTAGCATATTGCCGCCATATACGGTTGTGTGCAAGGGGCCATTGACATTGTTTATTATAACATTATTGACCATATAATGTTTGTAATAATAAAAACTACACAGAATAATATTTTAAATGGAATTTTTTGCTGACGAGTAAAGGAACAGACAATGGTTTCATCAGTCACTTTCGGCCAAATTTTAGGTCTCCAACAACTAATTGATTTTATTTGGTCCTTTCTCCATATCGGCTTGCTAGATATAGCAGAAGCTACAGGTGGGTAGTGTAATGATAGTCTCCTCTTTTTACAGGCGGCTCTTCTGACAGACTGGTGGAAGGATGCTCATTATTAGTATGTGAAGCTTATCTTTGACCAGAAGCGCTAGCTGGCTTTATAATAATCATTTTCATAGTTTTCAGCACTGTTTGTTCATGTCTAACATTAAACTCTAGAATTTGCACTGCTCCTATATCTTTAATCCATGTGTCCACCTTTGATGATCTATTGATTTAATATACACGGAAAGCTTCAAGAGGTTCTCTACCAAAAAGATAGTTAAGATACAAAGTAAGTGGTGCAGGTCTAAATGTAGTTTTGTGGGAACAGATTTGACAACACAACGTTGTGAATGATCTTTTATGAGTCTGGGAAACACAGTCTTTGTGTATCTTCTCTGGATTATGGACCACTTGCTGTATTGAAATGTCAGCATTTTAACATGATACTGTGCGTTCCAGCTTCGCTATGGGGCTAATGTCCTATCTGAATAGGAGGAGACATTAGTGTAGAAATGCGGCTGGATGTCATGGCATCATAGAAAACTAGGGTCCTGTGAGTGCAGGTCAGAGCGGTGTCTTCAGGCTGGAATATGTGGCCAACACAATGGCGTAGAGTAGACATTTCTCTGCGGCGCCAGTTCAACCATCCAGCATCAGACACCGTAACACTTGCGAGTCGTACTTTGCACCACCTATTAGTTGATCCAGTTTGCTGCGCCGCGATACTGAATTGTTTGGCGCACAGGCAATTTTCTGTCTAGTCACTCCCCCTAATTACCGAGGATACTCCTCCTTTTCGAAGGAAAAGTTTTATGGTATAGACAGATTGATACATCTCCCCCTCTGACTGGAATTGATCAGCTAAAAGTTCTAGAAACGGAAAAGGGGGCAGGGGAGGTAGGCAGCAGTTACACTGTTCTATACTCCATCTTAATGGAACAAATCTGTCAGGAAAAAAAAAAATACTTTTTAAAACTCTACCAGTAGGACTGTATTCACCAGATTAAAATTGGTCTAACACCGAGAAACCCAGCCATGGTTTCCTTATTACTATACAAACATTCCAGTCCAACGAAGGTAAAAAGAACTTGCCGTTGGTTTTCTGTAGGGTGAACGGCCCACAATTGTTACATTTGGCATATGCCAGGCATTGACTACAGAGCCTAAAGTCCCCAAACTGTAAAGCATCATCACCTTTTTAGGAGAGATTGTGGCTGTCTGCGCTGCCCCAGATTTTTGGGAGCGAACCCTGTGCTTTTTTTTGCAGATGTTCCTGTTTTAAAGTGGAGTTTTAACCAGGTGGAGAACCTCTTACCGTTGCTTAGCTTATATGACATTATGTGATTTCATCTATTTCATAGAAGCATCTTCTACTAAGATGATTAGAAACCCAATAACACAAATAACCATTTTCACTGATAATCTGCCAATTAATCACAATAACTCTGTAATTTAGAACACTTCCACCCACCATTATGTAACAATACATACTTTCTCCTAGAGTGGCATGAAAGGGATCCGAGTATTTGTTTGGTCATCATTGGTCCAACAGTAAGTATTGCCTTTATTCACAGCCATGTAAAGTATGTATTTTACCTACAAATATATGAGATGGGATAACATGTACACTACTATTTAGTTATTACGGCGCCAGATTAAGTATATAGATTGATAAATGGCATTTATTTATGTTAGAACGTAACTCCTTCACGACTGCCATACGGATATATACGGCCTATTTGCACATGCCCCTTGCAGATAGCACGTATATAAACGTCATGCCGGTGTCAAACATTAAACGGTCATATCTCCTGAATCATTGCACCTTGAAAAGTTAATTTGTAAAGGTTTATACAACATTACGACTTATTAAAAAATGTTTAAGGGGAATTTGATAGCGCTATATAAATAAAGATTTGTATTATAAAAACGACAAAAAAAACTTATATTTTCACATTTTTATTAAATTGTTAAAGGGGTTATCCGGGTTTAAAAAAATTTTTATGGCCGGGCTGGGGAGGGCTATTTAAACATAATAAACATGTACTTACATCCTCCGGTGCTGCCGATGTCCCGCGCCGCGGGCCATCTTCTCCGTGCGCCGGTTTCATTACACCGGCGCACAGGGAGCTTCCGGCCGGCCGGATGCTCCCATGCGCACCATCTCCCAGCGCTTACAACGCTGAGAGATAGGGACGGATGGGAGGAGCCGTCCACAACGCGGACCGGAAGCTCCCTGTGCGCGGCTTCCGTGCCCCTGTTTGTAAACAAACAGGGGCACGGATCGAAGTGAACGCGGCGCGGGACATCGGCGGCGCTGGAGGAGGTAAGTCCATGTTTATTATGTTTAACTATCCCTCCCCAGCCCGGACATAAAAAAAAATTAAACCCGGATAACCCCTTTAACTTCTTTAAAAAAAATGTATTAATGAAAGTTAGTTGCACATGTCATGAAAAAAAATCTATGGCAAGTAAAAATTGTTATGTAAAGCAGATATTTAATAAGAGCAGAATAGAGCTGTGAAAATTGACCCGGACATTCAGGTAGTGATGACCCTTGGGGGTCACAGGATATCTACCAGTATTAAATTATGCTGTGTTCTCACTTTACAGACTGTTAAACTGTCCAACTCTCCCCCTCTCTGCAGGGTCCAACAGTGAAACAGTCTGCAAAGTCAGATGGGCTGGCGTAGCCCCTCAGGCTCATTAGCATAACTGTAAAAGTTGGTTAGAAAAGGAAGGAGGCCATGGATAACAAATATGATAAGATTAGCACAGTCACAGTGCCGGGATTGCTGGATTTTAGCGGTAGATTTCCTTTAACCCCTTCCCGCTGCAGCCCTTTTTTCGTTTTTGCGTTTTCATTTTTCACTCCCCACATTCATAAATCTGTAACTTTTTTATTTTTCCATGTACAGAGCTGTGTGATGGCTTATTTTCTGCGTAACAAATTACATGCCGTGTACTGGGAAGCGGGAAAAATATTCCAAATGCAGTGAAATTGGTAGCAAAAAAAAGGCATTTGTGCCGTATTCTTGTGGGCTTGGATTTTACAGATTTCACTGTCCGCCCCAAATGACATGTCTAATTTATTCTTTGGGTCGGTACGATTACGGGGATACCAAATTTGTATAGGTTTTATAATGTTTTCATACATTTAAAAAAATTAAAACCTCCTGTACAAAAATTTTTGGGGGGATTTTGCCATCTTCTGGCGCTAATAACTTTTTCATACTTTGGTGTATGGAGCTGTGGGTGGTGCCGTTTTTTGCGGATTTTGATGACGTTTACATGATCATTTTTAGGACTGTACGACCTTTTGATCACTTTTTATAGAATTTTAAATTTTTTTTAAAATGGCAAAAAAGTGCCATTTTCGACTTTGGGCGCGATTTTCCGTTAAGGGATTAAACGCAGTGAAAAAACGTTATCATATTTTGATACATCGGGCATTTTCGGACACAGCGATACCTAATGTGTTTATGATTTTTACTGTTTATTTATATTTATATCAGTTCTAGGGAAAGGGGGGTGATTTGAATTTTTCGGTTTTTTTATTATAATTTTTTTTAACTTTTTTTTATTTTTATTTTTACTATTTTTCAGACTCCCTAGGGTACTTTAACCATAGGGTGTCTGTACGATCCTACCATATACTGCCATACTACTGATAGCACATTGTAATGAATGGGTTAACCCGAAGTAGCTTCGGGTCTTCGTGAGACCCGAAGGTACCATGGCGACGGATCACCACTCCCCGATGACGTCACGGGGAGCGACGATCCTCAGAAAGATCTTTTTGAAGCCGCCGGCAGCTTTGCCGGCGACGATCAGCAGGAAACCACCCGTGCCGGCAACATCGGTGCCGGCAATATGCAGCAAAGACTTACCGGCTATGGAGAGGGCTCGGCCCGCGAGCCCTCTCCATGCACCGGGACCCGACATGTGACGTACTATTACGTCACATGTCGGTAAGGGGTTAAAGGATATCTACCACGAGGAAGAAGGATTGTAAATCAAGCACACTGGCATACATACTGTTGTGTGCCCCCTCTGATAGCCCTTCTTTTAGCTTCTCATGCCCTTGTTTTTAACAAGATAAGACTTTACAAATTATGCAAATGAGTCTCGGGCTAGAGGCTCCATTTAACATCTATGGAGCACAGAACCCCTTACACTCCTTTGCATAAATTTAAAAACCTTTTTTTGTAAAAACCAGGAGATAAAAGAAGAGTGGATCCTGCCAGAGGGGGCACACACCAGCATGTCATTGTGCTTGGTTAACAATCCTTGATCTTTGTGGTAGATGTCCCTTAAAATGTGGGAGTGCTGTGGCTGTTCCCCTGACATGCTGCAACACTTAGGCTACATTCACACGGCCGTATGGGGGATGTATATATGGGCGACAATATACAGCGTGTATAAGTCCCCCATAGACGGCAATGGTCTCATGTCGCCGTACAGGAGCTGTACCATTCCGTAGCCGGCAGAAAGATAGGACATGTCCTATCTTTCCCTTCAATACGGCGCCTTGTGTGGCGCTCACCCCTTCTCCTCTCCCGGGATGCTGACGTGTTCACCCGGTGCTATGGCACAGTCGGCACAGAATTGTGTGAATGTAGCCTTAAACCCAGTGTTAGGTCTGCCTCTCCATGATCTACTTTGTTTTACTAGGTTTAAATGTGTGTGTGTGTGTGATACTGTATCTGGGTGGTCACACAACGGCTTTGTCTCCACCAATAGAAATTTGTGGGGTCACATGACATGTTGCAGATACCCTTTAAATTTCCAGTTGTAAATGTAATTTCCATTTGTCTCATTGTTTTTTCCAGTCTAGATGCACAGCATATGTTTTCATAATACAATATAGAATATCCAATTTTCTCTTTTGCATTTTTTTACACTCTGCTAAACAAAAATATTTACAAGTGAAGTGGCGTGGAAGATAAATGTGCAATGCTAGAATGCTCAGTACACTTTCCATTATTGTAATCTGTAGCTGCCTAAATAATTACTCATCTTATTTGTATTGTTTGTTGAGTGTTTAGTGCAATGTGTTAGGCACAGGAAAGCCTCGGCCATAATGACTATATCATCTTTATGACAGCCTTGAAGCTACTTCTTCGCATAGGCTCATTCTTCCTGACCTCCAGAGATGTGGGAAAACGTGCTCATTGTAACATTGTGACCGATAGTATGCGTTTGTTTCCTGTCCTGTTATCACCTCACCATTTTTATATCTGTTATTCTATTCGGCAACCACAATAATGAGGTGTCAAAAATGTGGGCTGATACAGACGGCACCCGGTAGCCTAGCCTGGTTGCCAGTCACTTTACTTCTACTTCACTATAATCGAACAATAGGAGCAAGAAAAAGCAGGGGAAGGAACAGAAAGAAGGTCCAAGATACAGTGATGTACCCCCGACAAGTAATTACACCTGGTCGATTGCCCCGAAAAATAATAAATGTACATCCAATTTTACCCTTCAAAAGAAAGGGGAGAAGAGGCAAGACTATGACACGATGAAATAAAGCATAGCAATCTTTATTAACAAAATGCTTAGACTAAAAGACATGGATGAGGATAGTTGATGAAACAAGATTACAGTGACATAGAGATACAGTGACTGTAATGGTGATACACAGATAAGTAAAGACAGTCCTGCCCAGACATTCATGGGGGGAAAAATGGTGATTAAGGTACATGGGACTGGTGCAATAACCATACTTCATTATATTAAGCTCCATGTTTTGCTGTCTTGCTTATCTTTTTTGATGACTTTTTTCGGGGTGTGAGTGGACTTCACATGCCGATGACACATGTGCCTCTCAAAAAAAGAAACACTTGTTTGCTGCCTGTGAGATTCACACGTTTCTCAAGTCCGGCTTCTCGGACGAGGGCGCGCAGCTACGAGGAGCTGGGCGCCGAAGATCAGGGTAGGTGGAGTAAAGGGGCTACTGGGGCGTGGAGTAGCCGTGTCATGTAGCCTCATGTCTGGCTACTCCGCGCCCCAGTGGCCTTCTTTACAAAATTTACATATTAGGGCAATAAAGATTTCAAAAAGATAGCGGGGTCATGAGGATTAGCTCTAAAAAGGGCTATCCTCATATCCCATACATGCACCTACCACGCGTTCTAGCTTTTATAGGTAGAATTGTGGTGGTAGGTTCCCTTTTAAAGTTAGTCAGGAATCAAGATCTGTATTTAAAAATAACATTTTTTACTTTTTACGCATTCATTTTACAACCCATTCATGCTCTGCGCCGTACATGTATCGCGCAGAGGTACGGGGGTTGTATGAAGAGGACTCTCGGGCTGAGCCCTTTTCATACCAAATCACCAAAAATATCCAAACTAAATAAACAGTGAAAATGCCCTATCTTTCAAAATATAAAAACAGTTATTGCTAGCGGTTAACCCCGTAGCGGAAAATAGCGCCCAAATGTTCGAACTGCTACTTTTACTCCATTTTATATCACAAAAAAAATGTAATAAAAAATGTCGCACAGTCCTCGAAATGGTAGCAATAAAAAAGTCAGATAATAATAATAATAATCTTTATTTATATAGCGCCATCAAATTACGTAGCGCTTTACAGATCACCTCACACAGCTCCGTACACCATAGTATGAAAAAATCATAGCGTCAGGAGATGGCGAAAATTTTTTATTTTTTTGTACACCTTTGTTTAATTTTTGAAAATGTATGAAACCACAATAACACCTGAATAAATTAAGTATCAACGTGATCGTTCCAAACCAAAGAATAAAGCAGAAGTGATATTTGGAGCAAACAATGAAATTCGGAAAAACTGAGACCTCAGGATTTTTTGCCAATTTTGCAGTTCTGTACACGGAAAATGAAACGTTATTGATTTTTTTAAGTGGAGAGCGAGAAATGAGCGAAAGAAACCTGTGTCCTTAAGGGGTTAATATGACATCAAATATGTGGTGCTGGGTGCTATGGTACAGGAGATCTGACTGTTTATAGTTTGACACTGTCATGAGGTTTTTATACATACTAATGACAAATGCAAATAGGACGTATATAGGCGTATGACATTCATGAAGGGGTCATTTTGTAATTTTTTGTAGTTGTTTTATTTTGTTGACTGTAGATATTTTGCATTTTGTGCAGTAACCTCAGAAAATCTGCTCCTCTTAATGCATATTCTGTGCAATTCATAGCAATACAAGATGAGTTGACCTTGTTCTCCTCCTTCATGAAATAGAAGATATTTTTGGGCTTAGTTAGACTTTAGAGCCACTCTGATGTACGGCTAGGCCTTCAGTAGCTAACCAGCTCAGGATAATGGAAAGTAAATCTCTTGTTAAAGGATCTCCTTAGTTAAAAGTACAGTATGTTCTTTCCAAAAATCCTCTTTTTCCCCGTTACATACTAATGACATGACAAATTCAGCATTTCTGATCCCGTGATACATCAAACTGTTTCAATGCATTTATATGTAAGACCGGATGCACTTGGTTTTATAATATTTATAATATTTTATAGTTTTTATTATTTTCTTGTGTTTTCTTTTAACAAACCTTTTTATTGTTGTAGGTCGACCCAGTATTTACTAGTGAGGTTAGATCAAAGCTTCATAAGTAAGTATATTAATTGGTGTTTAATAAATAATTCTGTACATTGTTCTGTGTTTGGGAAGATAACTCGGATATAAAGGCCTTGCAGTAACATACTCCTTACGGTATTTACTGTCCTTAACAACAGTGTACAATTTTCCTGAGTCATTCCTGGGTTCTTCTTGACCAGAGGTGACATTGGCCCTTATGAGGATGACAGCGGCCAAGCCGCCCCCTCCCCCCCACTCCTCCTTGTCTTGCCGGATACATAGAGAGGCTTATGCCACTTGATGTATCCCGCAGGTGGTGCCAGGTCCAAGTTTTGTGTAAAAAACAGCAAATGAAAGAGGCTACAGATCCTTCGTGCACGTTAAAGAATACAGATCAGCATATTTGCTTTCTATGACCTTAACCCTAATGTGGGAAGTATGAAGGGTGGAGTGACTGTGTACAACACTGCAAAATTTAGTTAAGCATCAGGAAATCTGAAGCTTACCAACATCTTAGCATAAAAATATGAGCCACATATCCAAAATAATCTTATCATGTGTGCTTATCAGGATACATTTGATTCAAATAGCATTAAAGGAGTTATTGTGTTTCAGCAAATAAATATCATTGTTTGTATACTAAAAGGTTAAACAATTTTCCAAAATACTTTCTATGTTCCCAATAGATCTCTGTCAGTCTATATGAAACTTCTATCTACGGATGGAAATCTTTTCCATGGTCATGTAACTCAAGTGTATGACCAGGGATAGATTTCTATCCACTGGAAGTGAAGAGATCTAGAAGACAGTGGGGAATTACTGTATATACTTGATTATAAGCAGAGTTTTTCACCACATACTGAAAAAGCCCCACTCGTATATATAACTTGAATATATAATACAAATAAAGTTAGTGTTTGCCTCTGGAACTCACTGCAGCACCTCTTCTCTTTCAGGGTTCTTGTGTAGCAGCGCACATAGAGACGGGCTATGCACTCTGCACACACACTATGACAGTGACACTATGGCAATGTTGATGACATCATATCGTGTGTAGGCAAAGAGCACGGAGCCTCCCTATACCCTCTGTTACACAGGAACCCGGAGAGAAAATAGGATCTTTGGGGAGCACTGTAGGTAAGTACTGGTAAGTCTATGTTTTAATACATAACAAGAGGCTTCTGGGCATTTCATTAGTGGAGGAGGCTGCCAGTCATTCCATTAGTGGAGGCTGCAGCTGGGCATTTCAGTAGTGGGGGAAGCTTCTGTGCATTTCACTACTGGGGGAGGCTGCTGGGCATTTAATTAGTGGGGGAGGCTGCTGGGCATTTCATTAGTGGGGGAGGCTGCTGGGGCATTTCATTAGTGGGGGAGGCTGCTGGGCATTTCATTAGTGGGGAGCAGCTGGGCATTTCAGTAGTGGGGGAAGCTTCTGTGCATTTCATTAGCAGGGGAGGCTGCTGGGCAATTCATTAGCGGGGGAGGCTGCTGGGCATTTCATTAGTGGGGAGGCTGTTGGGCATTTCATTAGTGGAGGAGGCTGCTGGTCATTTATAGTGGGGGACTCTGCTGGGCATTTCATTAGCGAGGGGAGGCTGTTGGGCATTTCATTAGTAGGGGAGGGACTGGGCATTTCAATAGTGGGGGAAGCTCTTGGCATTTCATTAGTGGGAGGGCTGCTGGCCATTTCATTAGCGGGGGTGGCTGCTGGGCATTTCATTAGCGTGGGAGGCTGCTGGGCATTTCATTAGTTGGGAGGCTGCTGGCATTTCATTAGTGGGATGCAGCTGGGCATTTCAGTAGTGGGGAAGCTTTCTGTTCATTTCTAGCAGGGGAGGCTGCTGGGCAATTCATTAGCGGGGGAGCTGCTGGGCATTTCATTAGTGGGAGGCTGTTGGGCATTTCATTGGGAGGAGGCTGCTGGTCATTTTATTAGGGGGGGAGCTCTCGGGCGCATTTTTAGCGAGGGGAGGGCTTTGGGCTTTTTCATTAGTAGGGGAGGGGACTGGCATTTCATAGTGGGGGAAGCTGCTGGCATTTCATTAGTGGGGAGGGCTGCTGGCCATTTCATTAGCGGGTGTGGCTTCTGGGCATTTCATTAGTGGGGAGGCTGCTGGCATTTCATTAGTGGGGGAGGCTGCTGGGCATTTTATTAGTGGGGGACTCTGCTGGGCATTTCATTAGCGAGGGGAGGGCTGCTGGACATTTCAGTAGTGGGGGAAGCTTCTGTGCACTTCATTAGTTGTGGAGGCCGATTGGCATTTCATTAGTGGGGGGGGGGGAGGCTGCTGGGCATTTCATTAGTAGGGGAGGGGACTGGGAATTTCATAGTGGGGGAAGCCGCTTGGTATTTCATTAGTGGGGAGGGCTGCTGGCCATTTCATTAGCGGGGGAGGCTGCTGGGCATTTATTAGTAGGGGAGGCTGCTGGGCATTTCATTAGCGAGGGAGGGCTGTTGGGCATTTCATTAGCGAGGGGAGGGCTGCTGGACATTTCAGTAGTGGTAAGCTTCTGTGCATTTCATTAGTTGTGGGAGCCGATTGGCATTTCATTAGTGGGGGTGGGGTGGGGGCTACTGGGCATTTCATTAGTAGGGGAGGGGACTGGCTTTCATTAGTGGGAAAGCTGCTTGGCATTCATTATGGGGAGGGCTGCTGGCCATTTCATTAGCGGAGAGGCTGGGCATTTCATTAGTGGGGGAGGCTGCTGGGCATTTCATTGTGGGGGAGGGCGTGCTGGGCATTTTTTTTTCATTAGTGGGGGAGGCTGCTGGTCATTTTATTAGTGGGGGAGGCTGCTGGGCATTCATTAGTGGGGAGGCTGGCTGGGCATTTCATTAGCGAGGGAGGGGCTGTTGGGAATTTCATTAGCGAGGGGAGGGCTGTGGGCATTTCATTAGCGAGGGAGGGCTGTTGGGCATTTCATTAGCGAGGGGAGGGCTGTTGGGCATTTCATTAGCGAGGGGAGGGCTGTTGGGCATTTCATTAGGAGGGGAGGGCTGCTGGACATTTCATTATGGGGGAAGCTTCTGTGCATTTCATTAGTTGTGGAGGCCGATTGGCATTTCATTAGTGGGGGTGGGGGGAGGCGGCTGGGCATTTCATTAGTAGGGGAGGGGAACTGGGCATTTTATTAGTGGGGAAGCTGCTTGGCATTTCATTAGTGGGGAGGGCTGCTGGCCATTTCATTAGCGGGGGGAGCTCTGGGCATTTCATTAGCGGGGGAGGCTGCTGGGCATTTCATTAGCTGGGAGCTGCTGGGCATTTCTTGTGGGGGCTGGGCATTCATGTGGAGGAAGCTGCTTGGCATTTCATTAGTGGGAGGGCTGCTGGCCATTTCATTAGACATTTATTTTACCCCTTAGCATGCTTTCTATATTGTGCAGCACACTGCAACGGCCAGCATGCAGCACAGCCCTCAAAGAGAGGAACTCACCAGTATCCCTGTCACCAGACATGTTGTGGTTTTTTTTTAGATTCTATTTTTGATTTAATTATACATTTTCTTTTGGCAAGAATTACATCAATTTACTTTTTGCATCCCTCACAAAGAACTTCATGTTTATATTCATAGATTTTGCTGAGAATTATAGATCAATGTATAATTTTTTGATGTGCTCTCAGTGCCTTTTTCTAAAATGTTGGGAAATAAGCTGTAAAAGAGGAACCTGTGCAAATGGAGATAAATGGTTATGGCTGTGGTATTGCTGCCCACCTAACTTACTAGTTAGTGATCTTTTCATATCAATTTTTTGGAACATAGTCTGAAGGTCTGTCCTGACTGCAACAATAAGATGTTGAATGGGGGCAAAGAACAAGTTGGGAATGGATATAAAGAAAGGATGTGTGTTATATGTTGTGCCCTATATATATATAATGTGTGTGTGTTTCCTTGGCAGGCTGGTGTTGTTGGTGAATGCATGCAACAGACCTGAGTGTGCTTTACTTGTGACCAACAGGGAATGTTAACCCCTTAACGACTTGGCCTTTTTTTTAGTTTTTTCACTTCCATTTTCACTCACCAACTTCAAAATCTATAAACTTTTTTATTTTCCACATAAGAGAGCTGTGTTATGGCTTATTTCTTGCGTAACAATTGCACTTCATATGACGGTATTTAATATTCTATGGCGTGTACTGGGAAGCGGGAAAAAAATTCCTAATGCAGTGAAAATGGTGAAAAACCTCATTTGTGACGTTTTCTTGTGGGCTTGGATTTGGGCATTTCATTAGTGGGGGAGGCTGCTGGGCATTTCATTAGTGGGGAGGCAGCTGGGCATTTCAGTAGTGGGGGAAGCTTCTGTGCAATTCATTCAGCAGTGGGCAGGCTGCTGGGCAATTCATTAGCGGGGGAGGCTGCTGGGCATTTCATTAGTGGGGGAGGCTGTTGGGCATTTCATTAGTGGAGGAGGCTGCTGGTCATTTATAGTGGGGGACTCTGCTGGGCATTTCATTAGCGAGGGGAGGGCTGTTGGGCATTTCATTAGTAGGGGAGGGGACTGGGCATTTCAATAGTGGGGGAAGCTGCTTGGCATTTCATTAGTGGGGAGGGCTGCTGGCCATTTCATTAGCGGGGGTGGCTGCTGGGCATTTCATTAGCGTGGGAGGCTGCTGGGCATTTCATTAGTGGGGGAGGCTGCTGGGCATTTCATTAGTGGGGAGGCGCTGGGCATTTCAGTAGTGGGGAAGCTTCTGTTCCTCATTAGCAGGGGAGGCTGCTGGGCAATTCATTAGCGGGGGAGGCTGCTGGGCATTTCATTAGTGGGGGAGGCTGTTGGGCATTTCATTAGTGGAGGAGGCTGCTGGTCATTTTATTAGGGGGGGACTCTGCTGGGCATTTCATTAGCGAGGGGAGGGCTGTTGGGCATTTCATTAGTAGGGGAGGGGACTGGGCATTTCAATAGTGGGGGAAGCTGCTTGGCATTTCATTAGTGGGGAGGGCTGCTGGCCATTTCATTAGCGGGGGTGGCTGCTGGGCATTTCATTAGCACAGCCCTCCCCACTAATGAAATCCAAGCAGCTTCCCCACTATTGAAATGCCCAGTCCCCTCCCCTACTAATGAAATGCCCACGCCCTCACCTCCCTCGCTAATGAAATGCCCCAGCAGAGTCCCCCCCTAATAAATGACCAGCAGCCTCCTCCACTAATGAAATGCCCAACAGCCTCCCCACTAATGAAATGCCCAGCACCTCCCCCCATGAATTGCCCAGCAGCCTCCCCTGCTAATGAAATGAACAGAAGCTTCCCCACTACTGAAATGCCCAGCTGCCTCCCCACTAATGAAATGCCAGCAGCCTCCCAACTAATGAAATGCCCAGCAGCCTCCCACGCTAATGAAATGCCCAGCAGCCACCCCCGCTAATGAAATGGCCAGCAGCCCTCCCCACTAATGAAATGCCAAGCAGCTTCCCCCACTATTGGAAATGCCCAGTCCCCTCCCCTACTAATGAAATGCCCAAAGCCTCCCCTCGCTAATGAAATGCCCAGCAGAGTCCCCCACTATAAATGACCAGCAGCCTCCTCCACTAATGAAATGCCCAACAGCCTCCCCCACTAATGAAATGCCCAGCAGCCTCCCCCGCTAATGAATTGCCCAGCAGCCTCCCCTGCTAATGAAATGCACAGAAGCTTCCCCCACTACTGAAATGCCCAGCATGCCTCCCCACTATGAAAGCCCGCACCGCCTCCCCCACTATGAAATGCCCCAGCCTCCCCACTAATGAAATGCCCACAGCCTCCCCCACAATGAATGCCACAGCCTCACCACATGAATGCCCAGCAGCCATCCCCCACTAATTAAATGCCCAGCAGCCCCCCCTAGATGAAATGCACAGAAGCTTCCCCCACTACGAAATGCCCAGCTGCAGCCTCCACTAATGGAATGACTGGCAGCCTCCTCCTAATGAAATGCCCAGAGCCTCTTGTTAGTATTAAAACAAGACTTACCAGTACTTACCTACAGTGCTCCCCGATCCTATTTTCCTCCGGGTTCCTGTGTAACAGGGGTATAGGGAGGCTCCGTGCTCTTTGCCTACACACGATATGATGTCATCAACATTGCCATAGTGTCACTGTCATAGTGTGTGTGCAGAGTGCATAGCCCGTCTCTATGTGCGCTGCTACAAAGAACCCGAAAGAGAAGAGGTGCGCAGTGAGTTCCAGAGGCAAACACTAACTTATTTGTATTATATATTCAAGTTATATAACGAGTGGGGCTTTTTCAGTATGTGGTGAAAAACTCTGCTTATAATCAAGTATATAAGTAATTCCCCACTGTCTTCTAGATCTCTTCACTTCCAGTGGATAGAAATCTATCCCTGGTCATACACTTGAGTTACATGACCATGAAAAGATTTCCATCGTAGATAGAAGTTTCATATAGACTGACAGAGATCTATTGGAACATAAAGTATTTTGGAAAATTGTTTAACCTTTTGTATACAAACTGATATTTATTTTGCTGAAAACAAAAAATCCAAGCCCACAAGAAAACGTCACAAATGAGGTTTTTCACCATTTTCACTGCATTAGGAATTTTTTTCCCGCTTCCCAGTACACGCCATAGAATATTAAATACCGTCAATATGAAGTGCAATTGTTACGCAGAGAAATAAGCCATAACACAGCTTCTTATGTGGAAAATAAAAAAGTTATAGATTTTGAAGTTGGTGAGTGAAAATGGAAGTGAAAAAACTAAAAAAAAGGCCAAGTCGTTAAGGGGTTAACATTCCCTGTTGGTCACAAGTAAAGCACACTCAGGTCTGTTGCATGCATTCACCAACACACACGCAGGCGCTGCCAAGGAAACACACACAATTATATATATATAGGGCACAACATATAACACACATCCTTTCTTTATATCCATTCCCAACTTGTTCTTTGCCCCCATTCAACATCTTATTGTTGCAGTCAGGACAGACTTCAGACTATGTTCCAAAAAATTGATATGAAAAGATCACTAACTAGTAAGTTAGGTGGGCAGCAATACCACAGCCATAACCATTTATCTCCATTTGCACAGGTTCCTCTTTTACAGCTTATTTCCCAACATTTTAGAAAAAGGCACTGAGAGCACATCAAAAAATTATACATTGATCTATAATTCTCAGCAAAATCTATGAATATAAACATGAAGTTCTTTGTGAGGGATGCAAAAAGTAAATTGATGAATTCCTTGCCAAAAGAAAATGTATAATTAAATCAAAAATAGAATCTAAAAAAAAACCACAACATGTCTGGTGACAGGGATACTGGTGAGTTCCTCTCTTTGAGGGCTGTGCTGCATGCTGGCCGTTGCAGTGTGCTGCACAATATAGAAAGCATGCTAAGGGGTAAAATAAATGTCTAATGAAATGGCCAGCAGCCCTCCCACTAATGAAATGCCAAGCAGCTTCCTCCACATGAATGCCCAGCCCCCACAAGAAATGCCCAGCAGCTCCCAGCTAATGAAATGCCCAGCAGCCTCCCCCGCTAATGAAATGCCCAGAGCTCCCCCCGCTAATGAAATGGCCAGCAGCCCTCCCCACTAATGAAATGCCAAGCAGCTTCCCCACTAATAAAATGCCCAGTTCCCCTCCCCTACTAATGAAATGCCCAGCCGCCTCCCCCCACCCCCACTAATGAAATGCCAATCGGCCTCCACAACTAATGAAATGCACAGAAGTTCCCCCATAATGAAATGTCCAGCAGCCCTCCCCTCGCTAATGAAATGCCCAACAGCCCTCCCCTCGCTAATGAAATGCCCAACAGCCCTCCCCTCGCTAATGAAATGCCCAACAGCCCTCCCTCGCTAATGAAATGCCCACAGCCCTCCCCTCGCTAATGAAATTCCCAACAGCCCCTCCCTCGCTAATGAAATGCCCAGCAGCCTCCCCACTAATGAATGCCCAGCAGCCTCCCCCACTAATAAAATGACCAGCAGCCTCCCCCACTAATGAAAAAAATGCCCAGCACGCCTCCCCCACAATGAAATGCCCAGCAGCCTCCCCCACTAATGAAATGCCCAGCCTCTCCGCTAATGAAATGGCCAGAGCCCTCCCCATAATGAATGCCAAGCAGCTTTCCCACTAATGAAAGCCAGTCCCCTCCCCCCTACTAATGAAATGCCCAGTAGCCCCCACCCCCCCCCACTAATGAAATGCCAATCGGCTCCCACAACTAATGAAATGCACAGAAGCTTACCCACTACTGAAATGTCCAGCAGCCCTCCCCTCGCTAATGAAATGCCCAACAGCCCTCCCTCGCTAATGAAATGCCCAGCAGCCTCCCCTACTAATAAATGCCCAGCAGCCTCCCCCGCTAATGAAATGGCCAGCAGCCCTCCCCACTAATGAAATACCAAGCGGCTTCCCCCACTATGAAATTCCCAGTCCCCTCCCCTACTAATGAAATGCCCAGCAGCCTCCCCCCCCACCCACTAATGAAATGCCAATCGGCCTCCACAACTAATGAAGTGCACAGAAGCTTCCCCCACTACTGAATGTCCAGCAGCCCTCCCCTCGCTAATGAAATGCCCACAAGTCCCCACAATAAAATGCCCAGCAGCCTCCCCCACTAATGAAATGCCCAGCAGCCTCCCCACTAATGAAAGCCCAGAAGCCACCCCGCTAATGAAATGGCCAGCAGCCCTCCCCACTAATGAAATGCCAGCAGCTTCCCCCACTATTGAAATGCCAGTCCCCTCCCCTACTAATGAAAAAGCCCAAAGCCCTCCCCTCGCTAATAAATGCCCAGAGTTCCCCCCTAATAAAATGACCAGCAGCCTCCTCCCAAATGAAATGCCCAACAGCCCCCACTAATGAAATGCCCAGCAGCTCCCCCGCTAATGAATTGCCCAGCAGCCTCCCCTGCTAGAAATGAACAGAAAGCTTCCCCACTACTGAAATGCCCAGCTGCATCCCCACTAATGAAATGCCCAGCAGCCTCCCCAACTAATGAAATGCCCAGCACCTCCCACGCTGCTGGCCATTTCATTAGCGGGGGTGGCTGCTGGGCATTTCATTAGCGTGGGAGGCTGCTGGGCATTTCATTAGTTGGGGAGGCTGCTGGGCATTTCATTAGTGGGGAGGCAGCTGGGCATTTCAGTAGTGGGGGAAGCTTCTGTTCATTTCATTAGCAGGGGAGGCTGCTGGGCAATTCATTAGCGGGGGAGGCTGCTGGGCATTTCATTAGTGGGGGCTGTTGGGCATTTCATTGGGAGGAGGCTGCTGGTCATTTTATTAGGGGGGACTCTTCGGGCATTTATTAGCGAGGGGAGGGCTGTTGGGCTTTTTCATTAGTAGGGGAGGGGACTGGCATTTCATAGTGGGGGAAGCTGCTGGCATTTCATTAGTGGGGAGGGCTGCTGGCCATTTCATTAGCGGGTGTGGCTTCTGGGCATTTCATTAGTGGGGAGGCTGCTGGCATTTCATTAGTGGGGGAGGCTGCTGGGCATTTTATTGTGGGGACTTGCTGGGCATTTCATTAGTGCGAGGGGAGGGCTGCTGGACATTCAGTAGTGGGGGAAGCTTCTGTGCACTTCATTAGTTGTGGAGGCCGATTGGCATTTCATTAGTGGGGTGGGGGGGGAGGCTGCTGGGCATTTCATTAGTAGGGGAGGGGACTGGGAATTTCATAGTGGGGGAAGCCGCTTGGTATTTCATTAGTGGGGAGGGCTGCTGGCCATTTCATTAGCGGGGGAGGCTGCTGGGCATTTATTAGTAGGGGAGGCTGCTGGGCATTTCATTAGCGAGGGAGGGCTGTTGGGCATTTCATTAGCGAGGGGAGGGCTGCTGGACATTTCAGTAGTGGTAAGCTTCTGTGCATTTCATTAGTTGTGGGGCCGATTGGCATTTCATTAGTGGGGGGGGGTGGGGGCTACTGGGCATTTCATTAGTAGGGGGGAGGGGACTGGCTTTCATTAGTGGGAAAGCTGCTTGGCATTCATTGTGGGGAGGGCTCTGGCCATTTCATTAGCGAGAGGCTGCGGCATTTCATTAGTGGGGGAGGCTGCTGGGCATTTCATTGTGGGGGAGGGCGTGGCTGGGCATTTTTTTTCATTAGTGGGGGAGGCTGCTGGTCATTTTATTAGTGGGGGAGGCTGCTGGGCATTCATTAGTGGGGGAGGCTGCTGGGCATTTCATTAGCGAGGGAGGGGCTGTTGGGAATTTCATTAGCGAGGGGAGGGCTGTGGGCATTCATTAGCGAGGGAGGGCTGTTGGGCATTTCATTAGCGAGGGGAGGGCTGTTGGGCATTTCATTAGCGAGGGGAGGGCTGTTGGGCATTTCATTAGCGAGGGGAGGGCTGCTGGACATTTCATTATGGGGGAACTTCTGTGCATTTCATTAGTTTGGAGGCCCGATTGGCATTTCATTAGTGGGGGTGGGGGGAGGCGGCTGGGCATTTCATTAGTAGGGGAGGGGAGGACTGGGCATTTTATTAGTGGGGAAGCTGCTTGGCATTTCATTAGTGGGGAGGGCTGCTGGCCATTTCATTAGCGGGGGGAGCTCTGGGCATTTCATTAGCGGGGGAGGCTGCTGGGCATTTCATTAGCTGGGAGCTGCTGGGCATTTCTTGTGGGGGCTGGGCATTCATGTGGAGGAAGCTGCTTGGCATTTCATTAGTGGGAGGGCTGCTGGCCATTTCATTAGACATTTATTTTACCCCTTAGCATGCTTTCTATATTGTGCAGCACACTGCAACGGCCAGCATGCAGCACAGCCCTCAAAGAGAGGAACTCACCAGTATCCCTGTCACCAGACATGTTGTGGTTTTTTTTTAGATTCTATTTTTGATTTAATTATACATTTTCTTTTGGCAAGAATTACATCAATTTACTTTTTGCATCCCTCACAAAGAACTTCATGTTTATATTCATAGATTTTGCTGAGAATTATAGATCAATGTATAATTTTTTGATGTGCTCTCAGTGCCTTTTTCTAAAATGTTGGGAAATAAGCTGTAAAAGAGGAACCTGTGCAAATGGAGATAAATGGTTATGGCTGTGGTATTGCTGCCCACCTAACTTACTAGTTAGTGATCTTTTCATATCAATTTTTTGGAACATAGTCTGAAGGTCTGTCCTGACTGCAACAATAAGATGTTGATGGGGGCAAAGAACAAGTTGGGAATGGATATAAAGAAAGGATGTGTGTTATATGTTGTGCCCTATATATATATAATGTTGTGTGTGTTTCCTTGGCAGGCTGGTGTTGTTGGTGAATGCATGCAACAGACCTGAGTGTGCTTTACTTGTGACCAACAGGGAATGTTAACCCCTTAACGACTTGGCCTTTTTTTTAGTTTTTTCACTTCCATTTTTCACTCACCAACTTCAAAATCTATAACTTTTTTATTTTTCCACATAAGAGAGCTGTGTTATGGCTTATTTCTCGCGTAACAATTGCACTTCATATGACGGTATTTAATATTCTATGGCGTGTACTGGGAAGCGGGAAAAAAATTCCTAATGCAGTGAAAATGGTGAAAAACCTCATTTGTGACGTTTTCTTGTGGGCTTGGATTTTGACTGTAGATATTTTGCATTTTGTGCAGTACCTCAGAAAATCTGCTCCTCTTAATGCATATTCTGTGCATTCATACCATAACAAGATGAGTTGACCTTGTTCTCCTCCTATCATGAAGAAGATATTTTTGGGCTTAGTTAGACTAGAGCCACTCTGATGTTACGGCTAGCCTTCATAGCTACCCTCAGGATAATTGAAAGTAAATCTCTTGTTAAAGGATCTCCTTAGTTAAAAGTACAGTATTTTTTCCAAAATCCTCTTTTCCCCGTTACATACTAATGACAGACAAGCAGCATTTCTGATCCCGTGATACATCAAACTGTTTCAATGCATTTATATGTAAGACCGGATGCACTGGTTTTTATAATATTATAATATTTATAGTTTTTTATTATTTCTTGTGTTTTCTTAACAAACCTTTTATTGTTTGTAGTCGACCCAGTATTTACTAGTGAGTTAGATCAAAGCTTCAATAAGTATATTATGGTGTTTAATAAATAATTCTTGCTTGTTCTGTGTGGGAAGATAACTCGATAAAGGCCTTGCTAACTACTCCTTACGGTATTTACTGTCCTTAACAACAGTGTACATTTTCCTAGTCATTCCTGGGTTCTTCTTGACCAGATGTACATTGGCCCTTATGAGGATGACAGCGGCCAAGCCGCCCCCTCCCCCCCACTCCTCCTTGTCTTGCCGGATACATGAGAGGCTTATGCCACTTGATGTATCCCGCAGGTGGTGCCATCCAATTTTGTGTAAAAAAGCAATGAAAGAGGCTACAGATCTTCTTGCACGTTAAAGAATCAGATCAGCATATTTGCTTTCTATGACCTTAACCCTAATGTGGGAAGTATGAGGGTGGAGTGACTGTGTACAACACTGCAAAATTTGTTAAGCATCAGAATCTGAAGCTTACCACATCTTACATAAAAATATGAGCCAATATCCAAAATAATCTTATCATGTGTGCTTATCAGGATACATTTGATTCAAATAGCATTAAAGGAGTTATTGTGTTCAGCAAATAAATATCATTGTTTTGATACAAAGGTTAAACAATTTTCCAAAATACTTTTATGTTCCCATAGATCTCTGTCAGTCTATATGAAACTTCATCTACGGATGGAAATCTTTTCCATGGTCAGTAACTCAAGTGTATGACCAGGGATAGATTTCTATCCACTGGAAGTGAAGAGATCTAGAACAGTGGGGAATTACTGTATATACTTGATTATAAGCAGAGTTTTTCACCACATACTGAAAAAGCCCCCACTCGTATATATACTATATATAATACAAATAAGTTAGTGTTTTGCCTCTGGAACTCACTGCGCACCTCTCTCTTTCTTAGGGTTCTGTGTAGCAGCAGCGCACTAGAGACGGGCTATGCACTCTGCCACACACTATGACAGTGACACTATGGCAATGTTGATGACATCATATCGTGTGTAGCAAAGAGCACGGAGCCTCCCTATACCCTCTTTACACAGGAACCCGGAGAGAAAATGGATCTTTGGGAGCACTGTAGGTAATGTACTGGTAAGTCTATGTTTTAATACATAACAAGAGGCTTCTGGGCATTTCATTAGTGAGGAGGCTGCCAGTCATTCCATTAGTGGAGGCTGCAGCTGGGCTTTCAGTAGTGGGGGAAGCTTCTGTGCATTTCACTACTGGGGGAGGCTGCTGGGCATTTAATTAGTGGGGGAGGCTGCTGGGCATTCATTAGTGGGGGCGGCTGTGGGCATTTCATTAGTGGGGAGGCTGCTGGCATTTCATTAGTGGGGGAGGCTGCTGGCATTTCATTAGTGGGGGCTGCTGGGCATTTCATTAGTGGGAGGCAGCTGGGCATTTCAGTAGTGGGGGAAGCTTCTGTGCATTTCATTAGCAGGGGAGGCTGCTGGGCAATTCATTAGCGGGGAGGCTGCTGGGCATTTCATTAGTGGGGGAGGCTGTTGGCATTTCATTAGTGGAGGAGGCTGCTGGTCATTTATAGTGGGGGACTCTGCTGGGGCATTTCATTAGCGAGGGGAGGCTTTTTGGGCATTTCATTAGTAGGGGAGGGGACTGGGCATTTCAATAGTGGGGAAGCTGCTTGCATTTCATATTAGTGGGAGGGCTGCTGGCCATTTCATTAGCGGGGGTGGCTGCTGGGCATTTCATCGTGGGAGGCTGCTGGGCATTTCATTAGTTGGGAGGCTGCTGGCATTCATTAGTGGAGGCAGCTGGGCATTTCATTAGTGGGGGAACTTCTGTTCATTTCATTAGCAGGGGAGGCTGCTGGGCAATTCATTAGCGGGGAGTGCTGGGCATTTCATTAGTGGGGGAGGCTGTTGGGCATTTCATTAGTGGAGGAGGCTGCTGGTCTTTTATTAGGGGGGGACTCTGCTGGGCATTTCATTAGCGAGGGGAGGGCTGTTGGGCTTTCATTAGTAGGGGAGGGGACTGGGCATTTCAATAGTGGGGGAAGCTGCTTGGCTTTCATTAGTGGGGAGGGCTGCTGGCCATTTCTTAGCGGGGGGGCTGTGGGCATTCATTGTGGGGGAGGCTGCTGGGCATTTCATTAGTGGGGGAGGCTGCTGGCATTTTTATTAGTGGGGGACTCCTGCTGGGCATTTCATTAGTCGAGGGAGGGGCTGCTGGACATTTCAGTAGTGGGGGAAGCTTCTGTGCACTTCATTAGTTGTGGAGGCCGATTGGCATTTCATTAGTGGGGGTGGGGGGGAGGCTGCTGGGCATTTCATTAGTAGGGGAGGGGACTGGGAATTTCATTAGTGGGGGAAGCCGCTTGGTATTTCATTAGTGGGGAGGGCTGCTGGCCATTTCATTAGCGGGGGAGGCTGCTGGGCATTTTATTAGTAGGGGAGGCTGCTGGGCATTTCATTAGCGAGGGGAGGGCTGTTGGGCATTTCATTAGCGAGGGGAGGGCTGCTGGACATTTCAGTAGTGTAATCCGTGAAGCCAATGACCCCAGTCCTCCTTGTTTCCACATCTGTACTAGCTTAGTACTCTAAATTTATCCGCCGGCCAAAACCCTGAAAAACCGCATTAACTTTGTGTAGCTACCTTAGTAAGACATGTTTTAATACGTTGTCATTATCTTTGATCTGCATTTAAAGTGAGATTTTGTGTGTGTATTTTTTACGAAAAGTAAACGGACAGATTGACATGCAAGTGGAACACCCCCTTTAAATGGTGTTCGACCACTGCCATTCTCTTAGATTTGGTCTTCCCATATGTAGGCATGTTCTTCAATGAATGTTTATTAAAAAAATTTCCTGTTGGAACAAATTCGCATAGTGACCCGTGTCCCTGAAAACAAGATGCGTCGGCCTCCTATCATCACCCTATGTCCTTGCAGCGGTGGCCAGACATCTCTCAGTGACTGCCCCCTTAGGATCTGTTTCCACAGACGGCGGTGGGCCCCTGCCGTAAACTCCGCCAGTTTTATATATCAAAACCTTTTGTTTCTGTGTGCAATCACTCATCACGTTGTCGTATCCCACGCACACGCTTGTTTCTAATGTGACCATATACTACCTTATCAGAAATTGTCTTACATCGGTAATTTATTTTCAAGTACAAATCCAAGTGAAGATGTTACATATGACACATGAAATAAATAAGGTACTGTCCCGATTGGATTACCCCTTTTACTCTTAACACACAGTCTCTTTGGTCTTTCTCTCCTCTGTGGTCCGACCCGAAGTCTTCAACGATACCTGCTCACCATGCTACCTTCAAAATTGAAGGTGTGCTGTAATTGGCAGATTCCGCCAAAAGGAAAACGGAAGGCTGACAAATTATTCCCTAGCCTTGTCTCTACTATGTCCTGTCACCACTTACTTTGGAGTTCACTAACAAGGATTCATCCCAGCCTTTTCTAGTCAATTCTTCATTAGTCATTATTAAATGAATCATGAGTATTTTGTATGAGGCCTGTTCCATGTCAAGGCGAGTGAGTAACTCCTGTCCCCCTCCTCTCTCCTCCCCCCTGCGCCTTTCTGTGTGTAATGGCTGACGTGGCTGTGTCCTCCTATACACTAGTGAGACACAGACCTCAGCTACCAAGTACCAGACCTTTCTGCTGCTATTCACATGTGTGAAGACAGACATCAAGCTACACAGTATCTGAACTGTTCGGCTATCACATGACGTCTCTCAGAGTAATTATTGCATACGCTTTACTACCTGAGGTGCATCACGAACCGGCGCGTTAATTCATGCGTTTAAAATAAACCGCATTGGCCCAGCTGAAGAGAATGTTGCCAATTTACAACAGCAGTTTAAGCACTAACACATGCCTTTTACAAAACGCAAATTTAACACATGGCGTTACATTGCTTTAATCAAACACATGCTTAAGTGATGTTACCACACAAAATGCGTTAACATCGTTAATGGTTTTCATTTTTTAGGTGCAAGTCTTAACAGCTGTTTAAACTAGGCATCTCTCTTCCAGCTGTTTTGGATTTAAAACCCTCCCTACAATTTGACGTAAGAATTACTGCATATCGCGGGAGGGCGTTCCCGCAAAAGTGCAGTAGTATTACGTCCAACTTCTTGGCCACAAGCTGCGTGTCTGCTATAATTATTATACCGTGTTGGCTTTGTTAGGGTACCTCACGCCCGCGTTTTCCGATCGCATCCCCGAGACTGCCAGTGCCAGCCTGCTCGATCTGCTCCCTGGTGCCGGGTCCTGCCTTCTTCAGTGACCCGGGGCTTTGTAACAACACACTGAGCATGAGCATTACAACGTGTATACATCTGCACATTACACTACTTACACCACATTTACATTACGCCCGTGTAATACATCTGCACATTAAAAAAGCACTTACATTAACAAACAACACCGACATTACCGTATTACACAGTGTAATCAGCTGTATTACATGTGTAAAGGTTAGAAATCGCCTGTTCAAGCTAACCTGTAAAGTGAATAAAAACAGTTTAAAAAAATCATTAGATAAAAAAACGTTTGTTCAAATAAAAAGAATTAATTAAATAAAGTGTAAAGTCCCCTAACACAAGACCTATCCCTATAACATGTAATAAAGTACAAACAAAGCAAAATTGATTGCCAAAAAACATATTTGGCTTTATATTTTCCACATATATTGGTCTCGTCCGTAACATCCGTTACATAACCTCATAACTTATTGGGTCCGCTCTGTGATCGCCGTCAAAAAATGTACATTCTTCAGAAAATCTCTTCACAAAAATGTTTTAAAAAGTGAAAGACTTGCAGGACAACTCAACACTAAAAAATAAGCCCTAAACCTAGCTCTATCTACCAACCAAAACTATCTTTTACGTCTCCCGAAAAATGCTATGCAAAAAAAACAATGAGATTTCCTCTATCTTAGTTTTTGTCCAGTAAAAATTGTAAATATAAGACAACTATATAATGAGGTATACCGTATTCCCCCGTTAGTTATCTTAGAAAAAGAAATATATTATTTTTAGTTACGGTGTACGCCCAAAAATTAATACAACAAGAAAGGAAACCCAAATTTTCTTGTTCACCCATCATTCACGAGTTAATAAAATCTCATCAATAAGCTACTGACCCGACTAAAATGAAGTATTTGTAAAGTTGGCCTCTCAGGTCGCCAAATAGCCCCTTTCTGTCTAAATTGCCAAAAAAAAAATAAATATTGTAATAGCCAATAAAAAGTGATACAATGCAATCTGCTCTGAATGGCGCAGGTTTCCTTGGATGCCCTTGAGTTTGCCATCAGCAGGTTACCACCACTATGGGTCGTGTTTATAACCGTGAGAGATTTGGTATCACATTTTTGTAGAATGTTTTGTTTTTTTTATGCCAATGAGAATTTGTAACATTTTTTGAAAAACACATTAATTTAGCCAAAAAAAAATTACTTTCAATAATTGTATCTTATTTTTGTTGTACCCCCATATTGAAGGTTAACAAACTTCATAAAAGTTTGTTTTTGGCCTTCCAATTGACTTGCAACCTGACAGGGATCCCTCATAAAGCAGAATTTTGCGTTTTTGTATGAAAATGTAAACAATCGCACCTGAACTTTCAAAGCCCCATAGCATCTTCCAAATATACAAGGGTCTCATAAAAAGACCATTTCCACATAAAAGGTCAGCAACATTCAGTGAATTTTAGTTTTTGTCGGTTATGACTAATTGTGGAAACAGTAAACTTTTGAAGTTCGGAATCACGAATTTTTCAAATTTCACCAAATACTGATTTTCTTATAAATAAATGCAAAACATACCACCATAAATTTTTCAACAAACCTGAAACAAGTGTCCTGAGAAAACAATCTCGAAATCATTGGATTCTGGTTAAGCGTTTCCAAAGTATAACCATTATAAAGTGACACAGGGCAGATTTAAAAAATGGGAGCCATGTCATGAGGGGTGGAACAGTGCTTCGGCGTTAAGGGTTTTTTAAACTAATTTGTTAAACGCAACGTTGACCGCACCCTGATAGTTTTTATATACGGCAGTAGAGGGACACTGAGGGGATAGTGACATGCTTTCTAATGGGCAGTTTCTAAAAATAATATTAAGTTTTTGGAGTTAATTTGCCTGACAGGTTTTCCCTTAAGGAGGCATAATTAGGCCACAGAGTGCCTTTTTTCCCCTTTATAAATAATTACAAGGCTTCCTATTATATGTTTTCTATAATATGAACAATTTTCCTCAAAAAAAGGTCCTTTTTTTATCTAGTTTTGTATAAATTTGTCCGAGTAAGTGTTATTAATCCAATCACGGCTCCCATCTCTTTCTCTGTTACGTGCACGTATTTACTACATCCTACAGTCGTTTACAGTCTTATTTCATTTTATAGTTTCTCTTTTCTCCTGGGTAACATTTGGCTGCTATTCTGCCTCAGTCATTTGAAGTGCTGGCTTATTGCCTCCTAATAAAGAATGCAACCGTTGCTGCTCATGCTTCCATGTGTAAGCCAAGGCATCCGGCACTTCGTTGATTGCTGAAGTAACACAGGCGCGCTAATATTACAATTGTCAAGCATCATTGAAGACTCAATAGCCTGAGCTGCTAGAATTCTCTCATTCTACACATCTTATTTCAAAAAATCTAATAAGAATTGGGATGGGGATGAAACAACATTGTCATTTTGCCCCAACTTTCCTGTCCTTTCCCCTCCGCATAAGCACTTTCTGTCCTCGCTATGTGATTTTTTGTTTGTTAATTTTGCCAGCACTCGTTTCTGGTAATTCCCTTTTTTTCAGAGAGCTTACTGGTCTTCTTTCTGTTGGACAATGATAAGAGAATACAGGACAAGAAAACAATAACGTAAAAAATCATTTAAAATTGCTGCCATTCTGCTTCTATTCTTGCCTTTGCAACACACAATTTATGTCTCCTATTTAAACTAGATGGAAGATAATTGACAACAATTATTAGTATTGGTTTAACCCTTTCCGCCATTTGATCATGCCATATATACTCGATTATAAGCCGAGACCCCTAATTTTAAACCACCAAATACTGTAAAACCTTTGACTCCAGTAATAAGCCGAGGGTGGGAATCAATTCGCACAGTTCTTCTCTCTCTTCCTCCTCCCCCCCCCAGTTAAACATCCATCAATAGTATAACCAGCCAACCTGTCCCCAGGTAGTATACAGCCAACCTTCCCCATGTAGGATACAGCCAGCCTGCCCCCGTAGTAAAAACAGGCCAGCCCGCCCCCAGTAGTATACCCAGCCTGTAAAAAAATACAAAACACCACAAATGTTTTTACTCTATTTGTTATTGCGCTTCTCCGTAACATCTGTACAATATAACCTTATTGGACTCTGTGATGACGCCGTAAAAATGAAACCCAAAAACTGATAAGGTTTTACTTGATAAACTTTTTTCATAAATCCCTTCTCCAAAAGGTCTCCAAAACTGTTAAAAAAAAGTTATGTGCTCCAAAATGGTACCAACATGAAAAGGAGCACACCAACGCGTTAAAAGTAAGGCCTAACCCAGCTCTGGGTGTCAACCACAAAATATAAGCTAGGTCTCCGAAAAAGAGGGGATATGAAACAAATGAATTTTCTCCTATCGAGCTTTTCTTTTTCATGAAAAATGTAAGACTATCAAAAAACTCTATGAAGAGGTATCAACCGTGATTCTATAGAAATAAAATAAACTGTTATTTTATGGGATTTTGTATGCCCTAAAAAATACATAAGAAGGAAACCAGTATTTAACGATTTTCTTTCCCTCCATACTTCATGTTATCAAATCTCACGCAAATACGCTATGATCCTCCTAAAAGTATTTGTAAGTGGCACTCACGTCGCTGAAATAAGCCTATATGTCCAAATTGACAAAAAAATAGATTGTATATCTAGTGCAAATCTTGCTCCGGCATGATTGAGCTTCCTCCTTCAATGCCCTGTGGCGTGTCCCGTACAAGCATCTACCACCACATGGAGTATTGTTTATACTCGGGGATGATTGGGTTCAATGTTGTCTCAAGGTTTTTGTATTTTTTATCACACTAAGAATGTATTTTTTTTGAAACACAATCATTTTAGCTATAAAAAGAAATTTTAATAATGCACACGATTTAATTTATAAACCTTGTAACATTTAGAGGATTAACAAACTGTAAAGTTGTATTCACCTATGGTTGAGGGTTGTACGTTTGTATTTCTGGGTAATTTTAAAGGTTTCACGTATTTTAGGCCTCTCAATGACTTGAAACCTGAGCAGTCCACTCAAAAGAAGGTTTGCATTTTTTATGAAAATGAGAACGCGCACAGCCTACAGTTCAGCAAGCCCCCATGACATCTCCGACATATGCATAAACCCATGTCAACATAAAAGTAGACTTCGGTGAATGTTAGGTATTAAAGGAACCTACCACTAGAGATGGTAGGGGGTAAGCTGAAGTACCGAGCACCAGCTCAAGGTGAGCAGGGTCCGTACTTAACTTCTGGCGTTAGTGTTATAGAAACGCGGTTATCGCCGTTTTACACTTTTTTTTAACTTTAGAGAGCAAAGGACGCTTCGGCGCTGCGCGCGCGCCTCCCAAGTGCTGGAAATAACGAATGGTGCGCGCAGCCGAGCCCCCTTCTGCTCTAAAGTTTAAAAGTGGTTAAAACCGCAGTCCAAACATTTATAACACTAACGAAAGTAAGTTACCGCACCACTCACCTGAGCGTGTGCCGCTCTACATGCTTACCCCTCATTCTAATGGTAGGTTTCCTTTAAGATTTTATTTATTTTTTGCTGTTATGACTTTTAATATCGAAAGTAAGCATTTGCATTGTCGAATTCAAATTTGTAAAAATTTTTCCCAAACATCTGATTTCCTCATAAATAACTGCAAAACAACACCAAAATTTTTCAACTAACTAAGTTACCATAGTCACAGAAAAACAATTGTAAATCACTTGGATATGTAAAGCTTCCAAGTTATAACAACCAGGGCATATTTGAAAAAAGGGCTGGTGTCAGGAGGTTGGAAAAAAGGCTTTGGTGGCAAAGGGTTAAAGTGTTCCTGTTTGAATAATTACTATTGGAAAATGGTCCTGTCAAAAACTGAGTCCCATTGAATTAGATGTTATGCTGTTAACCTACTTTTTTACAAATGTGTTCATTTTTCTCCAGTTTTTTTTTTTTTAAAGAACCTAGATAAATAACAGCCACTGCTTTTGCAGGAACAGGATTAGGGAAATTTTCAGGTAGCAGACTGATACCCCCCTCACTATCATTATGTTATCTATTTTGTGGCATAATAAATAATACTAGTTAATATGGTTCAAAAACATGTCCATAAGTTCAACCGGGAGGGAAGGGATTGAATGACACCGTATTATACTTACGATATAAGCCACCCATTATACGCCGAGACCCCTAATGTTAACCACCAAAACTGGGAAAATCTATTGACTTGAGTATAAGCAAGGTGAAAATGCATGGTCACAGCCTCCCCATATACAGCTAGCCAGCCCCCTGTTGTATACAGCCAGTCTGTCCCCCCTCGTAGCATAGAGCGCGTCCTGCTCAGCTGTAGTATACGCCAGCCCCCTGTAGTATACGCCAGCCCCCTGTAGTATCGCCGCCCCCTGTATATAACCAGCCATACCCACCCTGTAGTATACAACGCAGCCCCCGTGTAGTATAACAGCCTCAGCTCCATCTGCCCCCTGTAGTATACACTGCAGCCCAGCCTGCCCCCCGCCTATATACAGCAGCCCAGCCTGCCTCCCCTGGTAGTATACAGCCACCAGCCTCCCCCTGTAGTTACACCGCTCCCCGGTATACACAGCCTGCCCCTTATATACCAGCAGACCAATGTAGTTGTACAGCCCAGCCACCTGCCACGAGTAATACAGTAGCCATAACAATGTTATTTATGTAAGAAGGCTCTATAATCGTTCTTGCATGTTCTCTGCTTGTCTTTACTGTAACTCCAAAGCCTGAGCTTGGCTATTTCACAGTTTACAGTTCGCCAGTAAGAATCCTGGTTATTTAAATCCTTGTTTTCTCTCTATAGAGATGTTTGCCCCCTTGTCTTAATTGACTTATTTATCTGGAACAATTTTCCACCATAATTTTGTATAGGACCCTTCATATATTCGTCTCTTTTTCCAGACTAAAAACAATCTAGCTGGTTTAATCTTTCTTTATAACGATACCCGCCCATACTACTTGTCATTTGGACTTCTCTTGGACATTCTCCAGCTCCATTTTTTTTAGTGGAGGTGCCTAGAACTGGACGGCACTAATTCAAGGCCCCAAAATTTGTCTAGAAAATACTGTTTTATGTATTTTTACCTCCTATACAGTTTGTCAATCCAGGGAGGTCTATTTTTACTATCAGTTTAAGCCTCTGCCAAGTGGAATTTAAAAAAAAAAATGCTTTTGTTGTGCATCTGAATATTCGCTTTGCTTTAATATTTCTGTAACATTACCCGCTCCCTGTGAGCACATGTTGGTGATTGCTGGTGAATGGTGAGTGAGCAGTGGGGGCGGGAGAGGGCAGGGCAGAGAGTGAAGAAAGGGAAGTGACTTGTACATATGGCACTCCCTTCCGCGCCACCTCGCCATGCTGCTGTTAAGAGAGCCAGAGGCCAATGTTAAAGGATCAACCTGTCATCAGGCTCTGCACTATTTCTTTTTTCTTGTCCACCACTACCTGTTTGACAGCTTCGCAGGATCCCCTCACAGGGGCCTTTTATTCTAGCAATTCATACATTATCTTATAAAATCATTTTCTTTTCTTTATTTGACAATTAGGCTGTCACTGGTCAGAGGCATTGATGTCACCCTCTGTTCCTGCCCTCCCTCTCCTCCCCCTGCTTCATGTCTGTGTAATATAGTAAAGCATTGCTAGTTGTTGTGCTGCATCTGCTGACATGCTGCCAATCCTCCAATCACAGAGACACAGCCATCATCTACCAAGTACCTGACATGTTCTCTTATAACACTGGCTGCCTGGAGCTGTTGTTCTCTCTCCTATATCACACCACTGCAGGGGATTGGCCACCAGCACGCACACTGGGCGCTGTCATGAACACTGGGGGTGTCTGTTCCCTCCACTCATGAATACCTGGACACTTAAGATATACTAATGACTCATCTGTGACATCTCAGGTCTCATTTGCTACAGCTTTAGGACCTCATGTTCTTAGGTTTATCAGCATGTGAATGTGACAGAAGGCAGATGCAATGCTCCTAATGCAGTTTAGACATCCTATTTAGTTTAGGGGGGTATTTGCATGACGGGTTCCTTTAAAGAAGCAATTAACAAGCTGTGTAAATACGGCACTCTCCCGACTTACGCGACCCCTAAGTTAACAGACGGCCCTGTCCTGGCCACTTGTGGCCCTGGGGCTATTTTTTCTTTAGTCCCAGGCTGCAATGATCACTAAGGTGTCTGTAATTAAGGCATTTTAGTGAGAATCATTGTTCCCATTGACATCAACCAAATTTGTGCAAAAAAATTGGTTTCCGGGATACAAACTATTAATACAACCAGTCTTGTATTTACCATAAAATCCAACGTAAGAACAACCTAAAGACTTATATTGGTAAGTACTGGAGACTGTCGACAAATTGATTTAAAAAAGCCTTTGTTTGCATCTGAAATACAGAGCCTGATTGGAACCTGGTTCTGATGTAAAAAATGACCTTAATGGTCCTTACTGATGACAGTGTTCCCTTTTAGTTTGTTTGTGTGATTTCTGTATACAACGTTTGACTTTTTATTTCATATCAATTTCTGTCCGATGTTCCCTCAGCTCTCTGCATGTAGTTAAACCTTTCTTCTATCTGTGAACACGGTTTTCTTGGCTGTGTGATAAATCTGTGTTCGATTTGTAGGGATGATGCATATCGCCAGGCACCATTTTCCTATTATCTGTGTCTCAGAAAGTTAAACCCTCTGTACCTCGTTGAGGCTTTTGCAGGTTGAGCTTTTGCATAGCTTTTTTGTCATAAACATCTTCATAAAGAACCAAACGTATGAATTGCCGTCCTGTGGCTCATAGCTAATGGCTGATATAGCCAAAAGTGAAGATATTAAATTGGTTGCTTATTATTTTTGTTCTTTAATTAATAATGTGGATTTTTGGATTCATGACAGAAAATAAGACAAACCTAAACACTTTTGTCAGAACAAAAAATACTAATCCCCTATGCTTATGTTCAGAGAACTATCTATGTACAGGAGTTATTAGCTGTGAAGGTTTGTTTATTCTGACTTCACAACCTTCAATTTTTCCGTATCTTACTTAGACTTTAGTACATAAATTATTAGTTTTACTTTTGTGATAAAACATTGCTTGGGGTAAGATACAACCATGTGCCTGCTTCTCTCTCCTCGCGCCTGGGACCCTGCTTACATACACGTCTTTTCTTCCCAACGTGTATGTAAGCTACGTCTCTGCATAGATTTTGGATTTATCCTTGGCAGAGAGAAACGCTGCATAAAAACGACCTTACATCTCTACCTGAAACACTGTATAGGCTCCATGACACAGGCCCCTGGGCATGCAATTGCCCGGATGGAGAGAGCGCTCACCCCTCCCCTCTCATAGGGACATGCGGCTGGCTGTATTGTGCCGTGCACAGTACACTCCTGGCGCGCCGTATACCAGCTGCCTTTTAGTACATCTAGCATATTGCCCGCCGTAACATATACGTTGTGGCAAGGGGGCCATTGACATTGTTTTATAACATTATGAGACCATAAAATTTGTAAGTACAAAAAACTACACACGAATATATTTTTAAATGAATTTTTTGCCTGACGAGTAAGACAGACACTGTTTTCCTGTCAGTCACTTTCGCCACCATTTTAGTCTCCGCAACTATTGATTTTATTTGCCTTTCTCTCCCATACGCTTGCTAGATATAGGCAAAGCTACAGGGGTTGTGTAACTGAGGAGTCTCCTCTTTTTAGCCGGGCGGCTCTTCTGACAGACTGGTGGAAGGATGCCTCATTATCTAGTATGTGAGCTATCTCTTGACCAGAATCGCTAGCTGGCTTTAATAATAATCATTTTCATAGTTTTCAGCACTGTTTTTCATGTCTAACATTAAAACTCTATAATTTTGCACTGCTCCTATATCTTTAATGCCTGTGCCACCTTTGATGATCTATTGATTTTATCTACACGAACAGCTTCAATAGGTTCTCTACCAAAAAGATGTTAAGATACAAGTAAGTGTGCAGTGTCTAAATGTTAGTTTGGTGGGACATATTTGACAACACAAACGTTGTGAGACTGTTTAGGAGTCCCCCCCCTGGGAAACACAGGTCTTTGTGTATCTTCTCTCTGGATATGGACCACATTGCTCTTGTATTGAAATGTCATCATTTTAAATGATACTTGCGTTTCCCTTCGCTATGAGGCTAATGTCCATCTGAATGGAGGAGATTAGTGTAGAATGGCGCTGGAATGTCATGGCGACAAATCATAGACAACAGGTCCTGTGAGTGCAGTCAGAGGTGTCTTCAGGCTGGAATATTGGCCAACACATGGCGTAGAGTAGAAACATTTCTCTGCGGGCGCTCCAGTTCACTCCAGCATCAGACCCGTAACACTTGCGAGTCGTACTTGCACCACCTTTAGTTGATCCAGTTTAGCTGCGCCGCGATACTGGAATTGTTTGGCGGCACAGCAATGTTCCGTCTGTCACTCCCCCTACATTTCCGAGGCTACTCCTCCTTTTTCGAAGGAAAAGTTTTATGGATAACAGATTGTACATCTCCCCCTCTGACTGGAATTGATCCGCTAAAATTTCTAGAAACGAAAAATGGGGCAGGGGAGGTAGGCAGCAATTACACTGTTCTATAACCTCCATCTTAGTGAACAAATCTTCAGGAAAAAAAAATACTTTTTAAATCAAACTCTACCATTGACTGTTTCACCAGATAAATTGGTCTAACACCCGAGAAACCAGCCATGGTTTCCTTATTACTATAACAAACATTCCAGTCCAACGAAGGTAAAAAACTTGCCGTTGGTTTTTCTGTAGGGTGAACGCCCACAATTGTTTACATTTGGCATATGCCAGCATTGACTACAGAGCCTAAAGTCCCCAAACTGAAACATCATCACCTTTTAGGAGATTGTGTGCTGTCTGCGCTGCCCCAGATTTTTGGGAGCGAACCCGTGCTTTTTTTTTGCAAGATTTCCTGTTTTAAAGTGGAGTTTTAAAACCAGGTGGAGAACCTCTTAACCGTTGCTTAGCTTATTGACATTTGTGATTTCATTATTTCATAGGAAGCATCTTCTACTAAGGATGATTAGAAAACCCAATAACACAATAACCATTTTCACGATAATCTGCCATTATCACAATAACTCTGTAATTTAGAACACTTCACCCACCATTATGTACAATACATACTTTCTCCTAGAGTGGCATGAAGGGATCCGAGTATTTGTTTGGTCATCATTGGGTCCAACAGTAAGTATGCCTTTATTCACAGCATGTAAGTATGTATTTACCTACAAATATAAGAATGGATAACATGTTACACTACATTTAGTTATTTACGGCGCCAATTAAGATATAGATTGATAAATGGCATTTATTTATGAGAACGTAACTCCTTCACGACTGCCTACGGATTATACGGCCTATTGCCACTGCCCCTTGCATATTACGTATTAACGTCATGCCGGTGTCAAACATTAAACGGTCATATCTCCTATCATTGCCCTTGAAAAGTAATTTGTAAAGGTTTATACAACATTACGACTTATAAAAAATGTTTAAGGGGAATTTGATAGCGCTATATAAATAAATTTGTATTATAAAACGACAAAAAAACTTATATTTTCACATTTTTATTAAATTGTTAAAGGGGTTATCCGGGTTTAAAAAAATTTTTATGGCCGGGCTGGGGAGGCTATTTAAACATAATACATGTACTTACATCCTCCGTGCTGCCGATGTCCCGCCCGCGGGCCATCTCTCCGTGCGCGGTTTCATATTACACCGGCGCACAGGGAGCTTCCGGCGCGCGCGATGCTCCCATGCGCACCATCTCCCAGTCCTTACCCCGGCTGAGAATAGGGACGATGGGAGGAGCCGTCCACACGCGGACCGGAAGCTCCCTGTGCCGGCTTCCGTGCCCCTTTTTGTAAACAAACAGGGCACGATCGAAGTGAACGCGCGCGGGACATCGCGGCGCTGGAGGAGGTAAGTCCATTTTTTATTATGTTAACTATCCTCCCCAGCCCGGACATAAAAAAATTAAACCCGATAACCCCTTTAACTTCTTTAAAAAAAATGTTTAATGAAAGTTAGTTGCACATGTCATGAAAAAAACTATGGCAATTAAAATTGTTATGTAAGGCAGATATTAATAAGAGCAGAATAAGCTGTGAAAATTGACCCGGACATTCAGGTAGTGATGACCCTGGGGGTCACAGGATATCTACCAGTATTAAATTATGCTGTGTTCTCACTTAACGACTGTTAAACTTTCCAACTCTCCCCCTCTCTGCAGGGTCCAACAGTGAAACATCTGCAAAGTAGGGGCTGGCGTAGCCCCTCAGGCTCATTACTCACGTAAAGAAGTTGGTTAGAAAGAAGGAGGCCATGGATAACAAATATGATAAGATTAGCACAGTCACAGTGCCGGGATTGCTGGATTTTAGCGTTAGATTTCCTTTAACCCCTTCCCGCTGCAGCCCTTTTTTCGTTTTTGCTTTTTCATTTTTCACTCCCCACATTCATAAATCTGTAACTTTTTTATTTTCCTGTACAGAGCTGTGTGATGGCTATTTTCTGCGTAACAAATACATGCCTTGTACTGGGAACGGGAAAAATTATTCCAAATGCAGTGAAATTGGTAGCAAAAAAAGGCATTTGTGCCGTATTCTTGTGGCTTGGATTTAACAGATTTCACTGTCCGCCCCAAATGACTGTCTATTATTCTTCTTGGGTCGGTAACATTACGGGGATACCAAATTGTATGTTGTTTTAATGTTTTCATACATTTAAAAAATTAAAACCTCCTGTACAAAAATTGTTTGGGGGGATTTGCCATCTTCTGCGTCTGGCCTAATACTTTTTCATACTTTGGTGTATGGAGCGTGTGTGGTGCCGTTTTTGCGGATTTTATGACGTTTTACATGATCATTTTTAGGACTGTACGACCTTTTGATCACTTTTATAGAATTTAAATTTTTTTAAAATGGCAAAAGTGCCATTTTCGACTTTGGGCGCGATTTTCCGTTAAGGGATAACGCAGTGAAAACGTTATCATTTTTGATACATCGGGCATTTTCGGACACAGCGATACCTAATGTGTTTATGATTTTTACTGTTTATTTATATTTATATCAGTTCTAGGGAAAGGGGGTGTGATTTGAATTTTTCGGTTTTTTATTATAATTTTTTAAACTTTTTTTTTTTTTATTTTACTATTTTCAGACTCCCTAGGGTAACTTTAACCATAGGGTGTCTGTACGTTCCTACCATATACTGCCATACTACTGATAGCACATTGTAATGAATGGGTTAACCCGAAGTAGCTTCGGGTCTTCGTGAGACCCGAAGGTACCATGGCGACGGATCCCACTCCCGATGACGTCACGGGAACGACGATCCTCAGAAAGATCTTTTTGAAGCCGCCGCGGCTTTCCGGCGACGATCAGCAGGAAACCACCCGTGCCGGCAACATCGGTGCCGCAAATATGCAGCAAAGACTTACGGCTATGGAGAGGGCTCGGCCCCGAGCCCTCTCCATGCACCGGGACCCGACATGTGACGTACTATTACGTCACAATGTCGTAAGGGTTTAAAGGATATCTACCCACGAGGAAGAAGGATTGTAAATCAAGCACACTGGCATACATACTGTTGTGTGCCCCCTCTGATAGCCCTTCTTTTAGCTTCTCATGCCCTTGTTTTTAACAAGATAAGGACTTTACAAATTATGCAAATGAGTCTCGGGCTAGAGGCTCCATTTTACATCTATGGAGCACAGAACCCCTTACACTTCCTTGCATAAATTAAAAACCTTTTTTTGTAAAAACCAGGATATAAAAGAAGAGTGGATCCTGCCAGAGGGGGCACACACCAGCATGTCATTGTGCTTGGTTAACAATCCTTGATCTTTGTGGTAGATGTCCCTTAAAATGTGGGAGTGCTGGGGCTGTTCCCCTGACAGGCTGCAACTTGCTACATTCACACGGCCGTATGGGGGATGTATATATGGGCGCAATATACAGCGTGTATAAGTCCCCCAAGACGGCAATGGTCTCATGTCGCCGTACAGGAGCTGTACCATTCCGTAGCCGGCAGAAAGATAGGACATTCCTATCTTTCCTTCAATACGGCGCCTTGTGTGGCGCTCACCCTTCTCCTCTCCCGGGATCTGACGTGTTCACCCGGTCTATGGCACAGTCGGCACGAATTGTGTGAATGTAGCCTTAAAACCCAGGTGTTAGGTCTGCCTCTCCATGATCTACTATTGTTTTACTAGGTTAAATGTTGTGTGTGTGTGGATACTGTATCTGGGTGGTCACACAACGTCTTGGTCTCCACCAATAGAATTTGTGGGTCACATGACATGTTGCAGATACCCTTAAATTTCCAGTTGTAATGTAATTTTCCATTTGTCTCATTGTTTTTTCCAGTCTAGATGCCCACATATGTTGTCATAATACAATAAGAATATCCAATTTTCTCTTTTTCATTTTTTTACACTCTGCTAAACAAAATATTTACAAGTGAATGGGCGTGGAAGTAAATGTGCAATGCTAGCTGCGTCATCACTTCCATATTGTAATCTGTAGCTGCCTAAATAATTACTCATCTTATTGTATTTGTTTGTTGAGTGTTTAGTGCAATGTGTTGGCACAGGAACGCCTCGGCCATAATGACTATATCATCTTTATGACAGCCTTGAAGCTACTTCTTCGCATAGGCTCATTCTTCCTGACCTCCAGAATGTGGAAAAACGTGCTCATGTAACATTGTGACGATGGTATGCGTTGTTTCCTGTCCTGTTATCACCCTCACCATTTTTATATCTGTTATTCTATTCGGCACCACATAATGAGGTGTCAAAAATGTGGGCTGATACAGACGGCACCCGGTAGCCTAGCCTGGTTGCCAGTCACTTTACTTCTACTTCACTATAATCGAACAATAGGAGCAAGAAAGCAGGGGAAGGAACAGAAAGAAGGTCCAAGATACAGTGATGTACCCCCGACAAGTAATTACACACTGGTCGATTGCCCCGAAAAATAATAATGTACATCCATTTTACCCTTCAAAAGAAAGGGAGAAGAGCAAGACTATGACACGATGAATAAAGCATAGCAATCTTTATTACACAAATGCTTAGACTAAAAGACTGGATGAGGATAGTTGATGAAACAGATTACAGTGACATAGAGATACAGTGACTGTAATGGTGATACACAGATAAGTAAAGACAGTCCTGCCCAGACTTCATGGGGGAAAAATGGTGATTAAGGTACTTGGACTGGTGCAATAACCATACTATTCATTATATTAAGCCCATGTTTTGCTGTCTTGCTTATCTTTTTTGATGACTTTTTTCGGGGTGTGAGTGGACTTCACATGCCTAGACACATGTGCCTCCAAAAAAGACACCCTGTTTGCTGCCTGTGAGATTCACACGTTTCTCAAGTCCCGGCTTCTCGACGAGGGCGCGCAGCTACAGGGAGCTGGCGCCGAAGATCAGGGTAGGTGGAGTAAAGGGGCTACTGGGGCGTGGAGTAGCCGTGTCATGTAGCCTCATGTCTGGCTACTCCCCGCCCCAGTGGCCTTCTTAACAAAATTTACATATTAGGGCAATAAAGATTTCAAAAAGATAGCGGGGTCATGAGGATTAGCTCTAAAAGGGCTATCCTCATTCCCATACATGCACCTACCACGCGTTCTAGCTTTTATAGGTAGAATTGTGGTGGTAGGTTCCCTTTTAAGTTAGTCAGGAATCAAGATCTGTATTTAAAATACCATTTTTACTTTTTACGCATTCATTTTACAACCCATTCATGCTCTGCGCCGTACATGTATCGCGCAGGTAGGGGCGGGGTTGTAGAAGAGACTCTCGGGCTGAGCCCTTTTCATACCAAATCACCAAAAATATCCAAACTAAATAAACAGTGAAAATGCCCTATCTTTCAAAATATAAAACAGTTATTGCTAGCGGTTAACCCCGTAGCGGAATAGCGCCCAAATGTTCGAACTGCTACTTTTACTCCATTTATATCACAAAAAAAAGTAATAAAAATGTCGCACAGTCCTCGAAATGGTAGCAATAAAAAAGTCAGATAAATATAATATCTTTATTTATATAGCGCCATCAAATTACGTAGCGCTTTACAGATCACCTCACACAGCTCCGTACACCATAGTATGAAAAAATCATAGCGTCATAGAGGGGCGAAAATTTTTTTATTTTTTTGTACACCTTTGTTTATTTTTGAAAATGTATGAAACCACATAACACCTGAATAATTAAGTATCACGTGATCGTCCAAACCAAAGAATAAAGCAGAAGTGATATTTGGAGCAAACAATGAAATTCGGAAAACTGAGACCTCAGGATTTTTTGCCATTTTGCAGTTCTGTACACGGAAATGAAACGTTATTGATTTTTTTAAGTGGAGAGCGAGAATGAGCGAAGAAACCTGTGTCCTTAAGGGGTTAATTGACATCAAATATGTGGTGCTGGGTGCTATGGACAGGAGTCTGACTGTTTATAGTTTGACACTGTCATGAGGTTTTTATACATACTAATGACAAATGCAAATAGGACGTATATAGGCGTATGACATTCATGAAGGGTGTCATTTTGTAATTTTTTGTAGTTTGTTTTATTTGTTGACTGTAGATATTTTGCATTTTGTGCAGTAACCTCAGAAAATCTGCTCCTCTTAATGCATATTCTGTGCAATTCATAGCATACAAGATGAGTTGACCTTGTTCTCCTCCTTCAAAATAGAAGATATTTTTGGGCTTAGTTAGACTTTAGAGCCACTCTGATGTACGGCTAGGCCTTCAGTAGCTAACCAGCTCAGGATAATGGAAAGTAAATCTCTTGTTAAAGGATCTCCTTAGTTAAAAGTAAGTATGTTTTTCCCAAAATCCTCTTTTCCCCGTTACATACTAATGACATGACAATGCAGCATTTCTGATCCCGTGATACATCAAACTGTTTCAATGCATTTATATGTAAGACCGATCATCACTTGGTTTTAAATATTTATAATATTTATAGTTTTTATTATTTTCTTGTGTTTTCTTTTAACAAACCTTTTATTTGTGTAGGTCGCCCAGTATTTACTAGTAGGTTAGATCAAAGCTTCATAAGTATTATATTAATTGGTGTTTAATAAATAATTCTGTACTTGTTCTGTGTTTGGGATATACTCGATATAAAGGCCTTGCAGTAACTACCCTTACGGTATTCTGTCCTTAACAACAGTGTACAATTTTTCCTGAGTCATTCCTGGGTTCTTCTTGACCAGAGGTGCATTGGCCCTTATGAGGATGACAGCGGCCAGCCGCCCCCTCCCCCCCCTCCTCCTTGTCTTGCCGGATACATAAAGAGGCTTATGCCCTTGATGTCTCCGCATTGGTGCCAGGTCCAATTTTTTGTGAAAAAAACAGCAAATGAAGAGGCTACAGATCTTCGTGCACGTTAGAATACAGATCAGCATATTTTCTTCTATGACCTTAACCCTAATGTGGGAAGTATGAAGGTGTGGATGTGACTGTGTACAACACTGCAAAATTTAGTTAAGCATCAGGAAATCTGAAGCTTACACATCTTAGCATAAAAATATGAGCCACATATCCAAAATAATCTTATCATGTGTGCTTATCAGGATCACATTTGATTCAAATAGCATTAAAGATTTATTGGTGTTTCACAAATAAATATCATTGTTTTTATACTAAAAGGTTAAACAATTTTCCAAAATACTTTCTATGTTCCCAATAGATCTCTGCTCGTCTATATGAAACTTCTATCTACGGATGGAATCTTTTCCATGGTCATGTAACTCAAGTGTATGACCAGGGATAGATTTCTATCCACTGGAAGTGAAGAGATCTAGAAGACAGTGGGGAATTACTGTATATACTTGATTATAAGCAGATTTTTCACCACATACTGAAAAAGCCCCACTCGTATATTAACTTGAAATATAATACAAATAGTTAGTGTTTGCCTCTGGAACTCACTGCAGCACCCCTCTTCTCTTTCAGGTTTCTTGTGTAGCAGCGCACTAGAACGGGCTATGCACTCTGCACACCCACATGACAGTGACACTATGGCATGTTGATGACATCATATCGTGTGTAGCAAAGAGCACGGAGCCCCCTATACCCTCTGTTACACAGGAACCCGAGAGAAAATAGGATCTTGGGGGCACTGTAGGTAAGTAACTGGTAAGTCTATGTTTTAATACATAACAAAGGCTTCTGGGCATTTCATTAGTGGAGGAGGCTGCCAGTCATTCCATTAGTGGAGGCTCGCTGGGCATTCAGTAGTGGAAGCTTCTGTGCATTTCACTATCTGGGGGAGGCTGCTGGGCTTTAATTAGTGGGGGAGCTGCTGGGCATTTCATTAGTGGGGAGGCTGGGCATTCATTAGTGGGGAGGCTGCTGGCATTTCATTAGTGGGGGAGGCTGCTGGCATTTCATTAGTGGGGGGGCTGCTGGGCATTCATTAGGGGGAGGCAGCTGGGCATTTCAGTAGGGGGGGAAGCTTCTGTGCATTTCATTAGCAGGGGAGGCTGCTGGGCAATTCATTAGCGGGGGAGGCTGCTGGGCATTCATTATGGGGAGGCTGTTGGCATTTCATTAGTGGAGGAGGCTGCTGGTCATTTTATTAGTGGGGGACTCTGCTGGGCATTTCATTAGCGAGGGGAGGGCTGTTGGGCATTTCATTAGTAGGGGAGGGGACTGGGATTTCAATAGTCAATGTTGGAGGCTGCTTGGCATTTCATTAGTGGGGAGGGCTGCTGGCCATTTCATTAGCGGGGGTGGCTGCTGGGCATTTCATTAGCGGGGAGGCTGCTGGGCATTTCATTAGTTGGGAGGCTGCTGGCATTTCATTAGTGGGGACAGCTGGCTTTCAGTAGTGGGGAAGCTTCTGTTCATTTCATTAGCAGGGGAGGCTGCTGGGCAATTCATTAGCGGGAGGGCTGCTGGGCATTTCATTAGTGGGGGGTGTTGGGCATTTCTTTAGTGAGGAGGCTGCTGGTCATTTATTAGGGGGGACTCTGCGGGGGCATTCATTAGCGAGGGGAGGCTGGTTGGCCATTTCATTAGTAGGGGAGGGGACTGGGCATTTCAATGTGGGGAAGCTGCTTGGCATTTCATTAGTGGGGAGGGCTGCGGGCCATTTCATTAGCGGGGTGGCTTGCTGGGCATTTCATAGTGGGGAGGCTGCTGGGCATTTCATTAGTGGGGAGGCTGCTGGGCATTTTATTAGTGGGGGACTCTCTGGGGCATTTCATTCGCGAGGAGGGCGCTGGACATTTCAGTAGTGGGGGAAGCTTCTGTGCACTTCATTAGTTGTGGAGGCCGATTGGCATTTCATTAGTGGGGGTGGGGGGGGGCTGCTGGGCATTTCATTAGTAGGGAGGGGACTGGGAATTTCATTAGTGGGGAACCGCTTGGTATTTCATTAGTGGGGAGGCTGCTGGCCATTTCATTAGCGGGGAGGCTGCTGGGCATTTTTTAGTAGGGGAGGCTGCTGGGCATTTCATTAGCGAGGGAGGGCTGTTGGGCATTTCATTAGCGAGGGGAGGGCTGCTGGACATTTCAGTAGTGGGGTAAGCTTCTGTGCATTTCATTAGTTGTGGAGGCCGATTGGCATTTCATTAGTGGGGGTGGGGGTGGGGGCTACTGGGCATTTCATTAGTAGGGGAGGGGACTGGGCATTTCATTAGTGGGAGAAGCTGCTTGGCATTTCATTAGTGGGGAGGGCTGCTGGCCATTTCATTAGCGGGAGAGGCTGCTGGGCATTTCATTAGTGGGGGAGGCTGCTGGGCATTTCATTAGCGAGGGGAGGGCTGTTGGGAATTTCATTAGCGAGGGGAGGGCTGTTGGGCATTTCATTAGAAAAAGGGGGCAGGGAGGTAGGCAGCAGTTACATGTTCTATACCTCCATCTGTTTTGAACAAATCTGTCCAGGAAAAAAAAATACTTTTAATAAAACTCTACCATGGACTGTATTCACCAGATTTAAATTGGTCTAAACAACCGAGAAACCCCACCATGGTTTCCTTATTACTATAACAAACATTCCGTCCAACGAAGGTAAAAGAACTTGCCGTTGGTTTTCTGTAGGGTGAACGCCCACATTGTTACATTTGGCATATGCCAGGCATTGACTACAGGAGCCTAAAGTCCCCAAACTGTAAAGCATCATCACCTTTTTAGGGAGATTGTGGCTGTCTGCGCTGCCCCAGATTTTTGGGAGCGAACCCTGTGCTTTTTTTTTGCAGATGTTTCCTGTTTTAAAGTGGAGTTTTAAACCAGGTGGAGAACCTCTTAACGTTGCTTAGATCTTATGACATTATGTGATTTCATCTTTTCAGAAGCATCTTCTACTAAGATGATTAGAAAACCCAATACACAAATAACCATTTTCACTGATAATCTGCCCATAATCACAATAACTCTGTAATTTAGAACACTTCCACCCACCATTATGTAACTACATACTTATTCTCCTAGAGTGGCATGAAAGGGATCCGAGTATTTGTTTGGTCATCATTGGTCCAACAGTAAGTATGCCTTTATTCACAGCATGTAAGTATGTATTTTACCTACAAATATATGAGATGGGATAACATGTACACTACTATTTAGTTATTACGGCGCCAAGTTAAGTATATAGATTGATAAATGGCATTTATTTATGTTAAACGTAACTCCTTCACGACTGCATACGGATTATACGGCCTATTGCACATGCCCCTTGAGAAGCACGTATATAAACGTCATGCCGGTGTCAAACATAAACGGTCATATCTCCTGAATCATTGCCACTTGAAAAGTTAATTTGTAAAGGTTTATACAACATTACGACTTATAAAAAATGTTTAAGGGGAATTTGATAGCGCTATATAAATAAAGATTTGTATTATAAAACGACAAAAAAACTTATATTTTCACATTTTTATTAATTGTTAAAGGGTTATCCGGGTTTAAAAAAATTTTTATGGCCGGGCTGGGGGGCTATTTAACATAATAAACATGTACTTACATCCTCCGTGCTGCCGATGTCCCGCGCCGCGGGCCCATCTTCTCCGTGCGCCGGTTTCATTACACCGGGACAGGGAGCTTCCGGCGGCCGGATGCTCCCATGCGCACCATCTCCAGCGCTTACAACGTGAGAGATAGGGACGGATGGGAGGAGCCGTCCCAACGCGGACCGGAAGCTCCGTGCGCGGCTTCCGTGCCCTGTTTGTAAACAAACAGGGGCAGGATCGAAGTGAACGCGGCGCGGGACATCGGGGGCTGCGGAGGAGGTAAGTCCATGTTATTATGTTAACTATCCCTCCCCAGCCCGGACATAAAAAAAATTAAACCCGATAACCCCTTTAACTCTTTAAAAAAAATATTAATGAAAGTTAGTTGCACATGTCATGAAAAAAAATCTATGGCAAGAAAAATGTTATGTAAAGCAGATATTAATAAGAGCAGAATGAGCTGTGAAAATTGACCCGGAATTCAGGTAGTGATGACTTGGGGGTCACAGGATATCTACCAGTATTAAATTATGCTGTGTTCTCACTTTACAGACTGTTAAACGTCCAACTCTCCCCCTCTCTGCAGGGTCCAACAGTGAAACAGTCTGCAAAGTCAGGAGGCTGGCGTAGCCCCTCAGGCTCATTAGCATACACTGTAAAAGGTGGTTAGAAAAGGAAGGAGGCCATGGATAACAAATATATAAGATTAGCACAGTCACAGGGCCGGGATTGCTGGATTTTAGCGGTAGATTTCCTTTAACCCCTTCCCGCTGCAGCCCTTTTTTCGTTTTGTTTTCATTTTTCACTCCCCACATTCATAAATCTGTAACTTTTTTATTTTCCCTGTACAGAGCTGTGATGGTTATTTCTGCGTAACAAATACATGCGTGTACTGGGAAGCGGGAAAATATTCAAATGCAGTGAAATTGGTAGCAAAAAAGGCTTGTGCGTATTCTTGTGGTGGATTTTACAGATTTCACTGTCCGCCCAAATGACTGTCTATTTCTCTTGGGTCGGTACGATTACGGGGATACCAATGTGATAGGTTTTTTAATGTTTTATCACATTAAAAAAATTAAAAACCTCCTGTACAAAAAATTTTGGGGGGATTTTGCCATCTTCTGGCGCTAAAACTTTTTCATACTTGGGTGTATGGAGCTGGGGTGGTGCCGTTTTTGCGGATTGATGACGTTTACATGATCATTTTTAGGACTGTACGACCTTTGTATCACTTTTATAGAATTTAAATTTTTTAATGGCAAAAAAGTGCCATTTCGACTTTGGGCGCGATTTTCCGTTAAGGGATTAAGAAGTGAAAAGTTATCATATTTTGATACATCGGGCATTTTCGGACCAGCGATACCAATGTGTTTATGATTTTTCTGTTTATTTATATTATATCAGTTCTAGGGAAAGGGGGTGATTTGAATTTTTCGGTTTTTTTATTATAATTTTTTAAACTTTTTTATTTATTTTACTATTTTTCAGACTCCTAGGGTAATTTAACCATAGGGTGTCTTGTACGATCCTACCATATATGCCAATACTACTGATAGCACATTGTAATGAATGGTTAACGAAAGTAGCTTCGGGTCTTGTGAGACCCGAAGGTACCATGGCGACGGATCCCACTCCCGATGACGTCACGGGAGCGACGATCCTCAGAAAGATCTTTTGAAGCCGCCGGCAGCTTTGCCGGCGACGATCAGCAGGAACCACCCGTGCCGGCAACATCGGTGCGGCAATGCAGCAAAGACTTACGGCTATGGAGAGGGTCGGCCGCGAGCCCTCTCCATGCACCGGGACCCGACATGTGACGTACTATTACGTCACATGTCGTAAGGGGTTAAAGGATATCTACCCACGAGGAAGAAGGATTGTAAATCAAGCACACTGGCATACAACTGTTTGTGTGCCCCCTCTGATAGCCCTTCTTTTAGCTTCTCATGCCCTTGTTTTTAACAAGATAAGGACTTTACAAATTATGCAAAAGAGTCTCGGGCTAGAGGCTTCCATAACATCTATGGAGCACAAACCCCTTACACTCCTTTGCATAATTTAAAAACCTTTTTTTGTAAAAACAGGAGTAAAAGAAGAGGGATCCTGCCGAGGGGGCACACACCAGCATGTCATTGTGCTTGGTTAACAATCCTTGATCTTTGTGGTAGATGTCCCTTAAAATGTGGGAGTGCTGGGCTGTTCCCTGACATGCTGCAAACTTAGGCACATTCACACGAGCCGTATGGGGGATGTATATATGGGCGCAATATACAGCGTGTATAAGTCCCCCAAGACGGCAATGGTCTCATGTCGCCGTACAGGAGCTGTACCATTCCGTAGCCGGCAGAAAGATAGGACATTCCTATCTTTCCTTCAAACGGCGCCTTGTTGGCGTCACCCTTCTCTCTCCCGGGATGCTGACGTGTTTCACCCGTGCTATGGCAGTCGGACAGAATTGTGTGAATGTAGCCTTAAAACCCGGTGTTAGGTCTGCTCTCCATGATCTACTTTGTTTTACTAGGTTAAATGTGTGTGTGTGTGTGATACTGTATCTGGGTGGTCACACAACGCTGGTCTCCCCCAATAGAATTTGTGGGTACACATGACATGTTGCAGATACCCTTTAAATTTCCAGTTGTAATGAATTTCCATTTGTCTCATTGTTTTTTCCAGTCTAGATGCACATATGTTGTCATAATACAATAGAATATCCAATTTTCTCTTTTGCATTTTTTTACACTCTGCTAACAAAAATATTTACAAGTGAAGTGGGGTGGAAGATAAATGTGCAATGCTAGAATGCGCAGTACATTTCCATATTGTAATCTGTAGCTGCCTAAATAATTACTCATCTATTGTATTGTTTGTTGAGTGTTTAGTGAATGTGTTAGGCACAGGAAAGCCTCGGCCATAATGACTATATAATCTTTATGACAGCCTTGAAGCTACTTCTTCGCATAGGCTCATTCTTCCTGACCTCCAGAGATGTGGGAAAACGTGCTCATTGTAACATGTTGTGACGATAGTATGCGTTGTTTCCTGTCCTGTTATCACCTCACCATTTTTATATCTGTTTTCTTCGGCAACCACAATAATGAGGTGTCAAAAATGTGGTGATACAGACGGCACCCGGTAGCCTAGCCTGGTTGCCAGTCACTTTACTTCTACTTCACTATAATCGAACAATAGGAGCAAGAAAAAGCAGGGGAAGGAACAGAAAGAAGGTCCAAGATACAGTGATGTACCCCCCGACAAGTAATTACACACTGGTCGATTGCCCGAAATAATAAATGTACATCCAATTTTACCCTTCAAAAGAAAGGGGAGAAGAGGCAAGACTATGACCACGATGAAATAAAGCATAGCAATCTTATTAACAAAATGCTTAGACTAAAAGACATGGATGAGGATAGTTGATGATAACAAGATTACAGTGACATAGAGATACAGTGACTGTAATGGTGTACACAGATAAGTAAAGACAGTCCTGCCCAGACATTCATGGGGGGAAAAATGGTGATTAAGGTACCGGGACTGGTGCAATAACCATATTCATTATATTAGCTCCATGTTTTGCTGTCTTGCTTACTTTTTTGATGACTTTTTTCGGGTGTGTGAGTGGACTTCACATGCCGATGACACACTGTGCCTCTCAAAAAGAAACACTTGTTTGCTGCCTGTGAGATTCACACGTTTCTCAAGTCCGGCTTCTCGGACGAGGGCGCGCAGCTACGAGGAGCTGGGCGCCGAAGATCAGGGTAGGTGGAGTAAGGGGCTACTGGGGCGTGGAGTAGCCGTGTCATGTAGCCTCATGTCTGGCTACTCCGCGCCCCAGTGGCCTTCTTTACAAAATTTACATATTAGGGCATAAAGATTTCAAAAAGATAGCGGGGGTCTGAGGATTAGCTCTAAAAAGGGCTATCCTCATATCCCATACATGCACCTACCACGCGTTTCTAGCTTTTATAGGTAGAATTGTGTGGTAGGTTCCCTTTTAAAGTTAGTCAGGAATCAAGATCTGTTTAAAAATACATTTTTACTTTTTACGCATTCATTTTACAACCATTCATGCTCTGCGCCGTACATGTATCGCGCGAGGTACGGGGGGGTATGAAGAGGACTCTCGGGCTGAGCCCTTTTCATACCAAATCACCAAAATATCCAAACTAAATAAACGTGAAAATGCCCTATCTTTCAAAATATAAAACAGTTATTGCTACGGTTAACACCCGTAGCGGAAAATAGCGCCCAATGTTCGAACTGCTACTTTTACTCCATTTATATCACAAAAAATGTAAAAAAAATGTCGACAGTCCTCGAAATGGTAGCAATAAAAAAGTCAGATAATAATAATAATAATCTTTATTTTATAGGCGCCATCAAATTACGTAGCGCTTACAGATCACCTCACACAGCTCCCGTACACCATAGTATGAAAAAATCATAGCGTCAGGAGATGGCGAAAATTTTTTTTTTTTTGTACACCTGTTTAATTTTTGAAAATGTATGAAACCACAATAACACCTGATAAATTAAGTATACGTGATCGTTCCAAACCAAGAATAAAGCACAGAGTGATATTTGGAGCAAACAATGAAATTCGAAAAACTGAGACCTCAGGATTTTTTGCCAATTTTGCAGTTCTGTACACGGAAAGAAACGTTATTGATTTTTTAAGTGGAGAGCGAGAAATGAGCGAAAGAAACCTGTGTCCTTAAGGGGTTAATTGACATCAAATATGTGGTGCTGGGTGCTATGGTACAGGAGATCTGACTGTTTATAGTTTGACACTGTCATGAGGTTTTTATACATACTAATGACAAATGCAAATAGGACGTATATAGGCGTATGACATTCATGAAGGGGTCATTTTGTAATTTTTTGTGTTGTTTTATTTTGTTGACTGTAGATATTTTGCATTGTGCAGTAACCTCAGAAAATCTGCTCCTCTTAATGCATATTCTGTGCAATTCATAGCAATACAAGATGAGTGACCTTGTTCTCTCTTCATGAATAGAAGATATTTTTGGGCTTAGTTAGACTTTAGAGCCACTCTGATGTACGGCTAGGCCTTCAGTAGCTAACCAGCTCAGGATAATGGAAAGTAAATCTCTGTTAAAGGATCTCCTTAGTTAAAAGTACAGTATGTTTTTCCAAAATCCTCTTTTCCCCGTTACATACTATGACATGACAATGCAGCATTTCTGATCCCGTGATACATCAAACTGTTTCAATGCATATATGTAAGACCGGATGCACTTGGTTTTATAATATTTATAAATTTTATAGTTTTTATTATTCTTGTGTTTTCTTTTAACAAACCTTTTTATTGTTGTAGGTCGACCAGTATTTACTAGTGAGGTTTAGATCAAGCTTAAGTAAGTATATTAATTGGTGTTTAATAAATAATTGTACATGTTCGTGTTTGGGAAGATAACTCGGATATAAAGGCCTTGCAGTAACATACTCCTTACGGTATTACTGTCCTAACAACAGTGTACAATTTTCCTGAGTCATTCCTGGGTTCTTCTTGACCAGAGGTGACATTGGCCCTTATGAGGTGACAGCGGCCAGCCGCCCCCTCCCCCCCCCTCCTCCTTGTCTTGCCGGATACATAGAGAGGCTTATGCCACTTGATGTATCCCGCAGGTGGTGCCGGTCCAAGTTTGTGTAAAAACAGCAAATGAAGAGGCTACAGATCCTTCGTGCACGTTAAAGAATACAGATCAGTATTTGCTTTCTATGACCTTAACCCTAATGTGGGAAGTATGAAGGTGGAGTGACTGTGTACAACACTGCAAAATTTAGTTAAGCATCAGGAAATCTGAAGCTTACCAACATCTTAGCATAAAAATATGAGCCACATATCCAAAATAATCTTATCATGTGTGCTTATCAGGATACATTTGATTCAAATAGCATTAAAGGAGTTATTGTGGTTTCAGAAATAAATATCATTGTTTGTATACTAAAGGTTAAAAATTTCCAAAATACTTTCTATGTCCCAATAGATCTCTGTCAGTCTTATGAAACTTATCTACGGATGGAATCTTTTCCATGGTCATAACTCAAGTGTATGACCAGGGAAGATTTCTATCCACTGGAAGTGAAGAGATCTAGAAGACAGTGGGAATTACTGTATATACTTGATTATAAGCAGAGTTTTCACCACATACTGAAAAAAGCCCCACTCGTATATATAACTTGATATATAATACAAATAAAGTTAGTGTTTGCCTCTGGAACTCACTGCGCACCTCTTCTCTTTCAGGGTTCTGTCGTAGCGCGCACATAGAGACGGGCTATGCACTCTGCCACACCACTAAGACAGTGACACTATGGCAATGTTGATGACATCATATCGTGTTGTGGAGCAAAGAGCAGGAGCCTCCCTATACCCTCTGTTACACAGGAACCCGGAGAGAAAATGGATCTTTGGGGAGCACTGTAGGTAAGTACTGGTAAGTCTATGTTTTAATAACATAACAAGAGGCTTCTGGGCATTTCATTAGTGGAGGAGGCTGCCAGTCTTCCATTAGTGGAGGCTGCGGGGCATTCAGTAGTGGGGGAAGCTTCTGGCATTTCACTACTGGGGGAGGTGCTGGGCATTTAATAGTGGGGAGGTGCTGGGCATTCATTAGTGGGGGAGGCTGCTGGGCATTTCATTAGTGGGGGAGGCTGCTGGGCATTTCATTAGTGGGGGAGGCTGCTGGGCATTTCATTAGTGGGGGAGGCTGCTGGGCATTTCATTAGTGGGGAGGCAGCTGGGCATTTCAGTAGTGGGGGAAGCTTCTGTGCATTTCATTAGCAGGGGAGGCTGCTGGGCAATTCATTAGCGGGGGAGGCTGCTGGGCATTTCATTAGTGGGGGAGGCTGTTGGGCATTTCATTAGTGGAGGAGGCTGCTGGTCATTTATTATGTGGGGGACTCTGCTGGGGTATTCATTAGCGAGGGGAGGGCTGTTGGGCATTTCATTAGTAGGGGAGGGGACTGGGCATTTCCAATAGGGGGAAGCTGCTGGCATATTAGTGGGGAGGGCTGCTGGCCATTTCATTAGCGGGGGTGGCTGCTGGGCATTTCATTAGCGTGGGAGGCTGCTGGGCATTCATTAGTTGGGAGGCTGCTGGCATTTCATTAGTGGGGAGGCAGCTGGGCATTTCAGTAGTGTGGGGAAGTTCTGTTCATTTCATCTAGCATCTGGGGAGGATGCTGGGAATGCATTGGGGCGAGCTCTGGGATTATTAGTGGGGGAGGAGTGTTGGGCATTATAGTGAGGAGGCTGCTGGTATTTTATATGGGGGGGACTCTGCTGGGGCATTTCATTAGCGAGGGGAGGGCTGTGGGCATTTCATTAGTAGGGGAGGGGACTGGGCATTTCAATAGTGGGGGAAGCTGCTTGGCATTTCATTAGTGGGGAGGGCTGCTGGCCATTTCATTAGCGGGGGTGGCTGCTGGGCATTTCATTAGTGGGGGAGGCTGCTGGGCATTTCATTAGTGGGGGAGGCTGCTGGGCATTTTATTAGTGGGGGACTCTGCTGGGCATTTCATTAGCGAGGGGAGGGCTGCTGGACATTCAGTAGTGGGGGAAGCTTCTGTGCACTTCATTAGTTGTGGAGGCCGATTGGCATTTCATTAGTGGGGGTGGGGGGGAGGCTGCTGGGCATTTCATTAGTAGGGGAGGGGACTGGGAATTCATTAGTGGGAAGCCGCTTGGTATTTCATTAGTGGGGAGGGCGCTGGCCATTTCATTAGCGGGGGAGGCTGCTGGGCATTTATTAGTAGGGGAGGCTGCTGGGCATTTCATTAGCGAGGGGAGGGCTGTTGGGCATTTCATTAGCGAGGGGAGGGTGCTGGATTTCAGTAGTGGGGTAAGCTTCTGTGCATTTCATGTTGTGGAGGCCGATTGGCTTTCATTAGTGGGGGGGGGTGGGGGGCTACTGGGCATTTCATTAGTAGGGGAGGGGACTGGCATTTCATTAGTGGGAGAAGCTGCTTGGCTTTCATTAGTGGGGAGGGGCTTGTCGGCCATTTCATTAGCGGGAGAGGTGCTGGGCATTTCATTAGTGGGGGAGGCTGCTGGGCATTTCATAGTGGGGGAGGGCTGCTGGGCATTTCATTAGTGGGGGAGGCTGCTGGTCATTTTATTAGTGGGGGAGGCTGCTGGGCATTCATTAGTGGGGGAGGCTGCTGGGCATTTCATTAGTGGGGGAGGCTGCTGGGCTTTCATTAGCGAGGGGAGGGCTGGTGGGAATTTCATTAGCGAGGGGAGGGCTGCGGGGGCTGTTCATTAGCGAGGGGAGGGCTGTTGGGCATTTCATTAGTGAGGGGAGGGCTGCTGGACATTTCAGTAGTGGGGGAAGCTTCTGTGCATTTCATTAGTTGTGGAGGCCGATTGGCATTTCATTAGTGGGGGTGGGGGGGAGGCTGCTGGGCATTTCATTAGTAGGGGAGGGGACTGGGCATTTTATTAGTGGGGGAAGCTGCTTGGCATTTCATTAGTGGGGAGGGCTGCTGGCCATTTCATTAGCGGGGGAGGCTGCTGGGCATTTCATTAGCGGGGGAGGCTGCTGGGCATTTCATTAGCGGGGGAGGCTGCTGGGCATTTCATTAGTGGGGGAGGCTGCTGGGCATTTCATTAGTGGGGGAAGCTGCTTGGCATTTCATTAGTGGGGAGGGCTGCTGGCCATTTCATTAGACATTTATTTTTACCCCTTAGCATGCTTTCTATATTGTTGCAGCACACTGCAACGGCCAGCAATGCAGCACAGCACCTCAAAGAGAGGAACTCACCAGTATCCCTGTCACCAGACATGTGTGGTTTTTTTTTTTAGATTCTATTTTTGATTTAATTTATACATTTTCTTTTGGCAAGGAAATTACATCAATTTACTTTTTGCATCCCTCACAAAGAACTTCATGTTTATATTCATAGATTTTGCTGAGAATTATAGATCAATGTATAATATTTTGATGTGCTCTCAGTGCCTTTTTCTAAAATGTTGGGAAAATAAGCTGTAAAAGAGGAACCTGTGCAAATGGAGATAAATGGTTATGGCTGTGGTATTGCTGCCCACCTAACTTACTAGTTAGTGATCTTTTCATATACATATTTTTGGATTACAATAGTCTGAAGGTCTGTCCTGACTGCAACAATAAGATGTTGGATGGGGCAAGAGAACAAGTTGGGAATGGATATAAAGAAGAGGAATGTGTGTTTATATGTATGTGACACTATATAATATATATATGTGTGTGTGTGCGCTTGGCAGAGCTGAGTGTGGTTGTGTGAATGCATGCAACAGACCTGAGTGTGCTTTACTTGTGACCAACAGGGAATGTTAACCCCTTAACGACTTGGCCTTTTTTTAGTTTTTTCACTTCCATTTTTCACTCACCAACTTCAAAAATCTATAACTTTTTTATTTTTCCACATAAAGAGCTGTGTTATGGCTTATTTTCTGCGTAACAAATTGCACTTCATAGTGACGGTATTTAATATTCTATGGCGTGTACTGGGAAGCGGGAAAAAAATTCCTAATGCAGTGAAAATGGTGAAAAACCTCATTTGTGACGTTTTCTTGTGGGCTTGGATTTTACGGATTTCATTGTGCACCCCAAATAACATGTCTACTTTATTCTTTGGGTCGGTACGATCATGTGGATACCAAATTTGTATAGGTTTTATAATGTTTTCATACATTTAAAAAAATTAAAACCTCCTGTACAAAATATTTTTTTTTTATTTTGCCATCTTCTGGGGCCAATAACTTTTTCATACTTTGGTGTACGGAGCTGTGGATAGTGTCATTTTTTGCGAATTTTGATGGCGTTTTCATTACTATAATTTTTGGGACTGTGCGACCTTTTGATCACTTTTTATTAATTTTTTTATATTTTTCAAAATGGCAAAAAAATGCCATTTTCGACTTTGGACGCTATTTTCCGTTACGGGGTTAAACGTAGTGAAAAAACATTATCATATTTTGATAGATCGGGCATTTTTGGACGCGGCGATACCTAATGTGTTTATGATTTTTACTGTTTATTTATTTTTAGATCAGTTCTAGGGAAAGGGGGGTGATCGATCCTATCATATACTGCCATACTACAGTATGGCAGTATATGTGGATTTTACACCCCATGCATTACAATGTGCAATTAGCACATTGTAATGCATGGGTTAAAACAAAGTAGCCTCGGGTGTTCGGAACACCCGAGGTTACCATGGCGACGGATCGCCGCTCCCCGTGACGTCATCGGGGAGCAGCGATCCACGACAAGATGGCGGCGCCCATGCAGCGCCATCTCTTTGAAGCCGCCGGCAGCATTGCCGATCGCGGGTGTTACCGGTAAGCCTTTGCTGCAATATGCAGCAAAGACTTACCGGCTATGGAGAGGGCTCGGCCCACGAGCCCTCTCCATGCACCGGGACCCGGCGCGCGTCGGGAAGGGGTTAAATTGGTTAAATTAATATAGTTGATTTTTTCTTTTTTGAATGACTAAATCTGGGGTGCAACGTATAGTGCGACAAATATGGCTTTGTAGGGTTTTCCATTTTCAGTACACTTTTAGGTATCAGCAGCACTACCTTATTTGACTAGATGATTGAAATCGTAAACTTAAATTGAGCCTGTCACCATTGACCTCATTTTCAATAAAGACAGGTCAAGCCCATCACACCTGCATTACAAATATGTCTTTCTGCCTTCTCTAAGCATTTGCATTACAATATAATTGTGTGTTATAAATTACCTTGCACCGTGACAGATTCCTCTGTGTACCCCTAGGGATTGGGCTTTGGTTCAAATGAATTTCAAAAAAACAACATGTGACTTGTCTGTGTTGTAGACTGCTCAGCTCCTAGCACCTACCTTTGTTCTCATGTACAGCTCCTACCTCCCCCACTGATGTCAGCTCACCAGGCTGTGACCTCTGTGAAGGAGCAGAAGGGAGGAGCTGTACAGGAGCTGAGCAGTCTGCAACACAGACAAGTCACATGTTGTTTTTTTTTTAAATCCATCCAAACCAAAGTCCAACCCCTGTGACTACACAGAGGAAGGAATTTGTCAGGGTGCAATCCAAGTTATAACACACAATTATATTGTAATACAAATGCTTAGAGAAAGCAGGAAGACATATGTGCACTGCAGCTGTAATGGGCTTCTGTAACCTGTCTTTAGTGAAAATGAGGTTCCTGGTGACAGGTTCCCTTTCAAACATACTGTTCATTTTTCTGATTCTGTAGTAACTTTGTTACAGCATATCTGTAAATATGTCATCTGCATCCAGTTATTTATCAGTCGCTGATAGGATGAGTATATAGCAATAGGTTTGGACATGTAAATATCTGGTTAACACGTTGTGATACACATTGTTGTGTTAATCTTCACAGCATTGATGGAGTTTACCTTGTAGAAGAAATACCTCTGGCAGATGTACAGGCTCTTATCAAGCGAAGTTTTGCTGTTGTGAACAGCTCCTTATCTGAGGGGATGTCGGCTGCCATACTTGAGGTACTTAAAATCTTCTATTTGCACTTATCTATGGTACAGAGCAAGTACCACTGAAACGACTAATTATATTGTACAGAAAATTGTATTTTGTAAGTGCATGCTGGAGGCTCACATTTAGAGGCTGGCGGCAGCAACCTCTCTTCGGACATTGCTTCTGGTTCTCTTTTAAAGATGAAAATCTCAGCAAAACATAGAATTAAAGTTATGTGTGCTGAACTATCAGAGATATGTACGCTTTGTTTTCCAAATATGTCTTTAATTGTGCAAATTGCTTTGGTTCTATTGCACAAAAATTATGGCTCTGATTATGTTTTAAAGGAAATATGCCATCAAATGAAGCATGATAAACAAGGGGCACTTACTCATAAATCTAGGCACTTTGACAGTGGCAATCTTATCTTATTTGTTATCCATGGCCTCCTTCCTGGTGATGCCACCCAGAGCCTTTCAGACCCATTAGCATAATTATAAAAGTTTAGTTTAGAATGAGGGAGGCCACGGATAACAAGAATAAGGTTACCCACAGTCATAGCCCTTGGATTCATCGGAAGGTGTCCCTGGTGTTTTATGCTTGATTCTGATTGTAGATCTCGTTTAAAGCTGAGATTCCCCTACATGTTATTGGGTTCTATGGAGTCCATGATGGCTATGTCTGAAGTGATGCTTCCCCTTTCAGTTAGACCTATCTTGAGCAATATGTTATATAAAAAAAAAAAAGTCTCCTGTGAATGTGCAGTGTTTTTAAGAAAGAACCATTCTTGTTTTGTTCTGTCTTTCTAGGCGATGGATTTAGAAGTCCCTGTACTGGCAAGGGATATACCAGGGAATGCTGCAATAATGAATCATGAAGACACTGGTTTAATTTTTTCAAACCCCACAGTAAGTTACTAAGTTACTAACCTTTCATTTCCAAAAACATATCCTGCTACAAACATTGTCATTTTTTAAGTAAAACATTTGGAAAAATAAAATACTTGATGGAGAACTCTCCTTATCTACTTATGCAAATAGGTGCAGGTTCCATTTGTTCGAATGGTAACATTGAAAAACAAAAAGCTGTTCTCAGAATTCCTTCTTGGACTCGGAAAGAAGGACTGATCTTCTAAGAGATGAGCTGTCGCAGGTGGTGTGACAGAAGCCATTTTGTCCTCTGCTGTACTAAAACTGATGCAAACATAGAAGTATTATTAATAATTATAAATACAGGAATTAGATTGGAAGCAAAATATTTTTTTTTTTAATGTCCCAAAGTACCTTCCCTTCTATGCATATATACGGTAAATTCTCGAATATATGGCAAGCTTATCAGCACAAAAAAATGTGCTGAAAAACCTCACCTCAACTTATACAAGAGTCAAGAAAAAACCCAAACAGTGTATTCACCTTCTGACTTCTGACGTAGAACCCCCCCCCCTCCCCCATCCCTGGCAGGTCCTCTTCTATCCAGCGATGCTCCAGCATCCGTTGCAGGCACCATGACTTCAGCTGCTCGCTGACATCATAGCGTGTGCCGATGCCGGCGCACATAGTAGAATGTCACTGCTGCATAGAAGAGGACCTGCTGGGGGGGGGAAGTATATATACTACAGCTGCATACTACAGGGGGCTGGCATCCTATATACTGCAGGGGCTGGCAGGCTTTATACTACAGGGGGCTGACAGGCTTTATACTACAGGGGGGCTGGCGAGCTTTTATTACTCAGGGGGCTGACAGGCTTATACTACAGGGGGGCTGGCAGGTTTATAACTACAGGGGGTGAGGATGTATACTCAAGGGGGCTGCAGGGGCTTTTTTATACTACAGGGGGCTGGCAGGCTTTATACTCCAGGGGGCTGGCAGGCTTTATACTACAGGGGGCTGGCAGGCTTCATACTACAGGGGGCTGGTAGGCTTTAATACTACAGGGGGCTGGCAGGCTTTATACTACAGGGGCTGGCAGGCTATATATACTACAGGGGGCTGGCTGGCTATATACTACAGGGGGTGGCTGGCTATATACTAAAGGGAGGTGGCTGTATATAGTACAGGGAGGTGGCTGTCTATATAGTACAGGGAGGTGGCTGTCTATATAGTACAGGGGGCTGGCAGGCTATATTCTACAGGGGGCTGGCAGGCTATATACTACAGGGTCTGGGCTATATACTGTGGAGACTGAGACCAATGCATTTCCCATCCTCGGCTTATACTCGAGTCAATAGGTTTTCCCATTTTTTTGTGTTAAAATAAGGGGTCTCGGCTTATAATCTGGTCGGTTTATACTCAAGTATATACGGTAGCTAGATGGATTATCAATAGTTGCATAGGAACAGCAGCATCAGAGGATCTGAGTGGTTATTAATAATTTATTTTAAAAATATATTAAATAATTTTTATTGTACAAATGTTACAACATTAGAGGTTCCTTAACCGCTTAACAACCAGGCAGTTATTGGTTTTTGTATTTTCATTTTTCACTTCCCACCTTCAAAAATCCATAACTTTTTCCATGTAAAGCGTTGTGTGAGGGCTTGTTTTCTGCATAACAAATTGTACTTCATAGTGATGGTATTTAATATTCCATGCCGTGTACTGGGAATCGTAAAAAAAATTCCAAATGTCTTTCACTGTGCGCCACAAATGACATTTTTCCTTTATTGTTTGGGTCGGTACGATCATGGGGATACCACATGCATATAGGTTTTATAATGTTTTCATACATTTCACATATATTTACAAAAATTAAAACCTGTACAAAAACAAAAAAAATCTTCATTTTTTCATGTTCTGGTGTAAATAACTTTTTCATACTTCAGTGTATGGAGCTGTGTGTGGTGTCATTTTTGCAGCTTTTGATGACATTTCAATGCTGCCATTTTTAGGACTTTGCAGCCTTTTGATCACTTTTTATTGAATTTTTAATATTTTTCAAAATGGCAAAAAATGTTGCATTTTTGACTTTGGGTGCTATTTTTCATTATGGAAATAAACGCTGGGAATAACAGTTATTATATTTTGGGGCGTGGCGATACCTAAAGTTCTGGGGAAAGTAGGTGATCTGAATTTTTAGGTTTCTTTCTTTCATTTATTTATTTATTTTTATTTTTTTTACTATTTTTCAGACTTCCTGGGGTACTTTAACCCTAGATTGTCTGATTGATCTACCATATACTGCCATACTACAGTATGGCAATAGAAGGGAATTATGCACATCATCTATTTCAATGTGCAAATCGTTCATTGCAATAAATAGACTAAAACAACAATGACAGCCTGTCATAGCAACAGATTACCGCTCCCCAATGACAACATGGACAAGTTAACACCCGATTTGCTGCAATATGCTGCAAACACTTACCATCTTTGTAGAGGGCTCAGCCCTCTACATAGGTAATTTTTACATGATGACAGGTTCCAATAGCCTCTTTCATGTTGATTTAAAAAATGAATTTGTTGCATTCCACTTCTTTTTAATTGTTTGTTCAACATTATCTGGCTTTCTGCCAGCAGCATGCGGCTCCCAGGGAAAGGGGGGTAGTTCAAATGGTGCGAGTTGTCCTTCACCTTACTGTCTCCTACTCACTTCTTCGCCATCCCCCTACCTCCTCCCCCCCCCCCCCCCCCCCCCCTATCGTCTGCTTCCTCCCCGCTGCTGGCAGGGAGCCAGGTAATGTTAAAGAAACAAATTTAAAGCTGTGAAATTATTCAGATGCATTTTTTAAATCAACGTGACAGAGGCAATTGGAACCTGCCATCATATAACCTATGCCTTGATGCGCCATTCCCAAAAAGTGCCTTTTCCTAACTGCATCTGGCTGTGTCTGTACAGAAGTGAAGTTGATCCTGAGGTATGGCATATTTTTTAAAGGGGTTATCCATTTATGTACAGTTTTTTTAATATAAAGTATATGTATATAAATATAGCATTAGTTTCTGGCTGTAGAAAGTGCATAGAGGCAGTCTGGGCAGCACTGCCATCCTCTGTACACAATAAGAGACCGGGTGAGAGGTGAGTATATGCTTTTATTAAATATCCCAGCCGTAAAAAAAACATATATCCATGGACACCCCCTTTAATGTACACACAGGGTTTTTTGTAATAGAGGTCCTGTTTAGATTTATTGCAGATACAATAGTACTTTGCTGTAGGTCAGTACAATCTTGCTGTTCCCATATTCTGGCCTACGATCTCAATGAGTTCTTTTTAATTGTTCCTACACTAATCCTTTTTGCTGGTTGTAAAAAGATGCACCCGCTGTCTGAAAGTGTTAACCCAGCACACAATGATGGGCCTCCAGAAGAACCTTACATTTGGAAGAAAATGTTCCTTTCAAATCCAGTTAGTGCTGTGAGGGATGCAGAAAAATACATAAGTTGTATTGATTTAATGCACTTGCCAAAGGTAAAATTTGAAATCAAATAAAAAAGCTACACTTAGAGGCATGTGCAGGAAGAAAGGTCAGAAAGTTGTCTACATACCTACAATAAATATGGTTCAGATGAGAAATCTTCTATTTCTAGGGGGAAATTACACTTATTAAATACATGCTGTAGCTTCCGTTCAGAATGATTGACTTTTATAGTTTATGCAAGCCATGGGAAACAAATAGAAATTCAGGCTATTTTTTATGTTTATAACAAAAAATGTGTTTGTGATAATTTTGCAACCACTGTACATTTTTTTTTGTGTGTTGCTTTCATTGTCTCCTGGAGCCAACACCCTCTTGATGACCAAAGTTTAGGAGGAAGCTTCTCAACCCTGAGTGCAAAAATTCACACCTCTCCTGGCTCATCTCTGGGGAAGGAGAGGAATAGTGGACCTGTGTGTTACTTTCCCTCCAAAAACACAAAGGAATATCATAGCTGGTCATAACTGGGGCATAATTCATAATTATGGGTCCCCAGTTATAGGGGAGAGTTATAGAATCTGGATACCCTCATGGCCCGACAATCAAAAGCCTAGCTGCAGGTGAACCCAGCCAATGGCAGAACACCCCTAATGTTAGGCCTAGACACCCCAAGTTTGGTATGGGGTGAAAGGTAGCAAGGTACCCTGGTGATTGGAAGCAATGCGAGGTGTCTTGTGAGGTGGATCACCTTTCTAAATGGTTAAGATTTCTTAGATTTATTTTGGTTCCTAATTGAAACTATATATACGTATACTATATTTTGCTGAAAAATTATCTCTACAGAAACTGTGACACCGGCTAATGCTAAATGCCTTGAAAATTTGACACTTGACCATTCTTACTTTCAACCAGTGCGTCGCCGTCGCTCTCAGAAATGAAGCCCATATTTTGTAAAAGATTTTATAAAATACTGCAGTATAATAAGATATAAAACAATAGGAGTGATAACCCTGCACGCAAAAGCATACAGTCTATGAAGATAGCAAAGAAACGGCTGCATGTAGGTATTTAAGGTTATATGCAAAGTTATAGGCAAAGTTGTTGTATAACAAAAGATCTATTGATTTGTGAATACAAAAATATTATTGCTGCAGAAGGGACTGCAGAAAGAACATTATCTGGAAATTGCAGGAAGTTAAATCTTTGGCGCTAATTGATCTTCCAAATAGACAAGGTTAACAGTTTGACAGTATGCTCTGGGTCAAAGTGGAACCTGTCAGCAGAAAATTACATAGTAAACTACTACCAGTATGTTGTCAAGCTTCTTGGCACCTTCCTGATCCTGTTTCTTTCAAGGCCCAGTGTGATGGCATCATCCAGAAACCAAACATTGATTTTACATGTAAATTGGTCGTTTATACGTTCCCCCAACGGTCGTGTGAATGTAGCCTTACTGTTAATGACACTACTGCGTCCAAGGACATCACTAATCTGCTATATAGAAGCCTTGTTCATGAATTCTGAACTCTCCATCCCCATGACGTGATACAACTCACTTCACATCACATCTCACTTCAAGGGCTAAGATGATGTCACCACACTGGGACATGAAAGAACCATTGCTTTACAATTGAAGGGGTGCTTGGGCTTTGCTTGTTATATATTATATGAGAGAAACATAAGCAGAAAGGTTTTAATTTGCTTGGCAATTTACCGGTAGTGTTTTATTACGTCCATTTTTGCTGACGGGTTTTCTTCAAGGATAACAAAGTCAGTGTTTAGAAGTGGCCATCACAAAACCCTAATCCTATGGAAAATTTGTGGGCAAAGCTGAAAGGCAGGTGCGATCAAGGCGGCCTTTAACCCTTTAACGACCTGGCCCTTTTTAGTTTTTTTGACCTCCATTTTTCACTCACTACCTTCAAAAATCTATAACTTTTTTATTTTTCAACTTAAAGAGCTCTGTGATGGCTTGTTTTCTGTGTAACAAATTGCACTTCATAGTGATGGTATTTAATATTCCATGCCGTGTACTGGGAAGCGGGATGTGCAATTAGCACATTGTAATGAATGGGTTAAAACGAGACAGCCTCAGGTCTTTGTAAGACCTTTGCTACAATATGCAGCAAAGACTTACCAGCTATGGAGAGGGCTCGGCGCGTCGGGAAGGGGTTAAACCTGGCTCAGTTACACCAGTTCTGTCATGAGGAAAGGTACCAAATTCCTATAAACTATTGTGAGAAGCTTGTGGAAGGATAACCAAAATGTTTCATCCAAGTCCTACAGTTTAAGGGCACTGGAACCAAATACTAATGTATGTAAACTTTTTATTTTACAAAAAGCAATACAATAGGGCACATTTACTAAGAATGTAGGAAACTGCACTAAAACTGCTCTGCCTGTGTATAATGCTGGATTCACCAGATTCATTAAGAATGTGCACCAGAAATCATTACTCTGTCACTTCCCTGCACTGGCCCGGCAAAGTTCACAACCTTTTTTGTGGTGCAACTTGGTCCAACCGAGCATCGGAACGCCCCCTGATTTGTGACGCATGGTGCCTAGTGCAGCCGCTCCACAATTGTGGTGAAGACACTTCTTAAATACCTGTGTAAGCAGTTTACATCTAAAAGAACGTGCAAAGTCCGACAGAAAACTGGTGCAGTCCTTAGAAAGTGTGCGCCATAGCCTTTAAAAAAATCTCTCATTATTCTGGCACTTGGCAAATATAAATAACTTTTGTAATCCTAATTGACGTAAAACATGATAGGTTTATTTTGATTCTGATGTAAACTTTTGGTTTCAATTACCGTATATACTCGAGCATAAGCTGAGTTTTTCAGCACAAAAAATGTGCTGAAAAAACCCTAACTCGGCTTATACTCAAGTCAAGGAAAAACAAACATACCGTGTAATCACCCCCTGACTTCCCGTTCACCGCACCGGCTCCCTACCCCCTGCCCCCGGCAGGTCCTCTTCAATAGATCAATGCTGTGGTATCTTCTCTGTGTCTCTGCGCCGTCCATAGCAGGGATTGTGACGTCAGCCGCTTGCTCACATGGTACTATTTGCGCCGGCATGGGCACACAGTATGATGTCAGCGAGCGTCCGACGTAACGAACACTGGGACGGACGGCACTGGGACACAGAGAAGATACGGAGCACGGATACAGATACTTAAGGTGAGTACACAGTTTGTCTGTTTTTCTCTTTTTGCAAGCTTTATACTACAGTGGCTGGCAGGATATATACTACAGTGGCTGCCAGGCCATATACTACAGTGACTGGCAGGCTATATGCTACAGGGGGCTGGCAGGCTATATGCTACAGGGGGCTGGCAGGCTATATGCTACAGGGGGCTGGCAGGCTATATGCTACAATGGGCTGGCAGGCTATATGCTACACGGGGCTGGCAGGCTATATACTACAGGGGGCTGGCAGGCTATATACTACAGGGGACTGGCAGGCTATATACTGGGGCGGGCAGGCAGGCTATATACTGAAGGTAGCTGGCAGGCTATACACTACAGGGGCTGGCAGGCTATATACTGGGGAGGCTGTGACCAATGCATTTCCCACATTCGGTTTATACTCAAGTCAATAGGTTTTCCCAGTTTTTTTGTGTTAAAATTAGCAGTCTCGGCTTATACTTGAGTTTATATGGGATATATAATAAAATTTGAGTTAAAAATAAGGTGTACTGCATTTCTTACTGCTCCTTACTGCTTCTTACTGCTTACCTTCCTATGTTCTGAACTGTGTTAGCTGCATTCTGCTAATTTTACATCCTAAGTCTTTTATTATAGCTTGCTGATTAAATTGTTGCACTCTAGAAACTGCAAAGTGCATTCTGCAAACTGTAACCAGTGTTTCTGGTGTAGAAAATGTGTTCCTTTATATAATTGGAACTGTAATTATTGGAATTCTATAATTCTGATCCATTTTCTGGTGTCCATAGACGGTATTTTGGCTCGAAGGAATACAACTTTTGAGAAAAATTCACGTGACACTCAGTGGCATTAGAGATTTTGTTGGTGGAGGGGGGCTATGTGAAGGGGCGGGAGGAGGCAGTGATGAGTATAGATGTCAAAGGGCAGGAAGATGCAGGAATGGTAGGGAAGGCAGTGATTGATGCGCTATGAGAACAGACTGGGTATATGAGGAAGAGGCAGTGGTTATAGAAGGTATAGGAGTATATAAAGGGGAATAGATGGGGGATAAAAAAAGGCATTGATGAAAGGGTTAAGGGAGGGAGCAGTGATGGAATGAATTGATGGAATGGTAGGAGATTCTAATGGAGGGGGTTCTAATCTGGAAACCCCCCTAAATCCTTCATGCAAATGAACTAGCTGTAGTTCCAAATGTGCAACAATTTAGTGCTAATGGACATACAGCTATGATGGGGTGACCGGGCTGTGCACGATCACCACAAGAGATTAGTGGTGATTAACAATGGGGCTCCTGCTGTGATGGCTGCAGTAAGTGATCATAGTTGTTTGCCTCCAAGTTGTTGTTGTCAGTGCTTTCCTGTCGTTCATTTGGGCTTTCACCTGACAAAAGATCTCAGTAGGTGAACCTCCGCTAAAAGTAGTTGAGTATAGTAATAGAGTATGTAGAGTAAAGGATTGAGAAGAGATTTCTAGTAGGAGGAAAAAGTAGAATAGAAAAAGAGTATACAGGCAGTCCCCGGGTTAAATACAAGATAGGGTCTGTAGGTTTGTTCTTAAGTTGAGTTTGTATGTAAGTCAGAACTGTATATTTTATCATTGTAATCCCAGCCAGAACTTTTTTGGTCTCTGTGACAATTGGATTTTAAAAATGTTGGGTTGTCATAAGAATCAATATTAACACTAAAGCTTCATTACAGACACCTGTGATAACTGTTACAGCTGATCATTGTAGCCTAGGACTAAAGCACAATAAATTACCAATATCCAGAGGTCCGTTTGTAACTAGGGGTCGTATGTAAGTTGAGTGTTCTTAAGTAGGGGACCGCCTGTACTAATTATAGAAAGGGGCATATTACATAGTACTTTTTTTGTCTCTGTACTATTGTTTCATGAAAAGTTCACTAAAAATATTGTTGGCTAATTAAAGGGGTTTGCCGATGAAACAAAATTCTTAAATTTCAATCCCCTAGTGATGTTTGCACAATAAAGGTAATTTTTTTAACCCCTTATGTTACAATTTTACTGTTGTGGGTGTGGACTTTCATTATGATCCCTCTAGTGTTGTGAGATGCTATGTGCTGACAGTGTGGTTAGATTATCAGGGTACAGGTTTATATACACTTTCATTTAGCTTCTGTACAAGCAATAGTAATAGAAAAAGAGAGATGAGTCAAGTCAGAGATGAGAGATCCATGAGATGCATATAACACACAATGACATTCTTAGTTCTATCTCAGCCATAACATGCACTTTCAGCTCTGCTATGCCTCCCTTCCCAGGATAAAGGACTTATCAGCTTGTAGCTTTAGTCTCCTCATGCTGCTGTTTGCCTGCCGGAAGTCTGTGTGTGAGAGAGTGAGCTGGTCTTTGAATGCAGGGGGAAGGGGCCAATGCAGAGAGAAGATCACTGCCGTGTCACAGGAGAACAATTTTCCCAGCACAACCCTAGACTTCTGATTTATGGTCAGATCCCGGGGCAGCCAAATATACCTGATGTATACATCAGGACCGATAGACAGGTTGGACTTATATCTGTGAAATGCTGTATTTTTGTTAATAACAAGGAATTACAGAATGTGTTATTTTATTATCCTGAGTATATTGAATAATATTGTCTTCTTTGAAATACCCCTGCAAACTCCAATTCTGCATATAAGTGAATGGAGTTCTGTCCAAGCATGTCTGCAAGTGCCACATTCCCTTGTGGTTCCGCCGTTCCAGTGTAGCTTCTTGTTGGGTGCAATTTTAAGGTTATTGGCCCTTGCACGTTGTTTGTGAATAGCATAAACTAGACATGCAACTGAATTATGCGCCATGCTGTTATTTCCATCAAGTTCAGACTCTTTACCGATTGCTTATCAAGACTACACAATGAGAACTGATTTTCTGTATTCACATGTCTTAGTCACAGCAAAAGTTATGGTCCCAGGACCTGAAATGACAAGTTGAATTATTAGTTGGCACAGTTTAGACAAGTGCCCCAATTGGGCAATTTCTTTTTTTTTAATAATTCTCAAATCAAGAGACAAACTTATTTATTCACCTTGCAGTCGAGTCTGCTTTAATCTGCAGTAATATATGCAGTACATTTTCACTGTTGTCTGGATAAGAACTTTCATACTGAGTTTCCTGATTTTTTTAATCTAATGCTAGAACTAAAATGAGCATAGAAAAGAAGCACAAAGGGGAGAGTCTAATAATCCATAACAGTGCAGGGGGATTTACTAATAATTATTCATGCAAAAAGCCAGTAATGTTATAATCATTAGTGGTAGCCATTTGTGATTTCCACCTAAAACCTTAACAAAAAAAAAGAATATGCTAAAAAGCTGTTTCATGTTATATCCCCTAAAAATACAAGGAGACATTTCCTTTTCCCGGAGGGTCCATTAACCATATCCTTCCTCTTCTATTCCCACTTCCTACAACTTAACATGAACAATGTAGAACTCATAAGGGCTCATTTATTTAGGGCGGCACTGCACACTTACGTCGGACTGTGCGCCTTTTTCTGGGCTCTTGTTTCACAAAAAAGGCCTGGAAATGGCCTCACAAAAGACCCATCCCCTTTTTCGGGGATTACACATCTTGCACGGGTATTTAACAGGTGTCTGCGCTGGGATTTTGGGGCACGCAATCCTTTTTTGGTGCCTCGGCGCTGGCTTCCATGTGACACAATTTAGGGGCGTGCTTTCGGACAATCCAACTCATTCGGACTGAGGGTGGGATTTAACATTCAAATTTTGTTGCAAGCCCAAGCACTTAGATGCACCACTAAAAAGATGGTGAACTCTTTTGGACCTGAGTGGGGAAGTGATACATGCATGATATGGGGTGCACGATCTTAGTCGATCGCGACACGGGGCATTATTGTCAGACAATGCACTTTTGGTGAACTCCAGCGGCCAGGTATGTAAATGCGCCCCATAATCTTTCCTCCACCTTTCCTGATTTCTAATTTACAGGAAACGTACCATCACAGATCTTCATAATAAGGTTTATCTAATGGTAGGTTCCTATACGGTGTCCCAGCCCTATGCTTTTTTTAAATTTAAACTTATATTGTTCTAGTCTTATAAAACATTTAAATTTAATCTAGAGGTGCTGTGGACCGGGAGTTACGGGTTCTCCACGCACCAGTAGCCTCCTTTGATCCCTCCTATCCTCCTGTCTTTAGCTTGCTGTAGCTGCACGCACTTGTCTCAGTAGCCGGAGCTACTGCGCATGCACAGAGAGTGACTACTGCGGCATGGAGTATCTGTAGCTTCCACTCCACGATGTTGCTACTCCACACCCCTGTAGCCTCAAAACAAAAATTGCCTATATATAAGATAACCTTTTTAAAAGGTTTTGGAACAGTAAAATTTGTGAAAAAGCATAAGGCTGGGGCACAGTATAGGAACCCTCCATTGGATCTTTCCTATTAGGTAGGTCCGTGATGGTACGTTTATTTTAAAAAGGACCTCACACTAGTGGATATGATAATTCTTAATCTTCTACACAAATTGAGGGGCACTTTGAATTTTCTTTCTAGCCCTTGCAGTTGCAGAGATATCTGCCCCACTATCTGACCATTATAATCTATGTATGGTCAGAGAGGAGGAGCTGGAGGTGTCTTATGCTAATCTTCTCTCATACTGTTAAATCGGTGCCATACCGCGTGTGATCTCTCTATGCTCATCTACGTTCTGTGTCTATACTTTGTGTTAACACATTACAAATTACGATGCAAACTGGATTTAGCAATATAGAGACACAAATATGATGAAAAAGTGAGTTCAATGTAAACAACATGGAAATGTGAATGCATTGTAAACGCAAAGCAATGTAAATTTTAAAGTAATCTTGAGGCAAACGCAATATAAGTGTAAACGCAAACACAATAAAAACGCAATGTAAATGCAAATGCAGTGCAAACGTCATGTGACAGTAAACGCAAATGTAACCGCAGTGTAAATATCATGCAAATCCCATGTAAACTTAAATGTAACCGCAATGTAAATTGCCATGTAAAGAATTCCATGGAGACGTGCTGTGATTTCATGTGATCAGATATGTTGCTATAGATATCCCTGGATGAAAAGTTGCACGAAGTAGTGAATACAACCGGGGCACTATCATTACTCCCTATAGACCAGCAGTGTGTTTATGTCTTCAGAGATGATATAAAAGTGAACATGAACGACCATGCGGGCAGTGCTCAGCGTATAAGAAGCACATATCATGGAACAATCGCTGCTCTCACCCTTTGGAAGTTTCTTTATTTCAATTTCAGAGTAAAATCAGTCCGACATAGTTCAGCCAAAGTGGGGCAGAGGTAGGAGCAGGGGGTCATGCAAGGCGACAGCCGTTTCCTGCCGCCCGGCACTTTCTCTAGCCTATAGAGCAGTGATGGCGAACCTTTTAGATACAGAGTGCCCAAACTACAACCAAAACTCACTTTTATGTCGCAATGTGCCAACATGACAATTTTAGCAGTAACCTATTGATCACTGATGTATCACAAGTTTTAATCGTGTTGGCGTCCTGAGGACACCAATGCAATAGAAAGCCAGAGACATTTGGATTGTAGCTTCCCACCAGGGTCCCCTAAAGAGGAAGCAGGTAATCCATCTGCTTCCACACCTTCTGGCTCCTCCTGTAGTCCTGGTAGCCAAGTAGGTGTCACTTTAAAGTAGCACTGACCGTGGCGCATCCCGGGTTGTCTTGGACCGCAGGAAGAAGCCTTGAGTCCTATCTGGTAAATTCTGTACTGGGTGCCCACAGAAAGGGCTCCGAGTGCCACAGGTTCGCCACCACTTTGCAGCTGTTGAGACGTCACTTCTCCAGTAACCCAGCAACCTAGACGCTATTGTGCATAGCGGAAGTGAATTTACTTAGCGGTGCAAGGACAGGAGAAAACATATAATATAAAAACCATAAAACAGGATGGACTGAACTGTATACATAGCTCTACTTCTTGTAAGCGGTATATCATTATACATATGAAGAAAACAATGTAAAACGGCTATTGACGATAGCGGGATACAGGGAACCGAGTAGGCAAATGGCTATAGATAAGCAGGGCTAAAAGATACGGCTACAAAGAAGATGGATATAATTATAGAAAAACTCCCATAATGTTTTTATCATTCAGTGCCAGGGGGCCCATGGTGTTAGTTTTCAGAATCCATTGTGCCTCTTCTCAGCAATTCTCTATGCCGATCGCCGCCATTAGGCGGTACTGGGACATATTCCATACTGCCGAAGCGGAGGATGCGTGTGTTCCCGTCTTGTACCCTTTTCACATTTTCTATAAGTTTAGGAGCACCTCTACCACTTCTTACTGACTGACAGTGTTCACTAAATCTAACATGTAGGGTTCGGATAGTCTTACCAATATAGCAATGGCCACAAGGACAGAGGATAACATATACTAGGTACTGCGATTTGCAAGAAAAAAATTGTTGTAAAGGTATTTTGACGACTCCTATGCATACATTTCGCATTTCAATGTTTTGGGAACAAAATTTACATAGGCCACAACAGAAATTTCGGCTAGGATCATTTTGTTGGGCCAATTCTTTTGTATAGGGGGAAAAGGGCTACGTACCAGACGATCTTGTATACTTTTCGTTTTTTTTTCAAAGGAAATTAAAGGTAACGTAGTTAAATCTTTTAGTAGAGGGTCCTCTGCCAGCATATACCAGTTTTTATGGATTGTGTTATTAATTTTTTGGGCCATAGGGCTGTAATTAAACGTGAAAGTAAAGCGTTTCTGTTCTCTATGTTTGTTTTTAACATTCTTAGGGTGTAGAAGGTCCTTGCGTTTCAGAGCTGCTGCTTTTTCACTATTTACTCGCCTGAGGCTTACAAACTGGCCATATGGGACTGCTGTCTTAACATGTTGAGGGTGATAACTATCATGGTGTAGAAGACTATTGGAAGCTGTACTTTTTCTGTAGATGGTAGTGGTCAATGTAAAATCCTGTATCTTAACTAGCACATCAAGAAATTCGCACTGCGTGTCTGAGATTTTGGATGTAAAAATCATGTTCATAGTGTTGGCATTGATGTAAGCCATAAACTCATGAAATTGTGCCTCTGTCCTTGACCATACGACGAAAATGTTGTCCACATATCTCAAAAATGAATGTATGTATCTGGTAAATTGATTACCCTCTGAAAAGATATATTTGTCTTCAAAAACAGCTAGAAACATATCAGTATATCTGCAGGCCATGGGGGTATCCATGGCCGTTCCATCTATCTGCTTGTACCAAGTATTTTCAAATCTGAAAGTGTTGTTGGTGAGGATGAAATAAATTGCACCACAAATGAAATTAATGAAGTCACTGTCCCTGTTAGAGTTGACCAGGACCTTCCGTACGGCTTCTGTCCCTAGTTTATGAGGGATTCGTGTATATAGACTTTCCACGTCTATAGTTGCTAATTTAAAACCATCTTGCCACAAAACATTTTTTAGATTGCGTAGGAAGTTGTTAGTGTCTTTCAAGTAAGAAGAAGTAAGAAAGGGGCTCGGTGACGGAGCCAACTCCTGCCACTATAGGACGTCCTGGAGGGGATTGGAGAGTTTTATGAATTTTTGTCAAGAAATACCACCCTGGTTTTTGGGGGAAGGGAGGTAATAGTTTTTCCGCCATAGTTTTACTTAGTATGTTCTTTTCTACTACTACTCTGAGGAAAGAGTTTGTTTTTAATTTTTGTGGTGGGGTCAGTGGTTTGTTTTTTATAGACTTCTGGATTGTCTAATTTTTTTGTAGTATTCTGGGGTCATGACCACCGCTTTACCCTCTTTGTCTGCTCTTTTGACTATTAAGGTGTCGTTGCCTTTTAACCAATTAAGAGCCATTTACCTTCTTTAGTGATATTATCAGGGTCTTTTTCGTATATATGCGCTTTAAGGATTTGTTAAAAATTTTTTTTGGAAATGGTCAAGAGCTCCACCTGGGACTAATGGGGGGTTGAATGTGGACTTATTACCTCCCCTAAAAATTGTCCCCGTTTCAGCCTTCCCCCTAGGGGTTTGCGGGTTTTTGAGGTCCATTAAAGCTAATAGGCATTCTCTATCTTGGGGTTCTAAAGGGTCATGAACCATAAATCCCAATGGGCCTATGTGGATAGGTATTTTGCCCCCTCTTTTTTTGGATTCTGAGTTGTACTACGCATATTTTTGGATGCATTTATAGAAAAAAAATCCTTTTAAAATTGATATTGCGTACCCCTTTAAAGAGATCAATTTCGATATCTACAAAATCGAAGCTTTCAGACAAACGAGAGCCTAGACCTTTTGACAGCACAGATGTGCATGCCGGACTCAATTCAATATCAGTTAGATTAACCACTAGAAGCATGTCATTATTTTCTTTTACTTTATCTGTATTTTCCTCAGTTATTGTCTCCAAGACACTTGCTTCCGTTTTTTGCCTCGTCCTCTTTCTGCGCCCCTCCTCGTCCTTTTCCTAAAGGGATGTTCTTATCGAAGGTTTGGAATGTTCCAGGTTGCGACTGTTGAAGTTGATTACTTGTGTTATCATCAGATGCACTGTTCCCAAAACATTAAAACATTAAACATTTATGCATAGGAGGAGTCAAAATCCGCCAATTTTTTTCTTGCAAATCGCAGTACCTAGTATATGTTATACTCTGTCCTTATGGCCATTGCTATATTGGTAAGACTGTCCGAACCCTACATGTTAGATTTAGTGAACACTGTCAGTCAGTAAGAAGTGGTAGAGGTGCTCCTAAACTTATAGAACATGTGAAAAGGGTACACGACGGGAACACACGCATCCTCCGCTTCGGCAGTATGGAATATGTCCCAGTACCGCCAAATGGCAGCGATCGTCATAGAGAATTGCTGAGAAGAGGCACAATGGATTCTGAAAACTAACACCATGGGCACCCTGGGCCGGAATGATAAAAAAAAAAATATGGGAGTTTTTCTATAATTATATCCATCTTCTTTGTAGCCGTATCTTTTAGCCCTGCTTATCTATAGCCATTTGCCTACTCGGTTCCCTGTATCCCGCTATCGTCAATAGCCGTTTTACATTGTTTTCTTCATATGTGTAATGATATACCGTTTGCAAGTAGTAGAGCTATGTATACAGTTCAGTCCATCCTGTTATATGGTTTTTATATTGTATGTTTTCTCCTGTCCGTATAGCGCTCTTGTGCACCGCTAAGTAAATTCACTTCCGCTATGCACAATAGCGTCTAGGTTGCTGGGTTACTGGAGAAGCGACGTCTCACCGGCTGCATTAAGAACCAGGTGAGGACGCCACACTCTATAGGCTAGAGAAAGCGCCGGACGGCGCAAAATGGCTGCCGCCTTGCTTGACCCCCTGCTCCTACCTCTGCCCCACTTTACTGAACTATGTCGGACTGATTTTACTCTGAAATTGAAATAAAGATATCCCTGGATGCCATACAAATTCATAAAGCTGATTATACGGGGATCTGAGGGAAACAATTTTTAGCTAAAAGAAGGGTATCAGTTAGTTAATAGGGCTGTATATGTTGACAGGTTTCCTTTTTACACCATAAAATCATTAATGGAACAGTTTTCACTTTTGTCTTCTTGAGGTTAATTCAATAAATCACATGGCTCACAGAGCCTTTTGTTACTGAGAATTGTGTGAAATAAATGTTTTTCCTTGAACTCAAATGTTTTTGATTTACATTCAAAGTGTACATTAACATTATTCACATACTTAGTGTCTAGAAACCATTAGTCTTTGTAACATGTTTTTTTCAATTTGTTATTATAGAAGTTTGCAGGATCGGGGGTTAAATGGGTTTATTGTCTTTAGCGAAAATGGGTGGAAACAGTTCAGAGTACATGATGTTACAATTAATTGCAAATCTGTATGAGAGATTGAAAGAATAAGTGGCTAGAAAACATACTCAAGTGCTGCACTAGTACCCTCTACTGTCAGCAGCTGGAAAGTCTGTGAAAGCTTCCAAACAGTACTGATTATTTCTAAAGCAAATTGCATGCTTAGCACTAATAAAAATCTTAATTCATAGAAACATTAACACAAAACCGAAAATGGGTAAATTTTTGCAGGATGTTTATGCTTTTTTATGAATGACAATTCGTGTTGTGCAGACCCAAAACACTTGAAAAGGTTCCAGGTGTATGCTGTAATATGCAGCAAACACCCAGCTAGTATGTAGAGGGACCTGCTTATAAGTCCCCTCCATACTTTCATTTTTGTACTTAAAGGGGTTTGCCCATGAAAGTATGTTGTCAAATTTTAATCCCCTAGTGATGTTTACACAATAAATATAATTATTTGACATATTGAAAGATAAGAAATGATGAAATCCATGAGATTGATATAGCACACAATGCAATTCTCAGTTTTGCTCCCTCACCTAATTAAAATACACAGTCAGCTCTGCTTATAATGCCTGTAGTTAGAAGAGCGAGTCTCTGCTGGCAGGAAGTGCCTGTGTCTGAGCTGGTCTAGTAATGCAGGGGGAGGGGCAGAAGGTAGAGAGCAGTGCAGAAAAGAGAAGCTATTTATGAGAAGAATCCAATCATAGACAGAAGATTTACGTTTGTATCCAGGGATAGCCAAAATTGTATACACCAGGACAGATAGAGACAGGTTGGACTTATATCTGTGAAACTCTGTATTTTTGATAACAGTGAATTAGAGAATGTGTTATTTTGTTATCCTGAGTATATTTAAGAATCGTGTCTTTGTGGGAACAATCCTTTTAGTATGTCACAAGTCTTTAAAGGATTAACTGTGACACCTAGATATCATAATGAAGGGAGATTTCTTCTTTTTAACCTCTTAGTGACCACCCATACGGATTTCTCTGTCTGTCCATTCTGATCCGACTGTTAACCCGTTAGATCCCGTGGTCAATGTTGTGACCATGGGATCTATGTCCCTTTAGAGGGAGGGAGCCCCACCTGGCACTCTGCCGTCCTCTCATCCACGCAGCCGGGGACCTAATGAAGGTGCCCTGGTCTGCCATTGGCACATACCTGCAGATGCATAGGCTGACACTTCCAATGCACTGCAATACATGGATGGTGATTTGGATATATTTTGGTATCTTGTGTTTTTTTTTTTTTTTTGTTGTTGTTTGGATTTTCTATTAAACAGATTGTGAGAGATGTGGCAGCTCCTGAGAGGCTGCTTACTATCGTGGTACGCAATCACCACCCCCAAGTGACATCATTATGGGTAATAATCGGCTTCAGTAGTCAGGTTTACACAAAGCAGTTAACAGCAGGGTGCTGGCTGCACAATACAGAATTTTCCATGTAATGCCCAGTCAGTACATCCTTATGACACCATCATATACAGGTGGTTTATGTGTTAAGAGGTTAAAAAGAAGATATAGCAGCAGCCCATGTCATTGTCTTCAGAAGTATAACACAAGGAATGGAAACACACATCAACAAAAGACATTAAAGATACATTTCAATTAGAGATGAGCGAACATGCTCGTCCGAGCTTGATGCTCGGTCGAGTTACCATTTTGTGAGGAATTAGCAGGGGGACTTGCTACCGTTGTGTTAGCTCTTAGTGGCACACATATCCATAGCAAAGACCGAAGTGGCAAAATTCAGTAGGGGTTGGATTTCTATTAGGCAATAACTCAGTGTCATCTCATCTGGCATAGTAGTGTGCTTCCTTTGATATCCTCCCACCCCTCCTCCACCTCCTCCTCCTCCGAATTACCATCCGTGGGCATGGCGCCATCAGTCAGTAGCTCTAGGCACAGCAGCAGTGCCGTTGCTAAGCGACAGCAGGCGGTGCTCAAACTGCTGAGCCTAGGTGATAAAAGGCACACCGCCCAAGAGCTATTGCAGGGCATTCCACATCAAACTTGTTAACTTTGTCGCCACCCTGCTGTGTAAGCCACAAAATATACTGGAAAACTTTTTTCATTTACGGATATTATTTCAGCGCTTCTTGCGCAGATGTTTACATTCCCCTCACCCGCCATATCCCAAACTTATAAGAACGCTACTACACTTGATCTTATCCGAAAGGTTCTTAGAAGTGCTGTTTGGGGAGTAGCCTAGAAACAGGGGCTTGGATTGGCGAAAGCTCGCCTGGCAGCGGAGCGCCAGCTCCATGCCAAGAACCAACTAACATAGTTTTAACTGCAGTCGAATAACGAGTACCCGAGCATTTTAGTGTTCGCTCATCTCTAATTTCAATCAATGTTATTTTAATGGATCCATTTGCTTCTCCTCATTTTCTTTTTCTTCCTGCTAGAGCACGATCAGATCGTTGCTTTCTAATTTGTATGTAATAAAGTTAAATCCCCATTCTTTCTGTGCAAGGAAGTCAGGGAAGCGGTCCTTTCAGTGAATCGGCATCAAAGGCCATCGTTCCCTGATACAATAACCTTTACCACAGAACTAAAACATGTTCTCTAAATATTGCACTCCACTTTTGTATGGTGACAGGGTCACTGAGAACAACTCTTGATAACTGTAGGTCTGGTTTCTTGCACCCTAGGTGTTTGATGTTTTGTTATGGTATCTCTGGTACCCTAAGGCTGCATTCACACCGACGTATGCCTGCTCGGTTACGGCCGGGCGGGCAAATGCGTCAGCAGCGATGGAGAGGAGGAGGGGTGACCCCTCACCTCTCCATTGCAATGCATTATATACAGCCCGTAACAAAGGAGAAGATCTTTTTCCCATGTACAGAGACTGCACCCTATCGCTTGAACAGGGGGTTCCCTGGATGACATGTACACGTCCTTTCAAAGATCCCCCAACCCCTTAGTTGCACTATAGCTCACTCCTATTGTTCCATATGACTGTTTGTACTCTGTAATGTAATGTTATATTTGTACATGTCCCCTATGATGTGTAAAGCGCTATGGAATATGATGGTGCTATATAAATGAAGTTTATTATTATGTAGCTGTCTTACCCTGTAATATTGTCGTTTCCAATTTTCTCTAAACCTCCAGATACACTTGCACAAATAGCCCAGCTCAGCATAGATCAGCAACGCAGGTGATCAGATGAATTCAGCTTTTCAATCATTGTTTTATTTCTTCTATTACCTGAATTTGCAAGTTTATGGAACGTGTGACAGTGAGATACAGTGTCCTTTAAAAATTGCTGATTATTACAGATAACCAGAAGAAAGCTTCCTCCGGCTTCTAAATAAAATGTGATTTGTTTCTGTACCTTTCACATTTATACTTGTTGCACCGACATAACTTCCTATTTCTGCGCAGACTTTCATTTATTTCTCTAATAGTTTTCTTATTTAATTCTATGGATCAGATTTATACAAACCGTCTACTGCTGTCAGTTTTACAAGATGTCCCTAACATACAATAAGCTGAAGCAAGAGGAAGTGCTGGAGTTCTTTCCTTGAAGTGTAATATCACTTTTATAGAGAGGACGCCGGTATTGCAGGACTACTTTACTAGTTGTGTAAAGGGCTACCTATCTAATAGAATACAATACTGCACATTAGTTTTCTACAGATTTACTGTTTCTGCAGTGACCTAGGCTGGAAAGGATACTCCAGATTGATTGGTGAATAATGAAATTAGCAAACGGATGCTTAATGAGAAAACTTGAGATTGGATGCTAATCACATTATGTTAAAGAGGAATTATGGTAATGCAGGAGAAGGGATATCTTCATATGAGATAACACAAAGGACGTTTACTGCCTTAAAGTGTAACAGTCACTTCTATCCATAAATCAATAATGCAGACAAAAATAAGAAACTGTGTAATATATGTTATCGGATTGAGATGTTTCTTCTGTTTGTGGATCTGTGAAATATCACATGCTGGTTCTGGCTACGGATGAGAATTTGCTTCGGTCATGTCCATGCATGAGGGCTAAAGGTTTTATGCCTTTTTTTGTTAACTCTGACCACATGCCAGAGCCAAGAGGCGCTCAGTGTTTATGTCTGAATTTTAAAGGATATTTTCTTAATTTGCACCACCAAAAATTATATAAATTACACAGGTATATTATGTAAACTCTAAGGGGTGCTAAAAAATAATGCAGTTTCTCCTTAGCCGCATCAGTGTAAAAGTTATGGCTGTTAAGGAACACGGAGTAGACCTCAAAAAATTTAGCTGGTCATCAAAGGAAATATACCATCAAAATTGACCATGATAAACCAGGGACACAGGCAAGTGGTATCCATGGTTGATTTTGATGTTAAACCATACAAGAAAAGCTACCATGTCTTTAAAGAATAAATTATATTAATGTTATAAAAAATTTCAAGCAGTTGACATTCATTAAGGTAGCTGTTAGATGTATAGCAAAGGGAAAAAATTAAGACTGAAAAAAATAATATATTAATGTGTAAATGCTGGATGAATCTTGGGTAGGCCCATATGATTTATAAGTATGAACATATACTGATGTCTGTAGTCAGACCTGGTCATACTGTAGCTCTGTGGAAGCCAGCATGGGTCAAACAAAACGTCAACCTAAGCAAATTGAAAGATGTGGATGTGACTGGGTCAGTGTGTATCAGAGTGAGTTCAGATTAGATCTTGTGTGGAGTCTTCGCGTGAACCTAACTGGATTGTTCACATAAACAACAAATTACTCATACTTGGGTGTCTGCACAAAAACATGTTTGATCTGTGCAATCAGACCAAGCACAGGAGTCCTAGCGTCATAGTGAAATATGATGCAAGGATTCCTAGTCTGCCGCCCGAACAGCAGTTCCTACATTGTAAATGCATTCACTAGTGAATAGGACTATATTTAACAAAAAAGTTTTTGCAAAACAGTCAAAATATTTGTTGAGTATAACCTTTTGTGCAACGACTGGAAAGTCCTGTTAAAATGTGCTTGTGTACTGTATTCTCTTACTGTTAGGCCGAATTCACACCACGCCATACATACATCCCCCACAGACTGCAATTGATGCACGGAGCAATATGGTGCCACACACGTGGGGCTCCGTACACGGGGAAAAGATAGGACATGTCCTATCTTTCCCCAAGTGCACGGCCGTGCATCTCTAAGGTGAGGGGATAGGTCACCCCTCCTCTTCTCCATCGCGCTGCACATATGCTCGCCTGACTATGGCCCGGTGGGCATATGTTCGCCTGAATTCGGCCTTACTGTTTGTTACGGTTACATAATTTGTCTTCACACCTTATCACTGTTACTTGTGTCCACCACTTGTTCTGTAAAAAGGCAAAACTAATGTAGACTGCAGCACCATCGCTTCCATTATGCATAACGAAAGGGGACCTTCCAATTTAGTTCAGACCTCTTATCAATATTGTGAAACTACCCTTAGGCCCCTCATACACAGACATGCCTTCTCTGTGAAAACAGACCCTTGTGCTGGTCAGATCCCATGGTCCTTACACACTGCTGGGGATACGAGTCCTTGCATCATAGTGATATTTAATGCAGGGAGTCCCTGTCTGCTAGCCAGACAGCACATGCCGTGCTAAAGAATCATGGGATACCAGTGAGCCACTGAAGGAAAAATAAAGAATAAATTTAAGGGTGGAGGGATTGCACTGCAAAATACCAAGTGTCGAGTATAATATACGGGCAGGCACTGGGCAATGATATATCTGGTCATTTCTCTGGGAAGACTATATAAGAATCATGTTAAAGCTAGAATGACAACCTTATTGTCCAATTATTGATTTTTTTTCTTGGGTGTTTAAGAAAACTCTTGAATGAGATATATTCTTTTTGAGAAGTCCTTTTCTATAAATTGTTTCAGTTGTAGAGAGTGAAATCTCTACTTCCATGACGTTCTCTTGAGATGAATGCTTCTAACCACTCGTGCATGATGCAGTGTAAAGCGCCCATTTCTTTGTGCGTCCTCTCTTTGCAGATCATGTGACATCTCTTTGAATGATTATGATGCTCTTATTGATCTTCTTGGTTCTCTTTTAGGAGTTTGTCAAACTGGCTAAGAGACTGATGAGCGAACCAGACCTGAAAAGGAAAATTACTAATAATGCGAAGAACTATATTCGTTCTCACCATTCATGGGAGCTTGAAAGGGAAACCTATCAAAATCTTGTTCAAATCTGCCTTACTGATGGACTTTGAAGTGAAACCAACCCCATGGATAAATATGTATTTCAGCGGTAACTGACTGGATATTTTCATATTGTGCATTTAGTTTTGAGAAGGGATTTTTTTTTTAATAATAATTTTATCTGAACTATTTTTAAAGATATAAATGTTTTTCTTATAAAAATAATCTATTTGTCTTGGTGGCATAAGGACTTGGACATTGTATCTGCTTTTGAACTACATTTTATTTTAAAACTAATACCTCATTAAGTAAAGGGAATACTTTTTTTTGTATACATGGAAAAATTGGGAATATATTTATTTGGTGTCACTTAGTTGCCCTAATTCTGTCAATTTCAATCCAGTAATTCAGTATTGGACTAAGGTTTTGTAAACTGTACTGTATGTTGTCCATGAATCGCTTTGATGTGGGTGGGAAAAAAAACAAGACTTTGGTAAAAAGCATTTGTCATTAGTGTCGTGGTGCTACAAATCTTGTTTTATGTGAACTGGTTAGATCCCTTTACAGTAGTGCATGCAGTTTGTACAGTGGTTTTCAGGGGGCCATCTAAATGTACTGTAATAAAGAACTATAGGTTCTCTACTAACGAAGGCTGAATTATCTCTGCATATCTGTCTGCACATATCCATTGGAAAACATGTTAATAATAATTCTTTATTTAAATAGCGCACACAGATTATGCAGCGCTGCACAAAGCATACCAAATCGGGCCCTGTCCCCAATGGGGCTCACAATCTAAACAACCTAACAGTATGTTTTGGAGTGTGGGAGGAAACCGGAGTACCCGGAGGAAACCCATGTAAACACAGAGAGAACATACAAACTATTTGCAGATGTTGACCTGGGTGGGATTCGAACCCAGGACCCCAGTGCTGCAAGTCAGAAGTGCTACTCACTCAGCCACCGTGCTGCCCTATTTGAAGACAACCAAATGTAATTCACTTCATAGATGGTATAGGATGGTAATATGCAAACACATTACCAGGCTGCGGCCTCCCGGCAGAGATTTTTGCTATAGTTTCCACCAGTTTTCTGGCTGAGGTTATAGAAAATACGTCGGACCGGGTAGTTCACGCCCCTGCCCACCAACCACCGACCCAGCTCTCTGCTAGACTGGCCTACCTATTATTTTTAGAAGAGACTAACTGTTTTGACTAGTATCATTTCCAACACTGGTAAACCTCAGCAGAGTATGCATGGCCTCTCTGTTTGCCTTTGCAGGACAGCTTTACAGGATGTTGGTAGAGCATAGACCATATGTAACCCCCTAAATTCAAGTTAAATCAAATAAAAAAAACAAGGGGCACTGCCTGCATCTGGAGAAATCAGTCGACAAGGCTTTTTTTTTTTAACTATGAGAACTGTCAATCTGTGGAATAGCCTGCCTCAGGCGCTGGTCACAGCAGGGACAGCAGAGAGCTTCAAGAAGGGTCTAGATACCTTTTTTCACCTAAATAACATTGACAGTTATGTTATATAGAATTTTTTCTCTTATCCAATCCCTTTCCTTCCGAGGTTGAACTTGATGGACATGTGTCTTTTTTTCAACCGTATAAACTATGTAACCATAGTTACAGAGCATTCTAATATATCAAATAAAGTTGTCCATCAAAGTTCTGAATCATACAAGTCCAACCGTTCGGTCTCCGTTGGTTAGTTTTCTCTGAGCACTGGAGTTATTGTGGAAATCATATCTTCCATTCTGTGTGTTCTTTGCCTTCTACCTTATTTCCGCCTTTTCAGCAAGTGTTTCTGGCATTTGCAGGTCATGAGTCTTGACAAGCGGTCTCTAGATGACTATCTATAATCTGGCTGTAGCTTAACAGACTGTCGCTCTGCACTACACATCAGATCATATTAGTTGATATTCTTATTTTTCAGTCTTCAATGAATGCATCTATTTTATGCTGCAGGCTAATAATGAGTTGTGTGAAGCTAAAGTAACACAGCGAGCATACGGCGTACATTAACTGCTGGATTTTATATTCTCAAGTCTTTTACTGCAAATCTTACTTGAAATCTTATTAGTGAATGCTCACAGGAATGGATGGTTTTGGTACCCTTAAAGAAAGTCGCATATTAGAAGAAATGTTATTTTATTAGACAGCCATTCCCAGTGGCCTGCTTTGTATTTCATAGCACAGTGTGAGAGCATACTAGTAAAAATACCATACAAATCAGGAAGCTCAGAGAAAACAGCAAGTCATGCTGAATAGCTGTATATGTACCAGCCCAAAACATCCTATATTTCTCTACAGTGAGGTAGGGTCATATACCACTGGCTGTGATGCAGTTTATATTTGTGATTTTCACTGCTAAATATTCACAAATATTGTATTGTATAAAACATTTGATGAACCCTATTGTTACAAATGTGCATTACAAAAACATTCTGCTTTATGTAATCTCAAAAATTAAAGAAACAGGAGGTGGGGGCATTTATGATGGCTTGTATGCAGAGGTCGCACTAACATTTTTCCAGAAGGGTAAAAATACTCCTCTCTCCAAATTTTGGTAATACACCCCACACATAGCACACTCACACAGAACACAGCGTGCACACACTCACCGCTGACAACACAGCACACGCTCACCGCTCACAGCACAGCACACGCTCACTGCTCACAGCACACGCTCACAGCGCACAGCACACGCTCAGCACACGCTCACCGCACACGTTCAGCACACGCTCACAGCACACGCTCACCGCTCACAGCACAGCACACGCTCACAGCGCACAGCACACGCTCACCGCACACGTTCACGTAACTTTCCGCATGGCAATTATTTTGGGGGGTAATGGCATCTATGACGCGTGGTGAGGCGTTAATGCGACCTCTGCTTGTATGCTAGTTTTGTAACATGTAATCCATGATAAAAAAAAATTACAACTGTATAAAACTGTTTACAAAGTATGAAAACTTTGCCTAATTCTGCACTAAGGAAAAATAAGCAATTCTCTAACTTCCTATGATTAGCTGCTAGCAAAGGTTTGCTCCCCCAGGCTAATCTCCATTTGCCTTGCTTTCTTGTTGCCATGGGAAACCGTTTAGTACATCTAGAGATGACAGGAGGCTTGTTGAAAGGGGCTGTTTGACCTGTTAGAAAATTAGCCAATTAGAAACAATAATAATCTTTATATAGCGCCATCAAATTCTGCAGCTCTTTACAAATCATAAGGAAAATATACAAATAATATTACTTTATATAAAATTCATATGGAACAGGAGGAGTGAGGGCCCTGCTTACATTCTATGAGGATGAAGTGGGTGACGCAAGAGGTACAAACAAGCTGTCCTACATCATTTGCATCACAGTAAGTACTTTCAAAGGACCTTCAGTGATGTCACAAATATGTGACTTATCGCATGCTTCGTATCGGCCAATTACAAACAAGCTCTCCTCTTCTGGCTACAGTGGGGTGAGCTGATGTCACAACCAGAAAGTGCCCACCCACAGCAGGAATAGCTGTATCTAATGTTCTATCAACCAGATATATCTCAAGCCAGAAGCATAATACATGTATTGATGGAATTGTTATCAAACTACGCTAAAACTATTTTATGTCAGTAACTTTACAGTTATGCCTTAAATGTCAAAAGTTTTCACCTCTTAGAATGTTATATTTCAAATACAGAAATTTTGAAGTGGACAAATAGACGTAGAACATAATTTTTTATTAGTTTTTTTTTAGAGAAATATATATATTATTTTTTTTCTAATTCAAAGCTTTATTGAAAATACAAAGAAGTTACAGACAAAGGGTATAACATAATGTTCAAGCATTTACCTGTTGGTCAATTATAGTGCTTTCAAACTTTCAAAAAATGCATCAGCTAGATTTCAAGAAATGGTACAAAAGTACATTGTAGATATTACAATCAGCTGACCCACTATCCTTACATCAGAGTTCATTAAGAAAAGAAAAGCAATTGCAAACTATGGGAAGAAAAGGAGGAGAGGTGGAGGAAAAAGGGGAAGGGGGAGGTTAAGCGCATAAAGTTCATCCATGGGCCCCATGGCAGAATATGGCTTTCCCCTGTGCGGTGTAATTCCACCGAAAGCTCTTCCATTCTATGCAGAAACAGAATCTCTGCAAACCAGTCTGACATCGTTGGCACCCAGGTGAACTGCCATAGTTGCGGGATCAGCGAACGTGCCGCAATCAGCAAGAAACCTGCAAGTGACCTTCTTGCCTTGGAGATGGGCAACGGGAGTATGGATAATAGGAGGTGTGCAGGGTTATTTCTCAGTCAATTCATTTACCAGGTCCCCTACTCAAGTCCAAAATGGCTGTAGGCATTCCCACCATATTTGTAGCATACTGCCTACATTTTGCCGGCATCTCCAACACTCCTCGGGGCAAGAGGTATAGATGAAGTGTAGTTTAGCCGGGGTCCAGTACCATCTGGACAAGATTTTGAAGTTGGTCTCCTGGGCTTTACCTGAGACAGAAACTTTGTGAATAGGTTTGTAAGCTTTTGACCACTCATCCTGTGTGTAGGATTTGTCCAATTCTCTTTCCCATGCGCTTACGTAGGCGGGATATACTTTAGCCCACTCGTCTTGAAATAGGCCATAGAGTGCTGAGATCGGGTGGGGAATAGCCGTGGGGAAAGTGCACATACACGCAAAGGGTCGCAGTTGTCGATGGAGGTTGAGACGTCTCTTATGTTTAGAATAGAAGTGAAGTAACTGGTTTTAGTCCCATGAAGTGTGAGGGGTGTCCGCAGAGGATGCCATAATGCCGGCAAGGGGGCGGAGCGAGGATAAATTGGTACACCTGCAGTGGGTGGATTTTATACTTTGCATCACATAGGTAGATATCTGTACTTCAAATCCTCTTCGATAATATATTACACATATTGTACACCTCCTCCATTTCTATACAGGTTTTTACACAACATGTGGATAGGATATGTACAAAGTCAATTCTGGTTAACCTCTGCGTGTGCCATTTGCATTCACTGATGTCTATGACGTCTCCTTTACGGGGGGGGCACTGACTCTTTGGAGCTTCAGACATTTACTTACCTCTTTAACTGCAGCAAGTAACAAATATGCAATATTACATGGGGTTTAAATGGGATGTAAAACTTTTTTAAAGCAACTTAGATTTTCTGTCGTTCCCAGATAATTCTCAGTCATTTTTATACACAGGAGACAAGCTCTGGAAAGAAATATCTAATCTTATTTTGTAATGAATATGTAATGATCTGATTATACACGATCTGTGAAATTTATGGGAAATTGCAATCACAAGAGTTTGGTATTAAATACTATCCAGGGGCTTTTTATGTGAGGCACTATGTTATGTAAAGCATCATTCGCAGACTTCAGAAACCGTGCACCTAAACCTGCATTATTTTGTAGGATAAGCGACTTCATGAATAGGCAAGAAATTGTAGAACGCTTATGCTGTACATCATCCTTATGTATGTATATTTTTCAATGAATTCTATTGACTTTAATGTAACAGCCTTCACATATACACAGATCACCTATAAAAAGCTGTGAATCCACTGTGCTTTCCCACTGGTGTGACTCACACTAAGGGCATTATCCCTGGACCTCTCTGGTATTCACCCTTTAACCCCTGTACAGGGATTTGGACTTCACTGCAGAGAGGTCACAAGGCGGCTTCCTCTTGTGGTGGTCCCAGTGAGCGTTCTACAACAGAGACAGTGGTACTTGGTACCAAGGGGTAAAGCAGAGTCATGAAACAAGCAGAGGGTTGTTGCAGGCAGCAGAGGATCAGAATACAAGCCTGGGTCATTATACCAAGGTGCACAGATCAGGAACAGGTCACACACAGGTTGTCAATAGAAGCAGATAGCAGCAAGACTAGGAACCTTTGCTCTGGCACAGTGGAGCAGGGCATGCTGGACTATATGGCTACAGGTGCAGACTTATAGGCTGGATCATTATTGCTAGTACACGCCCTGTACCTTTAAGAAGAGGAGAGAAAACCTGCCCGCACCTTAAGGGAGCTGGAGGAGCAAGGATGCTTGACAGAGGAAGGATAGGACCTAACTTGCTGATCGGGAGGGGGGGAAGACGAGAGGTCCAATGAAGGTACATCACACCCCAAGTTCTCATGATCTGTCTGGTTCTTATCATTGAGACTCCCACCGATCAGTAAGTTATAGGGCCTAACTTGTTTTGTTTGAAACCCCCTTTAACAACTTTTGAACTTCTCTGACATGGCCCTTTTTTGAAATGTGACATGTCACTTTTTGTGGTAATAACTTTGGAACACTTACATATCCAGGTGATTTTGTGTTTTGTTTTTTTTCATGACACAATGTAATTCAAGGTAGTTTTTCAAATGCAACGTGTACTACTTTTTTGTTTGTCATATCATCAAAATAACTTGATAACTATCATTTTGCATATGTCTGCTTCAACTTGCCATAATTTTGTAAACATCCTTTCCTTTTTTTAGGTATTAGAAGACTTGTAACTTTAGGTGCATTTTTTTGTCAGATTTTTACAAAATTCATCAAAATCTGTTTTTGGAAGGACCAATTTAGTTAGAAGTGACTTTATAAGGCTTATATGATAGACCAAATGCACCACTCAAAATATTTGAAACAACTTTTGGAATACCTTTGAAGGCTTCATGACTGTGAAAAATAAATGGATAATGAAATTATATGAAAATGAAATATTATTTAAAAAAAACATTTTATTTAACAATATATTAACTGAACACCAAAATTTGCACTTTCACAAGGGGTTAAAAAGGAAAATGCATGTCACAATGTTTGGGGCAATTCCATCTGAGTATGCCAACGCCCATTTTGTCACTGTACCCTGCTGTACGGGCACAGGGGACACTTGGAAGGGAAAGAACATTGTTTAGTTTTTGGAGGACAAATATGTCTGAAAAACTTTTCATGTGTCAGGATGCATTTGGAGAGCCCTAGTGGTGCCAAAACAGAGGAGAACAAGTGACACCATTTTGAAATGTACAGCCCCCATATATCAAGGTGTAATATGTGTGTTTGTCTCTACTGTTGTATGATCTAATTAAGCCACAAAATGGAAAAACGTGAACATTTTTCCCAAAAAGTCACTTTTATCTCTTGTGGCTAAGATAAAATTCAGGTAAAAGATAAAACAACCCCCAAAAATGTGTAAAACGATTTCTCCCAAGTGTAGAAGTACCCCACATGTGCATATACAATGTTGTGTGGGTACGCGGTAGAGGGAAAGAGGGATGTAGGCCATTTAGAAGCCAAATTTGACAGAAATCCTTTACATGTGTCAGGATGCATTTGGAGAGTCCTAGTGGTACAAAACAGAGGGGAACCCAACAAGTGACCCCCAATTTCTGAACTACCCTTGGAGAATTTTGAACATACAGATGGTTTCCAAATATTATGTACAAAGGATGCTAAAGATGAAAATTGCATTTATTTCTGGAAATACACCAGGTCAGTGCACATTATGTGATGCCCAGCGCAAGACTGGAGATATTTAATCCAAAGGAACAAGGGCCCTGTCCTTCCTGTCCCAATATTCATGAATATGGATGAATGATGTGGCATGGCCTGTACATTGAAACAGCATGTTAGAGCTGGACTGTTCTATCTGTGCAATGTTCAAGGCCATTTTTTGTACCATATTTTCATTTTCCGTAGGGCACTGTTTGGCTTTAGCACCTGATCTGACAGATCAACCCCGCCCATGTATTAATTGTAAGCCCGGATACTTGTGAGCCAGTGTTACCTCGTACAGGGCTGAGGGTGGTGGAGTCCCCATGGATTTTGGTGAGAACAAGGACATCCCTCCCTTAATGAGGCCATTACCTGCCCACAAACTCAGGAATTTGGAGTACAGATGGTCCCCTACTTAAGAACACTCGACTTACATACGACCCCTAGTTACAAACAGACCTCTGGATATTGGTAATTTATTGTACATTAGTCCTAGGCTACAATAAACAGCTGTAACAGTTATCACATGTGTCTGTAATGAAGCTTTAGTGTTAATGCTGATTCTTATGACAACCCAACATTTTTAAAATCCAATTGTCACAGAGACCAAAAAAGTTCTGTCTGGGATTACAATGATAAAATATACAGTTCCGACTTACATACAAATTCAACTTAAGAACAAACCTACAGACCCTATCTTGCATGTAACCCGGGGACTGCCTGTACTTCATTCTCAGGGGTTAAGGTCCAACAAGGATCACTTGTGGGCTAGGGGACATGCTCAGTGGTGGTTCTGCTGTGCCTTCTTGAGAACCCCTCATCACCAGAGGAGGAGGAAAAATAAAGAGATGAGGCAAAATGGATGATTGTCCGGGTAAGTTGCCATCTTGCCCCGATCACCGTGTCTGCAGACACAGTGATTGGTATTACTGCTGGCATAAGTAAAATTGCTGCTATTGGCTGATCTGCATTGACTAGCAAACAGCAGCAATCCTGAACTGGGGTAGAAACCCTTCCGGTCTATGAGGCAACATGGACCAACTGCCATCTTGCCCCGATCACTGTGTCTGCAAGTCACTTCCCTCCGCACCCTTCTATTATGACGCACTTTGGGACGGGGTAAAAGGCTATATTTTCATGGACAATTTTAACTTATGGCTTATTTCTTGTGAGATTAGATGCACTTTAAAAATACTTCATTTTAGTGGATATTTAGCTTATTGATGAGATTTTATTAACACTTTAATGTGGGAGAAAAAATCACTTCTTATTTAGGATTTTTTAGCATTTTAGAATCTCTATTTTATGGATTAAAACAATTACAGGGATATCTTGTTTATATTGTTTTCTTTATATTTTACTGAAGAAAAACTAAAACGGAGAAAATCACATTTGTTTTAGCATCGCCATATCTTAAGAGGTATAACTATATAAACAGATGGAGCGGGCTGCACAGGAGGGGACAGTAGTGATAATGGGAGACTTTAACTTTCCAAATATAAATTGGGGTCAGGGCTCTTCTTCATCTGTGAAGGGGAGACATTTTATCAACTTTATAATTATTTTCCTCTTAAACTGTAAAAAGCAAAAGTATGTGAGAAAATTGAAAACATTGAATTTCCTGAAAATCAGGGCTGCACTACAGGATATAGACTGGGATCAAATACTGTCACATGATGATACTAATGTTAAATGGGAGATTAAATCTATACTGGGTCATTATATGCTTTTAACCAAATATGTGTGTTTTTTCGTGATTTTAGATTTTAGCAGAGTTTGGTAGCCGCCTTTCTGATCTGTCTTCTCCCTTTGCTGACCCATATAGGAGTTGCCTTATCATTTTCCTCGGGTACAGCAGTATCAGTTCTACTCTTATTTTTACTGTATTGGTATTCAGGCCACATAATAATCATGAGCCATATTCTTTACATGCACTACAGTCATTTCACACTTGTTCTGAATTACAGTGTAACCTATTCTCTTCTTGTCTTGACTCTCCCTGCAATGTAAAGAATTGTACTTTATTCAATAAGAAGTGCTCTTCCCATGATGAATTGGGTGCGCCGCTTGTATCATAAACTCTACTATAGAACAGCGTGAAACTGGAGTAGATTTCATGTACAATTTATGCCACTTTAACGTATATTACTGTCAAGATGCATAAGCACATCCCATGTCTTGCCATAACCCAATATGACCATGTTTTGTAACAGTGGCGTAAGGGGTGCTTAAGTGTCTGCCCTAAAATATTATATATTTCCAACATGTGTTTCTTCATGTGTAAAGGCATCACAATATATTTAAAAACTAAAAAGCTTGGTGACATTTGGATGCCACCTTTTTGAATAAAATTCATTTTTTTCAACCATTACTAAAATGTGAACCTTCAGCTATTATGTGTCATCATCTACTATTACTTTCCATAAGCATAATCTGTACTTGAACCATTTCAGGAAGCACATAAATATATGTCCATGTGCATCTACTGCAGCCTTACATCATGACCTGTAGTTATTAAAAACATTTCTGGTTTGTCGGGAAATAGTTTTAATGCAGTTCCATTAAGGTAATCCCACATTTTTAGCAAAACTTTTCTTGTGTATTTTATGAAAAACAACCATTTTATATATATTTTAGACTAGAGCATAGACATTTAAAGTAAAGCTGTCCCCATGAAAATGTAGTATAATCTGCAGACAGCATGTTGTAGCAGAAGAAGGAAATGAGCAGATAGTTTTGTAAGTGGTTCTGCTCACAAACATACATACGTAGATAATAGAGATGAGCGAGTATACTCGTCCGAGCTTGATGCTTGTTCGAGTATTAAGGTACTCGAAACGGCTCGTTGCTCGGACGAGTATTTCCCCTGCTCGAGATCGAGCATTTAATTAAAAAAACACAGTGAAGAACAATGAAGAATAGAATACAAACAGTGAACACAGGATCATTTAAGTGAAAAACACAGTGAAAAACACAGTGAAGAATAGATTACAGATGTTCGGCACCTCTGCTTACTTGTCGGGAGATACGCACGGAACGGTGCGAACAAAATAGTATGTGAAGAACAATATATATGTGTGAAGAACACATTGAAGAACACGGTGAGCAGGACAGAGACAACGGGGAGCAGCAGAGAGACACCGGCGAGCAGCACAGAGACACCGGCGAGCAGCACAGAGACACCGGGGAGCAGCATGGAGACATGGGGCAGCGGCAGCACGGAGACATGGGGCAGCGGCAGCACGGAGACATCGGGCAGCGGCAGCACGGAGACATCGGGCAGCGGCACTGAGACATCGGGGAGCGGCACTGAGACATCGGGGAGCGGCACGGAGACATCGGGCAGCGGCACGGAGACATCGGGCAGCAGCACGGAGACACGGGGAGCAGCACGGAGACATCGGGGAGACTTCAGTGGAAGAAGAGCAGCGGATCCCGGGACAGCGTATCTCCCGACAAGAAAGCAGATGTGCCGAACATCTGCAATCTATTCTTCACTGTGTTTTTCACTTAAATGATCCTGTGTTCACTGTGTTCACTGTTTTTATTCTATTCTTCACTGTTCTTCACATCTGCTAACTTGTCGGGAGATAATATACGTGCGGAACAGTGAAGAATAGATTGCAGATGTTTGCATACATCTGCTAACTTATCAGAAGACCTTCTTTTTCAATTAATTAACACATTTTATTCCTGAACCATGGTCCCTTTGAAAAATGCTCGAGTCTCCCATTGACTTCAATGGGGCTCATTATTCGAGACGAGCACTCGAGCATCTGGAAAAGTTTGTCTCGAATAACGAGCACTCGAGCATTTTAGTGCTCATACTATAAGACCATTTACTGGACCCAAACCAAGAATGAGTAGGAATTACGTGGGAGTAATTGAGGGTAGTAGGCGTATCAGCAGCTATGGGCCTCAACAATGGAAGGGATTCATCTCTACTCATTTAGTGGTGAAATATATATAAAGTGCTGTGTTACTTTAAGCATTGTCCCACGGTTCTCAATATGGACCTCTGCAGAGTCTAATACAGGTCACTTCCTGAGCTTCAGAGAGGCTCCTGGCTATCAAAGAAACCCACCTCTGGGGTCATGGTGGTCGACGGCCTTATGCAATATGGCAGTGAACATTCTCTGGCGCTATTTTACATGTCATGCTCGTGTTTGAATGTGGCACTGAAAAGGTTACAGCAGTTGTCTGGAGAGGGCTTCATATGCTTTATGCATAATTTTTATCTTCACAAATTCATTACAGACCAAAAGTTTGGACGCAGTTTCTCATTCAAAGAGTTTTCTGTATTTTCATGACTATACAAATGATAGAATCACACTGAAGGTATTAAAACTATGAATTGACACATGTGGAATTCTATAATTAACAAATTAGCGTCAAACAAGTGAAAATATGTCTTATACTCTAGGTTCTTGGAAATAGCCGCCTTTTGATTTGATTACTGCTTTGCACACTGTTGCCATTCTCTTGATGAGCTTCAAGAGGTAGCAGCTACCACATTCAAGTGACTCTTAACTCGTGGTTTATGTCTTAATATAATGGTGTGCAATATTTCTGATTTCTAACCATTTCACAATTGCCATTCAACTATATGCATCCAAATTGATAATGTGTACATGTAAGGGGCACATGGCAGTGACCCACTTAAAATGGTTAAATATTTTGAACCTAGGCACATAGTTCTGGTGTCAGTTTAACAAATCAGTAGAAAAATCTACAATCTACTTTTTAATAGTGCATCAGGATCGTGTTTCTAGGTGAGACTGGAAATATCCACTGTTAAAGTAACAGCCAGGAGTGTGAATTGTATAGAGCTCCTATAGATTATTCCTTTTTCATTTGACACCAGAACTGTGCTTCCTGGTGCTATAGTACAGAAGTTTGAGCTGTTTGAAATCTATGATCTGAAGAAAGCATGGAGTAGAAGGAGAAGATGGCTGCAGGGGGACTAAACTGACTGCTTCAGATGTACATGCACACTCTGCAGTAGCTGAACCTGGGGAAGAGTGTGACGGATTGAGGCCATACACAATTTTAACTGATTTTGTTAAAGGTTTATTCAATTTAGCTGCTTATTAAAAAATGTAATTATTTTTTGTTTTTAGTCATTTGTCTATAAACAAAAACATGTAATTAATAAAACTATCCACCATGTTAAGGTCTCACATTTCATTAAAAAAATTATAAATAATTGAAAATTGTTATGATATTTAAAGCTGTTCCAAAGATATTGTCATTTAACACCTTTAATGACCCAGCCCTTTTTTGTTTTTGCATTTACATTTTTTCAGGGTTTGTTTTCTGCATAAGGTCCTGAGGACTAATTTTGTTATAACTCTATATACCGCAAGAAATATTGCAGACAGAAAACAGAACATTTATTAACAGGCCAAAGCCACTTTAATGAATCTAATGGGCAGCTGAGCTCCAAAATTAGACATAGAACTGTCCCAAGGAGCTGGTCTCATGATAAATAAAAGTGCTGATTCATGTTAAAGGGGGTGACCTTACAAGAAAGCTAAGAGCCCATTCTTTCCATATCCCATTCTGAAAAATGTATTTGCATATTTATTAAATCACATTTCTGCATATATCAAAGTAAAAAACATGGCTCAACCCCAGTGACTGGATAAATCTATAATCTGAACTGCATATAAAATACTGCTTGTTTTCTCTAACATCAAAAGATTAACAGTTCAGTTCTATTGTGACTTCTGTACTCAGGTGTAAGAGTTGTATTATTCTGGCAATTTTTCATTGATAGATAATGTGGCATCTGTGAACTTGTCAATGGTACAAACAACTGGTCTGATGGCTATTGATTCATCATTACTGCAATGTAATATATTGTTCTACAACAGCAATCCTGACTGCAACAGCTTTTATGGTCTCGTTAGAGTGCATTCAATTGTCTTGTATTGGATTTTGTGCCAGGAACATGGAACTACCGCTGTTGTTTTATCCCTTACCAGCAATAATAAATATTATAACCACTACCTTAAGTGTACAGGCGGTCCCCTACTTAAGAACACTCGACTTACATACGACCCCTAGTTACAAACGGACCTCTGGATATTGGTAATTTATTGTGCTTTAGTTCTAGGCTACAATGATCAGCTGTAACCGTTAACAAAGGTGTCTGTAATGAAGCTGCCTGTATTTTAAGAATATTTTATGTGATAAAAGAATCAAATACTAAATTTCCATTGCGTCCCCCATGACGGCCCCACTTGGAGGATGACCCCTTGACCTCTGTAGGGACAGGAAGCAGAGAAGTTAAATACCCCACCCCCTGCATCTACACTCCAGTGTCTTTCTGTCCCTACACAGGGCAGGGAGTAGAGAAATCTCTCCTCCATTCCTTCCATCCAAGGGGGACAGTGAAAGGGGAGCAGGTGTGGCGCGAGGATCCTCCTCTTACCCCTCCGGTCCTGGACAGCGATCGGTGCAGACGACCCTTCCTTGCCCGGCATCTGGGGCCGGTAGTGCCGGCTCTGTCCGCGACCCCACGAGGTTTACGACACCCGGACTTCAACAAAATGGCGGCAGTACACTCAATGCAGCCGCTGGTGACTAATTCCGGCGGTGCGCCGGAAGTGATGTTTCAGTCGCGGAGTCCGGAAGCAAGGCGCGTGGAGCAGTAAGCTTAAAAGTTGGCGGGGACGCACAATGATCTGAGGTCTAATGCTCCAGTGTATCGGTGCGCCATAATCTTCTGCGGCCTAGTTAAGGTATCTATTCAATGTAAGCGGGCCTGACAACAATAATATACATTGACTCAGTATTATATATGGGCTGTATATTTTTCAGGAATTACCATATCGGGCCAAAAACTGCCTTACCTCACGGTTTTGTGTGTTCAAGGCAAGTATGAAGAGCTGTCCATTTTATATATATATGACGGTTATATGGAATATGCTAATATATATATGTGTATACATAGGTGCTGTGTATAACCATTGGCAACGTGGAATCTTGTGCCATGGATGCTGTGTCTATAGATCCCCCGCCTATAGCTCCTGTGAGTGGTTTCGGGGTATCTAAGTGTTACTGTGGGTCATATCCTAACATACACAAATTATTTTTTTTGTTTAAATTTAAAAAGTTTTTTAGTATTACTATTCTTAGATAGTAACACTATTCTCCTTCTCTGTTGGTAGGAACCGAAAGAGAAGGAGAAGCATAGAGAATCTAAGGATCTATCTCCCAAAGATGTAGGGAAAAGAAAAGTTACCTCCCGCCGATGCAACATGTGCTTTTACAAGTTATCTAACGACTATAAAAAAGTAGTTTGCAAGGAGTGCATTGATAACCTCTTGAAGGAGGAAAAATCATCCTTTATGGACGAAATAAGGACTTTTATAAAAGGGGAGGTTCAGTGTTCGTTACCTCAGGAACCTGTACAAAAGAGACAAAGAGTAGATTACCAATCGGAGTCCGATATAGAGTCAGTAGAGGGTTCGGTCAAGGACTCCTTAGATTTAGATACCTTCCCATCTACATCAGCAGTTAAAATGGAATCTAAATACCTGTTTATGTCTGAGGATTTAGATCCCCTTTTCAATGCCATGAGAGACACGCTAAAAATTGAAGAGGTTGAAGAACCAACGTCTATCCAGGATGAGCTCTTTGGGATCCTTAAGACAAAAAAGAGACGCGTCTTTCCGATCAATAAGACCCCGAAGGATCTAATCCTTGAGGAATGGAGAGAACCAGAAAATAGAATATCTATATCAAGAGAATTTAAGAACCGTCTATCCTTCGAGGAAGAAGAATCAAAGTTCTGGAATTCCTTTCCTAAGGTAGATGTCCAGGTCACAAAAATTGCAAAGAAGACCGATCATCCATTTGAAGATTCTATTCAACTCAAGGATCCCATGGACCGTAAAGCAGATAGCCTGCTGAAAAAAATATGGGAATCGGCTATGTGGAATCTTAAATCAAATATTGCCACTACATCAGTCTCTTGTACCCTTTTTTTCTGGCTATCCGAGCTAGAAAATCATATCAAGGATGGTACACCAAGAGAGGTTCTCTTAGAAACAATACCTGTACTTAAATCAGCAGCAGCCTTTGTCGCGGACGCCTCAGCAGAGGGTGTAAGATTTAGCGCAAAAGAGGGAGCACTTTCCAATTCGGCAAGGAGAACGTTATGGTTAAGACAGTTTCGATTTTGACCTGAAGTCTCCTGTCCACTGTGTGGCCTTCCATTCCAAGGGGAATACCTCTCTGGGCACGAGTTGGATACCATTCTTGAAAAGGCAGCCGATAGAAAGAAGGGCTTCCCTGAGGCAAAAGCGGCTCAGAAGAAGCAGCCCTTTCGGGACCAAAAAGAGAAGACATTCCACTATAGAGGGAAAGGAAAGCAGGGGAAATGGAGTTACCCCAAAGGAGGTAGAGGAAGGGGTTTCCTCCTTAGCTCAAGCAACACCACCCCATCATTTAGAAAATGACGCCAGAGTGGGAGGAAGACTCCTGAAATTTCACCAGCATTGGACAAACATTACGCAGAATCCATGGATTTTAACCATGTTAAAAGACGGTTACAGGCTGGAAATTACATCTCTTCCTCCCCAAAGATTCTTTCTCACCAGGCAACCATCTCCAGAGCTTGCTCTTCAGTTGTGGTTGGAAATTCAAAAGTTATTAAATCTGGATGTCATCATTCCGGTTCCAGAATCACAAATATGGGAAGGTCACTATTCCCCATTATTCCTAATTTAAAAAAAACAACGGTGCATTCAGAATGATATGCAACCTGAAAGATCTGAATCAATACATCCTATACAGGAAATTCAGAATGGAGACAGTGAGCTCGGCTATCACCCAAATTCCTCCAGAAGCCTTTATGTGTACAATCGACTTACAGGATGCCTATTATCACGTACCAATACATCTAGCATCCCAGAAATTCCTCAGGGTTGCGGTCCTCAACCCAGAAGGGATCATATGTCATTTCCAGTACAAGGCGCTTCCCTTCGGAATATCCTCGGCTCCCAGGACGTTTTCGAAGATTATCATCGAAATAGTGGCATTCCTAAGAACAAAAAGGATAATTAAAATCCCGTATCTGGACAATCTACTAATTGTAGCAAGATCCGAACAGGGGCTAACACATCACAGAGATTTCACAATTGCCATCCTTAAACAGTTGGGTTGGATAATAAATTGGAGAAAATCAGATCTGAATCCCAGCAGGATTATTACATTCCTGGGAATTTCTCTGAATTCATCACTCCAGATGTCCTTCCTTCCTCAGGAAAAAGTATCGAAAATTTGTTAAGAAGTGAAATCATTCCAAAAGAGGACCAATTGTTCCATAAGAGAGGTGATGAAGTTATTAGGCCAGCTAACAGCATGTATCCAAGCAGTACAGTGGAGTCAATCTCATACCCGCAGATTACAGAACTGGCTCCTATCAGTGTGGGTTAAAAATCGACTCATCTAGATTGGAAGATAGAGATCCCTGCAGAAATCAAGGGAGCCTTAGCTTGGTGGACGCACAAAGAGAACCTGAAGAAAGGGATAGCTTGGCACCCATGGCCCCTGTGGTCACTCCAGACGGATGCAAGTCGGTCCGGATGGGGGGCAAATTTCGAAGGATCCCTTGCTCAAGGGAAATGGCCTCTATCCATACAAAACCGTTCTTCCAATTACCGGGAGTTGAGAGCAGTGTGGGAAGCCATGAAAGTCAGCAGAGATTTATTGAAATCCCACCATATAAGAATATACTCAGACAATGTTACCACGATGGCGTATCTACGCCACCAAGGGGGCACAAAGAATATGGATCTTCTTCTGTTATCAGAAAAAATCTTCAGTTGGGCAGAGCAGAACGGTATTATCCCTATCCGCAGTCCACCTGAAAGGAGAAGAAAATACAGTAGCAGACTACCTAAACAGGAAAACCATCAACCAGAACGAATGGTGTCTGAACAACGAGGTGTTCAAACAGCTAACCCAAAAATGGGGTGTTCCAGAAATAGACCTATTTGCAACCCGCACAAATGCAAAGACAAAACTTTTCTTCTCACTAGACGGATCAACATCTATGAACCAACTAGATGCGTTCAGACATCCCTGGAATGCGACACTGATGTATGCCTTTCCACCGATACCGGTAATTCCAAAGGTGGTACAGAAGATCCAAAGAGAGAAGGCAAGAGTAATTCTAGTGGTGCCCTTCTGGCCCAAGAAGATATGGTTTCCATCACTCAGGAGGCTATCTCTGGAAGAACCTATTCACCTCCCTCCTCGTGCGGACCTACTATTCCAGGGACCACTTCTACATCCAAATCCCCAGGCTCTCCAGTTATCAGCATGGATCCTGAAGGGGAATTGCTAAAGTTCAAAGGCTTGTCCCACAAGGTTATATCTACCTTAAAGGCGAGTCGAAAACCTGTTACTCAGGCTATTTACTCCCGCATATGGAATAAGTTTGTGTCATTCTGTGGACCTGAGATTCCTAACCAGAACTCTCCTAATATTTCCCAGGTATTGGATTTCCTCCAAGCAGGGTTCGACAAGGGCCTGAAGACCAGCTCTTTGAAAGTCCAGATATCTGCGTTAAGCGCCTTCTTCGATAGTCCTTTGGCAGATCACCAATGGGTAAGGAGGTTTATAAAAGCTACTTCCAGACTAAAACCTACCATAAGAATGGCTGTCCCAAAATGGGACTTATATATTGTCTTAAATTATCTTACTGGTCCACCATTTGAGCCATTAGACTCAAATAATATTAAAGAATTGACACTCAAGTTAACCTTTCTCATCGCCATAACATCAGCCAGGCGTTTAGGAGAAATACAGGCATTATCTATCAAAGTGCCATACCTGAAAGTATCTGAAGATAGAATAACTTTAATTCTTGATAAAAATTTTATTCCCAAGGTTTCTTCAAGCTTCCATCTAAGCCAGGAGATTATTTTGCCTAAATTCTGTCAAAATCCAAAAAACTTGAAGGAAGAAGAATGGCACTCTCTTGATGTCAGAAGGATTCTTCTCTTCTACCTGGAAACAACAAAGCAATGACGGAAGGACTAAAATATCCTTCTGCAGTTCAGCGGGAAAAACAAAGGCATGAGAGCTTCAAAATCTACTCTAGCGAGATGGATCAAGACTGTCATTAAGAATGCATATATAGCTCAAAATATGTCTATACCTGAAACAATTAGAGCTCATTCCTAGGACTCATTACAGCGGGAACGCGAGATTAGGACATCTTTATATCCAAAGGACATTTACACTTTTGGATCTGTTGTTGTTGCTGTTTTTTAGCACTGTAATGATTTTGTAGAATTAAAAATGTAAATAAAAAAAGTTACAGAGCAATAACATATTCAGGTGAAACACTAGGAATGAGTGCACTTCTCACAAGTGGTTTCAGACTATGAAATGGCACAAGAGGGAACAATACTTGCACAATGGTCCAGCTATTCTTTATCTGAATATGGTTTTGAAATACATTCCCATCTAAAAAAACATTTTTAAACAAATCTGTGCAGCAAATCTATTGTGTGTGAATATAACCAAAAATGAAATAAATATTATTATTGAAAATGTCCAGTGAAGGCTTTAACGTTCAATGATGTATATATCCATCAGTAAGCTATTAAAGATGTGTGAAGAGATTTCACGGGCTGAGCCCTCTTCATACAGACATGGGGTTTGCTGCATATTGCAGCAAACACCCATCGCTAACACCCAAGGTTTGCCGCTTGATATACCTCTTTCCCTAGAACTGATATAAACCAAAATAAACAGTAAAAATCATACACATCTTAGGTATCACCGCATCCCAAAAGTGCCTAATCTATCATAATATAAAAACGGTAATTGCTGGCAGTGAACCACTTAACGGATCATGACTAAAGCCGGCATGGCTGAAACGCGTCAATCTACTCTACTGTACTGAGGGGAATCCTTAGAAGTTTTAATAAAAGATTATATAGTTTTAAAAAAAATCCAAAGAGAACTGTACTGGATCGTTGCATTCTACAAAACACAAAATAGTGCCCACATGTCCGAAACGCGACTTTTACACCATTTTACATAACATTATAAAATCAATAAAAATTGATCAAAAGGTCACATTGTCCTCAAAATGGTAGAATTGAAAACATCAGCTCATCTTGCAAATAAATACACAGCTCCATACACGAAGGGAAAAAAGAGTTATTAGAGTCAGTAGACAACAAAACAGTTTTTTTTCCCTGTATACATTGTTTTTATTTGTGAAAATGTATTAATATATAAATATATAATATATAAATCTGGTATCACACTTATTGTACAAAACTGAGCAAAAAAAGGGGTTGAGAGAGTGCACATTCCCGTGAGTAGCTCTCCTAAACAGACAGGGATAATTTATCATCAGCCAGACAAATATTATGCATCATGTTCACCTCATTTGGAGAGACTTCCAACTTTTCTGTACATTGCACAGAATGTTAAAGCAAATCCAACATCAAAACCAATTATGAAAAACCAGGAACACTTACTCATAGATCCAGGCACCAAGTGACTGTGGTTATCTTCTTATATTTGCTATACATGGCCTCCTTCCATCTAAAATCAACTTTTAAAATTATGGTAAGCAGAAGGTCTCTACAATTACTTTGTTACAGTTTACTTTCTATTTTTACTTTTGTTTCCTGTCTATACTAGTAGGTATTCAAGTGTAATATTTACTGTACAGATTTGGATTGGCTCCAATTTGTGTTTATTTTTGGTTTCTGATGCCTGTTGCTGCATCCCATTAATTTACAAAGGTGTTTTTGATGTACTGTACACAATTCCATCAAAAGGATGAGGCTGTCACTTTGAAAGCACAATCCCGTACTGTGACAGGGCATCGATAATATCAGTTCCCAATCACGAAAGATCCTCAGAAATAGAGCTGATATTGAGCGCTCTGCACCAGAATGGGGCTGAGCTGTGATAGCGTCCCAGAGTGGGTTCAGAAGCATGCAGGTATGATGCAATGGGGCTCATTTACTAAGGGTTGAGCACTGCACTTTCATAGGACTGTACATCTTTTTGGGGATTACACGGCTTGCACAGGTATTTAAGAAGTTTGTACACTGGGATTGTGGCACACACAACCCTTTTTTGGCGCAGCGGTGCTGGTTTCCATGCGGCACAAATCAGGGGGCGTGCCGTCGGACGATCCGACTGATTATGACTGAGTGCGGGATTTAACTTTTAAATTGTGTCTTAAGTCCAAGCACTTACATACACCACTAAAAAGATGGTGATCTCTGTCGGACCTGAGCGGGGAAGCAACACATTCATGAAATTGGGACACGATCTTAGTGAATGCAATGCACTTTCGGTGAACTCCAGTGACCGGGTAAGTAAATGTGCACAAATGTGTGCTATCTTTCCTTGTTTATGTGCACAGATCACCGGCAACACTCTAATTGGCTGTAACCATTTGCTCACTGTTCAATGGAATCTATTCACAAAATATATGTATACATATATCATGTGTTCCCTTCTAAATAATAAACAGCACAAGTAAAAAAATGAAGAAAAACCTGCAGACCCTCTCTATATGCTCTGAATTTTCATGATTCTGCAGCAACACTCATTTAGAAGGATGTTTAGGGGCTGTTTTTTAATCAAATAAATATTTAATTAATAAAATATATTACAAAAAGGTTGATAATAAACCGCCATATAAAATAGTGAGCATGGATTAAATGCTTTAAGGTTTCTGTAGTTCCAGTCTACAATTACTAAACTTTCTCCATGTTCTGCATTTGATAGATGGGATGTATATTAAATCCAACACATATTATGCTTGAACTGTTGAGATCATGTAACTCTGCCGGTAGCTGAATAATGATGTCAGAGGACAATCTTCCAGCTGGCAAGATATTCTCTTTTCTGAATATCTACAATGGACAAGTATTAGATTTTCTTGGCAAGGGACTTGTCATGAACAGACATGCTATTTATTCACTCTAAAATAGGAGTTATGCAGGTGATGGCTTTGCTTTCAAATAAATGACTTTTCAGTAGCGCACGTCCCCAGGATCTTCAAGGGTAAAATTCTGTTTATTAATATGTTAGATTGTGCAATGTCCTACTTGCTACTTTAAGTGTATTAGGCTGGAACGTTTTTTTGAAATATAGTTTTAATATTTGAGTATGAGTTTACAATCTGCTCATGTGGGTTTGATGGAATTGATGTGCTGGGTTATCGAACAGTACATTTATGGTAAAGGAACATAAATCTAATAGGTACAGTACACTACAGTTATAACAGGATAGTACAAGTTCAATATTTAAAATTATTGGCATGGTTTGTCACAATCAAGTGTCCCTTCTGTTAGTATTGTAATAACCTTATCCATAACTACAGAGATTTTTTTTCCAGTAGGTAAGAATCAGCACCAAGGCTAGTTCCCCACTGTAACTTAATATTGCATTATTTTTTAATTGCTTATTTGCTGAAGTGCAAGCCCTGATACAGATGAAATACAACCAGCCTCCTAAGCCATCACTGTCTTTCATGCAGGGAGTCCGATAGCCTTTGTGCCTGGAGTAGCCTGAGCTGTAAATATGCCTGTAACATTTACATGATGAGAAAGTACAGTTAAAGTTCCCTGCCCCCTCCAAAAGTCCTTCTCCTGTAACCAAAAAGAGATTTAAAGGGCACCTACCACCACGAATCTACCTATAAAGGTAGATCGGGTGGTAGGTGGATGTATGGGACGTGAGGATAGCCCTTTTTAGAGCTAATCCTCACGTCCCCGCTAGCGTAGCATAAACTTTATTGTCCTAATATGTTAATTTAATTAAGCGGCTACCGGGGCGTGGAGTAGCCGGACACGAGGCTACACGGCGTGGCTACTCCACGCCCCAGTAGCTGCTTTCCCCCGCCTACCCTGTGATCTTCGGCTGCACACCCTCGTCCGAGAAGCCGGAGTTCTGCGCATGCGCAGTAACTCCGGCCAAGGTGCGCAATCTCGGGAACGAGGCCGGAGTTACTGCGCAGAACTCCGGCTTCTCGGACGAGGGCGCGCAGCTGCCAGGAGCTGCGCGCCGAAGATCACAGGGTAGGCGGGGGAAAGCAGCTACTGGGTAGATTCGTGGTGGTAGGTTCCCTTTAAGAAGGAAGGAGGCCCTGGACAACACATATAAGAAGATGTTCACAGTCACAGTGCCTGGATCTATGATTGGTTTCCTTTAATAATTTTTAAACTGTTGGAGCCCTATAGTAATGTAAAATTGGTTCCAGTTGACTATGTGTTGAATAGATTAAAATATCACCTTTGGACACAGCTCATCTTGGTTAAGACAGTTTATTGCAATGTTCAACATTTCAATTCTGTATTATTGGTAGTTTACAATGTATATTTTAAATTCTGCTCTGTAAGAGTGTGTCACATAGAAAAAACCCTGTATTGTGGTGTTTTATTATATGCACAGTGGTCTCTGTTGAATGCTTGGTGACATTGATCCCATTGGCAGTGAGTTGACCTGGTCAGCAGGTAGGGCACAATTCTGTGAATCCTGATCAGCATTATGATGTTGGGAACTACAGTCCTATGTTTTTCTTACACTGGGTCTGTTACTTGGAAGCATGGTCACCATCATAGGGGTAGACATCAAACTGCAGTCCTGGGCCCAGCCACTAGATGGACCCGAGCTGCAGTCTGACACACACACAGTGCTGATCATTGGATGCAGGCAGCGATGATACTGCTTCCTGTTTCCTTTGTACAACCCAGGCAATGGCGCTGGGGTCATAGAGAGGAGTCAATGCTGGAAGACTTCAGTGCATCCACTCCTCTGTATGACACAGGCACCATTGCCTAAGCAACTGTGGCAGCGGTGCCTGGGTCATAGAGAAGAGTGGATGTTGGCATCCATCACCGCCCTTAAGACCCAGGTAGTGAAGAGGGGCCAACTGCAGAGAGCACAGGTAAGTGATCCTATGAAAAAGTTGAATGGACCAGCTGAACTGCAAACACTGTAACTTTATTGGCAAAACATTACAATTTTAATAGTGACATCCAGTAAAACATACAACGCATTTCAAACAGATGTACTGTTCGTAATCATGGCTGACCAAATATTTAAACAAGCATGTGTAAAAAAACACAGCCCCCTTCAGCACAGATGGTACATGGAAAAACACAATACATGGCAGGTAGCAAATAATATATTTCATATAACATCATCATTCAGCTTTGATGAATACATTATGTGCTGTAACAGTTAAATGCAGAGCATGCTTGTGCTTTACATCCTGGGCTGCTCTGGGCGGAGATTGCAGCAAAGGAATCATAATCCTGATCTGTACATTGTGGAAGCTGTTTGTTATGTGATGTGACATTGTAGAATAATATGGGAACTAACGTGAGCGGGGGGAGGGGCAAAAATCCTAGTGGCGGCCCTGCATGGAAGTGTGAAATGGGCAGGGAAGCAGGACTGTACAAGCAGGAAAGGTTTCCATGAAACATTATTACATATGTTTTTCCTTGTGAATTCCCTGTATATGACGTGTTGCTGCTGATACAACTTCTACTGGAAGGTTTTTCTAGTTGTCAACTATGAAGAAAGCCAACAAGCCATCTCGATCGTAGCCATAAAAAGCATTCTGTCTTCATGACATAGTGGGCGATTATACTTCTTTATAACAAGGTATATGTCACATTGGTGATAACTTTGGCTATAATCATGTGGATTACTGTTCAATTGTAAACAATATATAACCAATAATCGCAAATCCTTCGGAGTCCAAAGTTATTTTCCATACTTAATCATGTAGCAGCACCAGAAATAGGAAACATTCACCTTTCCCCCATCCTCTTATTTTGTTCCAGTTAAATTCATGAAATATATGTTAAATTATGTCCACACAAGCTCATATTATCCCTCCAAATAGGTACAAAATCAGTCTTCACTGAAGGGAACAATTCCAAATTCTTTAATTCAATATAGCTTAACACCGTCACTTAACTTACACCATAACTCAACAAGCGTCATGTCCAAAAAATATGAAAGGATAGCCTAATGCTAATGTTGTTCTAAGCTTTGCCTTCCTAACAAAGTAAAGTGACCTACTAGTGAGACACCACTCTTCCCATAACCACTAATATGACATAATGGGGGTCATTTATTAAGGGCCCGATTCGCGTTTTCCCGACGTGTTACCCGAATATTTGCGACGATTGTACCTGAATTGCCCTGGGATTTTGGCGCACGCGATCAGATTGTGGCGCATCGGCGCTGGCATGCCCGCGACGGAAATCGGGGGGCGTGGCCAAACGAAAACCCGACGGATTCGGAAAAAACGCCGCATTTAAGACAAAAAATGTGTCGCGAAAATTACACTTACCTTCACCAGGTATAGGCCGGTGAATTTCAGGGCATTCCAGCGCGCCTCCGGGGAACTTCAGCGCAGCAGCGCCACCTGGTGGACGGCGGAGGAACTACCTTAGTGAATCCCGGCCGGACCCGAATCCACCGCAGAGAACGCGCCGCTGGATCGTGAACGGCCCAGGTAAATAAATCTGCCCCAATGTGACTCATGCCATTGCAGTTATATCTAAATTCTGGTATGTCTGCTACTTATATATACACATAGAAATAAAAACTATATGCTACATTCCCATCCTTCCTATGCATTTCCTTTATTAGTTTCTTCTATGGAAGAGAATAACAGAAATAAAACAATGATATCAAACAGCAACTACCATTGGCCTCCATTTATTTGAAGTACTGAAAGGCTCCCTTCATCATACACTTAATATTTTTACTAACAAAATAATACAGGCCACAACTCTATTACCTGTAATAAATATAAAATGCCTAATGGAAGGGAAACCATTGCTTTGGTTTACACAAGATAATTTTTTTGTTATTTTTTCACATAATTCCGGAAATATCTCATGGAGATAGAAACTGGGTCTTATATACAAAACTTAAAGGAAAGTGAGAGAGGGACAACATCACATTTAGACATAAAACCATAAACAAAGATGTGGTGTAAAGATATTACGTGTGCCCAGAGGCCTAACCACTAGTTATTGGGCCACATGGCAAAACTTGTGATTGGGCCTCCACTACAACATGACACTTTCAATATGTTTTACAAGACTTAGATAATGCGGCCATGCATGTCACATTACAGGGATAATACTCTGAAGCCACAGTAAATGAATATATATTGTGTATAGAGTGCTATCCCAGTATAATGAAAAATTAAACAGTAATTTTACTATACTATCATCACACCAGATGTCACAACACAGGAATAATTATTTGCAAGCTAAAAATATATTGCAGACAGATCCATAATAAAGGTTTGAAGATCTAAGTGAAATTTTGCATGCAATCTTCATCACTTACTAGTCCCTGTAGCACCTTCTGTACCTAGAAATTACTGAATAGTTAGAAAACATTGTATAACAAGCAGTGGGTTGTGAGCCCACTGTGCTATAGCACTGGTTTGACTTTGGGCCACACACCAAGAGCATTGGGGCAGATTTATCAAACCTTCTGACAGTCAGAATATTTCTAGTTGCCCATTGCAACCAATCACAGTTCCCCTTTAAAATATTCATGAGCACTGGTAAAATGAAAGCTGAGCTGTGATTGGTTGCCATGGGCAACTACAAATATTCGGACTTTCAGACAGCTTGATAAATCTGCAGCATTATCTCTGGACCTCTCCGGTATTCACTCTTTAACCCCTGAATAGGGATCTGGATTCGCTGCGAAGAGGTCGCAAGGCCACTTCCTCCTGTGGTGATCCCAGTAAGGATAGCAGCCATCCCAACAGCCACAGAGACACTGGTACATGGTACCAAGAGGTCAGGCAGAGTGGGCAGTAAAACTCAGTCTGGAGTTGAGGCAGGCAGCTTACAAGCAGAGACGTAAACAGACAGAGGGTCCTGGCAGGCAGCACAAGTTCAATAGAAGCTTGGGTCAAATACCAGAGAACACGGAGCAGAAACAGAGTTGGAGGACGAGCCGGGGTCACAAGATAAACAAGAAACAGAAACCATTCAGTAAGTTAGACAAAACTAACAACCTTGCTCAGGCATGGGGAGCAGGGCATGCTGGACAATAAGACAGGAGGTGCAACCAGATTGGCTGAAACATGCCGCTGGAATACGCCCTGCTGCTTCATGAGTGAGAGAGAGGTGATGCCCACGCCCTAAGGGAGACATGGCGGACATGGACGGACATGGCGGCTGAAGGTAAGAGGAGCAAGACCAGGGATGGAACCTGCTATACATGGCATGTAATGAATAAACCATTTTCCATAGGTGACAAAATCAATTAACTACAATTTATTTACTAATTGGTGCAGGAACGGCTTTGGATTCTGCCTATACCTGTCAGAGTGGGATCTTTTGCATGGTGGAGAGCATTCCTGGTGAGTTGCTTCTGGTGAGCTGGCATTCTTTTCTTTTTCTTATAAAAACAGTAACTTTTTTTGGTTTATTTTTTGTATTAAAATTTTATTTTGTCTTCCCAAATGGATCTGGCTGGGGCGGACCACCATCTCTCTAGTTGGATCCTAGACTACCTCACAAACCGACACACAGCCTGGGACTGTGTGTCAGATACTGTGATGAGTAGTACAGGTGCACCTCAAGGTACAGTTCTGGCTCCCTTCCTCTTTACATTATACACAACAGACTTCAGGTACAATTCATGTAGCTGCTACCTCCAGAAGTTCTCTGATGACTCAATAGTAGGCCTCATTAAAGGTGACAGGGAGTACAAAGAACTCATCCGGAAATGTGTGGACTGGTGCCAGCGAAACCACCTTAGGATTAATGCTGGGAAGACCAAGGAGATGGTGGTGGACTTTAGTAAGCACAGTCCTCCTTCTCAACCGGTGGTTATCCATGGGACAGACATTAAGGCAGTGAAGTCCTATAAGTACTTGGGTGTCCTCCTCAACAATAAACTGGAGTGGGCAGAGAACATAAACGCACTTCACAGAAGGGGTCAGAGCAGGCTACACCTGCTGAGAAGGCTGAGGGCATTCGGAGTGCGGTGGGCTCTTCTTAAGACCTTCTTCAACTCTTTAATGGCATCAGCCATCTTTTTTGGTGTAGTCTGTTGGGGAAGCAGCATCTCAGCTAGGGAGAGGAGCAGACCGGACAAACTGATTAGGAAAGCCAGCTCTGTGGTGGCATTGGGGAGCACCTTCAGTGACCGACTGCTTCACCCCAAATGTGAGAGGGAGCGTTATCGTAAGTCATTCCTCCCCGCTGCCATCAGGCTGTTCAACAAACAAGGCCCAAACAGAAGTAACCTGTGCCCCCCACCTAAGCAGTCCCTGCAGGTTCCATCCACAGACTGAACACCAAACTGCCGATCATTGCTTGTCTCTTTTTGTCTTTTTATCCCCTTTTTTTCTTTTTGTTCATTTATCCCTAATATTATTGTTGTCATTGTTTGTACTTCACTCTCTGTACCCTCTCTGCTGCTGCAACGCTGTGAATTTCCCCACTGTAGGACTAATAAAGGATTATCTTATCTTAAATAAACTTTGACTGTCTGTAATCATGATATATTTAGAATGTCATCTTATATAATATTGCCTTCTGCATTAAAAATAGAAAACCTCCACCCACATGACAATGTTCTAATTATTTTTTGGCATGCTGCATAGTAGAGGGAACAACTCAGAAAGAAATAAAAAAAAGAATTTCATCATTATGATAATGCTTGTAAATTCTGTAATTTTCCAGAATGTTAAAAGAGGCATGGTTCTGTCTGCTCCAGAATCCTGCCGGTTCATTTCGTTCATGGCTAGTCCTGTAAGATTACAGTCTGAACCTAATAAAAAACACCATCATAGACAAAACCTATGCAGAGGTAGGAACACTACTCCACTTGATGGAACTGTTCACTTATTCAACCTCTGTGGAATCAAGTCTTTATATTATTATCCCAAGTAATTCCAGACCCCATCCTTTGTGGCCCACAAATAGCTCTTATCTCACTCAACCTTGACTCTGTACTACACTATTATTTCACATACTCTCAAAGTGACTAGAAACTTAATAGTTAAGAACTATGAGTTAAGAATTCTGCTAATGTACCGTCTATTCGTGAAATAAGTAACGCTATATACAACAATCAGAAAATCCAGAAGAGGTTTCCAAAAAACTACCTCCCACTGCTGGACCCATCTTAACTTCTTTCTGCTCCACAACATCATATAACGTTGTGATGCTGCGTGGGGTGTATGGTGAGAGCTCACAGGCTAAGGATCAACAGTAAGATTAAATACTACTGTATTCAAAATATAAAAAAGATTATTCCCTGCCATGAACACTGTAATGGAAAATAGCACCCAAATGTCTGAATTGACACTATTTCGTCATTTTTCCATCCATAAAAACACTCATATAGGTCCCAAATTGATATAAATAATAATGTACTGTAAAAATTTACACCTTACACAGGTCCCTACACCGAAGTATGTAGACGTTATTGGCCTCGGGATCGGGTAAATGGCTAATTTATTTGTACAAAGGATTTCATTTTTTTAAAAAAAATAAAACTTAATAGTTTGGTATCCCTGTGATTAGACGCCTATCTTTGTACCGAATGAAAGAAAAAAGGGAAGGTGTCACGTGGAGCGCACATAGAAATCCATATAAACAAGGCCCTTAAGAAAACACAGCAAATTTGTTTTTTTGTCAATTTTACCACACTGGAATTTTTTGTCCAGCGTTTCAGTACATTGCATGGAATATTAAGTGCTGCTACTAAAAAGTATAATTTGCCCCAGTACAACAAGCCATTACAAATCTTGGGAAAAAATGTAAAAATAAAAATGTTACCGCTTTTTAAATGACTGGAGTAAAAAACAAAAACATAAATGTTAATCTAGATTATTGCTCTCCTGAATCATTTTAAATATCTGAAGTTAGTAGCCAATGTTTTTAAATTTCTTGTCCTACTATTATATTTACATGTACCTACCAACAAATGTTTAAACTCAAATTGCATTTCTGCAAGAGATAAAGTGAGAAGATATATATAAAATTTTACTTTTATTTGTATTCATTTAATAAATAAACCAGAGCTCAGTCTGTGTTTGTCTCTTGTTTGAAATAGGTATACTGAGCCAAAAATTATTTAAAAGATTTTTGTTATGGTAGTGGGTAGATATTTATAAATGTTATACTACCATATAGGGAGACCGTCCAGGTCTATAGCCGTGGGGTGTGTGTCCGTGTAAATTCTTTTTGCCTCAATTTAGAGATAAGAGTAAATTCTTCAATTATGAATGCCGCTAGGCTTCTGTGAGCTTCCCGTGGTGCTCCAACAGTCTCCAATGCCAACAGAGGGAATCCATTGTTTGGTGGTATGTTATTAGTCCTCTCTTTGTCCGCATTCACACATGCTCGAAAGGAAGGGGTATCACTGGTATCACACTTGCGTCCCCACTAGTATCTAGTTGTCTCCCTATGTCTAAGGTAAGTAGAGATATAAACCTAATCTAAACCTAATGATATGTCGCTGCAGTCCGACACATATAAACTCTAAGGCTGTCCACTACTTTTCATCACATGATTAAAATATATGTCACTCGATCAGCCCCCCCAGGGGGCATCCTCCGTAGGTACAGGGGCGGTGCTCAACCATAAAGGGCCTAAAAGCCGAACCCTCAATTGCGGCTTTTTCTCTAAGACTTTTTCCTCCGCTGAGAGGTATAACTCCATTGGAGATGGAGATAGAGAACTTCTGGCCATCAAACTTGCCCTGGAAGAGTGGCGTTATCTTTTGGAGGGAGCTCACCATCCGGTCTGTGTATATACAGATAAGAAACTCCTCTATCTCCAAACAGCTCAACTATAGGCAAGCCTGTTGGTTACCTTTCTTTTCACATTTCAACCTCCTGATCCACTTCCATCCTGCTGAGAAGAATATCAAGGTTGATGCCCTTTCCCGTACCTCTAATGTAATTGGAGAAGAGCTGGTCCCTCATCATATTATTTCTCCTGAACAACTGGTTGTTGCTGCTCTGGTGGATTTTCGTCAGCTTCCCCCCGGCAACACGTATGTCCGACCGGCACTGAGAAAGAAGATATTGACTTGGGGACATTGTTCGCGTCTGGCTGGGCACCCTGGGGTGCAACACTCTGTGCCCCCTTTATGTCCTGTTTCTACTGGTGGGCTGACCTGGTCAAAGATGTTCAGGATTTTGTGGGTTCCTGCACTTCCTGTGCTCGTAATAAACCATATCGCCTAAAAACGGCTGGACTTCATCACAGACCTTCCACCTTCCTCTGGCAATACTGTCACCTGGGTGGTGACTGACTGGTTTTCCAAGATTTCCATTTTGATCCCCTTCCAGGTCTCCCGTCTGCTCCACGTCTTGCCAGTTTGTTCTTTCATCATGGACTCCCTTAACACATCGTTTCTGATCAGTTTATGTCTAAGTTCTGGCGATCCTCGTGTAACTAGCTGCAAGTGAATCTGGACTTTTCTTCCGCTTATCACCTATAGTCGAATGGTCAAGTTGAAAGGGTGAACCAGACTTTGGGCTGTAATCTCCGCCATTTCGCCTCTGCCTGTCAGGATGACTAGTCCAAACTATTGCCTTAGGCTAAGTTTTCCTATAACCCCCTGGACTCTGGATCTGCTGGGGAAGCTCCTTTTTTGGTTGTCTACGGACAAATTCCACAGTCCATTCCTTCAAATGTCCCTGCAGTAGAAAAGTTGGTGCAGGACCTCAAATCGATCTGGGAACAGACTCTTCAGTCTTTACTCTGCCTCTGCTCCCACCAAGTTCCAGGCTGATAAAAAACATAGGTATCCTTCAGTCTTCTCTCCGGGTGACAAGGTGTGGATATCATCCAGATACGTCTGGCTGAAAATCCCTAGCTATAAGTTTGGACCATGTTTTATGGGTCCATTTGAGGTGGTGAAGCCCATAAATCCTGTGGCGTATAAACTCCATCTTTCTCCCACTATGCACATCCCAAACTCCTTTCTTGTCTCCCTCCTGAAACCAGTCATTTTTAACTGCTTCTCACAGCAACCTCCTGCTCCAGAGGCTGACTTCACTGAAGTCTACGAGGTTAAAGAGGTTCTGGACATGAAACCGTGAAAGGTAAGCGGTTCTTCCATGTTGACTGGAAGGGGTTCGGGGCTGAGGAAAGATCCTGGTAGCCTGAGAAAAACATTCTGGACTGTAGCCTCCTGTAAAGGTTTCTCCAGACCAATAAAAGGTGGAGGTCAAAGTGGGGTACTGTCATAGGGGCTCCTGCGACCCACGCCCTGGGTCGCAGATGCACTGTACCTCTCTCCGCGGTGCCCTCTCTCCCCAACTTCACTTACCTCACCACGCTCCAGCTCCCGTCCCGGCTTCCCACCATGCACGTTCCCTACGGCGCGCACTCGCCGGCATTCATAAATTTAAAGGGCCTGAGCACCACTGATTGGCACTGGCCACTTCCCGGAATTAGTTAAAAGCCGTCTTCTCCCAGCATCCCCTGCTGGATCTTCATGCTTTATGCCAGAAAAAGAGAAAGCTACCTGTGCTCTATTCCCGTCTATTGTCCTCCCGTTGTGTCCCCGGACCTGTTCCCGATTACGCTCCTCCGCAGTCAACACTGACCTCCTGCTCCGTCTCTTACCCTGAACCTTTGCCATCTGTTTTCACCTCCAACCTGTCCCCGAACACGAACTTGCCTGCTGACTTTGCACCTCGTCCATGGCTGCCACCGACGACAATTCGCATCTGTGGAATGACCTGGTGGTGACAACCCGCAGCAACTACGACCAGCTTTGTGGCGGGCTCTGGTGAAAACCGGTTACCACTTAGATTCCGGTCCCAGGTGTCTGCTTACGTCATCGTCCGCGGTGGTCCAGTGGGTCCACTACCCCTGAAAGTAAGATCCGGCCATGGACCCTGCCAAGGTTCCACTACCTAAACTGCATCATCTTACCACCGTTGTGGTCGAGTAGTCCCAGCAGATTAGCATGCAAGGTGTACAGCTTGGTCAAGTCACCGCCATGCTACAGCAGTTGACGGCTACTCAGCAACAGTGCCAGATTTTTGTGGCTTCTCCTGCTACTCCAGTCTGCCCACCTGCCACTGAGTCTAGGCTGTTAACCTAGGCTGTTAAAGACGCGCTGTCTGAACGAGACCTGAGTGATCGCATCTCTCTGGCCACTCGGATTGATATCAATTTAATAGAACACTTCCTTCTGGCCAGTCCACTCCTTCATCAGCGTCAGGGAAACATCTAGGATTCATGGAAGAAGTGTCCCTAGGTGAGAACAAAGCTTCTCCACGTCTGAACATCCCTGTTCTGCTCAGCTCTGGCTCAGGAAGCCAGTTTTGTGTTTCTACCTTCTTGGACTCCAGAGCAGCATCCACGAAGTTTCCTGCAGAACAGGTCTCCCAGCATGACTTCCCTGTGGTCTGATAAGCCCCTGGTCATTTACTCTGTCAGCGGCCAAATCCTCTCCGATCCGGTGCGGTACTGCACTGAGCCTTTGTTACTGCAAGGAGGAGCACTACATAAAGAGAGACTGTTTTTCTATGTGCTAACTTGGTTTTCCCTCCTGTCACTTCTTCTGTGGTTGCAGCTTCACACATCTGTGCTTAACTGGAAGACTTGGAAGATAATTTGTTAGGGATCAGATTGCCAGGCTTGCTTTATGGTGGTTCCTCATCCAGTACCTGTCATGGCTTCTTCTGCGGTCTCCAAGCCTTTGGAGGGTCTCCCAGCTTTCTATCAGGACTTTGCAGATCTCTTTTCAAAGAAGCAAGCTGAGACTTTGCCACCGCACCGTCCCTATGACTGCCCTGTTGATCTGCTGCTGGGTACGTCTCCTCCTCGGGGTCAGGTGTACCCAGGCTTCTTCTTTGTGACCAAAAAGGATGGGTCACTCCATCCATGTATAGACTTTCGCGGTCTTAACAAGGTCACTGTATGAAAGCAATACAAGAAAAAAAGAGTGCATTCAAGGGCTCTTGTATAGTACAAAGTGAAAATCCAAGTTTATTAGACAAAAAAGTTTATAATGACAAATGTTCAGAAAATACACACATTTAAAATCATTTAAAAATACTATATACATGAAATCATACAGTCACCTGGTATAGTGAATCTGTAAACTACCCCCCGACCAACACAAGGTAAGTGATACAAGTCCAACCTGACTGACCAACAGTGAGATAAATACTCAGTTGCTGAATGCAAATAAACAAGGTGGGTCCCCTAACCTATCCGAACATGTCAAAAGCCAAATGGCGACCTCAGGCTCCATAAAAAATGCAAAAGATATATTGCAAGCAGATAAGCATGAAAAAAGCACAAATGGACACCAAGGAGAGGACTCCGATATAAGCGGCGGACCCACGAGCAGTCAAGGAGGGCACAAGTGGACGGGGGCGGCGGGCTCCCCACGCGCCTCGTCGTGCAAAGCACAACTTCCTCAGGGTGACGTTCCCTCCCTGGCTAAGGTGTAAACACATAAAAATACAGACAAACAAACACAATAAGGCAAGGTAAACAAAGAGTTGGGAGCAGCATAGAATATCAATAACCAAAACACAATCCAAATAGAGAAGTCAGGACACAGGCAAGAGAAGTCGAGACACAGGCAAGAGATCAGAAACCAGAAACTAGAGAAAGCAAGAGAATCTAGTGAACACAGCAAGATAGCAGTTTGACCATCAATGAGTCAAAGCTAAACTGGAGACTTATAGGGAACCTAGGCCCTGGCACAGGTGGAAGCAGCAAGTAATTACAGATCCACAGTGTTAAATATCAGTGAGGGGAGTGGCAGCCATAGAACCTAGTTCAGACTGCAGGATGACGAAAAACTCAGTGTCTCCTAATCCTACCAGCACGGATAGAGGAGACAGCAGGCGCAGACGTGACAGTCACCATTAAGAACCGCTATCCTTTGCTCAATGATCATTGAACTGTTCGACCACCTATGTGGAGCCAAGCTCTTCTCCAAACTGGACAATTGTGGTGCACACAGCCTCATTTGAATCCACGAAGGTGACAAGTGGAAGACCACCTTTAAACTTCGAGATGGGCACTTCCAATACCTTGTTATGCCCTTCAGACTCTGTAATGCAGCAGCTGTCTTTCAGGAATTTATGAACGACATCTTCAGGGACTTGCTTTATACCTGTGTTGTGGTCTATCTTGAGGATATCCTGGTGTTCTCTGCGGACCTTTAATCCCATCGGTCCCACGTACGTCAAATCCTAAGTCGTCTAAGAGCCAATAGCCTCTATGCCAAGCCTGATAAGTGCCAGTTCCATCAGAAGAGTCTCCCCTTTCTCGGCTACATTATTTGTGACAGGGGTCTACAGATGGATCCTGCCAAGTTGTCTGAAGTTCTTCAATGGCCACTCCCAGTAGGACTCCATGCTATACAGAGATTCCTGGGCTTTGCAAATTATTACCAGAAGTTTATCCCATACTTCTCTTCTCTTGTGTCTCCTATTGTGGTGCTTACCAAGAAGGTTGCCAATCCCTGGCTCTGATTTTGCCTCAGCCCCAGTTCTGGCCTGATACAGAGAAGCCTTTCCACCTGGAAGTTGATGCCTCCTCAGTAGGAGTTGGGGTTGTGCTCACCCAGAAAGGGCCCAATGGCCTAACTCTCACTTACTTTTTTTTCTCAAAGACCTTCTCCTCCACAGAGCGGAATTACTCCATAGGGGACTGAGAACTGTTGTCAATTAAACTTGCCTTAGAAGAGTGGCAATATGTCCTGGAAGGAGCTCATTTTCTGGTCTGCATATACACAGATCACAATAACCTCCTCTATCTCCTGACTGCACAGCGACTCAATCCACTACAAGCTTCCTTGTTCAGTCTTCTTTTCCCATTTCAATTTCCTTATCCACTTCTGTCCGGCTCAAAAGAACATCAAGGCTCTCTCTCGTGCCTCAAGGGATGAGGAACTAGCTCCTAGACATGTCATCCCTCCTGAGCGACTGGTTGTGGCCGCTCCAGTGGACCTTCCTCAGCTACCTCCTGGCAAGAACTACGTCCGACCTGCTTCACCAAAGAGAATTCTAACTTGGGGACATTGCTTAAGTGTTGCTGGGCACCCTGGAGTGCAGTGCTCTATCGCCCTTATTTCTTGTTTCTATTGGTGGCCAGATCTGGTCAAGCATGTATGAGACTTTGTGGGCTCCTGCGCTTCCTGTGCCAGAAACAAGCCATCTTGTCTAAAACCTGCTGGTCTTCTTCAGCCATTGCCTATAACCAACTGCAATACCGTAATCTGGGTGGTAACTGATCGGTTTTCCAAAATGTTCCATTTTGTTCCTCTACCAGGTCTGCCGTTTGCTCCACGCTTTGCCAGCCTGTTCTTCAATCACATCTTCTGGCTACATGGACTTCCCCAGCACATCGTTTCTGATCGAGGGTTTCAGTTTGTCTCTAAATTCTGTCGATCCTTGCGTAACCAGCTTTAAGTTAAATTGGACTTTTCTTCCGCCTATCACCCACAGTCTAATGGCCAAGTGGAAAGAGTTAACCAGACTCTGGGCTGGTATCTCCGTCATTTTATTTCTGCCCCTCTGGACAACTGGTCCACTCTGTTGCCATGGGCAGAGTTCTCTTATAACTTTCTGAATTCAGCATCTGCCGGCTCTGCTCCATTCTTCGTTAATTATTGACTGCTTCCTCGCCCTCCTCTTCCTCTACCTGTGTCCTCGAAAGCTCCTGCAGTAGAAGAATTGGTAGAGGATCTGAAGTCCAGTTGGGAGCAGACTCACCTGTCCTTGCTACAGACTTCTGCCGAACCAAGTTCCAGGCTGATTAGAAACGCAGACCTCCTCCTATCTTCTCTCCAGGTGACAAAGTCTGGTCATCCCCAGGTATGTCCGGCTAAAAATCCCTGGCTACAAACTTGGTCCTCGTTTCTTGGGTCGCTTTGAGATGGTGAGACGCATCAATCCAGTGGCCTACAAGTTGCGCCTTCCTCCCACCATGCGCATCTTGAACTGCTTCCATGTAGCGTTACTCAAGCCGGTCATCCTGAACCACTTCTCCCAGCAAGTACCTCCTCCTGCTCCTTAGGCTGAGTCCAACAACATCTTATGATACCTTTTTTTTTAGTAAGGCTTAATGGTTCAATACGAGGACTTGTTGATCTGCAATACTCCACCTGGTCACCACTCCACCATTCAGAGGTAAAGCATGTCCTGTGTATGAGCGAGGGCAAAGGAGTATTCAGTGAGACAAGCACTGTGGTGCTTGAGCTCATTTATGTTGCTGCACTGCCCTGACCTGTGTGCTTAAGCACACACTACCTCATATAGTGCTGCAGGATACCCCCTGAAGTGCAGCCCCCAGTCGCCCTGATAATGCAATGATAGAGGCTAGAGAGAAGTTTTCACAGCAGGAGCTTAGGAGCAAGGGGTTAACCTCCCTGTGAATTCTCCTGCTGAAGAGAACAGTCAGGACTCTGTCCAAGTCAGATTACAAGGTAGCACATGAGGGATGAGCGCAGGCAGAGGCTTCCACAGTCTACCAGCAGCTCTGCATACAGCCTGTAGTACAAGCCCCAGAGAAGCAGGGAATCAGGCGGCATGTCAGCTTTCAGGATCACACTTCTTTAACCCATTCATTAACCACCATTTTTTTAACCTTAAATCCAAGAGGGATTAAGAGAACAGTTCAGAGCAAGGACCGGCACCCCAGAAAGTGGCACGGGATGCCAAGCAAGGGGGGAAGGGACCACCAGAAGCAACTATTCTCTTAAACATGCTTGGATTTAAGGTTAAAAAACATGGTGATACTGAAAGGTATAAAACACATGCTGCCTGACGCCCTGCTCTATAAGACCCTATAATGCAGACAGGCTCTTACAGTGATAATACCCTGCAATACTCATGTATTGTAGGATATTATAATGAACAAGCAATCAAATTTACCATACTTCCATACTGGAAGTAAAAAAAATAATTATTTTTGAATTTTAAAAAATTCAATAAAAGAATAAAAATACCCCAATGCCTCCGTTACATATAAAAATCATATTTAATAGAAAAAAAGAGAAAATCCTCACACAGAACCTACACATATGGTATTACCATGTCCGTAATGACCCGTACAATAAAATCATGAATAATGAACCTGCACGCTGAACGCCGTAAAAAAGGTAAAACATATGTGGGTTTACCTATTCTGTCCCCATAAAAAAAGCAATTAAAAGTGATCAAAAGAATGTATCTACAAAAGGTACAAGGAATCTCGGCACTCCCATGAAGCCACCAGGTTTAGTTTAAATAAATGTCTTCCTCTTTATTCATATCTTCGGAACAACATGCAGTTACAGCTTAAAAGATCGACACGTTTCGACGCTTGTGCGTCTTAGTCATGACTACACCAAATTTAGCATCTCTGGAGAGACTTGAAAATGACTGTTCACCAATGTTTACCATCCACCCTGAGGGAACTGGAAAGGATCTGCAAGGAAGAATGGCAGAGGATCCCCAAATCCTAGTGTGAAGAACTTTTACATCATTCCCAAGACTCATGGCTGTACTAGCTCTAAAGGTGCTTCTACTTAATATTGAGTAAAGGGTCTGAATACTTTTTCTGTCAAGATGGGGAGCAGAGTGTACAGTAATGAGCAAAAAAATTACTTTTGATCTTACCAATTGGTTACAATGAAACAGTGAAAACATTAAAAGGGTCCGAATACTTTCCGTACCTACTGTACAGTGCAAAGTAGAGGTCAGAGTCCAGCAAAACCCCAAGACAGCAGGATTACTGGCTCTAGGTTATGTGATAACACAGACAGGATATGGAACGGCTAGGGTTTGGTGCGTTAGTAGATGGTGTAAAGTTCAATATTACGTTTTAAGTGGAACGAGAACTTGATGTTGGAGACAGTAAAGAAACAATCACTGATGTTCAACAGTAATGCAGGGATGAAATTGTGTTCAGAATTATACAGCTGGATATCATCAACATAACGATGATACTCAAAACCAAATCTGCTGATGGTTTATCCAATGGGGCAGTATACAGAGAAAAGGACCTAGGACTGAGCCCTGAGGAATTCCAACTGTGAGAGGAAGAGGAAAATAGATGGAACGATAGAAAGTAAAGGAGGAAAAGAGCCTGGGCACGTCTTCCTTGGTAAATGGCTCAAAGGAAGAGAGAGAACAGGATGAGGTACAGGAGGGAAGGAGATTAGTAAGTGTATTGGGAAATAATATATTTTGAAATGCAATTTATTTTATCTTTAGAGTGGCCAGGTCTTCAGCCCCAAGGGCAGTGACAGGGGACTACACCTTTGGTGTTAGTAAGGTGTGCTTTACTCATAAAAAAACATTATCCTTATTGCTTTTGTGTGTCCTTGCTCAAAGTTTAGAAAATACATTCGAGAAAATGGCTTTAGATGTCCCAGCTATGTATTTTTTAATAAGACTGCCATGTCCTTTTACTTGACATTGTCTTTTAGTAAATAACCAGAAAATGAAGGGAAGCGCATTAACCAGCTGGCACCTGACAGCTGGTTACATGTATTATATTACATGTACAACTTTTCAGTGATGTTATGTCTTGATCCGTTCCAGTACATTAAATTGCTGATGGCTAAACTAATGTACAATTATATGTAATATTACTGTCCCACATGCATTAAAGGGTTATAAAGCATTAATCATGTGATTTCTGACATTATTTATGGTTCTCTGTCACAGATGAATGAGTAAATGTTAAAACTTGGTTCAATATGAATGGTGACCTATCATTCTAAAACAATTTATTGGCCAAGAAATTTCCTTTTTATCAATTACGATACAGAAGTTATTATTCTAGATCTGAAGACAGACAGATAATAGCATGAGGTGCCTACTAATAATTAATTACAATTAGCTCTTAATGCAGCATAAAATGTCAGATTTCATGGTAATCTCTCACAATTACTTTGACAATTGCAGAACAATGATCAGGTTTTAATTGTTGCCTTAAGTTATAATTTAACTTAAGCCCATGCATTTGCTCAACCAAGTTCTTAAAGTAGTAGTCTTAGTATTATTTAAAGGATTCTGGGTATGGCCAGCGACAATCAGTGGTGCACTGGCTTTTTAAATCTTCTACAGCCGGCGCTCGGACCCTAGCAGATGGGGACACGTACGCACGGCCACCGGACCAGAAACAGGAGCGAGGACAGGCGAGTCGGAACTACGGGGTGCTGGGGCACATGCAGGAGGACCAAGCTTGTAGCCAGCAATCTTTAGTCGAACATACCTGAAGGAGGACAACCAGTCTTTGTCACCTGGAGAGAAGACAGGGGGGAGGTCTGCATTTTTTATTAGCCTGGAGCTTGGTTCGGGCAGAAGCCTATAAGGAAAGGCAAGTCTAAATGGACTTCAGGTCCCTTACCAACTCCTCAACAGCAAGGACATCCAAGGACACAGGTAGAGGAAGAGGAAGGCATGGATGCAGTCCATAATTGATAAAAAGTGGAGCAGAGCCTGAATATGCGGAGTCCAGGGAGTTGTAAGAAAACTCTGGCCATGGCAACAGAGTGGACCAGTTGTCTTGATGGGCAGAAACAAAATGGCAGAGATAGCAGCCCAGAGTCTGATTAACTTATTCCACCTGCACATTAGAATGGGGATGATATGTGGAACGAAAGTCCAAATTCACTTGAAGTTGGTTGCAGAGGGATCACCAGAATTTAGATACAAACTGAACCCCGTGGTCAAAGATGATGTGCTGGGGAAGTCCATGTAGTCAGAAGATGTGATGGAAGAACTGGCTGGCAAGGCTTTGAGCAGACGGCAGACCTGTCAGAGGAACAAAATGGAACATTTTGGAAAACCGGTCAGTTACCACTCAGATGACGGTATTGCCTGATGAAGTCGGAAGGTTCGTGATGAAGTCCATAGCCACGTGAGTTTATGGGCAGCTGGGTATCAGCGATGGTAGAAGAAGACCAGCAGGTTTGTGGCAGCTTATTCTGGGCACAGGAAGCACAGGAACCCACAAAGTCCAGAACATCCTTGGCCAGAACTGGCCACCATTAGAATCGGGAAGTTAGGGCTAGGGAGCGTTGCACCCCAGGGTGCCCAGCCACGCGTGAGCAATTTCCCCAAGTCAGAAATTTCCTCCGGAGTGCAGGTCGTACGTAGGTCTTACCAGGAGGTAGCTAACGAAGATCCACAAATGCGGCCAGAATCAGTCAGTCAAGAGGGATGACATCCAAGGAGCCGGTTCTTCCCCAACGACATCTGAGGCATGAGAGAGGGTGTTCTTCTCAGCTGGACGGAAATGGATGAGGAAATTAAAACGCAAAAAGAAGAGTGACCAACGGGCTTGTTGTGGATTGAGTCACTGTGCAGTCTGGAGATGAAGGAGGTTCTTGTGATCTGTGAAGATGCAGACTGGAAAATGAGCTCTCTGCAGAATGTAACGCCACTCTTCTAAGGAAAGTTTTATCACCAATATTACCCGATCTCATATGGAGTAATTCCTCTCTGCGGAGGAGGCAGTCTTAGAAAAGAAACCACACGTGATAGTTCGGTCTTTAGGCCCTTTCTGATAAGCAAGGGCTTATCAGAAGGCGTCAACTTCCAGATAGAAGGGCTTCTCTATATCTGGCCGAGTGAATACTGGAGCAGAGGCAAAGTCAGTCTTTAATTTAGAGAAGGCCTTTTCAGCAGCCGGTGGGGTGTTGGCGCCCTTCTTGGTGAGTGCCACAATTTGAGATACCAGGGAGGAGAAGTGCGGAATAAACTGGCAATAGTAATTTGCAAAGATTAGAAAACTCTCTATTGCACGTAGTCCTACCGGACGAGGCCATTGAAGAACAGCAGGACAACTTGGCAGGATCCATCTGGAGGCCTCTGTCAGATATGATATAGCCAAGAAAAGGAAGAGAACACCAGAATATCGTCCTGATAGACCATGACACAGGTATACAGCAAATCTCAAAAGATGTCATTAATGAATTCCTGTAAGATGGCTGGGGCGTTACAGAGTCCAAGTGTCCATCACGAGTATTAAAAGCTATCTTACACTCGTCCCCCTCGCGGACACGAAGTTTGGAGAAGATCTTGGCTCCACATAGATGGTCAAACAGCTCGGTGATCAATGCCCATGGATAGCGATTCTTAACTGTGACCTTGTTAAGTCTGCGGTAGTCTATAAATGGACGGAGTGACCTGTCCTTTTTGGTCACAAAGAAGAATCCTGCACCAGTAGGAGAAGAGGACTTATGTATATACCCCCTATGCAGGTTCTCTTTGATGTAATCCGACATCACTGCGGTTTCAGCCACAGAGAGTAGTTAGGTCCGGCCCCGAGGAGGAGACGTTCCTGGCAGCAGATCAACAGGGCAGTCATAGGGGCGGTGAGATGGCAAAGTTTTGGCTTGCTTCTTCGAAAAGACGTTATCAAAGTCCTGATAGCAAGCTGGAAGACCCTCCAGAGGCTTGGGAGCCACAAAAGAAACCATGACTGGAACTGAAAGATGGGACCAGAGTCTAAGTGGCCGTTTTTTACCAGAGCTAGACGAAAAGTGGGTTGGACTTACTGCGGCGTGGTACCACCAGGTGGTTCCACAGGTGCGACTTTGTCCACAGTGGCAGCAGGGAGGTCAGGACAGACGGCACAGGATCAGGGTCAGAGGCAGAGCAGAAGATCAGGGCTGGCAACAGAGGAGCATAAAGGGGAACAGGTCTGGGGTCACAACGGGAAATAACACTATCGCAGGGGACATAGAAATAAGCTTTTTCTACGGCTGTAAGGCACAACGATACGGCGGGGTGTGCATGGAGAGGCTGATATTTAAAGGATTCTGGGTACAGCCAGCGCCAATCAGCAGCGAGCTGACACTTGCAAGTTTCTAAAGCCGGCGTGCGCACACCCTAGGAGACGAGAGCGAGGACAGGCGAGTTGGAACTACAGGACACTGGGGCACAGCTACTGGACCGGAAATAGGAGCGAGGGCAGGTGAGTCGGAAGTTCGGGATGCTAGGGCACATGGAGGAGCACAGGTGAGCACGCAACCGAAGACATAGGTCGCTGGAGCACCCGTGACAGGAATGACAGTCAACCATATCAACCATCGGATAGGTTTATTTGCGGATGATATTATTATTGTAGCTTTTACATCTTCACTTATATCACTTACCACAATTCCTAAAATGCTGACACAGTTCTCTAAAATATTCTGTTATGGGGGCGTGGCCTGCCAGCGATGCAGAACAGACGTGCTTAAACTGTGCTCCGTGCCTGGCCGACATAAATTAGGGGTTAACTAGCGTTTATATGGGGAAACTAGGCACAAGAAGAGCATCCAGCCGTCTGCGGGAGCAGTGCCCCCACGCCACGCCGATTTTCAATTACTTTACCCCGCTGCAGGAGCGCCTATTCTCTCCGGACGCTGAATCCCGCGGCTCCTCTCCTCGTGCGCGGCCATCTTGCGCTCCACGTGTGGTGAGAGCTAAGGCACCGGCGGCTCCCCGCTCAGCAAAGGGGAAGGAAAACCCGAGGGGCAGAGGCAAACCCCGAACGCCAGCAGCAGAACGAGAGCCAGAACAGGGACCTGCTGCCGACACAAGACAGCAGGCAGGGTGCCGTCAGCCTGCAGCGTCCAGCAAGAACCAGCGTCCCGCGCCAGACAGCCTGAAGCCCGGACCTCCACCACGAGGAAGCACCCCGTCAGGCCTCTCCCTCGGGATAGCAGGCCCAACACCCGGTGAGCATACTTTCCCAGACCAGGCTCACCCAGCGCTAACCACAGTACCTGCACAGACAGGAACACAGGCTGCTCCAGTCCCTGCAGACACAGCTCCATCTAGGATGTCTCCCCCACTTAAGACCCCCTCGGTGGCTACACCACAGGCCTCCTATGAAACCCCAAAAAAGGGACCTCAGGGATCCAATACCCCTACTCAGAGTCCCCCATCCAAGCGTCCCCTGCTTAATAAGAGTGGAGAGCTAGATGGCCCTACACAATCCCAGCGTCAGGGAGAACATGAAAAGGGAGTCAATGATGTATACCATCCAGATTTACCAAGCCCAGAGGCAGCAGTCCGTGCCCTACAGGGTCACCCTGAATTACAAGCCCTGCTTGCACTACTCCCATCTAAGGGGGATATGGACACACTAGCATCTGAACTTAAAGGGGCCTGGCGCCATGATTTACAACAGGTTCAAGCGAAGGTAGACATTATTCAAGATAAAGTCGATGCCCTCGAATCTTTTAAGGCGGAAGTCACGACTGCCATCTCAAAAATACAAGAAAAAGCTGAAACCCAATCTTTGCAGGTGAAACAGCTTGTATCCCACCTGGACGACTTGGAAAACAGAAATCGACGTAATAATATTAGGATAAGGGGCCTCCCAGAGGCAACTCATGCGTCTGACCTAATCCCTACCCTGACGGGCATATTCAATATGCTGCTGGACCGCCCGGTAGACACTCGTATAGAAATCGACAGGGCCCATAGAGCACTCCGGGCGCGCAGTGCCGACCCGACACGACCACGAGACGTCATATGCAGAATCCATTATTACTCCATAAAGGATCAGATAATGCAGAAAACTAGACAAAAGGGCGATCTCGACTTCGATGGAGCACGAATCTCCTTGTTCCCCGATCTATCTAGGCGCACGCTCAGACAAAGAGCCATTATGCGCCCATTGCTCCAAGTGCTACAAGATAAAAACATATCATACAGATGGGGCTTTCCATTCGCCCTCCACGCACGCTCCAGCAATGGCCAAGCGTCCCTGACACATCCAGAGGAGCTCCCTTCCTTTTTGCGCGCCCTGGACCTCCCATCCATGACTCTTCCTGACTGGGACCTGCCTTCAATTGAGCGATTCTCTCAACCTGGCGACCCGTCTCTTAATGGTCCGGAACAGGGACTGAGAGCTACATCACCCCGCCCACAGCGCCAGAGAAACAGGGGGCGCCCCCCCTTTTGATCAATAATAACGAAGCCGACATCTATATGCTACCAAAATCTCATCTCATTGAAGACTCCTCCACCATGTGCAGCCATAGACCTCTACAATTTTCGCACGAAGCCTTGTCCACTTGCACAGAGGTTTCATAATACATTTGCCACACAAGAGCTTAGGATTTGAAGAGATGGGACAGTTATCGTATATTGAGGTTTCCCCATGTACACTCACTATGTCTGATAACCCCTAATGTTTATGCATTATTTAGGTTTATATGTTATCTAACGGCCTGCACGGACTAGGCTTTTGTTTTGTTCCTTAATTGCTAACCACCTTTGTTTACTTCGCAACCATCCACCCCCATAGGAGTGGCTGTAGTAAGACACTACGGTTGTAATTTGTGCCCACGCACTACCTTACTTAGCACCTACCCCGGGCTTGTTTTGTGTCCGAGGTTTTTCTTTGTTCACGTATTCTCCTTCACACTACCCCATCCCCCCATTTTTACCTAATACCTCTCCTCCCCCTTTTATTCCTTCCCCCCCTATCTGAATTCAGTAGAGAGCCCCCTGATACTCAAATTTATATATATAGTATAACCCTCAGTAGCTGGGAGGACCTCCCCTATAAGAAAGATAATGGCTGCACCGACAGCTTTGCCACTTAAAATAGCAACATTTAACGCCAAAGGTCTGAACGTCCCGGAAAAGCGCTCCCAGGTCCTTTATTCATTTCACAAACAGAGGGCCCAAATCTTATGTGTACAAGAAACTCATTTTATGACAGACCGCATGCCAGTGCTCAAAAACAGACACTACCCTACACAGCTACATTGCACTAACCCAGAGAGCAGATCCAGAGGGGTATCAATATTTGTGCACAAGTCTGCGCCGTGTACTGTTATTGAAACAAAACTAGACACCGAGGCTAGGTACATCTTTGTGAAGTGTGACATTCAGGGTTCTATATATACTATAGCTAATATATATACCCCGAATATTGACCAGACGAACTTCTTGACCAAAACACTAGAAGATTTGACTGTGTTTACGACTGGCTCCCTCATTCTCTGTGGGGATTTTAACCTCACCATCAATCCCTTACTAGACACATCCTCCGGAAAATCCTCTGTGTCATACTGCAAGCTCAATCGCCTGCGTAGACTTCTTCACTCTATGCAGCTTTGCGATATATGGAGGTTACATCACCCTGAGGAGAGGGATTATTCGTTCTACTCCCAGGTACATAACTCATATAGTAGAATTGACTATATATATGTTCAGCACAATCTTCTCTCATCTGCCCTCAGCTCCGAGGTCGGTTCGATCATCATCTCAGATCATGCCCCAGTCACTTGCACCCTCTCTCTTTTACCAGGAAGACGCTCTCCCTTTAACTGGCGACTTAACGAATCCCTTCTACAAGACCAACTCTGCCTCTCTGAACTAAAAGAGGTTACCAACAAATTCCACTCTGACCACCAACATGATATCACACTCCCAGCATATAAATGGGAAATCCTAAAGCGTAACTTAAGAGGAATTCTCATAAAACATGGGTCACGCCTGAAAAGGGCTGCCAGCGCCAAACTTGCATCCCTCTTATCCACTCTCCATGAACTTGAAGCCAAACACAAAAAAAATCTGCTACTTGAGACCCTAAGGGAACTTACCGCGACGCGACACGAAGTTAACACCATCCTCGAAGCCAAACAAAAAAGATACAGTCACCTATGTTCTCGCTCATTTTATGAGTGGGGAAATAAGCCAGGACGTCTACTAGCCAAGGCCCTTCGAGATAAGAGAGCATCGACATACATAGCCTCGGTCAGATCGGCTGCAGGTACACCTGTCCATACCACCGAAGATATCGCGGAAGCCTTTTGCTCCTATTATCACTCTCTATACAACCTCCCCCCACCCTCATCTGCATTTACCTCACCACACCCCCAGGTATCTCTGTCACAATATATACAAAACACGGCCCTACCCACCCTGACCGAGGAAGACTCCGAGCTGCTTGAGCAACCCTTCTCCCTGGAGGAACTTCAGGCGGTTATTAAATCCCTACCAACAGGTAAAAGCCCAGGCCCTGATGGATACACGGCGGCCTTTTACAAAACCATGCTCCAAGAAATCTCCCCAAGTCTATTGGCCACCTTCAATGCTGTCACTCCCTCTAACCCTCTCCCGCCTACATTTCTCCATGCACATATAACTGTTATTCCTAAAGAAGGTAAGGACCCCCAGCTCTGCCCTAGCTATAGACCTATTTCGCTCATCAATACTGATACTAAAATATACGCCAAAATAATAGCCTGCCGACTTGCGCGTCTCCTGGGAGGATTGGTGCACCCCGATCAGGTGGGATTCATACCCTCAAGAGAAGCCCGGGACAATACCCTGAAATCTTTCTCCCTGATACATCAAACAACACAAACGAGAGTTCCAACACTCATTCTCTCGCTCGACGCCGAAAAGGCGTTTGATCGGGTGGACTGGGATTTCCTGGAGGGGACTCTCTCCCAAATTGGACTAGGCCCGGCAATAAGAGCAAAAATTAAGACCCTATACAGCACTCCACAGGCGCAAGTTAAAGTCAACGGCTCATTGTCACCCCCCTTTGCCATAAAGAATGGCACTAGGCAGGGATGCCCGCTATCCCCTCTTTTGTATGCCTTAGTAATAGAACACCTTCTCATTGCAATACGAGCACACCCCGACATCACAGGTATCAAAATTAAAGACCGTGAGTATAAATGCTCAGCTTTTGCGGACGATGTCCTCCTCTACCTCTCAAACCCAGCTTCTGCATTGCCCCCTCTTATGGAAGTCCTCGAAACATTTGGCCACTTCAGCAACCATAAAATCAATATGTCCAAAAGTGTTGCGATGGGCCTGGGGATCTCGGAATCTGAAACACGGGAATTGCGCTCGAAATACCCATTCTCTTGGCAACACAAAGCCATTACCTACCTGGGAATCCAGATTCCCTCAGACCTCAATTCCACTTATGCTCTAAATTATGACACTTTTCTGCAACGCACCAAAAGAGAACTCGCAAATTGGGCCTCCAAACAGATCTCCTGGGTGGGGAGAGTTAATTGTATAAAGATGACCTTGCTACCAAGACTTTTATACCTCTTCCAGACGATCCCACTAGCTTTGCCCAAACTGTTCTTCCAGAAACTAACATGCCTACTCAACAGGTTCCTTTGGGCCTCGTCCCCCCCTAGAATAGCGAAGGCTACACTGATATTAAGGAAACTGCAAGGGGGTTTGGGACTCCCTGATTGTAGAAACTACTTCCTCGCTGCATCGTATGCGAGGATCCTAGACTGGTACCATAATAGGAAGAACAAACTATGGGTACAATTGGAAGAAAGTCTCTCACCAGCCCCCCTCACCACAATTCCCTGGTCCCACTCATATGCCTCACTCGAACATAGGCAGGCCTCTCTCCCCTACGTGACTCACCAAGTCTTAAAAACACTAAAAAAACTGGACATGCCTACACGCTTGTTTGATCCAGACGGCCCTATGGTCCCAATCACTGACAACCCAGACTTCCCCCCTGGCACTCATGCGGAGTTCCTAGCCCCCCTCAGAACTACATCCCCGCTCATATTTAAAGATCTCCTAGAAGACTCCTCACTACGCCCATTGAATGGCTTCCCTAGCTCTAACACTTACACCCCGCGTACAACCTGGGAATACACTCAACTGCAACACTTTTATAACAAGCATAAGGCACATCTCAACCTCCACAGAGAACTCCGCTCCTTTGAACATCTATGCCTCTCCTCCACTGCCATTCCTCATCCAATTTCAGTGCTATACGGACTCTTCCAGGACGAGTGGGCCAAAACCTCCCCTCCCTATGTAAGGGCCTGGGAGGAGGAACTAGGGCGGACATTTTCCCCAGATGATTGGTCCAAGGCCTATGAATTGTGCCATAAATTGTCCATTTCCGGCAAGGCCCAGGAAACAAACTTTAAAATTCTTTCTAGGTGGTACTGGACCCCCGCCAAGTTACACTCGATCTACCCCTCATGTCCCGCTGAATGCTGGAGATGCCGACAAACCATTGGTAACATGACACATATCTGGTGGGAGTGCCCGGTTTTACAGCCCTTTTGGATAAGGGTTGTGGACTTGATAAATAAACTGACTGGTCAGACACTAAACAATAACCCAGCTCAACTGCTATTGTCCATACTTCCAATGTCCCTCCCCAAGACTAAAAGATCTCTGACAGGTTTCCTACTGATTGCAGCACGGTCACTAATCCCGAGACTGTGGAAGTCCACTCGGGTTCCGTCCATGTCTGAGTGGTTCGCAGAAATCCTCTACCTGCAGAGAATGGAGGAACTATCTGCGGAACTACACCGATCGGGAGAAATTCACACTCAGACATGGGGGCCCTGGATAGACTTTATGCGTTCCCCGACCTATACCACACTTGCAGATTAAGTCCTTTTTGCCCATACCTCCCCTCCCTCTCTTTCCTACCTCTCTCACCCTCCCCATACCCAAACTTGAGTTTGATTCTGTTCTAATCATATTTGTTTAGTTATACGATTGAAGATAATGCTATTGTGACACCCGCTAAAATGTACCCTCTCTACAGCTGTTACGCCTTAAATTTCTGTAGATACAAGCTATTTTCGCATAGAGTGAAGACTTTGTAACTGTATGCCAAACATGCTTTGATCTCATGTATGTACATTAATTAGCGCTTAATAAAGGAATTTGAAAAAAAAAAAAATAAATAAAAAAAAAAATATTCTGTTATTTGATTGATGCAACTAATTAATGCTAAACTTATGCTCCCCCCCCCCAAATGTTCATAGACCTGTCTTACCACAATTATATTCCACTACCAAAACAAACTATAATGGTGCTAAACTTGTTACAGATAGGTGCTAAATCCTTGTTAGGCAGCATAGCTGATAATTCCTAAACTACTGTATTTTATTTTTTGCCACACTGAATATCCAGCCCACTACTCATTACCCTACAATTACCTCCATTCTTGAAATATGGTGACACAACATTGGCAAAAAACATCTATATTGCAATTTGAGGTATTTGAAGCAAGCATCCCCTACTTAATCTTTAGAGTGATATCTGGGTATACAACTAACTAATGCAAACTAACTTAAAAAATTTGCTATACTTAAAAAGGACTACTATGAGAAAGTTTACTTTGATCCTACCCTAAAAAAAACTTTAAAAAAAACTATTTTCCAGGCAAATCAACTCATCTGGCCAAATGGTTGAAAGAAATCTCCCCTCATTAAAAAAGGTATATCCTTCTGCTACAAAGCCCTCATATATTCTTACCCCAATGGTATGTATAAAGATAAAGTCCAATGGCAATGTGATCTGGGCACAACCTTTCACAATGTTATTCTGCACATTTAACCATGTCCTCTATCTCTTAATGTTTTAATCAGAGTCCAAGAGAAAACTACTATACACCATGCTTCTACAATATACCAAGTGTATGATGGAGGTGTAACTATGCAGGCTCTTTAGAAAATACAATTGTATTATTGTACTAACATTTGAAAGCTGTGGAGCAAATTAGGCACCAATTATTGCTGATAATTTTACTCAACCTTAAAACTACAATCTTGCACTCATTGCAGGTGAACATGTCTAGAATAGCTGTTTTGCATTACATGCACATGCACAATTCTTTATCCAAATAGAAATGATTGTTGCACAGTGGATTCTGGATCTTATAAAGACCATAAAGCGGTCAGAGTTACAACGACCCCTGAGGAAGGACTAGAGAACAGCTGCCAGTTGGAACTGCTCAACACGGCACAATGAGGTACTTTACCATTGTGCACTCACTTTTCTTTTATTCCCTAAGTAAACATCACTTTAACAATCCATTTGTTTTGTTTTAGTATCTGGCTGAAACTTTTGACTATTCTACCCTTGTACATTGGAAGATTTTTTGATGTACCACCAGGGCCGGATCATAGCTGGGCCCCCACCACTTTGCCTTTAAAGGGGCCCCCACCAAATTGGGCCCCGAATCGCCAACAATGTATTTGGTGCCGGGCTCCCCGGGCCGCGGGCAGAATACTGCCGATGTGCCTGCCTTTAGTCTATGGCATAGCGGGGGAACAACAAAGTTCCCTGCACTGCCATAGACGATCGAATGTAAATAAAGATGGCGCCGCCATGAGGATGGTGCGCATTGGGGGAACGATGGAGGGTGAGTTCAATTTTAGTATTTTATTTAGGACTGTATATAGTTATTATCTGGGGATTGTATATATTTATTTGGGGGGGGGGTGTATATAGCAATAATAGAAATCTGCATATAGTTATTATAGGGGGACTGTATACAGTTATTATAGGGGGTGTATATAGTTGTTATAGGGGGACTGTATATTGTTATTATAGGGTTACTGTATGTAGTTATTATAGGGGGACTGTATGTAGTTATTATAGGGGGACTGTATGTAGTTATTATAGGGGTACGCTATATAGTTATTATAGTGATATAATCACTATATAGTGTATATAGTGATTGCTAGGGGAAGTTGTATATAGTGGTTTCTGGGGGAGCTGTATATAGTGATTGCTGGGGGAGCTGTATACAGTGATTGCATGCATATTCTTTTTATTTTTCCCACATCATGTTCACAAGCATAATTTTTACATGGATACCCCCTAACAAAATCTTTGTCCCACTCCTACAAAAATTCTAGATTCTGTGGAAATCTTGCCAGCTTTCTAAAGGGGAGACTAAAATACAGAAGTAAAATACAAATAAAAGATCTTAAATATACCATTGGATTTCCCTTAAAATTTCTGTGTGTTTCTTCCTTTACTTTAGATTGTGTGGCACCTTGACCTACAGATGCTCAGTACATTAAAAAATGTAGTTTATTACACATTTCAGTACATTTTCTTTGTTATAATAGTTAAACACATTACATATTCAAAGCTTTACAGAAGCATAAAACAAGAGGCCTAACTGTATAGGTCAATAGTACTAACCTATAATAAATCACTGAGTAGAAATTATTGGCATTTGTATTGTTAAGAAGCCACATTGATAGTAGCTGAAGATTAAGCGTTACAATTACCTTGGTCACTTAGCTCTTCTATGTCGTGCATGACATTGGAGACATAAATTGCTCTTCCTGGTCAGGAGCCTGGGTACATTACACACCACACAGAAAATGTACAAATGGTTATGTTAACATGAATTTGTTAAGCTTTTAATGCTACATTACAAAACATTATCTCTGCATTTTTGTGTTGGGCACAATGATAAATATATATTCTCCATTCCATATGAGCAACTTGTTAAAATCCCCTAAACAACACAATCACCCATATGTCTGGTTACAAAATCAAATCTCAGATTAACAAATATGCATCAACATGTCTACATGTCTTGTTCATAGGGCCTACAGAATTCATTTTCACACATCTCCTGGAATATTAGGTATAGTGTACCACCGGTGTGCTGTATTATGTATTGTGCAGGATCTCAGGGGGGTTATGACACAGGAATCTGTCTCTAGGCAGCTCAGTTTTTCTTTAGAACTTTTTATTTGAAGCTTTTAATAAAATATACAAAGAGAAAAAAAGACAATGATATAAATATTGAAATAATGGTCCCGCAGAGGGCTGAAATATGGGTCTAAAAACACTATTTTACATTTATACAATATATAATAACTAGTTCAATATATATACATTTATACAATATATATTCTAAACAATTTAGTGTCATGTTGCACTAGATGATATTTAAAAATGAACATGTCAAATTGTTATATTTCAAACAATAGTTAAAAAAAAATTAGAACACAACTTTTATTTATCTCTATTCATACGCCACTTTGTATCAGCAGATTGCAAGTCACCATCAGCTGACCGCAACACTGAAGTCCGAACGCATGTGGGTCTCTCACTCCGGGAGGCCGAGCTGTGAGGTCAGTGTGGGGCAATATAAATTAATCCTCATAAGAGTAAGAGGCTGCAAATTAATTATTCAAATACTATTACCGTACATAACTTTATAATATTTATAACAAGTTCAGCTGAAATTGGCCAACTACATCTGGTACCACCTGATGTTCTGACAGAACAGTACATAACGCATCATATTACCTAACTCTACCCACCTGAGTAGTGATCCATGGCTCTGGATATCACCACCATATTCCCTACATTGACTATACCTGCCCCGTCCTGGCAACATGACATATTTTACATATTTTTTACATATTCTTCATTAACTTTATGCTCTCGCATGCTCTTGTACACTCTTGTACACATGGGTATTTGTGTGTTCAAGCAATATCTATCAATAGAATTTTCCATGGTAATATACAATTTTCTGTAATACCAGTTTTGTGTACATACTATTATAGAGTATATAGAATATTATTTAATATATCATACTCAATATAATATATATTATGTAGAGTATTCAGAATATTATTTACAGTATGTTATACCATAGCACCAATTATTATATGGGCTACCGCTACATTGTCATCTAGAATATTATTGTTATTTTATTTTATATTATTTTATACACGTAGCTGCATGTGGAATTTTTAGACTGTTATATAATATAATACTGAAGGGCTTGTGCCAGAAACTTTATTTATATCCATTTATATAATTTTATTTTCTTTCTTAGCTTAGAATCTTCTGGCAAAATTTCTACAGCTAAAAACTGTGTTAAAATATCTTTCCTATCCTTCCATACTTTCAGATCAAACACAGAAGGCAACTAACTTTCAGACATTAAGGGTTATTTACCATTGGTTTTCCTGGGCTTTTTTGGCATAAATCTTAAAGAAGTAAAAGTCTCACAGGGCTATATCCGCCACTTCATTAACCTGGGGTAAACATACATTCACCGGCCACTTTATTAGGTACACCATGCTAGTAACGTAATGGACCCCCTTTTGCCTTCAGAGCTGCCTCAATTCTAGAAAGAAAGTAGACCATAAGAACTTTTATCAATGGATGTGCCGATCTAGTGAAGCCTGGTTGTCCTGTATGATGTCAAAATCAGATGAATACGTTTATGGTTGATAATCACATGAGTCGAGTCTATCAGCATATCTTCTATGTTTCATAAAACATTCTGGAAGACGTCATTCATTTATGAATTCTTGGAACACATTGAGAGCGTTGCATAGAGAAAAATAGAACAACTCATAGTAACTCTCTCTGATATGGAAGGCAATTTTTGACTTGTCACCTCCCCAGATGTGTATCAGATGCGTATGTGAATTATAATCATCTTACAGGTGAAAGTTTGGTGAATATTTCGATTTATGGGTTCCTCCTGAAAAAGTATTTATTTTTGCCTGCAAAGTTTTCTTAAGCCACAGTATTTAATGCAAGGGTAAGAAAAACCATCTATCTTCTGCACATACAAGAAGTTGGCTGCTGCTGGTGAGGTGAAATTGTCCTTTAATGGATGAGAATGGAAAGAGATATAAATGGTAGCTATGTATCAAGATACACAGAGGTCAGTGCTTCAAGATCCACCACACACAGATGCATTCAGGACAGGGGCTACAAGTGTTGTATTCCATGTGTCAAACCCCTCCTGACCAATAGACAATGCCAGAAGCATCATACCGGGGAAAAGAAAGAACTGGACTGTTTCTCAGTGGTCCAAGGTGCTGTTTTCAGATGAAAGTTAATTTTTCATTTAACTTGGAAATCAAAGTCTGAAAGTCTGGAGAAAGAGTGGAGAGGCACAATCCTAGCTGCTTGAGGTCTAGTGTAAAGTTTCCAAAATCAATGATGGTTTGGGGAGCCATTTCTTTTGCTGGTGAAGGTCCACTGTGTGAAAGGGGGGCACGGTGTGAAAGGGGGGCACGGACGGCCGTGCTCCCCCGGTCTACGTGTTCAGTGCTTTTGAGTCTTATGTGGACTGGCAGACTGGGGAGATCCTTTGTTGGGGAGCAGAATGCCACTTTCGCTGTCTCATGGCTCTCCATCCGGTTCCCATCATGTTGTCTCCGGACTCCTCCAAGCGTTTGACAGGTCTTCCCGCTTCTTAGAAGGACTTTGCAGATGTTTTCTCTGAGAAGCAAGTGGAGATCCTGCCTCTGCACCGTCCCTATGACTGCCCAATTGACCTGCTGCGGGGTACATCTCCTCCACAAGGTCGAGTATACCCTTTATCTGTGCCTGCGGCTATGTCAGCTTACATCAAGGAGAATTCGAAGAAGGGATTCATCCGCAGGTCGTCTTCCCCTGACGGTACTGGATTCTTCTTTGTAGCCAAGAAGGATGGTTCCCTCCGCCTGTGCATCGACTACCGTGGCCTCAATAAAGTCACGGTGAAAAAACATTACCCATGCCTCTCATCACTGAACCTTTTGATTGAATTTGAGGTGCCAAGGTTTTCACCAAACTGGATCTGCGGGGGGCATATAACCTCATCCGCAAAGGCGATGAATGGAAGACGTCCTTCAATATGGACATTTTGGGTATCTTGTAATGCCCTTTGGACTCTGCAATGCACTAGCAGTGTTCCAGGAATTTGTCAACGATATCTCCCGAGACTTGCTCCACACATGTTTTTGTATACTTGGACAATATTCTGGTGTTTTCTCCTGACTTGCAGTCTCATCAGGTCATTGTCCGGCAAGTTCTAAGGTGCCTAAGGGCGATTTGTTTGTATGCCAAGCTTGAGAAATGACAGTTTCATCAAAGTAGCCTTCCGTTCTTGGGATACACCATTTCTGACACGGCTACAGAGGGATCCTGCCAGGCTGTCTGCCATGCTTCAGTGGCCTCGCCCAGTGGGTCTACGTGCTATACCGAGATTTCTGGGCTTCGCCAATTATTACCGGCAATTTATTCCACATTTTTCCTCTCATGTATCTCCTATTGTGCTGCTGACCAAGAAGAACGCCAATCCAAACTCTGGCCTCCGGCTTTCTCTAAGCTGAAATCTGCTTTTGCCTCTGCTACAGATCTCACCCAGCCCAAAACTGAGAGACCGTTCCTGCCAGAGGTTGATGCCTCATCAGTTGGTGCTGCAGCCGTTCTCACCCAGAAAGGGCCTAATGGTCGAACCCTTACCTGCGGCTTCTTCTCTAAAACCTTCTCCGCTGCAGAGAGGAATTATTCAATTGGTGATTGGGAACTTCTGGTCATTAAGCTAGCATTGGAGGAATGGCGTTAGCTTTTGGAAGGAGCTCATCATCCGGTCTATATCTACACTGACCACAAGAATCTCCTGTACCTCCAGACCGCCCAGCATCTCAATTCTCGACAGGCTTGCTGGCTCCTCTTCTTTTCCCAGTTCAACTTCTTGATATACTTCCATCCAGCTGAGAAGAATGTAAAAGCTGATGCCCTCTCTCTGATGCCTCTGATGTTGTTGGGGAAGAACCGGCTCCTTGTCATATCATTCCTCCAGAACTTCTGGTTGTTGCTGCTCCTGTGGACCTACAGCAGCTTCCTCCTGACAAGATCTACATCCGACCAGCTCTTCGGCAGAGGATACTAACTTGGGGACACTGCTTTCGTGTGGCTGGGCACCCTGGGGTGCAGAGATCTATCGCTCTCATATCTCGTTACTACTGGTGGCCATTCGGGATTTTGTTCCTGTACTTCCTGTGCCCGTAACATTCTTCATGTTTTAAGCCTGCAGGTCTGCTCTTCCCGTAGCCGATACCTAGTTGCCTGTGAATTCACATAGCCATGGACTTTATTACGAATCTCCCATCTTCCTCCGGTAATGCAGTCATATGGGTGGTAACGGATAGGTTCTCCAAGATGTCCCACTTTGTGCCTCTGCCTGGTCTGCCGTCGGCTCCACGTCTTACCAGCTTGTTCTTTCTTCACATCTTTAGTCTTCATGGGCTTCCTCAACACATCGTCTCGACCCAAGGGGTCCAGTTTGTTTCCAAATTCTGGTGTTCCTTGTGCTGCCAACTGCAGGTTAAGCTGGACTTCTCTTCTGAATATCATTGTAATGAATACAGTACTGTGCAAAAATGCCATTTACTGCAATACATTAATATTGCAGTATATGGTAGGAACAATCAGGCCATCTTGGGTTAATGTACTCTAGAGGATCTAAAAAAAATAGCAGAAAAAATTTTTTCAAAAGTTTTTTAAAAAATGAATAAAAACCCCTAAAAATTCAAATCACACCCCTTTCGCTAGAACTTATGTAAATACAAATAAACAGTAAAAATCATAAACATGTAAGGTATCGTCACGTCCAAAAATGTCCAATCTATCAAAATATATTAGCGGTTTTTACCGGAGTTTAACTCCGTTATGGAAAATGCCGCCCAAAGATTCTTTACATGGAAAAGTAAAAAAGTTGAATTTTTGAAGGTAGGGAGAGAATAATGAAAATGCAAAAACGAAAAAGGACCTTGGCAGGAAGAGGTTAAAGCGGCAGTCCTCTAGTTCTGGGATATCCCTCTGCAATATCTTAAAGCTTCTTTTAGAGAATGAAATCTGTGTGTCCATTCATTGTTTTTTTAGTTCTAGCAATGGTTTCCAAAGGACTTTACTAAATTTTTGGGTCCTCCCCTCTATACCGTTCCCCGAGTGCATGACGAGTGCCCCCACTATAAAAGGCAGTGGGTGCAAGGGTAAATTCTTGACTGAGGGAAGCTAATGTAGTTTATAGTCTCTTACTATATACTTTCCTTTAGCTTTATCTACAATCTTTCGCTAGGCCTTTCATTATGTTATGTAACTTCTTTACTTACTATAGCACCATTGTATCGTTTCTGTCCTTCCACGTGCAATCACTACTTCCGGTCGTACATTACAAGTATGTGTTCCACATATACTTATTTTGGTTATGCACATGCCGACCTGCTTGTTTGTGATTCTATCCATGTAGATTACACAGGGGAATGCTCCACTACCCCATGGGGTATGTTTTTATCAGTTTTTTGCACTGGACACTTTGATAACTTGTTTGATATACATATTTATTATATTATATCAGCAAAGACGAACCTTTTAGAGACTGGGTGCCCAAACTGCAACCAAAACCCACTTATTTACCATCAAGTGCCAACATGACAATTTAAACATTAACCTATAGTTCCCTGTTCTTCCACAACATTCAATCGGCCCCCTGAGTACACCGATATAGTTGAAAGCAGGAGGGCAAATTCAGACATTGTAGCTTCTCTCTAAAGTCTCTCTGTACAGGAAGAATCATGGGGCCAGCAAGGGGACCTCAAAAGATAATCTGGCCCTGTTCACACACTCTCACTCTTCCCGCAGTTCCAATCAGTCAAGAATGTGACCTTAAAAGAGCATTGAGAGCAGCATCTCAAGTTGTCTGCATCTGCATAAAGGTTCGAGTCCTGTCTGGTGAACACTGTCCTCGGGCAACAGCCTGGGCGCTTCGAGTGCCTCCTCTGGCACCCGTGCCATAGGTTCGCCATCACTGTATTATACCATATTACCTTTTATACATATGGATCTTTATCATACAATGATTGACTGCACTTTTGTATGGATTATGCACTTTTGCACATTTTTTATATAGTATGTATGTTAATTAGAGAGTTGGATCTTTTGGGTCATCTGACCACATATATATAGGCCCAAATTCCTTGTTACATTGCTTGAAAAGGGCTCAGTTGGAGTATGGAATATAAAGATGCACAATTTAAGATTTATTTGGAGTACTGCTTTTTTCCTCTTATATAAGATGGAGGACCTGAGGCTCGGCTCTATTGGTGTGCACCCGTCTATTGGTTTCTAGGTTTTGATTTTGCTGCTTGGACTTTCTACAAGTATTTTCATATGTGAACATCTTTTTCTTAATTTTATTTGATGTTTTAAAGCTCTGAGAGTAGTTCAAGGTTGGAGTCTTCAAAATCTCATCATGTTTTTCTGTGCTAAGAAATTAAGCTGGCACTTGCCATTACATGATCTATAAAGATTGCTGTTCCAAGGTTAGGGAGCTCATCGTGTATAATATGTTGGCCACCTGTCAAGCTGAATAATGATGAAAACTTTGGGTTCTAATTTTTTTCATTTTACTTCTTTGTTGTTATTCAAATTAAACCATATCTGTCATTTCACTAAAATAGGAGACATAAATAGGAGTGCATTTAAGCTTCTGATTGCTACACAATACTGTCCCTTCACTTTTGTTTTATTCCCAGCCATCCACTTATAGCTGAGGAAATTTACACAATACATAGTGACACTTCTGTTCCCACAATATATCCTAATACCAGGGCCGGGACAAGACATTTCGGTGCCTAGACAGATAAACCTGCGCCCTGATACAATTATGGGGGTGCTATGCAAAATATGAATTTATAATGGGGATGGTATGCTTTATACACTATGGTAGAGTTTAGGTGCTGTGCATTATACAATTATTATGAGGGTAGTTTGAACTTAGTTTTTTGTAATAGTTTTTATTTTATTATGTTTTTATTTTTAGACTTTTTTTTTACATGTTCTACTGTATTTTTAGACCTTTTAGGGTACTTGAAGCCAAATGGTGTCTGATTTAAGTTATTAAATCAGACACCAATCCCCCAGGCACCTTTGCTTATCCCTCTTCATACGTCCCTTTCAGCAATAGGATGTTTAGGAACTTCCAAATGTGGAAAGGTGTTAATACTGGAGACCCCCAGAGAAGACAATAATCCTAGAAACCTCCACACACACACACAAAAATAATACTGGAGACCCCAGACCTAACTACTTGAACTGGAGACCCTCAGACCCAATTACTAATAATGGAGACCCCAGACTATTAATACTGGAGGCCTCCAACCCAGGTAGCAATAGAGGAGATCCCAGACCCAACTAGTAATATTGGAGATCACAGACCACACTACCTATACCAATAATAATGAAGACTCCCAGAAAAATTAAAAAAATAAATACACAGCTTTCCAGTCTCGTCTTCTCCTCCCAGACCCACACTGGAGCTTCTTGCTACAGGTGTCGCTGCTGTGTCCAGACGATGGAAATCGGGGGGCGTGGCAGAACAAAAACCCAACGGATTCTGAGAAACCGCCGCATTTAAAAAAAAAAAAAAAGTGTCGCTGTACACGCGTTTACCTTCACCCGGCAATGGATCGTGAACTCCGGCGGACTTCAGCGCATGGAGGAACTGCCTTAGTGAATCGCCGGAAGACCCGAATCCACCGCAGAGAACGTGCCACTGGATCGCGAATGGACCAGGTAAGTAAATCTGCCCCATTGTGTTTAAACCCACCATTTTACGGTGCATTTGTTTAATTGAATAATTCTTTATTGAACTGAATCAAAAAACACCCACCATAGTTTTTTTATGCTCTAAATTTTGAGATCAATGTAACAGTCATTTCTGAAGAGGTTAAGCTGGTTTCACATATAACAAAATATCTCAACTAAACTGAACATAAATAATATTGTGTGAACAATGCCATTAAAGGACATCTGCCATCAAACTTACTTGACATCTTACTTGGTTTGTGGCACATCACCCTGCCCACCGTTTGTGATGTCAAGTGAGTGGAGGGCGGGACCAAGCACCATGAACACAGAAGAGGGCATGCATCTATTAGCAGGGGCGGAGCCTAGAGGTTATCGGGTGACATAGCCCCAAGTCCCTCTGACTCATTTAAATATATTCAATAGTCTTTTTAAAACAATGACAATAACTTAATAAGAACAACCCCTGACAAATGGGGACGAGTAAGTTTGGGACATCTACTATCAGTAAATGTGATAGACGATCAGTCCTTTAAGATGCTTTCCTGTGATAAAGACTATCATTGAGCACAGATTATTTAAATCACTACTGGATATTATTTTTCCACAGATAACCTGCCCAATAATGTGTGGTACTATTTTCAGTTCTGGCTCCTTCTGCAGACAGCTGTAGCCCAAGCAGCCTAATAATCACACTGGCCTTTGAGTACACATCAAATTTATGACCACTGCAATATTTTAGCAAAGGCTCTTTTTTTTGAGGGAGGAATGGTCTGCAAAGCAATTAGAATGAAAAAGAGCTCTGGCTGCCTTTGGCCCAGTAGGACTTTAATCTGTCAGCTTAGTAAATTTATACTGCTGCAGAAGGCTTTGTACAGGTCTGGGGCAGGCACTTTCTGCTTCCATTTTCTTATACTATTTGTAAGCAATTTGTGCTAATCCAAGGCTACAAATGTCTTCACATAGTAAAAAGCTGTCACCCGCTCTAAAGAGCACCACAAAACAAATTGCAGTGTTTATCAGAAGTCCCAAGCTGCAATTTTACAGACCACTATAAGATTTGCTAAATAAAAAACCAGCAGCCGTTTGCTTCTTGTGCTTTATATGTTTCCCACTTTGATAACACTTGGATTCTATTTGCACACAAGATTTTAAAAATTTCTCCCAGCTCGATGAATTTTGTGTACTGCGTGTGCTGAATCTCTAGTAGGAGGAAAATGTCATAATAGGTGTTATTAGTAGAAATCTGCCATCCTGGCAATGATCCAGCATTGGCTAATGATGACCTTCATGAATGAGGTCACAGACATGGCCTCTTATTAATTAAAAGCCTAGCAAAAGCAGAAGCTGTTGAGAAAATGATATGCAAATACAGAAGTCCATTGAGTAAATGATGCGCAATATGTTTGTCTTCTATATGTGCTACATTTAACCATCCTGAAGACTAAAAACACTGTGCAGCGCTGCACAGGCATGTCAAATTGGTTCATTTGTTTTGCTTCCTGTACACACTCTCATGCCCTAGGATTCTGCAGGAAAACAGTGGCAAAGCAAGCAGAAGGTTGTTGAGCTAACTTTGCAATCCTTCGACACAATATACACAAGCTTGGCCAGTTCTTCAGCGCTCACAACTTCGGGTCTCCAACCCTGCCAATTACTGCATTAATGAATCAAGCATTGATCAAACACGGGGGTAGTTTGCGGGACAATTTTCTATTTTATATGTATCAATTTCCAGACACCACAGGTGTTTTTCAATGGTACAATTACCACTTATAAATATTCACCCTTGTGCAGCATATAACAGTCCATTTCTCCGGTGTCAGATATGGGACTTCAGGCTCAAACACGCGCATACACCTACTCCATTGAGAAAGGCCGTGTCAAGCATATCGTGAGGTTTCGGAGCGTGGACCCTTCTTCAGAAATGCTCAGTGACAAACCTTGCAATCCTACCGGTTTCACTTCAGTTAACACTAATGGTATTAACCCTAGACCTCTCTAGTTTTCACCCTTTCTACCCTAGAAAGTCATTTGGTCTTTGCTTTGGAGAGATCATAATACTTCCTCTTGTGGGGGTCCCAGTCTGGACAGAGACATTTGGCCCAGTTTGCACAGAGACATGGGTGCATGACACATTAGGAGACAAAAGGCCCGGACACAGTCCGAAGTCAGGACAGAAACATGAAGAGAGTTGTGGTCATACATTATGGGTTACAAATCAGGAATGTGGTCAAGGAATAAGCCAAGGTTCCAACATGATGAATCAGTAGAAGCAGGATAACTGTACAGAAGGATAGATAATAGATAAGGAAAACACATCCACCTTCACGCACCTAACCTTTAACCCCTTAAGGATGCAGGGTTTTTCGGCTGATTTCTCGCTCTCCAACTTCAAAAATCCATAACTTTTTCATTTTTATGTGTACAGACCTGTGTGAGGGCTTATTTTGTGCATAACAAATTTTACTTTCCCGAGATATTATTTATTTTAACATGCCGTGTACTGCGAAGCTGAAAAAAAATTCCAAATGTGGAAAAATTGAAAAAAACCTGCACGTGCGTCACGTTCTTGTGGGATCAGTTTTTACGACTTTCACTCTTCGCTCCAAATAACATGCCTACTTTATTCTTTGGTTCGGTGCGATCGCGGTGATACCAAATTTATACAGGTTTTATTGTGTTTTAATACATTTTTAAAAATTAAACGAATGTGTACAAAAAAGAAAAAAATTTTTTTGCCATCTTCTGACGCTAATAACTTTTTTATACTTTGGCGCACGGAGATGTGTGAGGGGTCATTTTTTGTGAAATGAGGCGACGTTTTCATTGCTACCATTTTGAGGTCTGTGCGACATTCTGATCATTTTTTATTTAATTTTTTATGTTATGTAAAAAGGTGTAAAAGTCGCATTTTGGACATTTGGGCGCCATTTGCCGCCTCGGAGGTCACCGCCGGCCGTAACCGTTTTTATATTTTGATAGATCGGGCATTTTGGGACGCGGCGATACCTAATATGTCTGTGATTTTTACTGTTTGTTATGTTTTATATCCGTTCTAGGGAAAGGGGGGTGATTTGAACTTTTAATATTTTATTAATTTTTTTTATTTTTTAAACTTTTTTTTTTCTTTTTTTTTTCACTATTTTTTAGACCATCTAGGGTACATTAACCCTAGATGGTCAGATCGCTCCTACCATATACTGCAATACTACAGTATTGCAATATATGGCATTTTTGCAGGTCATACATTACAATGACAAAAAGAGAGAAAATAGTCGGGTCACTCACCAAAAAACGTGTAGATTTATTGACATTGGTTGAAGCAGGTAGAGAGTTACCGGGCACGCCACAAACGACGGACCGTTTCGCGCACAAGCGCTTTCTCAGGTCTGTGACATCATACGGTGGGCAGGACCTCTGCTTATACGCAGGTTCCGGCTTCGTAACCATAGATACTGTGAATACAACTATCACCATATGTTCTTAAAATCAGTAACTACATACACACTAAGATGTTTAGTATTACTTAGCTTAACGCACACATAAATTCTGACTCGAGCATATTCTGCTACAAAAATACATTCAATTCATTACGATCATTTAGCCCTAATGGACCCATCGCCTTTGTGCGCATGATCCATTTTGCTTCGCATCTGAGGAGTTCCTTATTCCTATCTCCTCCCGCTGGGTTGACATTAACCCTTTCAATACCTGCGAACTTCAGAACCTCAGAACAACCTGAATGGACACTTCTCACATGTTCAATTAATCTTGGTGACCCGTGCCCCGTTCTTACGGAATTGAGGTGTTCCCGGAAACGTGTATGTAGATGTCGGATTGTTTTGCCTATATAAAATCTACGGCACGGACACATGATAACATAAACTACATATTGTGTCTTACACAATATGTAGCAAAATGGATCATGCGCACAAAGGCGATGGGTCCATTAGGGCTAAATGATCGTAATGAATTGAATGTATTTTTGTAGCAGAATATGCTCGAGTCAGAATTTATGTGTGCGTTAAGCTAAGTAATACTAAACATCTTAGTGTGTATGTAGTTACTGATTTTAAGAACATATGGTGATAGTTGTATTCACAGTATCTATGGTTACGAAGCCGGAACCTGCGTAAAAGCAGAGGTCCTGCCCACCGTATGATGTCACAGACCTGAGAAAGCGCCTGTGCGCGAAACGGTCCGTCGTTTGTGGCGTGCCCGGTAACTCTCTACCTGCTTCAACCAATGTCAATAAATCTACACGTTTTTTGGTGAGTGACCCGACTATTTTCTCTCTTTTTGTCGATGTTTACTACGCTGTCAAGCTGTTAAGTAAAAGCCGGAGTGCACCGCCTAGTGTACATCGCAGATCCCACAGTTGTCCAGGTGCACGACATAGGTGAAAAAACGTAGTAGCCTGCCATATCTTTCTTTCTGCATCATATGTTCTTAAAATCAGTAACTACATACCTACACACTAAGATGTTTAGTATTACTTAGCTTAACGCACACATAAATTCTGACTCGAGCATATTCTGCTACAAAATACATTCAATTCCTTACGATCATTTAGCCCTAATGGACCCATCGCCTTTGTGCGCATGATCCATTTGTGCTACAATTGTGTAACACAATATGTAGTTTATGTTACATGTGTCCGTGCCGTAGATTTTATATAGGCAAAACAATCGACATCTACATACACGTTTCCGGGAACACCTCAATTCCGTAAGAACGGGGCACGGGTCACCAAGATTAATTGAACATGTGAGAAGTGTCCATTCAGGTTGTTCTGAGGTTCTGAAGTTCGCAGGTATTGAAAGGGTTAATGTCAACCCAGCGGGAGAGATAGGAATAAGGAACTCCTCAATGCGAAGCAAAATGGATCATGCGCACAAAGGCGATGGTCCATTAGGGCTAAATGATCGTAATGAATTGAATGTATTTTTGTAGCAGAATATGCTCGAGTCAGAATTTTGTGTGCGTTAAGCTAAGTAATACTAAACATCTAGTGTGTATGTAGTTACTGATTTAAGAACTATGGTGATAGTTGTATTCACAGTATCTATGGTTACGAACCGGAACCTGCGTATAAGCAGAGGTCCCGCCACCGTATGATGTCACAGACCTGAGAAAGCGCTTGTGCGCGAAACGGTCCGTCGTTTGGGGCTGCCCGGTAACTCTCTACCTGCTTCAACAATGTCAATAAATCTACACGTTTTTGGTGAGTGACCCGACTATTTTCTCTCTTTGTCATTGTAATGTATGACCTGCAAAAATGCCATATTGCAATACTGTAGTATGCAGTATATGGTAGGAGCGATCTGACCATCTAGGTTAATGTACCCTAGATGGTCTAAAAAATAGTGAAAAAAAAAAGAAAAAAAAGTTTAAAAAATAAAAAAATTAATAAAATATTAAAATTCAAATCACACCCCTTTCCCAGAACGGATATAAAACATAACAAACTAAAAATCACAGACATATAGGTATCGCCGCGTCCCAAAATGCCCGATCTATCAAAATATAAAACGGTTACGGCCGGCGGTGACCTCCGAGGCGGCAAATGGCGCCCAATGTCCAAAATGCGACTTTTACACCTTTTTACATAACATAAAAATTAAATAAAAATGATCAGAATGTCGCACAGACCTCAAATGGTAGCAATGAAACGTCGCCTCATTTCAACAAAAAATGACCCCTCACACATCTCCGTGCGCCAAGTATAAAAAAGTTTAGCGTCAGAAGATGGCAAAAAAATTTTTTCTTTTTTGTACACATTGTTTATATTTTTAAAAATGTTTAAAACACATAAAACCTGTATAAATTTGGTATCACCGCGATCGCACCGAACCAAAGAATAAAGTAGGCATGTTATTGGAGCGAAGAGTGAAAGTCGTAAAAACGATCCCACAAGAACGTGACGCACGTGCAGGTTTTTTTCAATTTTCCACATTTGGAATTTTTTTCAGCTTCGCAGTACACGCATTTTAAATATATATCTCGGGAAAGTAAAATTTGTTATGCACAAAATAAGCCCTCACACAGGTCTGTACACATAAAAATGAAAAAGTTATGGATTTTTGAAGTTGGAGAGCGAGAATTCAGCCGAAAACCCTGCATCCTTAAGGGGTTAAAGGTTTAGGTGCGTGAAGGTGGATGTGTTTTCCTTATCTATTATCTATCCTTCTGTACAGTTATCCTGCTTCTACTGATTCATCATGTTGGAACCTTGGCTTTTCCTTGACCACATTCCTGATTTGTAACCCATAATGTATGACCACAAACTCTCTTCATGTTTCTGTCCTGACTTCGACTGTGTCCGGGCCTTTTGTCTCCTAATGTGTCATGCACCCATGTCTCTGTGCAACTGGGCCAAATGTCTCTGTCCAGACTGGGACCCCCACAAGAGGAAGTATTATGATCTCTCCCAAAGCAAAGACAAATGACTTTCTAGGGTAGAGAAGGTGAAAACTAAGAGTCTAGGGTTAATCCATTAGTGTTAACTGAAGTGAAACCGGTAGGATTGCAGTTTGTCACTGAGCATTTCTGAAGAGGGTCCACGCTCCGAAACCTCACGATATGCTTGACACGGCTTTCTCAATGGAGTAGGTGTATGCGCGGTTTGAGCCTGAAGTCCCATTCTGCACCGGAGAAAATGGACTGTTATATGCTGCACAAGGGTGAATATTTATAGTGGTAATTGTACCATTGAAAAACACACCTGTGGTGTCTGGAAATTGATACATATAAAATAGAAAATTGTCCGCAACACTACCCCCGTGTTTGATCAATGCTTGATTCATTAATGCAGTAATTGGCAGGGTTGGAGACCGCGAAGTTGTGAGCGCTGAAGAACTGGCCAAGCTTGTGTATATTGTGTCGAAGGATTGCAAAGTTTGCTCAACCAACCTTCTGCTTGCTTTGCCACTGTTTCCTGCAGAACCTAGGGCATGAGAGTGTGTACAGGAAGCAAAACACAATGAACCAATTTGACATGCTGTGCAGCGCTGCACAGTGTTTTTAGTCTTCAGGATGGTTAAATGTAGCACATATAGAAGACAAACATATTGCGCATCATTTACTCAATGGACTTCTGTATTTGCAATCATTTTCTCAACAGCTTCTCGCTTTTGCTAGGCTTTATTAATAAGAGGCCATGTCTGTGACCTCATTCATGAAGGTCATCATTAGCCAATGCTGGATCATTGCCAGGATGGCAGATTTCTACTAATAACACCTATTATGCCATTTTCCTCCTCTACTAGAGATTCAGCACACAGCAGTACCACAAAAATTCATCGAGCTGGGAAAATTTTTAAAATCTGTGTGCATAGAATCCAAGTTTTATCAAAGTGGGAAACATATAAGCACAAGAAGCAAACGGCTGCTGGTTTTTTATTTAGCAAATCTTATAGTGGTCTGTAAATTGCAGCTTGGGACTTCTGATAAACACCTGCAATTTGTTTGTGGTGCTCTTTGAGAGGGTGACACTTTTTACTATGTGAAGACATTTGTAGCCTTGGATAGCACAATTGCTTACAATAGTATAGAAAATGGAAGCAGAAAGTGCCTGCCCCAGACCTGTACAAGCCTTCTGCAGCAGTATAAATTTACTAAGCTGACAGATTAAAGTCCTACTGGGCCAAAGGCAGCCAGGACTCTTTTTCATTCTAATGCTTTGCAGACCATTCCTCCCTCAAAAAAAGAGCCTTTGCTAATATGCAGTGTGTCATAAATTTGATGTGTACTCAAGGCCAGTGTGATTATTAGGCTGCTTGGCGACAGCTGTCTGCAGAAGGAGCCAGAACTGAAAATAGTACCACACATTATTGGGCAGGTTATCTGTGGAAAAATAATATCCAGTAGTGATTTAAATAATCGTGCTCAATGATAGTCTTATCACAGGAAAGCATCTTAAGGAGCTGATCGTCTATCACATTTACTGATAGTAGATGTCCCAAACTTACTCGTCCCCATTTGTCAGGGGTTGTTCTTATTAGTTATTGTCATTGTTTTAAAAGACTATTGAATATATTTAAATGAGTCAGAGGACTTGGGGCTAGTCACCCGATAACCTCTTAGGCTCCGCCCCTGCTAATAGATGCATGCCCTCTTCTGTGTTCATGTGCTTGGTCCCGCCCTCCACTCACTTGACATCACACGGTGGGCAGGGTGATGTGCCACAACCAAGTAAGATGTCAAGTAAGTTTGATGGCAGATGTCCTTTAATGGCATTGTTCCAACAATATTATTTATGTTTCAGTTTGTTGAGATATTTTGTTATATGTGAAACAGCTTAACCTCTTCAGAAATGCGATTTACATTGATCTCAAAATTTAGAGCATAAAAAAAACTATGGTGGGTGTTTTTTGATTCAGTTTCAATAAAGAATTATTCAATTAAACAAATGCACCGTAAAATGGTGGGTTTAAACACAATGGGGCATATTTCATACCTGGTCCATTCGCGATCCAGTGCACGTTCTCTGCGGTGGATTCGGGTCTTCCGGCGATTCACTAAGGCAGTTCCCCTCATGCGCTGAAGTCCGCCGGAGTTCACGATCCATTGCCGGGTGAAGGTAAACGCGTGTACAGCGACACTTTTTTTTTTTTTTAAATGGCGGCGGTTTCTCAGAATCCGTTGGGTTTTTGTTCTGCCACGCCCCCCGATTTCCATCGTCTGGACACAGCAGCGACACCTGTAGCAAGAAGCTCCAGTGTGGGTCTGGGAGGAGAAGACGAGACTGGAAGTGTGTTTTATTTTTTTAATTTTTCTGGGAGCTCATTATTATTGGATAGGTAGTGTGGTCTTGATCTCCTTATTACTATTGGGTCTGGGATCTCCTCTATTGCTACTGGGTTGGAGGCCTCCAGTATTAATAGTCTGGGGTCTCCATTATTAGTATATGGGTCTGAGGGTCTCCAGTTCAAGTAGTTAGGTCTGGGTCTCCAGTTTTTTTTTGTGTGTGTGTGTGGAGTTTCTAGGATTATTGTCTTCTCTGGGGGTCTCCAGTATTACCACCTTTCCACATTTGGAAGTTCCTAAACATCCTATTGCTGAAAGGGACTTTGAAGAGATAAGCAAAGTGCCTGGGGGATTGGTGTCTGATTTAATAACTTAATCAGACACCATTGTGGCTTCAAGTACCCTAAAGGTCTAAAATACAGTAGAACATGTAAAAAAAGACTAAAAATAAAACAATAAAATAAAACTATTACAAAAAACTAAGTTCAAAACTACCCTCATAATAATTGTATAATCACAGCACCTAAACTCTACCATAGTGTATAAAGCATACCATCCCCTTATAAATTCATATTTTGCTAGCACCCCCCATAATTGTATCAGGGCGGCAGGTTTATCTGTCTAGGCACCGAAATGTCTTGTCCCGGCCCTGGTATTAGGATTATGTGGAACAGAGTGGTCACATGTATTGTGTAAATTTCCTCAGCTATAGTGGATGTCTGGGAATAAACAAAAGTGAAGGGACAGTATTTTGTAGCACTCAGAAGCTTAAATGCACTCCTATTTATGTCTCCTATTTTAGTGAAATAGACAGATAGGTTTATTTGAATACAACAAAAAGTAAATGAAAAAAAATTTGAAACCCAAAGTTTTCATCATTATTCATCTGACAGTGGCCAACATATTATACACATGAGCTCCCTAACCTTGGAACAGCAATCTTATAGATCATGTAATGGCAAGTGCCAGCTTAATTCTTAGCACAGAAAACATGTGAATTTGAAGACTCCAACCTTGAACTACCTCAGAGCTTTAAAACATCAATAAAATTAAGAAAAAGATGTTCCACATATAAAATACTTGTAGAAAGTCCACCACAGCAATCAAAACCTAAAACCAATAGACGGGTGCACACCAATAGAGCCAAGCCTCGGTCCTCCATCTTATATAAGAGAAAAAAGCAGTACCAAATAAATCTAAATTGTGCATCTTATATTCCATACCCAACTGAGCCCTTTTCAAGCAATGTACAAGGAATTTGGGCCTATATATAGTGGTCAGATGACCCAAAGATCCACCCTCTAATAACATACATACTATATAAAAAATGTGCAAAAGTGCATAATCCATACAAAATTGCAGTCATCATTGTATGATAAAGATCCATATGTAAAAGGTAATATGGTATAATACGTGATGGCGAACCTATGGCATGCGGTGCCAGAGGAGGCACTCGAAGCGCCCAGCTGTTGGCCCGGACAGTGTTTCACCAGACAGGACTCGAACCTTTATGCAGATGCACAACTTGAGATGCTGCTCTCAATGCTCTTTTAATGTCACATTCTTGCTGATTGAACTGCGGGAAGAGTGAGAGTGTTGTGAACAGGTCCAGATTATCTTTGAGTCCCTTGGCTGGCCCCATGATTCTTCCTGTACAGAGAGCTTTAGAGAGAAACGCTACGAATGTCCTAATTTGCCCTCCTGCTTTCAATATATTCGATGTACAGGGGGCCCGATTGAATGTTGTCGGAAGACAGGGACTATAGGTAGTACTGTTTAAAAATTGTCATTTGGCACTTGATGGTACAATAATGGGGTTTTGGTTGCAGTTTGGGCACCGTCCTAAAAGGTTTCGTCTTTGCTGATATAATTAATAAATATTATATCAACAAGTTTTATCAAAGTGTCCATGCAAAAAACTGATAAAAACATAACCCATGGGTAGTGGAGGCATTCCCCTGTTTAATCTACATGGATAGAATCACAAACAAGCAGTCGGCATGTTGCATACCAAAATAAGATATGTGGAACACATACTTGTAATGTACGACCAAGTGAGTGATTGCACGTGGAAGGGACAGAAAACGATACAATGGGCGTATAGTAAGTAAAGAAGTTACATAACATAAATGAAAGGCCTAGCGAAAGATTGTAGATAAAGCTAAAGGAAAGTATATAGTAAGAGACTAGAAACTACATTAGCTTCCCTCAGTCAAGAATTTACCCTTGCACCCACTGCCTTTTATAGTGGGGGCACCTCGGTGTCACTTAGCACGGCTTCCCTGCGGTATTTTGGGAACGGTATACCGGCGCTGTCTAGCGGGATGGAGGACTTCCTCCCAAAAATTAGATGTAATGGTCCCTGTACTGCTCTCTCCCTGCGGAATTACCCATTGCGACTTAGACACTACCTTCACACACAGACCAGATGCACACACCGTGTCGACAGCCCACAGCACCCATTTCTAGTTTGCTTTCTAAAAGGGTAGCATTCCCTTTTTTGATGAGTGACCCTGTGCCTGGCCCAAGAAGTGTGTTTGGCATATCTTCCCTTCAGCACCATCTAACCTCATTGACGCTGCGACTGTCCCTTCATAACCTTACCATGGTTGGCCTTAATTCCCCTCGCTGTGCTGCCCTTGCCGGCCAAGGTCCTTTCTGTCTGTGTGTGCCTTCTATGTGCCCTCGTGTCTCATTTTCCTACACCCCTTCCTCGCCTCCTCTGCCTTTTCTCCCGATCGCTCCTTAGTTCCTTATATCCTGCAAAAATTCTCAATTCCCTTGGTGTCTGTCCTAACCCTTTGCCAGGTCCAAGCACATATCGGTTTGTGTTGGCGTGGGCCTGCCATTTTCCCTACACGTCGATGTTACCCTACACTCGGGTCCCCCAAATACCCGCCCCAGAGATCCTTTTAATTCTAGGTTCTTCTGCTGCCATTTGTTCATGGTGTGACGGCCCGCATCATCACACGCTTCTTACTATTGCTTCTACTGTGGATATTTTGTTACTGTGCTGTATGGTTGCTATGGCTACGAACTGTCCTAGCGTGTAAGTGGGTGTGTGATTTGAATTTTTAGGGGTTTTTAATCATTTTTTTAAAAAACTTTTGAAAAAATTTTTTGTCTGCGTATTTTTTTTAGATCCTCCTAGAGTCATTAACCCAAGATGGCTGAGTGTTGCCTACCCGAATACTGAATATTATGATTGGCAGTAACATGGCATTTTTGCACAGCTGGTATCATTACAATGATATTCAGAAGAGAGGCCAGCTAACCGCATTTGCGCACAAGGAAACACAGAATTTGGAACAAACTGGACCCCTTGGGTCGCGACGATGTTTTGAAGAAGCCATGAAGCCTAAAGATGTGAAGCATACCAACTGGTACGACGTTGAGCCGACGCAGACCAGGCAAGGCCAAAGTGGGACATCTTGGAGAACCTATCCGTACCAGCCCATAGACTGCAGCATTACCGGGAGGAAGATGTGAGATCGTATAAATCCATGGCTATGTGATTCCCAGGCAACTAGGTATCGGCTACGGGAAGAGCAGACCTCCGGCTTAAAACATGAATAATGTTCGGCACAGGAAGTACAGAACAAAATCCCGAATGGCCACCATAGTAACGAGAGTATGAGAGCGATATATCTCTGCACCCCCGGGTGCCCACCACTCGAAGCAGTGTCCCCAAGTTAGTATCCTTCTGCCGAAGAGCGGTCGGATGAGATCTTGTCAGGAGAAGCTGCTGTAGGGGTCCACAGGAGCCGCACAACCAGAAGTTCTGGAGAAGATAGGACAAGAGCCGGTTCTTCCCCAACAAACATCAGAGGCTCATGAGAGAGGGGCTCAGCTTTTACATTCTTCTCAGCTGGATGGAATATATCAAGAAGTTGAACTGGGAATGAAAGAGCCAGCAGCCTGCGAGAATTGAGATGCTGGGCGGTCGGGAGGTACAGGAGATTCTTGTGGTCAGTTAATATAACCGTTGATGAGCTTCCTTCCAAAATCTAACGCCATTCCTCCAATGCTACTTAATGACCAAATTTCCCAATCACCAATTGAATAATTCCTCTCTTGCATCGTGAAGGTGTTAGAGAAGAACCGCAGGTAAGGGGTTCGACCATTAGGCCTTTCTGGTGAGAACGGGCTGCAGCAAGCCAACTGATGAGGGCATCAACCTCTGGCAGAACGGTCTCTCAGTTTGGGCTGTGAGATCTGTAGCAGCGGCAAAAGCAGATTCCAGCTTAGAGAAAGCGGATGCCAGCACAATTCTTTTTTCCAGCTTCTTAAGGAGGATTGTTGTGGGATTCGTCATACGGGTTCTTAATTCAATTTTAGCTTTACATAAATCAGTAACTATTCTTTCATATTCTTGTTCGTTTCTTGTAAGACCAGCAGCATTAGGTTGAATGAGTGTTGGTGATATAATTTGTTCCAATCTTGGACAAATTGCGAGTCAGTTTGGTAGACTGAAGGTTCTTTATACATTCTTAGTCCTCTAGGGACACGGCAGTTTGCTTGGTAAGATTTCAAAGACTCAATGGTCCAGAATAAACGGACTTCTTTTTCAGATAGAGTTTGAATTTTCAGTTCTAAGTTTTTGGTGCTTAGACTTGTAGTGTGTCTTGTGAGTTACAGAGATCAAAAAACGTGGCCGGCATTCTCTCTACCTGCGTGTATAGCTGTTTCAACCAGATCAGGACTGATGAGATTTCTGCTCCCGTCTCCATGATTAGGATGACCCTACAGGAGTAGCAATCAAACGATGTCTGTCAGGGTGCGGGTGCAGTGTTAACGTGTGCTCATGCAAGAAGGAATACATTAGTAAACGATGTGATAGTTGTATTCACAGTATCTATGGTTACGAAGCCGGAACCTGCGTAAAAGCAGAGGTCCTGCCCACCGTATGATGTCACAGACCTGAGAAAGCGCCTGTGCGCGAAACGGTCCGTCGTTTGTGGCGTGCCCGGTAACTCTCTACCTGCTTCAACCAATGTCAATAAATCTACACGTTTTTTGGTGAGTGACCCGACTATTTTCTCTCTTTTTGTCGATGTTTACTACGCTGTCAAGCTGTTAAGTAAAAGCCGGAGTGCACCGCCTAGTGTACATCGCAGATCCCACAGTTGTCCAGGTGCACGACATAGGTGAAAAAACGTAGTAGCCTGCCATATCTTTCTTTCTGCATCGTTACTAATTGTATTCCTTACTTTGGCATGAGCACACGTTAACACTGCACCGCACCTGACAGACATCGTTTGATTGCTACTCCTGTAGGGTCATCCTAATCATGGAGACGGGAGCAGAATCTGCATCAAGTCCTGATCTGGTTGAAACAGCTATACACGCAGGTAGAGAGAATGCCGGCACGTTTTTTGATCTCTGTAACTCACAAGACACACTACAAGTCTTAAGCACCAAAAACTTAGAACTGAAAATTCAAACTCTATCTGAAAAAGAAGTCCGTTTATTCTGGACCATTGAGTCTTTGAAATCTTACCAAGCAAACTGCCGTGTCCCTAGAGGACTAAGAATGTATAAAGAACCTTCAGTCTACCAAACTGACTCGCAATTTGTCCAAGATTGGAACAAATTATATCACCAACACTCATTCAACCTAATGCTGCTGGTCTTACAAAGAAACGAACAAGAATATGAAAGAATAGTTACTGATTTATGTAAAGCTAAAATTGAATTAAGAACCCGTATGAACGAATCCCAACAACAATCCTTCCTTAAGAAGCTGGAAAAAAGAATTGTTACTATCCAAATCGAAACAAAAGAGAGGAAACGAGATAAATTCTTACGGGACAAAGCCGACTATGACGAAAAACAGATTTTTTCATGGAACTCAAAAATCAAGAAAAGTAGCACCTCTCGCGGAAAAAACCATCAGCAAAATAAAAACAAAAATACGAAAAAAAGATCGTCAGAATATTGGGTAACAGAATCCGATACCAGTACTTCAGAAGATAATGCAGCTATAGGAACCACTTTACCTACGCAAAAAAGTGAAACAAGAATTAAAGAAAATCAAGGTAACATACTCCCTTTAGAAGAAAAATTAGAAGAGGACGCCATAGTAGAAAGTCGGAAAAGAAGCGTGGCAACGAAACGCAAGCAAGTATCATGGAGAAGATAGCAAAAACAAAAAGACCCAGGGATATTGAAACAATGGAAGGAGGAGAAGTGGTGAACCTCTCATCACTCATCCTGTCACAGGACTGTATCAACCTACTATCGAAAGGACTGAGTTTTGCGTTTATTCAAAACTTCGACGAAGTGGACTTTGAAATTGATTTATATAAAGCTGTCAGAAAAATCAACTTATTTAAATGGTTTAAGAGTAATCCCCCACAACCAGTGGAGAAAAAAGCAGGTGAAATACCAGTAGTCATAGGTCCCTTGGGCTTCATCGCCAACACACCACCCTCTCGAGAAGATAGAGAGGTCCTTGAAACCTTACTATCTTTGGAGGATGATAGCCCAGTGGAACCTGGGATTATAGAAATTGAAGATTTCGCAGGTGGCATTAAATCCACCTTCTCTCCCCCCTTGCCCGCAGGTACCCCACTTTCCACATTCTATAATCAGGTATTCAGAGATGTACGTGCACAAATCTATCCAAGGATAAAAGATAACATCTCCGTTCGGGAGAGAGCTGCACTTCGAGCGTTACGCTGTAATAAAAACGTGGTGGTGAAGCCTGCGGACAAGGGGGGAAATGTGGTAATCATGGATAGAAGCTATTATAGCAACGAAGCCCATCGACAATTGTCGGATACGACCACGTACACGACCCTAGATGGCTGCCCTGTACAAAAATTTAAAGTAAAACTTCAGACACACCTTAGAAAATATGTAGAAAAAAGGAGCTCTATCTGAACAGAGGGCCGTTAAACTCCTACCCCAATTCCCTCGGAAGCCCAGCTGGTATTTTATCCCCAAAATACATAAGTCACTTACTAATCCCCCTGGCCGCCCGATCGTTGCCGGCATAGGCTCCTTAACAGAGCCCCTCTCTAAATATATTGACTGGCTTCTACGACCTCTACTGAAAAACATCACATCTTACCTTAAAGATACAAATTCTTTTCTTAAAAGTCTCGAGACAATTGAATGGTTGGAGAGCTACAGTATAGCATCTATTGATGTCGAAAGTCTATATACTCGCATTCCGCAAAACACTGCTGTTTCAGCAATTCGCGATGTATTAATGAATACCGAGAAGAGTGATGTATTTATAGACTTTATCTGTGACTCCCTAACATTCATCTTGTCTCACAATGCCTTTGAATTTGACGGAAAATGGTTCCTTCAGCTGGTTGGAACCGCAATGGGGACACCAGTTGCCTGTACCCTAGCAAACATCTTTCTAGGGGTCTTCGAAGAAAGATACATATTCACAACCAAAAATCCCTTTACTAGGTTCATTAAATCTTTTTTCAGGTATGTGGACGATGTCTTCCTAATATGGGAAGGTTCCGAAGTGGAATTTAACAGTTTCGTCACCTACCTGAATGAAAATAATATGAACATGAAATTTACTTCGAAATTTAGTCGAGAATCATTAGAATTTTTGGATGTAAAAGTAGTCATTGGAGAAAAGGGACTATCCACGGAGGGGTTCAGAAAAGAAACAGCTACCAATTCGATTTTACATTACAGTAGTTTTCACCCCCTGCACACAAGGGATGGTATTCCCTACAGTCAAATGCTTCGCCTACGAAAAATTAATAGTGAAGAGGACACCTTTCATTCTCAGGCAGATGAACTTGAATGCCGCCTGAGATTGCGAGGTTATCCTCAACACGTATTGGATCAAGCCCGATCAAGAGTCATGAAAATAAGGAGATCAGATCTCCTTTATAAAAGAAAAACATCCCCTTCAAAAGATAGTAAGGGCACAAAAAAGCAGAGGTTTGCATTCACCTTTACTTATAATTCACAAGAAAATGCCATTAGATCCGCAATCTTAAAAAACTGGCACTTACTAGCCGCAGATCCACAATTACAGGATACGATGGATACAAGACCACTAGTCTCTTTTCAACGCAGTAAAACACTGAGGAGCGAACTAGTGCACAGTAGATTTCACGACAGAGAGAATACATGGCTTGATCGGCATATCCCGCACGGCAATTTTAAATGTAGACAGTGTAACTACTGCAACTTTAATCTGAGCACAAAAAAAGTCACTATGGGAGATATTAACCATACAGTGAAGCACTTCATAAATTGTAAGACACAATATGTAGTTTATGTTATCATGTGTCCGTGCCGTAGATTTTATATAGGCAAAACAATCCGACATCTACATACACGTTTCCGGGAACACCTCAATTCCGTAAGAACGGGGCACGGGTCACCAAGATTAATTGAACATGTGAGAAGTGTCCATTCAGGTTGTTCTGAGGTTCTGAAGTTCGCAGGTATTGAAAGGGTTAATGTCAACCCCGCGGGAGGAGATAGGAATAAGGAACTCCTCAGATGCGAAGCAAAATGGATCATGCGCACAAAGGCGATGGGTCCATTAGGGCTAAATGATCGTAATGAATTGAATGTATTTTTGTAGCAGAATATGCTCGAGTCAGAATTTATGTGTGCGTTAAGCTAAGTAATACTAAACATCTTAGTGTGTATGTAGTTACTGATTTTAAGAACATATGGTGATGTTGTATTCCAAGTATCTATGGTTACGAAGCCGGAACCTGCGTATAGCAGAGGTCCTGCCCCCGTATGATGTCACAGACCTAGAAAGCGCTTGTGCGCGAACGGTCCGTCGTTTGTGGCGTGCCCGGTAACTCTCTCTGCTTCAACCAATGTCAATAAATCTACACGTTTTTTGGTGAGTGACCCACTATTTTCTCTCTTTTTGTCGATGTTTACTACGCTGTCAAGCTGTTAAGTAAAAGCCGGAGTGCACCGCCTAGTGTACATCGCAGATCCCACAGTTGTCCAGGTGCACGACATAGGTGAAAAAACGTAGTAGCCTGCCATATCTTTCTTTCTGCATACATTACAATGAGCCACTGGCTCATTGTAACGAACCTGCATAAACCATGTAGCCTCGTGTCAAAAGAAGAGCCGAGGCTACCATGGTAACCGATCTCCGCCCCCCGATGACGATCAGGGGCGTGGCGATCAAAAAAAAGATGGCGGTGCCCACCGACCACGGTTATTAGCGGTGGGGGTTTTGTGCAAAATGCAAAAACCCCCACCTCTGTATGAAGAGGACTCAGCCCGTGAGCCCTCTTCACACATCCCTTATACCTCTGCGCCGTAGAGCTACGGCGCAGAGCGTTAAGGGGTTAAACATCTGAGAGAGACGTGTCTGCACATTATGGGAGCTGGAGGAGAACATGCCAGGGAACCTGACTGGAGACACAGAGTAGTTTATTTGATTATGTGGTAGAGGCTTGCTGGGATGTCACTGGGCAAGGCAGCTATAAGTAACCTTGCGGCAGGTTACACATCCAGGAGCAGTAGCCATCTCCAGTGTTACAAGTACTTTTGATATTCTACAAATCCTTCTAAGATCTGATAGTGACATTTTTTCTTCAATTATCAAAATATATGAACCATAAATAATAGCAAAGGAATATTAAAGGACATATAATCTTCACAAATAATTGATACCATTCTGCAAGTGTATTGAACACGGCAGCCTTATTGATAAGAGTATGCATACAGATATAGTTGTCAGTTACAAGTGGACACGATAGGGCATATTTACTTACAGGGTCACTGGAGTGCACATAAAGTGCATTGTCTGACTATAAGGCGCCATGCCGCAATTTACTAAGATCATGCGCCCGATATCCTGTGCGAGCTGTTTTAGCCCCGAAAAGGTGCACAGTCCGACCGAAGTGCGCGTGTGACCCTTAGTAAATGAGCCCCATTTAGAATTCTTAGGTTTGCAGTGTGGCCATTTTGTATTGATAAGACAAATCTCTTCATGCAGAAATTCTTTATGTAGTTATGGATCCAATAACTCAAAATTTTCATCAATTACCAAATAACTAGATGCCACTTCTTCTACAGTATGGCAGTATATGGGGATTTTGTACATGACAAGGCCTCGGTCTTACAAAGATGATGTTAGAGGGAGCAATGATCGCAAGTTTGCTGGTAACATGTAAAAGGTTAAAGAGAACCCGTCAGGCAAAGTAACTGCCATTAGAAAGCATTGTCTCTATCCCTTCATTGTCCCTCTACATGCCTGTAAACTTAAGCAATGAGGTTCTAAAGCTGTATGCAAATGACCTGAGAGAGGTCCAATGAGTCATTATCATATTCAGCTGTCCAGCTTTTTCATGAGTGGGAGGCACAGCCACAGTGCTTGATTGACAGCCTGTATAATGGTGTAATGGCTCCTCCATGTGCTTCTTGGTGCTGGCGGCCCCTGCAGCCTGTGTGTGTATAGGAGAGATACAACAGCTCTAGGCAGCCATGTTATAGCAGAACATGTCAGATACTTGTGTAGCTGATGTCTGTGTCTCACACATGTGTATTAGGAGGGAGAGCAGGTCAGCAGGTAAAGCAGAGACACCAGCAATGCTTTACTATACATGACACACAGACATGAGCAGGGGGAGGAGAGGGGTAGCAGGGGTGACATCACTGCCTCTGACCATGTGACCAGCCTCATTTACATAATAAAGAAAAGATGATTTTATAATGATTAATGTATGATATAACTAGATAAAAGCTGAGATGGGATCCTTGTGAGCTGCTCCAACAGGTAGAGGTGACAGCAATAGTGACAGAGAACTCATGACAGGTGTCCTTTAACACCAGCAATTGGTGCCAGCACTGATAGTGGGTGTTAATGTGGGTGTTTGCTACAATATCCCCTGAGAGGCCTCTACCCTTTAGTGGCATCTCCCTACAACCAACGTGATGCTGCACCACAATAATACAGTGTGCATTGGGAATGGGCTTAACATATCTCTGCATACATATGCAGATTTGAACTAAATAGAACTGGTGTTGTTTGGGAGAAGTCCTGGAGATGTGAGAGGTTTGAATTAAGGTAGAGAATAATCTAAGATAACTGGCAGTTCGAAGAGCACGGTTTGTGCAGTAGACTAAGATAAGAGAGGAGAGGTAGAGAGGTGTAGCATTGTGCAGAGCCTTGTGGATGAGGGTGATTATTTTAAACTGTATTTGGGATTAGACAACCATCAGGCAACTAGTGCATTGATTGGGATAAACTGGAAGCATCCATGTAGCATTTGGTCTGAAAGACAGGCCTGTTTGTAGAATAGATTGTAGAGGAGAGAGTTTAGTGAGGGGAAGCCAATTAGTAGGGAGCTACCGTTGTCTAGACAAGAGTGAAACAGAGTGACAATTAGCATTTTAGAGGTTTTAATTGTGAGAAATGAGTCCTAAGGAGCCCCAACAGTGAGAGAAAGAGGAGGAGAGAGAAATCCAGAACAGGAGACACTAAAAGTGCGGTCAGAGAGATAGGAAGAAAACCAATAGAGTGCAGTGTCCCTCAGGCAATGAAGCATCCTGAGATGGAGCTGGTTGTCCACAGTATCAAATGCTGCCAAGAAATCCAGAAGAATGAGGAGAGAAGAGTCACCTTTGTATTTAGCAGTGAGGAAAGCATTGGAGAATTTAGATAAAGCAATTTCAGTGAAATGAATGGTGCGAAAACCAGGATGTAGGGGGTAAAGAAGGGAGTTAGCAGAGCGATAAGCGATACATTAACGATACACGAGGTGATCCAGGAGTTTGGAGATGAAAGGGAGAAGAGAGATTGGTTAGTAGTTAACAGCACTGGATTGGTCCATACAGGGTTTCTTTAGTATTGGGGCAACAACAGCATGCTTGAAAAAAAGGGGGGAATAACACCAAAAGAGATAGAGGTTGAAGGTTTTAGTGAGGCGAGAACTGACTGAAGGACTGTATAGGACTGTTTGAAATGTGAGGGGATGAGGTCACTGATTCAGGGAGTGGGGTACGCAAAGGAATGGGGCTGGTACACTTCTTTCTATGGGCCTGGCTCTTTAAAATAGGTGGCCAGGTCTTCAGACCCAAAGCCTGTGACAGGTGGCTGCACCTATGGTGTTAGTATGGAGTGAAGAGTATCAAAGACCCTTAGAGAGGATATGAGATTAGTGAAGTAGACATGTTTGGCGAGATGGAAAGCAGAGTTGTATCTTCTTGTTATATCCAATTCTGTTCTGCACCTTCTATCTTGTTGTGATTTAGACCACTTGTGATTCTTGTCTATTATTTGTTTGTCTTGTTAGTGTTTGCACAGTGGCTTAGGCAAATCGTCCTTGTGCTTGTCCCGTGCCACCTTTAGAGCATGTGAGGCAAGTAGTCAGGTGACAGCTTTGGAGGGGGCTCTGCCTAGGTCTTACTGTCCTGTCTTTCACCCTGCGCATCCTTGCCACCCTCAATTACAGTTCACAAATTTGAAGTTGAGAAAGTCTTCAGATGTTTGTGACTTTTTCCACAGACTCATGGCACTCCTGGAGCAATGCAGAAGAAACCAGGTTTTTGCCAACATCAATGTCAAAAGGTTCAGACTGAGGGTGGTGCCACCTCATCCAGGGCATTTTGGAGGACATTATAATGGTTAGTAGCCAGGTTAGAACAGGAGAGAGAAAAGATGTGGGACAGTGATGACTGCACAGTTTCTTTGAGATGTTGAGTACTAATGGCACTTGGATTCCAGTATATATGACAAGTGGGCATAGGAGAAAAACAATTTACAGCAAAACGAGTAAAGGTTCTGGTCTGGTGTAAAAGTAGTATTATTGAAGTCTGAGACTGAAGAAAGTAGGGCAAAGACCAAGTCATGGATGTTTCCCTCCTGGTGATTTGATGTATGTATTATGTATAAGAGTTGTAGGACTCCTAAAGACGTACCTAGCAATCGAAGCTGAGAGGAAGAAGGGAAGATGGGGGGTTAATAGGATTGTTAAAATCTCCCCATGATAAGTGTTGGAATATCACAGTATAGAATGTGTGGAAACCAAGAAACAAAGTGGTCGCAGAACAGGTAGGGTGAGCCACAAAAATGATGTACTACAGCCAAAAGAAGGGAGACTAGGTTGGAAAGCCTGTGGGGGTGGACTTGAAAAGAAGGGAAAGTGAGAGATGGTACTGGTAAATGCAAGTGGAGAAAAATAAATAATTGCAATCTATAATAGCACAGAGCAGCAGGGAAGGGAGTGTCATCCTGCTGGATCCACATTTCAGTGATGGTCAGCAGATTAAAGGATTTAGAAAGATAAGGGTTGTAAATGGACTCAGGTTTATTGTACACTGCTGTTTCAAAGAGCACACTTGAGCCTGAAGGAGGAAGAGAAGGAGAAGAGGGGATGCACTGTACATTTATTAATTAGCAGGGTTTCTGTGAAAAGTGGAAAGTTTGGAGCCGAAGGGAGGAGGATCAGATTTAGTAGAGCTATCACCTGCTGCTAGTAGAATGATCATCAGAGAAAGGAGATAGTTAAGGGTGGTATTATCTGCTTTACAGCAGCACCAAACAGAATATGGAGGTTAGATAAAGTATAGAGTACAGGAGAGGAGTTTGTGAAGGAAGGATGGAAGAGCGTGGGAGCGTGAGAAAAAAAAACTGTTAAAGGGAACCAGGAGACCCCTTTTTACCACCAGTCCCCATTCCCATAGAGCATTGCACATACACTGCTAAACATTCTTTGTATGAAAAATCGCTTTTACAGAACAAAAGATAACTTATATATTACCTTAGAATGACATGTGCTCAATGACTCGTCAAGTCGCCCCCTGGTCGCGGCTGAAGAGGAGTAGTTTACCCCCCACCCTTGTTTTATGTGCACATAAGTGTTTTTTTCTTGACCAATGGGTCTTAGTGAAGCCATATCCAGGCCTTTTTTGTGAAATCATTTAGGAATTAATGTGGACCCAGTCAAAACTACGTAGACAGTGAGGCGCTGGGAGCTACGCAAACTACGTAGCTACTCCCAGTCAGCAGCGTAGTGTTGTACATGCGCAGATGGGGACCTTATGAGAGTTCCAGAGAGCAAGCGGGACGTGGATAGGTGACATCTGCAGGGGGGGCATAAAAATGATGGAGAAGGGCAGGTGAGGTGGGGGATTATTGTTTTGAAAATCACACACTGAGGAGTGGTTTCCCGAGGGTGGAGTGGAAACTACTCCTCCTCAGCCTCTCCCTCATGGGGCGACTTGACTAGTCACACAGCAAAGTCATTCTAAGGTAATATATAAAATATATTTTGTTCTGTAAAACCAATTTTTTTTACAAAAATTGTTTAGCAGTGTATATGCAATGCTCTATGGCAGTGAAGGCGAACCTTTAAGAGACCGAGTGCCCTAACTACAACCAAGACCCACTTATTTATCGCAAAGTGCCAACACAGAAATTTTATGTGTGATTTATCCTCCCTTAGACTCCCTCTGTCACAGCTTTCATTGATACCAGCACATGAGGACACCAATAAGGCAGAAAATAGAAGAAATTTGGATGATCATTGTAGCTTCAGGGTCCCATAAACAGAAAGAATTGTCAGGGCCGGTGCAGGAGCTTCAATGATGATCCAGATCTGTCCACACCTTCCCACTCCTCAAGTAGTCCCAGGTAGCACTGTCACTTTAAAATAGCTCTGTGCGAAGCAAGTCCTGGGCTGTCTGGGACTGCAGGAAGATGACTGGAGTCATCTCTGGTGATGGCCTGGGTGCCCACAAAAAGGGCTCTCAGTGCCACCTCTGGCACCAGTGCCATAGCTTCGCCACCACTGCTCTATGGGGACAAGGTGGGGTGCTAAAAAGGGGTCTCCCGGTGACAGGTTCTCTTAACTATAGTACAGTGATATAAAGGAGGTTAACAGAAATGCTTGACAGTGATTGTGGGAATGTGTTTGTCTTTATAAGTGTAACATTTTATTGCCCTCTAATTTTCACTTTTGTAATTGCCCTGATAATATAGTTTTTCACTCAGGCCATAGTGCCAATTTGCTTCTAAAGTTTATATGTAAATAGCCAAAGTAATCCAGGTTGCAAGAGCCCATCACACCATCATTGCACATATGCCATTCTGCTTTCTCTAAGCATTTGTATTACAATATAATCAGGTGTTCTAACTTACCATATATACTCGAGTATAAGCCTAGTTTTTCCGCACAAAAAATGTGATGAATACTCAAGTAAAAAAAAATATAGGTTTTACCAGGTTTTTGTGGTAAAATTAGGGGTCTCGGCTTATACTTGGGTCGGCTTATACTCAAGTATAAACTGTACCATGCATCCTGACAGAATCCTCTGTGTATTCCCAGGGGTTGGGCTTTGGTTTGGATACATTTAAAAAACCAAGTGACTTGTCAGTGCTACTCACTCCACAGCCCTCTTCTTTGTGCATGTACAGGAGGACAAATGTAGGGGCTCAGGAGTGAGCAGCACAGACAAGTCACATGTTTTTTAAATGCATCCAAACCAAAGGCATATTTGCAATGATGCTGTAATATGCTTCTGCAACCTGTCTTTACTGAAAATGAGTGACAGGTGACAGGTGCACAGACATATTGTGCACTCATTTGACTTATATCACTAGTTAACTTTTTCTTGTGGGAAAATGATAATTTCTTCAATTTTGACAAATAGCTACATCTAGCCTATACCACATACAACATGTATAATCCCATCAGTTTTTTTTGGACCTTCTTTATTGTGGTGTCTATGAGTGGTGGGCTTCCGCTAGAAGAAACTATCCCACCCTACAGGAAAGGAAATTATATAATCTGTATCATGAGCCAAGTGCTAACCATTACATATTTTATTACAATATGTTGGTTCTCTGTTTCTGCACTTTAATAGAGGAAGCCTCCTTGTACAGAGAGGTTGACATGTGCAGACTTCATCTCTGCTAGGCAGGTTTTCTGCCTCAGAAATCGCACATAAAGTGTTTAATGAACTGGCTCTAAATGATGTGTCAAAACAAATCATAGGAATAATGAAAAAGCTAATTGTAGCCACCTCATGCAATAAATGGGATACATCATGTGTAGAGCTTGGGATATAATGGGAAAGGTGGTGGCTGATTTGTTGTTCGATGTTTTGGTTTAGTATTTTGACAATCTATAAAGTTGGAATTTTAGCCCAAAATGTTATTTTCTGACATATTTTCAGCAAAACAGCTAGTCAAATTAAGGTCTCATTCACTGGAAAGTATGGCAGCCGCGCAAATTAGGGGTCTATGGGACCCAGTTATGGTTTGGTGATCCCACAATGTCTCACCAAACCCTGGCCGTGCTGAGGAACCACCATGCATAATATAGGGCATGCCGTACCATGGAAGCAGTCGTACAGCTTTCAATGGAGAGAGAATGCTCAATCCTCCTCTCTCCTTCACCCAGCTGCATGTGTGTGCTGGCTGTAGCATACGTTTGTATGAATGAGGCTTATTTCTTATAAATGTGTGTTTTTTTATATTATCCATTCTATATGACATCTCAGTGCTCCCTGACCAAGAGGGAGCTTTATCAAGAAATTGCAATCATGCTTGTATCTATGCCTCCTCTATGTCATTTGTGCATGAATGGGACGTGGCCTAGAGGTCTAAGATTCTTGATGTATCTGCCATGGGCGTCACTATCATATGCCATTTGCACAGAGTGCCGGCTACGAGAAATGTTCCCCCAAGCTTCTCACCTAGCCCATCTCTTTACCCTCTCAAGTATATTGTGTGCCCTCACAGTTGAAGTTCTCCTTTCACATAACATATGGGCATAGGATCACTACATATCATACAACATTACCATCTATTTACTGGAAGCTTTAGGATTTAATTGACAACTCCATTTAGGATGAATGGCCAGACATAGAAGTTCTCTTAATGGCCATGTCAACTCCAATAAGGCTTACTGTATATATACAACATCCCCCATCGGGGCCTTGACTTTCTGGGCTTTGGTACCTTAGAGACTGGCAGAGCAGGGCCTAACTTTTGTCTGGGTCATGGTCGATGGGTAACGGAGGAACAGGCCTCGCCCACGTCTGGCAGGTATCCAACAGGTGGATTGACAAGAAAAGAGGGAGATACTTCAGGTATAGGATTGTTCTCCCTGGGGCAATCCGGATGTAGGTGTAGGGATCCCTGGTGATGGTTAATGGGGCGCCCTTGATGTTTGCAGGTTTACACAGGGATCGCTCAGAGACAAGGAATGTCAACCCTAAAACTCACAGTACGTTTAATGTGGAACACCATAAAGACCACAATAGCAGGGAGCAATTCAACTAGTTCAAGGTTGCTGGCTGGTGTTCAACAGAGGTTTTTCACATCCTGGCATCAATAGCTTCAAGATAGAGATGAGGAGCTGCTATGTAGTACTCCAAGGCAGGCTCTGATTTGGTCTCAGAGACCTGCAGGCCTTAGTTGTAGGACATGTGTCTGGGTAGCAAGCCTCAAACACATGTGCTTCCATGAAGATTCTTACTAGAAATTACCCAGAACTTTCCCCCAAAAGGGCTTTTATAAACTTCCAATGGGAGTGTCCAGCTCAGGTTATCCAACCAGCACAATATAGGTTTAAACAGGAATGATTGGTCACAGTACTTAATATTCCTTCTCAGGCAGATATTTAACAGCTGTATTAAAATTTTTTATTTTAAGGTGGCATTGCAGCTGGGGATTTCATTAGTGCCAGTGACATGGCTACTTGGTATTTAATTTGTAATTAGTGTCGGGGCCATGGTTGCTGGGCATTGGATTAGTGAGGGAGGATGGCTATGAGGGAGCATGGCTGCTGGGCATTTTATCATTGAGGGGTACTGCAGGGCATTACATTATATACAAGAATGTAACAACTATAATACTGCCCCTATGTACAAGAATATAACTACTATAATATGGCCCCCATGTACAAGAATATAGTTACTATAATACTGCCCCCATGTACAAGAATATAACTACTATAATACTACCCCCATGTACAAGAATATAACTACTATAATCCTGCCTCCTAGAGGTGAGGTTGTGCGTGGTTTGTGCTTCTGAACTCTCTCAATGTCTGGAGCTAGCCCAGGGCGGGGCCACCCTGGGTGGGGAAGCTCCCCATGCAAGGCCCAGGCTCCAAGGCCTAATCTAACAAACCAGCCAGCTAAAGAAAGGGAAGAAAATTCCAAACTTAACCAGAATGGAATCAGTGTCAGCAGTAATGTAAAGAAAGTCTGTGTGAAAAAGGATGCAGCAAAACGTAAGACTCTGGTGAAACAACCTGCCAGTGTGGGATCACCTGTGAGCAAAAGCAGAATGTTGGAAAGTCCAAAAGCAAGTACTATGCAGCAAGCTCCATCCCAGGCCTCAGATGGACGATGCACCTCCACCCCGGGTAGGCAGAGGAGAACATCTCTGGAGAGGCAGACAATCCAGTAGAACCTGAAGCAGCGAGTGATGTTACCAGCTGAGCACACCAGGTCTGCGGGAATGCAAGCTGGGAAGGAGATCGAAAAGGTGCTACCAGTGTGATATCTGCAAGACATCTGGGACCCAGTCGCCCATCAAGAGATTGTGCCCCAAGAGCAGTGACAGCCTCCGTGAAACTCCAGGAATCTCAGGACTTTGTGCAAAAATCACAGAGTTCAGTGCAACAGAAGAGCGATGGTAGTGCATAGAGATGAGCGAGCACTAAAATGCTCGGGTGCTCGTTATTCGAGACGAACTTTTCCAGATGCTCGAGTGCTCGTCTCGAATAACGAACCCCATTGAAGTCAATGGGAGACTCGAGCATTTTTCAAAGGGACCATGGTTCGGGAATAAAATGTGTTATTTAATTGAAAAAGAATGTCTTCTGATAAGTTAGCAGATGTATGCAAACATCTGCAATCTATTCTTCACTGCTCCGCGCGTATATTATCTCCCGACAAGTTAGCAGATGTGAAGAACAGTGAAGAATAGAATAAAAACAGTGAACACAGGATCATTTAAGTGAAAAACACAGTGAAGAATAGATTGCAGATGTTCGGCACATCTGCTTACTTGTCGGGAGAGGAGATACGCTGTCCCGGGATCCGCTCCTCTTCTTCCACTGAAGTCTCCCCGATGTCTCCCTGCTGCCCGATGTCTCCCTGCTGCCCGGTGTCTCCCTGGTGCCCGATGTTTGCCTGCTGCCCGATGTCTCCCTGGTGCCCGATGTCTCCCTGCTGCGCGCGATGTCTCCCTGCTGCGCGCGATGTCTCCCTGCTGCGCCCGATGTCTCCCTGCTGCGCCCGATGTGTCTCTGCTGCGCCCGATGTGTCTCTGCTGCGCCCAATGTGTCTCTGCTGCGCCCGATGTGTCTCTGCTGCGCCAGATGTCTCCCTGCTGTGCGATGTCTCCCTGCTGCCGTTCCGCGTGTATCTTCCGACAAGTAAGCAGATGTGCCGAACATCTGTAATCTATTCTTCACTGTGTTCTTCACTTAAATGATCCTGTGTTCACTGTGTTCACTGTTTTTATTCTATTCTTCATTGTTCTTCACTGTGTTTGTTTAATTAAATGCTCGATCTCGAGCAGGGGAAATACTCGTCCGAGCAACGAGCCGTTTCGAGTACCTTAATACTCGAACGAGCATCAAGCTCGGACGAGTATACTCGCTCATCTCTAGTAGTGCACCTAGAGGAACCATCACAGTGAGCAGGCCAGAACAACACCCCAGCAGCAAACTGCAGCCCCCAGAGCCATCACCTGAGCTCCAGCTGGCCGCTAAGATACCAGCACTGGTGAGGAAGATGCAAGCCTTGAAAAAACAAAGGCTGTTCCTGCAAAAACAGATAGATTATACATAAATGCTAAAGGCAGCAAACCCGGGGAAGCAGAACCTGCTGAACAACAAGCTGGACACCCTGGCCAAACAGCTTTCTGATATTTTACGGGAGATGGAGGCCACTATTGAGAAAATGGGACCAGTTGGAGAGACCTTCAGGAACCAGCAGAGGTTTGAGGGAGACCAGGCCTCAACATCCAGGTCTGAGACCCCACAGCCCCATGTAAGACCCATTCTGCAACCAGCTACTCTGCTGGGGAGGGAGAAGTTTACAAAAAGAGGCAACAACAGCCAAGTCCTGCAGCAGCTCCCAGTAAGGTACTACAAGTCCCAGCAGTTCCTAATGAGGTACTACAGATCCCAGCAGTCAGAAAACCAGATATCAGCAGTCAAGTGGAGGAGGCACCACAAGTCCCAGGAGACAGCGCACTGCAGGAGGACTCTGGACTCATACCTGAAGGTAACACTGTAGCTGCACCACAAGGTATATCTGAGCAGGACTGTGAGGTGCAGGAAACATCTGAGCAGGACATTCAGGACTGTGATCAGCAGTCCTGCAGTAATGCTGATAATGTTGCTGATGTGCCCGATATCGCTGATGTGTCTGTTGTTGCTATTTCTGAGGTTTCTGTGTGTGATAATGTCCCAGCTGAGGAATCATCCCAGATACAATCTATGGCAGCTGGTGAAACAGGGACCCCCAATGTTGTGGAGGGTGAGGGACAATCAACAGCTGAGGAGTTCCCCCCTCTAGTCACACCACAGGCAGCAGAGCCCTATGGTCCGGGTGGTCAGCAGGGCCCTAGTGCAGATGATCCACAGCCCACACATCCCCCACAACAGGACAGGGGTCAGACATCAGGGAATGCAGTCGTGGTTCCCCGTTTTTCTCCTCTAGCACCCATTACACCAGCCAGGCATTCAAGAGAATTGGTTTAGGCATAGAGGGGCTAAGGAGGATCTACCTGACAGGAGGCATGTGGTAAGGGACATGTTGTGCACCCAGATGGGTTTCTAGCCAGCCGACATCCTGGCTGTGATTAGCCTTCCAGATAGACAGGGGTATGATATCAGCTTCAAGCTGATGTCTAATCTGGACCAGTTCTGGGCTCAATGTCCCCGGTACAGAGATACTGAGGGGTGGAACAAGTTTAGTTTTATTCCCCTATCCAAGCCAGATACAGCAATTGTCACCATCATGTTCTGGAACGAGTCTCTCCCCCCTCAAGATATCATCATATGGTTCAAGAGATATTAAACGCTCATGTCAGACATGACCAAGACCAGGGATGAGGATGGAATCTGGACCGGGGGCTAGAGGGTCCTGGTTAAATTACATCAGAACCAGAACATCACCTATCACCTCCCCAACTCATTCTTTATTGGCACAGAGAAGGGTGTATACTTTTATGTCAGTCAGCCCAAGTTATTTTTTAGGTGTGGGAGATCCGGTCATGTGGCGAGTAACTGCACGTAGTGAAGTGCACCCTGTGTGGGGACCTTGGCCATGTGAGCGCCAACTGCCAGACCATAAGATGCAACCTTTGTGGTCAGATCGGTCACCCCTATAGGGACTGCCCTGAAGCCTGGCACAACATCTGTAGGGGCCTCCCTGATAAAGACCTGATAGAAGGGGCAGGTGTCCCAGATGAGGAGCAGGAGGAGGAGGCCCTATTGCAGTAAACTGGGAGCAATGGGCTTGCTGGGTGTTGTGGTTTCACATGGCGGTAGGCAGCCCTAGAGTTCCCAAGTACCACACGGACCCCTTCAGTTCTTCTGGAACACCTTTGTGCAGAGTTCAGGTGAACCAGGTACTTTTTACTGAATGTGGTGCCAGAAAACTATCACAGTCATTTGTTATATAACAGTTGCTTAGCGGAGTATAGCTGATAGATTCACTAGTAATCTCCTTCATTCTCTCTCTCTCTTGGGATGGGTAGGCAAGGATTAAGGAAACAGTCTCAGATTAGGAAAATGGAGGCTCCTAGCTCAATGACTTTACTGCAATCCAGGGGACTTCCACAGCTTGGCTTACCGTGGGTAATGAGGCGGTCCGGCTCGATTAACGGATCCATCTTCTTAAGCGTACTGCGCTGGGGAACCCATTAAAGGCAACAATACTAGGCAGAGAAGCCCTTGACTTACTGTTATCTTCTCTGATGAATAACTGCAGGAATGTCTTGAAGAAAAATACCGAAATTTCCTCCTGGTTGCGGAGCTGGGATCAAAAGTTCATGTAGTATACTTTGAACCAAATTAGCAAACCTGAGTCTTCGACTCTAGCCACCAGGGCAGCGGCTTAAGGTAGGTTATGGATGGAGAGAGCAGGAGCAGGCCTCTGGCCTAGCTAAGGCCCAGCACACACTACCTGTGTAGGCCCAGGGAAAACTAACTAAAACACACCTCCTAAGGGGTGTTGACCTTGCATAGGGTCTCCCCAGCCAAATAGCAGGGAGCCCTGTGTAAACACACTATGTAAGGTTTTCACACAGGGACTTCTGGAGGGTCCAGAAGATTCTGAGTGAATCCAAGAGTGAGAGAGGGGGAGAGAAGATCCCTACAGTGACCTATCAGCTCTTACATAACTGTAGCAATCACATTTCAATCACAATATCAAGTCAGTATAGGAAGTATAAAACAATATCAATCTGAAAATAGGTGTTTTTGTGCAAACCTGTAAAACAATACAGTGCAATACATTACCTATACAGTGCAACTATAACATCTGACATCTGATTTTTTCCAAAATCAACTTGACAGAGTGGATTTTTACATTAACATGGCCGACTGGTGGGAGGACGTCAAAGAGGAGATCCGGTCCCTCTTACAGAGACTGTCAATTAAGAAAGGGAGAAGTAAGTACAGCCAGTATCTGAGACTACGTAAAGAATTTGAGTCACTCTATTCGGCGGGTGGGGATGACCAACAAAGGATTGACTGGCTGAAATCTGAGATAAGACAGTATCAGTACAGTAGGTACACCTCCCTGGTAGTGGAAAGGGACTATGGCACCCGAGGGGCACCAGATCCATTCTAGAATTGCCGGGAGCGTGTGGAAAAAAACTGATCGCAGGTCTCACTGACTCCCAGGGTGTTTTACAAGAGTCTCGGGAGGGAATCCTGGGAGTGGTGAGATCTTACTATACCGATTTGTTTCAGAAGAAGGCTTTAGATGAGGAAAAAGTGACCCAAATCTTGGAGGCAACTTCAGTCCCTGAAATAAGAGAATTGGACTTTTCTCCTTTGAAAGCAGAAATAACGTGAAGGAGGTTAAAGAGGCTATTAAGAAGTTAAATCTTAAGAAGGCACCAGGTCCAGATGGTATTACAGCTGAATTTTATAGAAGTTCAGCGACCTCTTGGCTCCAATCCTTGTGGATGTTTACAGAAATTGTCTAGAAAATCACCTGATGCCTCCATCCATGAGGGTCTCATCGCTAATTCTGCTGTCTAATGGTAAGGAGCCTACTGACATCAAGAACTGGAGGCCGATCGTCCTCTTGAATGTTGATAGGAAGATTCTGGCAAAAATTCTGTTCTCTAGATTAGTCTGTTTGTCCCCGGCACTGTTGGCAGACTCTCAGTATGGCAGAACATCTCTGGAGCAGTCATCTCGATAAGAGAGATGTTTGAGAGATGTAAAGCCCTGAGGTGTGGGAGATATGTTGTAGGTCTGGACCAGGCTAAAGCCTTTGACAGGGTTGACCATGAGTATCTGTGGGCCACTTTATCAAAGTACGGTATTCCGGGAGAATTTATAGATTGGCTAAGAACTTTGTAAAGAGAGGCAAAGAGCTTTCCTCTGATCAATGGTTGGCAGAGGGACACTTTCAGGGTAGAGGCAGGGGTGCGACAAGGTTGTCCTCTGAGTCCACTGCTGTATGTGTTTGCTATGGATCTGTTTCTGCGATTATTGCCACGGTGTGATTTTCAGGGGGTGCCGGTCCCCCGTTGCTTGCCCCTGGATGTTGTTGCCTACGCGGATGATGTGACTGTGGTGATATCTGACCTCATGAGGTGGAGATGTTATCTGCTGCCATCAGAAGCTACTCAGAGGCCTCCGGGTCTTGGGTCAACCTTAAAAAGAGTCAAGCTTTCTGGACATTGGATGCTGCTCCCGACTTTGATCTGCCACAATTCGCCAAGGCCTCCACTCATATTAAAATTCTTGGGGTTAAATTTGGGAGAGAAGATAATGCCAAACTAAATTGGGAAGAGAAGTTGGAAACCGGAAATGTAAAGGTTCAGCGATGGAAGAACTGGAGGCTGACCTATAGAGAAAGGGTTACTCTGCTGAAGACTTACCTGGTCCCTGTCTTCCTCTACGTCTCTGTCGTCTTTCATTTGCCAGAATCTTTCTCCGCTAGGCCCTTTAGCCTGTTCTTCCAACTTTTATGGGGGAACAGGTTTAACCCAGTAAAAAGAGGGATCACCTACCTGCAGAGGAGATAGGGTGGGCTGGATATGTTAAATCCAAAGGTCTTCTTTGACTCTGTGTTTCTGAAAGTTAATTTTGGTTACCTGGACTCAAATAATGGTCTCCTGTGGGTAAGTAGTGTCAGGGAATGGATATTGCCTTTTGCAGAAATTTGGATGCGAGGCGGCAGTCTCAAGAGGGGTCGATGGACTCCATATCTGGAGTATGGAATAAGGTGTCGGAAGAAATGGGGTATAGACAAGGGTTTTATTGAGAGTAAGACCAGGAAAGATCTGTATTCCAGAGTCTGCAGGACCTTCTATTGCTTACAGCTGGCATTTCCAGACTGTCCAACTGCCACCCTAAAGGACAGTCTAAGGTTTCTGAATGGTCGGAGGCTACCCCGTAAGTTCTGTGACATCGCCTGGCTTTCAGATCGTATGTGTCCCCTCGGGTGTCAGACAGAGGAAACTATGGTCCACTTTATATCAGAGTGCTGGGGTGGACGTAATATATGGCGTGAAATATCGACCAAGTTAAGAATCCCATCACTGCAGTCCCTCAGGTACCCTGAAATCCTCTATGGCGTGTCACCTACTGTAAATAACATCAACCAGGAGACCATGTTTATAGTGATCCAGGTCATCAAGTATTACCACTGGCACACAAGAACCAGAGTATCCATCCATAGTGAGGACTTCCACCATAATAAAACCATAAGCCTCATAATGTCTGAGCTCAGGTGGATCCAGTCATTAGAGGCCAGGAAAAAGGGGGAGAATATAAGTCTCTGGAGGAACATTCATCTAGAATGAAATATGTCTGATACAATATGGATGGTTTTGTATTCCTATGTTTTTCTTTATTCCCCTTTCAGCCAAAATGGACTCTTAAGTTACATTTAATATAAATTTTATTGTTTGAACATATGTGATTTATACTGAATGATCCATGATTTATTTTGATGGAAAAGTATTTCTGTATTTGTTTGTTTTATACTAACAAAAATTGCCCCCATGTACAAGAATAAAACTACTATAATACTGCCTCCTAGCTAGGGGAATATAAATACTATGCCATATAAAACCGCCAGCCACTCCCCCCACCCCCAGTGTACATCCAGACCCCCCTGTATATAGCCAGCAAGCCCCCACTGTATATAGCCAAGCAGCCCCCCTCAGTATACAGAAGGAAATATCCCGGCTCTCACTTCTTGCTTAATGCAATCAATTTTATTGTTCAGTAATCATATATACAGATAGAATGCGTTTTGGCTTACAAAGCCTTTGTCAACTACTAAATGTACTTGCTATAGACACATATTATATAGAATGTGAATATGTCCCCTACTGCTGACGTCACATCCTCGGAAAATCCAGATCGAGGCATCAGACCATCAGGAGGTGGTACTTCATACATCATTTCACCAACCGTTTCTATGGGCGAAAGAGAAACAAATCAAAATCAGTATGAATATAAGAGGAAAATAAATGGATCACTATATGTCAATACTGTGTTACATTTTTGTTACATTGAAATCACGATTTAACCCCTGTGGCTCCAAAGTGTTCAAGGTGTAAATCCAGAACGCTTCCCTGCGTAACAGGAGCTGTTTCACACTACCTCCTCGTCTAGGATGTTCAATTTTTTCGATTACCATAAATTTAAGATGTGCAATAGTGTGTCCACATTTCTGAAAGTGAAAGGGGATGGGCTGGAAAACATTATTACACCGGATCGTAGATTTATGTTTACTAATGCGCTCAGAAATCCGTTGCATCGTCTCTACAATATAGAAGTAACCACACGGGTACCTTATTAGGTAAACCACATTTGTGGAATTACATGTAAAAAAACCTTTCACTTTAAATGGATGACCTGAACGGGGATGATAAATGTGTCTCCTCTCATTATGTTAGAACATTGAGCACCATTAAGGCATGGATATGTTCAATTTTTTCTAGTTGCAAGGAAAGTTTGTCGCGGAACCCTCAGTGCGCTACCAATATCTGCTTTCAATTTTGTAGGCAAATTTGGAGCTTTCTTGTTACAGATCAAAGGGGTTTTTTTAAATTCTTCCACATCCGGAAAGGAAGTCCCTAAAAGTCTCCAATGTTTCTTAACAATCATGTCAACTCTCCAATAGAGATGGTGAAACCGATGCTAGAAGACAATTCTTGACTCAGTGTCGATTCTAGTGTTCAGAGATGTCTCCATAGATAATTGTGCTTGCTTCAAAACCTGGATAAACCCGCTGTCTGAATCTCTGTTCCATCTCTTTTAATCTGACCTTTCTTATCTCTGGATTGACCACAATCCTATTTATCCTTTGGATCTGAGATTTTGGTATGGACTTTTTAGTTGAGTACGGATGGTTACTTCTAAAATGGAGAATACTGTCCCTGTCTGTCACTTTTGTATATAAATCAATTGTAAGAAAACCCCTTCCATCCTTTATCACTAGTGTATTGAGGAAGCTGACCTGAGTCAAATCCGAGTTGGTGGTGAACTGCAACTCTTCTCTTATGGAGTTGAGAAAGAGAATAAATTCATCAAGGGCTTCACGTTGCCCCGCCCATATACAAACAATATCGTTGATAAAACAACGCCACAGTTTAACATGTCTCTTGTATAATTGATGTGTATAGACATGGTCTTCCTCGAACATCGCCATATAACAGTTTGCATAGGGCGGCGCCACGTTTGATCCCATAGCCGTTCCACACTTCTGCAGGAAAAACTGTCCTGAAAGAAGAAATAATTGTCCCTCAATACTACTAGAAGCAAACTCCAAAAAAGGAAGCAGCACTCCAAGATAAATAGTGAATATTTATTCCACCGGTAAGTGCTACGTTTCGGCTGACTCTATGCAGCCATTCTCAAGTGAATATTTATTCCACCAGAGGAAAGTGCTACATTTCGGCTGACTCTATGCAGCCACTCTCATGCTTGAGAATGTCAACCGATTCCTTGAGGCTCGTGAACTCACTTGCATTCATGCAATCTTTTAACTGCTGTTCAATGGAATCTGTTTTCTCTTTTAGGATATCAATTTCTTTTTTAACCGGTTAAGGACCGGGCCCTTTCCTGTTTTTTCATTTCCATTTTTCACTACCCACTTTTTTATTTATACATGTACAGAGCTGTGTGATGGCTTGTTTTCTGTGTAACAAATTACACTTCATAATGGTGGCACTGAATATTCCTTGCCGTGTACCGAGAAGCGGGAAAAAAATTCCAAATGCAGTGAAAATGGTGAAAAAAACGCATTTGCACTGTTTTCTTGTGGGCTTGGATTTTAAGGCTTTCACTTCATGCCCAAAATGACGCGTCTACTTTATTCTTTGGGTCAATACGATTACGCAGATACCAAATTTGTATAGGTTTTGTAATGTTTTCATACATTTACAAAAATTAAAACCTCCTGTACACATTTTCTTTTTTAATTTTGCCGTCTTTATGCGATAATAACTTTTTCATACTTTGGTGTACTGAGCTGTGGGTGGTGTCATTTTTTACGACTTTTGTTGATGTTTTCAATGATATTATTTTTAAGACTTTATGAACTTTTGATCACTTTTTATAGAATTTTATTTTTTTAAATTACAAAAAAGTGCCATTTTTACTTTGGGCGCGATTTTCCGTTACGGGGTTAAACGCAGTGAAAAACCGTTAGTATATTTTGATAGATCGGGCATTTTTGGACGCGGTAATACCTAATGGGGCAGATTTACTTACCCGATCCGTTCACGATCCAGCGGCGTGTTCTCTGCGGTGGATTCGGGTCCGGACGGGATTCATCAAGGTAGTTCCTCCGCCGTCCACCAGGTGGCGCTGCTGCGCTGAAAAGCATCGGAACGCACTCAACTTCACCGAGCCGGACCAAGTGAAGGTAAGCGCGTCCCAAGCGACACTTTTGTTGTTTTAAATGTGGCGGTTTTTCCGAATCCGTCGGGTTTTCGCTCGGCCACGCCCCCCGAATTCCGTCGCGTGCATGCTGGCGCCGATGCGACACAATCTGATCGCGTGCGCCAAAATCCCTGGGCAATATAGTGAAAATTGGCACAAATCGGAAATATTCGGGTAACACGTCGGGAAAACGCAAATCGGGCCCTTAGTAAATGACCCCCAATGTGTTAATGATTTTTACTGTTTATTTTTATTTATGTCAGTTCTAGGGAAAGGGAAGTGATTTGAATTTTTATTATAATTTTTTTTTTAAACTTTTTTTTAATTTTAATTTTTACTATTTTTCCGACTCCCTAGGGTACTAGGGTACTGGCACCGATCGCGGATGTTACCGATAAGCCTTTGCTGGAATATGCAGCAAAGACTTACCGGCTATGGAGAGGGCTCAGCCTGTGAGCCCTCTCCATGCACCCGGTCGTGAACCTGTTAATCCTAGCAATGGTCAGAATAATAATGTCCATAGAACATTTGTTGATAATCTTCTCAAAGTTATCACGAAATTCACTATCCTCCATAAACAAAGAAGGTTGTAGCCTCACACGCAATCCCCTTGGAATATGGCCAACCTTAATTTCATTTGTTCTCTTTCCCAGTCTCTTCATTTGTACTCACTCTGAGGGATGTTAAGGAACTCCATTGAAGAGGTTATCTGGGACACGATTTTGGAGACATCTCGGAACACTAGAACCGACGCTGAGAGAAGAATTGTCTTCTCGCATCGGTTTCACCCTCTCAATTGGAGAGTTGACATGATTGTTAAGAAACATTGGAGACTTTTAGGGACTTCCTTTCCGGATGTGAAGGAATTTAACCCCCCCCCCTTTAATCTGTAACAAGAAAGCTCCAAATTTGTATACAAAATTGCTGAAAGCAGATATTGGTAGTGCACTGAGGGTTCCGCGACAAACTTTCCTTGCACACATTTTATCATCCCCGTTCAGGTCATCCATTTAAAGTGAAAGGTTTTTTTTTACATGTAATTCCACAAATGTGGTTTATCTAATAAGGTGCCCGTGTGGTTACTTCTATATTGGAGAAAGGATGCAGCGGATTTCTGAGCGGATTAGTAAACATCAATTTACGATCTGATGTAATGATGTTTTCCAGCCCATCCCCTTTCACTTTCAGAAATGTGGGCACACTATTGCACAGTTTAAATTTATGGTAATCAAAAAATTGAACATCCTAGACGAGGAGGTAGTGTGAAACAGCTCCTGTTACGCAGGGAAGCGTTCTGGATTTACACCTTGAACACTTTGGAGCCACAGGGGTTAAATCGTGATTTCAATGTAACAAAAATGTAACACAGTATTGACATATAGGGGGTCATTTACTAAGGGCCGATTCGCGTTTTCCGGACGTGTTCTCGATCGGATTGAGGCACATCGTTGTGGCCAAACGAAAACCCGACGGATTCGGAAAAACCACCGCATTTAAAACAAAAATGTGCTTGCACTTACCTTCACTAGGAATAGGCCGGGGAACTTGAGCGCATTCCGATGCTTTTCAGCGCAGCAGCGCCACCTGGTGGACGTTGGAGGAGCTGCCTTAATAAATCCCGGCCGGACCCGAATCCAGCGCAGAGAACGCACCGCTGGATCACGAATGGACCGGGTAAGTAAATCTGCCCCATAGTGATCCATTTATTTTCCTCTTATATTCATACTGATTTTGATTTGTTTCTCTTTTGCACATAGAAACGGTTGGTCTGGATTTTCCGAGGATGTGACGTCAGCAGTAGGGGACCTATTAACATTTTAAATGATATGTGTCTATAGCAAGTACATTTAGTAGTTGACAAAGGCTTTGTACAGACACGTTCTATCTGTATATATGATTACTGAACAATAAAATTAATTGCAACGAAGCAAGAAGTGAGAGCCGGGATATTTCCTTCTATATGCGTTTGGCGTGTACACACCCATCCTCGTGCACCACGCCTCAGGGGAAGCGACAGCGAAATGTGCGTCGGGGTGCTGTGGTGGTGGTCAGGTGACTTTACTATAAAACTCTATTGGTAGGCACGTGTGGGCTATATTGTGCCCTGTTTTGGGCTCTGGTAACATTTTTTACTACTTGTTATGTGACTTTCCTTATGTGCCTGTCTTTTGATATCCCACTGTGGAATGTAATGTTTTGTACTGGTGACCACCACCCTTTTGTGTTGTTGTTTCTGTGGTTTTATCATGTTTTTAATATATTTTGGAGTGTCAATTTGTTATACAAATAAAGTTTAAATTTATTCTGTAGTTATATGGTATTTTGTCTGTTGATAGTGACTGATTATTCAGATCCTATATACTGCTTTTTGGTATTTATCCACCAGCATACAGCCAGCCAGCCAATCCCCCCCAGTATACAGCCAGCCAGCCTGCCTGCCCCCGCTCAATAAACAGCCAGCCACCCCTTCTTGTATACAGCCAGCAGCCTCTGCCCAGCATATTTAAATAATAAACAAAGTACTCACCCAACGGACGCTCCCCCGCAGCTACGCTACTTGATGCAGTAAGTCATGCAGGCAGTAACATCTCTGTGCACACACCGGTGGCTCAAATACTATGACGTCATCCACTTGCCAACTTCATAGTCTGTGCGCCCGCAGACGTGCATGGAGCTGTCACTTCCAGCCAGACTGTATCACCGGAGCTGCGGGAGAGAGTGCTGAAAAGGTGAGTTCATTGTATGTTTGTTCATTGTTTGTTATTTTTCGACCGACCCCAGTCTCAGCAGCTATAGCCGGCCTGCACCACCCACCCCATCCACCGATCACCCCCCCCCCCCATCATTGGCCGGTCACCTATCGCCGGCCTGCCCCACCCACCTGCCATCACCTCTTTCCGTTCCTCACAGGACCTTCAGCTTCACTCACAACCGCATCCAGGACTTCTCCCCAGCATCCCTCAACCAAAATGTATGGACTTTCCCTTACTTTCCAAACACATTAACTGCACTGCTCCCTCACCTCATGTCTCTATTTAACCCCCCCAATAGATTGTAAGCCCTCACGGGTCATACTCCTATTTGTCTCCTGATCACTGTAGTTTTGTATTTTGTACTTGCACATGTTTTTGTTTTACTGTAATGTATGTGAACCCCTACTGATTGTACAGCACCATGGAATTAATGATGCTCTATAAATAAATAATAATAATAATAATTATATTAATAAGTTTTCCCAGTTTTTTATGGTAAAATTGGATGCCCTGGCTTATACTTGGGTCAGCTTATATTCGAGTATGTATGTTAATTTATCAATTTGGTTATGTATATTTGTGGATGATTATTGAATGTTCTCCTCATTATATGCCACAATCCCAAACTGAAATTTTGGGATCATTATTCGAGATTCCTATATCAGGCAAAGCAGTAGGCCCAATTTCAAAAGTAAACAAACCTAACATTGTGGGATATACTGTAACCCAAGTACTTACATAAGGAAACAGATGCAAGACAGAACATATATATTTCATACATTTGCCATCCTCAATAGATGACGTCAAACAGCATTACTTTATGGCAACAGTACTAAGTTATAAGATCCATAGAACAGGTGCAAATCTTTTCAATAAACCTCATAAAAAGAGATAAGCAAACATTCAAAAAATTCAATTCTGTCAATTCTTCCAATTTTTTCAATTGTCCTAAAATGTGGGCTGTCCTAGAGGGGACACCTTTGACTGCTGAACTGGCACATGAGGAGGATGAGGACAATGAAGACTTGAACACCAGGAATTTGACACAGATTGTTGTGTTTATAACTGTGAAGGAGATGGGCAAGTAGATGCCTCAGTGTAGACTTGAACTTAAATGGTGCTGTTTTGACACTAGTATCCTTATATCTTTGGTTTAAATTCCCAAAGACATGAGATAACATTAAATGAAACCTACATAACCTAAACAATAACTAAATTGTCAGGATCGGTGGTAGTGGATCCTCTGTACCATCAGTCTAAGTGGAACCCGGTTTTCACCAGAGCCAGCTTCAAAGCAGGTTGTGGCGTAGTACCGAAGGTACAGGTCGTTCCACAGGTGCGACTTTGTCCATGGTGGTGGTCAAGGCGTAGTAGGATCAGAGTTGGGGACATAGCAGTAGGTCAGGACAGGCAGCAGAGGATCGGAATCAGGAACAGAATAGAGGTCGCAATGGGAAATCAGAATAATCACAGAGGGCTTGAAATACAGCTTTCTCCCAGGCATGGACGCACAAAGATCCGGCAGGGGACACAGGAAGGGTCTGGAATTTACCAGGGCAGGCAGCTGGCCAGAGCCAATTATCAGCACACTGGCCCTTTAAATTTTGCAGAGCCGGCACTCGCGCACCCTAGGACACGGGAACGCGCATGCCGGAGCTCGGGCATCGCGGGGACCGCCATTTGAAGCCAGGACAGGTGAGTTACATGCTGGCTCACATGGAGGTACAAGAGCACCCGTGACGTAAATAGAACATAATTTACAAAAAACAATAAAAGATAAACAGCCACTCACTCAAGTGCCTTCAAATTCCTTTTATACTACTACTTCAGATATAGATATGGCTTAGGGCCTAAAATTCCCTTCAATGACAAGTGAAGAAAATGCATGCTTTCAGCTTCAGTAATTGACTCTGGCAATGTTTACAGCAGATAAAATCAGTGGAAGATCTCCATTACTGTTGTCCATACACTTTATCATTGCAGCAGATCAGCCATGTCCCTCAGTCTCCAGATATGTGTTCTCAAAATATTCCTTCTATTATTGTACTTCAAAGTAAGGATCACAGTTTTGTTCTGCAGCCTGTATCACACATTAATATTTTTGTGTTGTTTTTGCCAGAAGGGCTGGTCTGAGTATTTCAGAAACTGCTGCTCTACTGGGATTTTCACGCACAACCATCTCTAGGGTTTACAGAGAATGGTCCGAAAAAGAAAAAACATCCAGTGAGCGGCAGTTCTGTGGGCGGAAATGCCTTGTTGATGCCAGAGGTCAGAGGAGAATGGGCAGACTGGTTCGAGCTGATAGAAAGGCAACAGTGACTCAAATCGCCACCCGTTACAACCAAGGTAGGCAGAAGAGCATCTCTGAACGCACAGTATGTCGAACTTTGAGACAGATGGGCTACAGCAGCAGAAGACCACACCGGGTGCCACTCCTTTCAGCTAAGAACAGGAAACTGAGGCTACAATTTTCACAAGCTCATCGAAATTGGACAGTAGAAGATTGGAAAAACGTTGCCTGGTCTGATGAGTCTCAGTTTCTGCTGCGACATTCAGATGGTAGGGTCAGAATTTGGCGTCAACAACATGAAAGCATGGATCCATCCTGCCTTTTATCAACGGTTCAGGCTGGTGCTGGTGGTGTCATGGTGTGGGGAATATTTTCTTGGCACTCTTTGGGCCCCTTGGAACCAATTGAGTATCGTTGCAACGCCACAGCCTACCTGAGTATTGTTGCTGACCATGTCCATCCCTTTATGACCACAATGTACCCAACATCTGATGGCTACTTTCAGCAGGATAATGCGCCATGTCATAAAGCTGGAATCATCTCAGACTGGTTTCTTGAACATGACAATGAGTTCACTGTACTCAAATGGCCTCCACAGTCACCAGATCTCAATCCAATAGAGCATCTTTGGGATGTGGTGGAACAGGAGATTTGCATCATGGATGTGCAGCCGAAAAATCTGCGGCAACTGTGTGATGCCATCATGTCAATGTGGACCAAAATCTCTGAGGAATGCTACCAGCACCTTGTTGAATCTATGCCACGAAGAATTGGGGCATTTCTGAAGGCAAAAAGGGGTCCAACCCATTACTAGCATGGTGTACCTAATAAAGTGGCCGGTGAGTGTATATTCAATTTTGATTTTCACCCAACAAGATACAGCAGAGGTTGTCACAGTAGCCAAAGGTAAAGTTGACCACTTAAATACATACAATTTAGATTTAGATAAAGCAGTGTATTTCATATAAGACCCCCCAGTATACTTTATTTCCAGGAACTATTATAACTTCATCTGAATTGGTTCTCTCATCTCTAATTATCAAAGTGCAGTCTACACAACTGGCTTCAGCTCTCCAGAACTTATGCAGTAAACCGAAAAAATAACTGAGATGAAAACTGGTCCAAGCCCAAGCATCTGCGAAGACAGTAGAAGGGATCTCACTCATTGCTATATTTCCCTGCAGGATATAATAAAGTGGTTTTGGAAGTGACATTTATATACTTTCAAACAGCCCATTATACCATGAAAAAGATTTACTGAGAAAGGCAGCAGCTACTGTGTGATATCACATTCTGGACATTTGCAAAATCCCAATCTACTCACACATTATTAACCAAGGAAGCATTTTCTAGTTAACTCATTCTACTGTAGTTACTTCACAAGTCAAACATGATCATTTTTGAAATTCACTCCCAGAGCCCAGTATATTCCTATGCATCTGCAATTTTATGCAGAAGTATCAAACTATGACTATCAAACTGATCTGTAGGAATTAGTGTTCAGCTCACCATTTGCATTTGATTGCTCCGGTGCATGGATGCTTATTAGAGATGAGCGAGCATACTCGTCCGAGCTTGATGCTTGTTGGTGTATTAGCGTACTTGAATCGGTTCGTTGCTGGGACGAGTATTTCGCCTGCTGGAGAACAAACTTTCACTTAAAGAAACACAGTGAAGAACAGTGAAGGACACAGTGAACACAGGATCATTTAAGGATCAGGATCATTTAAGTGAAGAACACATTGCAGATGTTTCCCTACATCTGCTAACTTTTCAGAAGACAGTGCTAAAAGGTGTTCTTCACAATAGTATATGAAGAACAATATGTGTGAAGAACACATTGCAGATGTTTAACACGGGTCATTCTCCTTTTTGAAGTTCCACGAATATTCCATTGAATAAAATTTCTAAATAAAATGACACATTTTGTTGGTCCCCTTGAAAAATGCTTGAGTCTCCCATTGACTTCAATGGGGTTCGTTATTCGAAACGAGCACTCGAGCATCGGGAAAAGTTCGACTCGAGTAACGAGAACTCAAGTATTTTAGTGCTCGCTCTTCTCTAATGCTTATCCCAAAGCTTGGTACTTTTGCCACAAAAGAAAAAAAATTATGATTCAGCCCTCAGATGTTTTTGTAAATAAAATCTTTACTGCTTTTTTCATCACATGTGCAATTACAGCAGGGACAGATAGATAGACAGATGTGTTTCAACCTACTTGGTCTTAGTCATGGTCACATATTAAAAACCTCTCCTACACATCTGTAAAATACTCATTCAGAAGTCACATGGGTAGAAGGGATGATTCCAACCCCTTACTCTTAACCCTTTTGTGAAGCTAACATTAAAAAAGAGGAATTTGGAAGTAGAACCCCTTTTTTTCTTATGATACAATACTTAGTTACTTACAATTACTACAATACTTACAATTACTTATTTATATCATCCCATTTACACTCATGAAAAACCCATTTGATGTAATTGCACTTGTGATGCAAAACAATAAAGGGTGAAATTTTATTTACAAAAACATCAATGTTCTGAATGGAACCTTATTTTCTTTTGTGACTCAAGTAGATTTTTTGGAGAAGCATCCGTGCTCCTGAGCAATCAAGGCAAAGTGTTGAGCTGAACACTAATTCCTTTATGTGTGCTTCTCACAAGCCAAATTCTTTCTCTGAGATAAGCCTTTTGGTCAAAGTAGGATTTCCACTGCGATTTTAGACAGCGTTATAGAAAAGATTCATTGGGCTCACTTCCGATGATACAGGCAAGTAATAAAGAATGCACAGGAAAAGTAAAGCTGCAAGAATTTTTAATGGCAATGAAGAGGAGGGAGATTCATTGTTAGATTGGTATATTTATACTGTGGGACAAGTTGGATAAATTATTGGAAAAATAACTACAAATATGGTTGGACCTTAACTTTAAATTCTAAAAAGAAAATTGTCCTCAGAGGTTTACACATTAAAAAATCTCCTACAGCCAAATATAATGTTTCTTACAGATTGAAAGAACATATTGGGGGTCATTTATTAAGGGCCTGAATCGCGTTTTTCCATCGGGTTACCCGAATATTACCGTTTTGCGCAACCGCTTGACACGCACTTACCTGCACCCAGGATAGCTTGCTGAACTCCAGGGAACTCCGACGGACTTCAGGGCAGTGGTGACACCTAGTGGGCATTGGGCCCACTACCTTAGTGAATCGCCGGAAGACCCGAGTCCTCCACAGAGAACGCATCGCTGGATCGCGACAGGACTGCGTAAGTAAATGTGCCCTATTGAATAAATAGTCTTTTAGACTGATTGTGAAACAAGAACACTTGTTGTTGTGATATTGTTGTGGTGTTGATGTCACGGCCTGGTGAGGTGGGGGCTGAGAGCTGAAGAGTGAGCAGCACTGACATGTCACATGTTTTTTTAATGCCGCCAATAAAAAACCTGGGAATCAGAAGAGGATTCTGTCAGGATCCAAACTAAGTTAAAAAACACAATTTTTATTATACAAAACCAAGAAAAAAGTGTGACGTGTCATAGGTACTTGAATAATACTACAATAGGTCAATAAATAATCAAAAAATGTGTGTTTTTATTATTGATAATTCATGTAACAATATTAGCCAGATATTTAAAAACATTTAAAAGCACAATCATGTGTATCGTGTTCTGAAAGGCTACCAGAAATATAAATGCATAAATGAGCACTGGTAGCGATAGCAGCCAAACAATACTGTGCAAAATAGGCAAAGGTTGCTATGATCCCCACTCCTATTTAACCCATCAATGTGTACTGGTTCCTAAATCTTCCCAAGCTATGGTACAATATGGTACAATACCAACAGTCTTAACAACATGTAGCATATCGAATTTAAAAAGGTAACAGGTATTTGAAAAAATATCACCGGGTATAAGGAGGGGGCAGGCTCCCCACGCATTCCGCCACTAAGCCTTGTGGCTTCTTCAGGGGTATATGATTCAGAACCATGAATAAACTCTATTTATTGTGGTTGGCAGATTGCTCACCTGTGTGGATCAGAATGAGAAGTCTCGGCGTGTACTACCACTCAATGCGCATGCACCCGCTGCAAGGTCACATGAACGGCCCAATCCTCCTGCCTCCAACTTGAGCCGGCCATGCAACGTCACAGCCGGCACACCCCCAGACAAGTGGGTCATGCAAAATTAATGAAAAGGGGGAAGGGCCAAGGATGCAGTAGCGCCTGGTAAGTGCATATATATAATGACAACGCCGCTACTATGCTAGTTTGGAAAAATATCAAATAGACAAAGGGATCACTCTATGAGAAAAAGGGATCTGTAATCAATATATTCTTTGCGAATCCTGACTGGAAACAGAGTAGCAGAGGATAATGCTGGGATGCAATACAGAGCCATGGAGTCAAAATATGAAAGAAAGTTCGGATGTGACATATGAATCAGTTCATATAGATATCCGTCACCCTTCATTGTATATCCAGGTTTTTAGAGCTGTGGGTGTCTTGGGCGTCTGTAGGGGGGTAATTTATCATTGAGATTTGTTAATTTTTAGTGAGAATTCATGCACAAAAATTACTATAAACAAATTCTGGATGGTGCATTTCTCACCTTCAACCCCCATTAAAAAATTTTCCGTGGATGCCTGCGCTTTGTATGTCATAACATTTTGGATGCCTTTTTCCTGAAAGTGTCCCTAGCTGTCCTTACTTCTATGCAACCCTTGCTTTGAAATTTTCGGGAGTATTTGTGCTTGCAAGTATTTGATTTTGAAAGTTTTGTGATACTTGGGCCTCCATGCCCAAAGTTTATACAATTTACATTTACAATTCTGAGAAAACTTTAATGCGAAAACTATTAAACTTACCATGGTGTGAAACCATCATGATCCCAAAGCCCCTATTTTTATTAAAATAAGGCAAGTATGTCTAATAACTTTTGTGTATAATTTGTTTTAAAAACATATTTTTAAAGAAACACTCTGAAAAGTGGAACCAGAAAAGACTAGAGTAGAATAAATAAAAAAACATTTTCTTAGCTTAGAAACTTGAAGAGAAGTTTGGGAGATCACAAAAGGTATTTTCGTGCTTAATAATGGCTGTTCCCACACTTGCTAATAAATTCCAGACCAGAATTCAGCAATCTCAAATGCCAACCTTTGATAGAAGCAAGATGGCAGTGGGAAGCTTGGGCCTACAGTACCTGAAAAAGAACATTGGTCCACTTTCCCACATGGAAATTACCAGTGCATCTGTTTTTTCCTGGATAATTGCTACCCTTATATATTTCATTTTTACAACTTTTTGTGAAAATAGTTCAAACCCAGTGCCCAAAGAGCAGACACAGGAGGGACCAAAAGTTACATATATCAATAGGTGTGTGCATAAAACACACTAGAAAATACCACAAACAAAGGCAGGAGAAAAAAGGTGACACATCCACGGATTTGAGACTTTTTGGTTAAAAGTCTCAAAAAGTCACACATTTTTGCAACTAATTCCTAAGTACCGTATATACTCGAGTATAAGCCAACCCGAGTATAAGCCGAGACCCCTAATTTTACCATCAAAACTGGGAAAACCTATTGACTCGAGTATAAGCCGAGGGTGGGAAATGTATGAATCACAGACCCCCCCCAGTATGTATACAGCCTGCCCCCAATAGTATACAGCCTGCCCCCAGTAGTATACAGCAGCCCCCAGTAGTATACAGCCTGCCCCCAGTAGTATACAGCACTGCCCCCAGTAGTATACAGCACTGCCCCCCAAGTAGTATACAGCACTGCCCCCAGTAGTATACAGCACAGCCCCCAGTAGTATACAGCACTGCCCCAAGTAGTATACAGCACTGCCCCAAGTAGTATACAGCACTGCCCCCAGTAGTATACAGCACTGCCCTCAGTAGTATACAGCACTGCCCTCAGTAGTATACAGCACAGTCCCCAGTAGTATACAACACTGCCCCCAGTAGTATATAGCACTGCCCCCAGTAATATACAGCCAGCCCAGCATTAAAAGAAAATAATAAACTTATATACTCACCCTCCGGTGGCCCCGACCTGCAGCGCTGCTCCCCCGATGTCCGCTCGGGTCCTCTTCTGGCTTCGGCGCCCGTCTTCTTTCTTCACTAACTTCGTGCCGGGCGCCGCCATTGTTCTCCCCTGGACGGCGCCTAGTATGACGCGCCGCTGCTGACGTCATACTTGGCGCCGCCTGGAGGAAAAACATGGCGGCGCCCGGCACGAAGTTAGTGAAGACAGAAGACGGCCGCGGGAGCCAGAAGAGGACCTGCGCGGACATCGGGGGAGCAGCGCTGTAGGTCGGGGCCACCGGAGGGTGAGTATATAAGTTTATTATTTTTTAAAGATTCTTTATGACTGTATGACTAGTGTATAAGCCGAGGGGACGTTTTTCAGCACATTTTTTGTGCTGCAAAACTCGGCTTATAAACAAGTATATACGGTATTTGCTATACCAAGATGGGAAAGGTGCCTAAATTTTTGCCTAAATTTGTTACACAAAAACGTCAACCACATCTGGATTCACTTCAAAAAAATAGGCTCAAGTAAAAGGAAGAGTAGAGTTTTCAAATGTTACAAAAACGTCACATCAACTACAAGTTCTGTCCATTAAGTGGAATTGGGTTGTAATGTACTCCACTTAGACCCTTCAAGGTCAAAGTTACTGCGGTGTGAGATTAAAATTTATGAAATGCATAGGAAAAAGTTTAAAACATAAAACTCTGCACCTTTTATGTGACTTTTCACATTGAAATGTATCCTTGCTTACTGATTTTCCACATTGTATTACAATACAGATTCTTCTTTTTAGCTTTAGTTTTCTCCTTATTCACACCTGTGTATTATTTATTCCCCTTTGTTGTTTTTTACCTCCCACTTTCTGTTATTGTGAACTAATTGATGTTTATCCTTGTCACAGCTGACTCTTGTTCCAATGTTGTTTTGGATCTGTACATATTGTACACTTGGTTACTGTTTCCTCTACCCTTGGATTTTTGTTTTCTGACGCAAATTATTATGTCAGGAGTTTGACAGCAAAAACAGGCATATAGATTGATTGTCAAGAATGAAGAAAATGCAAGCAACTACAAAAATAGTCGACAGTATTCTCATGTAGATATACCACAGTTGGCCCCAGTTCAGAACTAAAACTTGTCCATTGGGGCTCCTGTAAGCACCAGAGTATTTGTGGATTAATATGTAATATGCGCACAAGGGTTATTCTCATCTTGAAAATTATTGCTTCTGTGTTGGCAATTTTTTTTCTCATTTGTACCTCATAATAACCTGGTTTATGTCTTCATATACCGTATATACTCGTGTATAAGCCGAGTTTTTCAGCACAAAAAATGTCTAAATATACAGCTATAAAGAGTAAAAAATACTTAAAAAATAATAAACTTATATACTCACCCTCCGGTGGCCCCGATGTGCAGCGCTGCTCCCCCGATGTCCTCGTCGCTTGTTTTCATGCGTCCGCGCTGCTTGTCTTCAGGCTTCCGCGCCCATCTTCTTTCTTCTGCTGGGCAGAAAGAAGAAGAAAGAAGACAGGCGCGGAAGCCTGAAGACAAGCGGCGTGGACATCGGGGGAGCAGCGCTGCACATCGGGGCCACCGGAGTATATAAGTTTATTTTTTTTTAATGCTGGGGGCAAGCTGTATACCACTGGGGGCAAGCTGTATACCACTGGGGGCAGGCTGTATACCACTGGGGGCAGGCTGTATACTACTGGGGGCAAACTGTATACTACTGGGGCAAACTGTATACTACTGGGGGCAGGCTGCTGTATACTACTGGGAACAAACTGTATACTACTGGGGGCAGGCTGTATACTACTGGGGGCAAGCTGTATACTACTGGGGGCAGGCTGGGCTAGCTGTATACTATAGGGGGCTATATACTGCGGGGAGGTCTGTGACCAATGCATTTCCCACCCTCAGCTTATACTCGAGTTAATAGTTTTTCCCAGTTTTTGGTGGTAAAATTAGGGGTCTCGGCTTACACCTACCTGCTCCTCTGGTTTGAAACATTTTTGGGACTGCCACATACAGGCACTCAATCTATTCCATTTTACTGCAGGGCCACCTACCTGCTCCTCTGGTTTGAACAATTTTTGGGACTGCCACATACAGGCACTCAATCTATTCCATTTTACTGGAGGGCCACCTACCTGCTCCTCTGGTTTGAAAAATGTTTGGGACTGCCACATACAGGCACTATCCAAATTAAATTGTCTCCATAGCAGCCTCCACACGTTGTCTCCATTGCTACCTCCAAAAGTCGTCCATATAGCTGCCTCCATACATCGTCCCTTTATCAAACGAGGTGTGTCAGGCAGAAATTTGGGTTGTTTTCATGGATTCCACATCAAAGTTGTTAACTTTGTCGCCACCCTGCTGTGTAATCCACAAAATATACTTGCAAACTTTTACCATTTAGGGATATTATTTCAGCGCTTCTTGCGCATCTGTTTACATTCCCCTCACCCGCCATATCCTAAACTTATAAGAACGCTACTACACTTGATCTTATACAAAAGTGCTGTTTGGGGAGTAGCCTAGAGACAGGGGCTTGGATTTGCGAAAGCTCGCCTGGCAGCGGAGCGCCAGCTCCATGCGCATCATGCGCTTCTTGCGTATCTGTTTACATTCCCCTCACCCGGCATATCCTAAACTTATAAGAACGCTACTACACTTGATCTTATACAAAAGTGCTGTTTGGGGAGTAGCCTAGAGACAGGGGCTTGGATTGGCGAAAGCTCGCCTGGCAGCGGAGCGCCAGCTCCATGCCAAGATCCAACTAACATAGTTTTAACTGCAGCACCTTTAATCTACTACTAGTTCACTGCCTCCATACATGGTCCCCTTATCAAACGAGCTGTGTCAGGCAGAATTTTGGGTTGTTTTCATGGCTTCCATGTTAACTTTGTCGCCACCCTGCTGTGTAATCCACAAAATATACTGGCAAACTTTTATCATGTACCGATATTATTTGAGCACTTCTTGCTCACCTCCTTTGGTTCCTCTCTGCCACCCATTGGTTTGAAGCCTGAGTCCATTTAGGGTATGTCGCCATGACACTCTCTAGCCTGCTGCCGCTGCCTCTGCATGCCGTCCCCTATAGTGTCAGGGTCAATTATTGCATGTTTTAGATGCTATCTAGCTTCATTCTGTCACTCTGTCATGGCCATGCTGTTGCCCATAATTTTGGCATAATGGTGCGATTATGCAGCCTCAGAGGCATCCATGCATGCTGCCCCTGCTGTTTCCTGTCCATTTCCGTGGTGTTTCCATCCTTTTCTGAGGTTCCCAGGTGTTTGGCCAAGCTTCCCTGTGCAGAGCCTTGGTCCCCTTGAAAAATGCTCGAGTCTCCCATTGACTTCAATGGGGCTCGTTATTCGAGACGAGCACTCGAGCATCGGGAAAAGTTTGTCTCGAATAACGAGTACCCGAGCATTTTAGTGCTCGCTCATCTCTAATCATTATCACTTTTATTATTTTATTAAAGGCTCCAATCTGTAGCAAATGAAACTTTCATAGTAGTCTGTATTTTGTATGAGGAAACTGTACAATGTATATTTGTTTTTAAAAATAATTTGTTTTCGTGACTCTCTAGGTCTCAGAATAAAAACCACATACATAGTTAAAAGGGTTTTCTCAGGCACCTGGGCATCAAAGTGGTGGGTCTCTCATGTGAATACTCTGCTATATGCTGGAACAGAAAAATACTCTGTAGACTTGCACAACCATTCTGAACATGAAAAGCATTTAGTAGCCACAATATATTGCTAAATGTAAAACTTTGAAAGAGATTTTATTCTAAGATATGTACGGTTAAATGCCATCCTTCATAAAAACTTCTCAAACAGAAATTACCGTACTGCTTTTAATTAGACAATTAGTCAGACCAAATTTTTTTTCCCTTCTCGTCTAATGCTTGTTTATACAGGGTATAACAAAAAGGTAGGGATAGTGGAATAGCTTGAGAAATACACATCGGATCAAAGAACTAAAAACATTTATGTCAAATATTTTTCAAAAATGTATCCAATAATAGCAAATCGGGGGCAACCTTAAAATCTTAAATGGGAACCTACATGTTGATTGCTGATCTGTATTCCCCAGGAAAAAATTAATTGATTCAATTTACAATTCAAGTATTTTACCAGATATTCTACCGTCTCAACCTTTGTGTTACACCCTTTTTGTGATATACACGGCTATATTTGAGGTGCACATACAATACCTTTCTCCACTGTTTTATATTTAGCCTTTTCTTCTGGAGCTGACACATTTTTCTGTTCGCCATGTCGATATCTTGCTGGTTTACTAGTTGCAATCACCTATTTAAATGGAAAAGTAAGACAAAGGTTATAGAATAGATACATAGATTGATTTACATGCAAGCTATGAGCAAGCTGAAGCTGTGGAAGAAAGGGGTGCTTGGAGCAAGGAAGGACAGCAGACTGTGCCAAAATATAAAATGCCAGCTCTAGACCTATATTACCACAATCATATTGCCTGTGGACTATCCATGCATAAATATCTTCTTAATATTATGTGCTGCTATTTATCTCTTAATATGTTGCAATAACTATGGATGCTTTGGTTATATTAAATCTTAAAGAGGGGATGGGATGATCTGATACTGATCAGTGAAATGAATCATTTAACTTGGCCCTTGAAACCACTAATACACCATTTTTCTCATCTAACTAAAAGTCTTGAATACCCATGACCTGAAATACTCATGTCCTGTATGTTTAACCCCAGTCATTAGAGACTATGCAATCTAAAAAGGAGGGGCTTCTTCTGTCAAGAATTAGTACACTCATAGACATGATTTCAGATTATCAATGCATTTATTAAGGTTGTGCCAGAGAAGTGGTCTGATAGAATTCTCAACAGTATTTTACCTATAGTGTAATAAGCTGAAGTACTGCAAGCCATCAAATGATCACATCCAAACAAGCAAGTTCTCCTCTCGAATAACGAGTACCCGAGCATTTTAGTGTTCGCTCATCTCTAGAGGTTATTCATCCTGGTCAAGTCCATGGTGCTCCAGCCTGCACTACCTAAACATTATCCATCACAAGCTTTTGCCATTGTACAATTCTATGCCAGGCCCTTCCTACCGTAGAATTACTCTTTAACCTGTGCTCATTCAGGCCTTAACGGGCACAGACTACAGTTAGTGTGCTGATACGGATGCTCCTGAACTGCTGGGGAATAGGACACGCTCACTTGACTTGGAGGTGGCGGATGCAGGGAATGATCGCAATTCTTTGTGTTTGTCCAGAAATTGTGATTATTTATATGCTAAAAAAACTGGCATACAAACCCTGCTAAATATTCCACATTGAGAAAGATTCATTAATTCTTTTGAAAATTGGACTTAAAAGGTACACACCTGTCCATTTAAGACCTCACAGCTCATGAGGTCATGGAACTGAGGTCTAAGGAACTGCCGAAGGAGCTTAGAGACAGAATTGTGTCAAGGCACAGATCTGTCCAAGCCTACAAATGAATTTCTGCTGCACTCGGGGTTCACAAGAGCACAGTGGCCTCCATAATCCTAAAAGGTTTTACACATGAAAGAAAGTTCTTAAATTTAAATCCCCTAATGATGGACTCTCTAAGCGAACACTCTGTAATTTCTCTGTGCTGCTGATTCACACCAAAAGCCTTGCTTATTGCTAGCAATTATTTTCCCATTTCTGCCAACTCCATTCCAGGGGGATTAGAGGGTTCCTGTCCCCCCACCTGCACACTCGCTGCAGCCAGTGAATTTACACATTTATTTCTAAGCCAGGTAGGACCTCCCGTATAAATAAATGTTGCGCAGGCCCCCTCCAGATCCCACAAATACTTATGGCCATGTGCTTAATCAATAAGCACCTACTAGGAGTCTGTACTGTATACTGAAAGCTTTTGCCAATATTCTAATGCGATGCTGTATCTTAACCCACACCCAGTAAGAGATACCTCTTCCACTGCTCCCTGTCACCTCCACAGACAAACCAATAATTGTCTAAAGCACAAGAAATGTAGGGTACACTGATGGTGGCTTACTGGGTAATATTTATTATCAAACTCAAGAAGCTGAAGATGTTAATGGTAATATCCACTCTCCATGGTGATTAGGGATGTTAGCATAGAGAATAGGATGGTTTTATGCTTTTTGCTTAAGATTACTTATGTTTTAGGATACTAAAGGTATTATAGTAACATTGAACATGTACATAAAACATACATTTAGAATACCTCTACAGGAAAGTGTGCAATATGAATTATTTGTGGCGCGTGTCATCAGCATGTGAGCCTTCCCCCCCCCCCCATACCAATGACAATAGAAAGAACTGCCCTAGTTGCAAAAATTCGCATAATAGGACCTACTCTATAATTTGCGGCACAGGCAGTCGACTCATACAAAGAGCTGTGGAAACAATGGCCATTTATTATAAACCTGTTGAAATACATTGGGATGTTTGCTAGCTGTTGAAATGGCCCTAAACAACTTTTGTGTACATGTAGTCTTAATTTGCCTTTTTATTTCAATCATTAAAATTGAAAGAATTTACCAATGTTGCCACTAACAGATATCTCAGATAAGGTGCCATTGGGAGTAGCAGGGCCACAGCAGCTACTGTCAGCAGCAAATGTCATCTGGCTGTGCAGTCACAGGTATTATGTATGAAATCCTCACTGGATCTTTGATGGCTTTTCTGCTGCCTCAGTAAAGGGGTCCAAACAATTTATTTATTAGATTTTTATTTTATAAGGTCAAAGTTTGCAGTCCATTGGAGTCTTGTCATTCCATTGCAAGGTGCTCTGAACATCAAGGCCACATGTGAAGGCATTAAGATGGTGAGGACTCAAAGGTGGCTCCTGTCCCGTGTGTTGCTGAGCAGACATGAGAAGTTGATTTGGAAGGCCATACAGATGACCAAAACCAGTTCACTACATCAAACGAAGATGAAAACAATTCACCAGCCAAAAAATTAAATAGTAAGGGTGAACAGAAGGCACTATAAAACATTTAATACATAATAGCTATAAAATTGTTTACAAACCAGGACCACATTCCATCTCAAAAGAGCACATGGATGGAGAAAATAACCTCAATACAATGCACAGTATACAATATCAACAATAATACAAATACAAAGGAATGATCTCATCTATATAGAAGAGCAGGAGCCCGTATGGTAGTCTGGTAGTAGACAGGGTGTAGCTTCCCTGGGAACAGGGAAAGAATAGCTCCAGGGAGATCTTAGATGCAGTGCTTCCATCTCCTGGTCTGGGACCTCCTGTGGCAGCTACACCGTGTCTATCAGACTACCATACAGGCTCCTGCTCTTCTATATCAGTGAGATCATTTATTTTGATTTGGTACTGGTTTTAAACAATTTTATAGCTATGATGTATTGAAAGTTACGTTTTATAGTGCCTTCTGTTCACCCTTCCTGAGCTGTATCAGGGAGAATTCAGGTTGTCTTTCAACAAATTCTGTCACGTGGGACCATTTCTTTGATGTTTTACATCAAAGTATCATGGATTAAACAGATTTTTTTGCTAATTTGGTAGTAGCCTTGTGAAATCAGTAGCATTATATAACACTATTATCTCAATAAATTCATTTGATTTTGCCTGTTGAGTTAAGAGCCTTAAATCCGCCCGCGTACAGGTAGTCACTGTTTTATGCAAGACTTTCAAAAATGTGACATTCTGATGGTTCATTCCAATTTTCTGTACTTAAAAGCAGGTACAGTAAGTATGGAAATAAGATTAGGACTGCAATATATGGCTTAGAGCCCCTTTGAATGTGCATGAAATTTCACATTAAAATTGAAACATGCTATTTTACTTGCAGTTTTCAAGCCAAGCTTTTAATAATGGAGAAACGTGACAGACATTTATGTGGTAACATTAATACATTAGAGATCATTTTACCCAAATAACAGGACACTGAAGCCTTTAAACTTTTCATTAATAGAAGTCCTCATGTTTGAACAATTATGTTCTAAAAACCAAAAGCAGGTTTTCATAAAGGGAAACTAGCTATAACATTGTACCCATTGAATCTTTTTAGTATTCATTTCTTGAGTATGTAACATTATTATGACAACTATAACCTCAGTGGAAGCAGGTCTGTCTGATATGGCTGGAGTGAGGCAACCGTAGGCAAGTAGAGTAATGCATGCTTCCAAGTAGTGGTTATTTGTATTACTGCAAGTAAAGGCAGTGGTGGAAAACCTATGACACAGGTACCAAAGGTGGCACTTAGAACCCAAGCCATCGCCCCTGCACATAGTCTATCAGACAATACTTAATGCAACCTCTTGCAGTCTCAGGTAACCCAAGGTGTGCCACATACAGCATTATTTTAAGGCAACACATCCGTTACTGCCTGGGACTGCCGGAGGAGCTTGGAGCTATAAACAAGGCTGGACTAACGGGCCCTGCAATTGGTCTGGGGCCCTAGAGAGACGCAACATTAATAATCCAAACTTTCCTGGCTTCTTTCAATGGTATTGGTTTCCTCAGGATGCCAAAATGATTAAAAGTTATGGCAGGTCAGTTATCAACAAGTTATTGCTTAAATTGCAGTGTCAGCACTTTGCAAATAAGTGAGTTTTGCTTATAGTTTGGGCACTTGCACCCATTTTAATAGCTACAATATTAGGACCCTTGATGGAGTCAATTCTTACTTAACTCTACTTTCTTAATGTAGGGTGTTGAATTCATGTTTACAATATTCTAAGATGAAGCAACCATTGAAACAGATTTAGAACAATCTTGCAAGAACATTTGGCTGATATCTTTGACAATTAAGCTCACTCTGCTTTGATACTGACATCAGCCCTTTTCTCTCTTGGTCACCTCTGCTTGAATAGTTGGCAGTGAACTACCAAAACTGGTCTAGTCATGCCTGCACATTCTCTCTCTGCAGTGGTATGGTCTTCATGGTCTATGGTCACCCTAGAATAGACCCTCTGGGAGGCACATCTCTTCAATGGTAACAACTTCAAGACTCACTTACAGTAGGTGGCTACATACATGAACTCACCCCACCTAATGCAGATGTACCTTACAACTTCTACAAGCATTGTCTGCTATGGCTTACATATGAGAAACCCAAGTAGGAGACATTTCTTTTATAAAGTTTGGGATAAATGGACATTTGGAAGGTATTTGCACAAAAAATATTACATTTTCTCAGTCACCTGATATATCATATAAAACATAAATAAGGCTCACAGGGTCATAGTTATAAGCCTTTAATCCAAATCTTTGTTCATACAATGCTGCTTTCTACAAATTTATACAAAACGTCTATCCCCTGCTGTTCAAGAAATTCTATGGTTCTGTTTTATGTATCTCTCTTAGAATTCCCATCTTATAGGTTCTGGTGTAGTGAAAAGAAGATTTCTTTAGTGCACTGATTCCTATTGGTCGGCCTGCACAATAGTAGGACTGGACACTATAAGTGAATCTTCTGAAAAGGAATCAAAGGACACCAGCAGGTGCCATAACAAGCATGTAATAGAAATATCCAGACACTGGAGAACTTTGAAAATGATTCCAGTTGAGAATTAATTATATTTATGTCATGTAACTGTGATAATTATTTATGGGATTTTTGAATGAATTACACACATTTTCCAAAATATCTACTATTTTCCTCTATTGACATCATTTGATGCCACAGGCAACACACAGGATTTATTATTTACAACCATTTGATTGGTCTCTTGTGTCATCTTTACAATTTCCTGCATACTATATAGAATACAAAACCCAGGAATATGAATATGCTCTCCTACAATGAGCTGTTGGGCCACTTCTGTCCTATAAATATAATGGGTTGATATTTGTGGATGTTTTTGGGCGGTGGGTAGAATTAGAATAATGAGCTGTGTTACTTGTCAGACTGATGAATAGAAAGGTTATTTTGGCAGAAGCCCACAGCATTTTACATATGAATCATATTGCTATACTATATTTCTGAAGAATTGAAGTAGATAAAGTATTAATTGATATAACCATGACTGCTTTCCTGATTTGCTTCAGGACATTTGCCTTTAAGCAAAGACATACGCAGAATAGAGCAATGCAGGATTTATGTAGCAAGAATAGTAATTGTGGTTAAGTTAACCTCAGCTTTTAAGAAGATTACCTATATAGCAGCCAAACCATTTATAATTTAATGATGTATTTTATATGGCATTTGATAGAACTATAGCATAAAGCTGGCTGTACACTAAAGATTTTTGACATCTGCCATCAAACAATTATATGCACTTGTTGCTGTACTATATGTGGCCACCTGTGAGTGGCATTAAAGGAGTTTTCCCACGAAAGAAAATTCTCACATTTCAATCCCCTAGTGATGTTAACACAATAAAGATCATGTTAATCCTTTAGTTTACATTTTTACTGCTGTTTTATCTCCTTTCTCTCTCCCGGCTGCTCAATGCAAAATTCCAGGGTGTGGGCGGTCCTCTCCAAACAGACACATTATGACTCATCTAGTTTTGTGGGGTGACAATATGGTTACATTATCAGGGTACAGGTGTATATACACTTTCATATGGCTTCTGACAATGTACTAATACAGACACACAGAAAAAGAGATGAGACAGATCAGAGATGCATGAGATGATTACACAGAGGCTGATAGACCATTACACTGTTGCACTGTGACCTCTGCTACATCTCACAGATATGTGCCTGCCTCCCCCTTCCCCCAGATCACTCCTTGTAGCTTGTAGTTTGCAGCCTCTCTCTCTGCTAACCATGTGCTGACAGGATGTGATCAGTCAGTGTTTCTGAGCTCCGTGGAGGGGGCGTGGCTATAGTCACAACAGAGAAAGACAGAAATCTCATCTGCACAAGCTCATCCAAGAAGGCGCCCGACCATAGTTCAGAAGTTACTGGGTCATGTCTAGATGCAACTGAAGTTGTGTACAGCAGGACTGATAGAGACAGGTTGGACTTATATCTATGAAATGCTGCATTTTTGTTAATAACAGTGAATTAGAGAATGTGTTATTTTGTTATCCTGAGTACATATAAGAAACCTGATGACGTGCTGGAGACGAGACGTGATGACGTGCTGGAGACAGACGTGATGACGTGCTGACGCAGGATGGCACGCTAGTCGAGGCGGGTGGATGGACCAAGCAGAGGAGAGCGGCCGATAGCGGAGCGGTGGAAACATCTTACCACCCGTCCGCTTAGTATACATAGCAAGGAGCCCGAGGTCCGGAGCCGCGGCGGGAAGCAGAGAAACTGTCGCGCGCGACAGAAAGGAGAAGGGAGGAAAGAGCCGCGGCGTGAGTGGTGGCAGCGGCGGCTGAAACGCCGATACTAACGCTGCCATGAGGTGTTAGAAGGAGGCACCGCAAGGCAAGGAGTAGTGTCGGTAGCGGGATTAGCTGGAGTGTGGAGCGAGCAACAAGGTTGGTGGTTGAAACTTCCTGGATGGGACGCTGAAGGAAGAAAACGGAGTCTGGGGTAAGAACTGTATAGGAATATGTCTATAACCCCTGTGGACTAATACATAACAAATGTCAAACATTGATCTGGCTAAAAAGAATTAACAAACTAACCTACTAACCATATGTGCTCTGTGGTAAGAACTTTTTTTATTGCATAATTTCTTGGAATAAGTGCAGGGCTGATCAATGAGAAATTAAAATATAAGCAATATAAAATCAATACTAAAAACTAAATGCAAATAACATTTTGAGGGCGGTATGAATGCTTAATCTGCTTAATAAACAAACAGAAAATAAAAAGCGGACAAGAGTTAATATAAATAGAAATATCTTGGAATAGGCCCCAGACGCAAGATGGAAAAACCCAAGCAAGTCGCGCCTATCTTTTCTCCGCAAATTAATCAACAACGCCGCGTTACAGCAGGTTTAGAACAAGGGAGAAATACGCAGCAACAAATTAAAAACCGTCAGATAGAAAGTGGTACTCCGCCAGAAGACCTAGGAGAAAATCCTGACGAGGAAAGCCCGCTTACAAATAGAACAGCCCTGTCGCAATCATTAGAGAATCAGCCGGAATGGATGACGGAAGCGGCTATGGAAAGAATTCTGAGTAAACATCATTTAAAAATCCAGAATGAATTTAGATCCCTATCGCAAGAAATAAAAAAAGACATATCTCAGTTAGGCGAACGTACAGTTAAGTTGGAAGAATCTGTTACGGAGCTAACTAACACTTGTAATAACCTGATCGATACAGCCTCAGCTATGAAGGAGATCATAGAATATCAAGGGAAAAAAATTATGGAATTAGAAGACCGTTCACGACGGAATAATATACGAATACGTGGTATCCCGGAGTCAGTCAGCGAGGGGGAACTACTAAACTTCATCTGGGATTTCATGTCAGCAACTTTGACAGACGCCATTGAATCAGATCTTAGGATCGACAGAGCACACAGATTAAAAAAACCAAATACGGCTCCACACTCAGCCCCCAGAGATGTAATTATTAGGATACACTACTTCCATATTAAGGAAGAATTTGTTAAACAGCACCGCCAGAGAGAGAAGCGCCCGGAAAGATTCAAAGAACTTATAGTATTTAATGATATCTCTCCCGCAACACTAAATAAAAGAAGAGATTTTAAACCCGTCACCACAATCCTCCAGGGAAAAAATATCCGTTATTCTTGGGGCTTCCCTGTACAGCTTATATTCATCAAGGATGACCAAAAATTTATTTGTTTGACACCCAAAAGGGCAGAAGATCTCTTGATAAACTGGGGCTGGATGCACGAATCACAACGGACATTAGCTAAAGAGGTATCGATCCCAGAGAAATTAAAATTGGATTGGAGCATGCCGAGGAACCCAACCCCTTAAATAGGAAATTAACAGGGCCATACTGGAAGGCGACCCTGTATTGACGGGTAAAAGGGATAGAACTGGGGTACAACCCGGCTCTTATAAGGTCTCCAACGACTCTCCGGAAGAAAGAAGAAGATGACAAAAATTTGAAAAAGAGAAGAAGGGGAAAGATGGTGGTTCTGTTTTTGTTAATTTTTTTTTTTTTTTCGTTCCCCCGTCTTTCTCTAATATCTTCTCGCTATATTTTTCCACCACCCACCAAGATGTACTTGGTACTCGATGCAATCGCGCAGGTACACTCTGCGGAATCCCGTCTGTGTAACTGGCCTTTCCATCACTGGCCGAGAACATTGGCGACCAAAAATGATAGAGTCGCCTGTCATTTTGACTGCAATGCAAATTTTTTACGAGGAATATTTTTGTTTTTTTGTTTTTTGTGATTGGCGTTCTAATTAGAGATGAGCGAGCACTAAAATGCTCGGGTACTCGTTATTCGAGACATCGGGAAAAGTTCGTCTCGAATAACGAGTACCCGAGCATTTTAGTGCTCGTTCATCTCTAATGATATCCAAACTAATATTGAGGGAGTCTGAACTGCAAATTTCGGGTCTGTGCCAAGCACCCGCAACGTAGTTCGTGCCTTGGAAAACACGGCAAGCTTGTTTATTGACTGCTGAACCAATAAACAAGCTTCCCATCCCTAAGTATCCACAACCAAGACCACATTTACATGGTTGTGATTGGCCAGCACCATTACAGAGAGGAGAGAGTTCCAGGGAGAAGCTGCTGATTGAGATTGCGTGTCTGACTGGCCCATTGTCCTTTTCAGGAAAGATGAGGCTGCTGTGATAAAATAATTGCTTTTTATGGCCTCTGAAGAACTGGATGTTGCTATTCATAGGCTGCTGGGCCAGTTTTAGAATTATTTGTATTTATAGAATTATTTGTATTTACAGCATCATACAGCAATACCTTAAAGGGGTATTCTCGTCTGGGCATTCACATTGTTTCATTAATCTGCCTTATATATACATTTCTTCAATTAGATGTTATTAAAAAGTTTTTACCTGTAGGAAGATAATTTCTCATAAATGAAGTGATATGGTCCCTTAGAAATCAGACTGTGTGCTTATATATGACCACCTCTGCTGGAGTTATTGCACAAAGAAACAAAAGGTTTTTGTATATGAAATGTCTGCGAGTTACTGCATGTCACACAGCCGTCCTGTGGTAATGAACACTGAATTCAGGTGGTCAGCCAGGACTCAATAGTGCATGTCTGGCTATTGCTGCCAAAATGTGAGGTGGTCGTATCCAAGGAAGGTAAGTTTCTAAGGGACAACATGAGTAGATATATGAGGAATTGTCTTCACGCAGGAACATTTTTTAAAATAATATCAAATTGAAGAAATGTTTACAAATGGCAAATTAATTCAATTAAATGTGAATGCCTAGATCGGAATATCCCTTTAACTAACCAAGTTTAGTACTATTTTTATTTACAGCATCATACAGTAATACCTTAAAGGACCAGTCTTACTACTATTTGCATCATAAAGTATAACATTATGGGGCAGATTTACTTACCCGGTCCATTCGCGATCCAGCGGCGCGTTCTCTGCAGTGGATTCAGGTCCGGCCGGGATTCATTAAGGCAGTTCCTCCGACGTCCACCAGGTGGCGCTGTTGCGCTGAAGTTCCCCGGAACGCACTGGAATACACTGAGCCGGGCTGAATGAAGGTAAGTGCAAGCTCCGCGACACATTTTGTTTTTTTAAATGCGGCGGTTTTTCGTTCGGTCATGCCCCCCGATTTCCATCGCATGCATGCCAGCGCCAATGCGCCACAATCCGATCGCGTGTGCCAAAATCCCGGGGCAATTCTGGGGAAATTGGCGCAAATCGGAAATATTTGGGTAACACATCGGGAAAACGCAAATCGGGCCCTTAGTAAATGACCCCCTATATCTCCAGTTTTAGTGCTATTTGTATTTACAGAATTATATAGTAATGCTGTGAGGGTTTCGGATAAATATGCAGACTTGAGATGAGCGAGCACTAAAATGCTCGGGTACTCGTTATTCGAGACGAACTTTTCCCGATGCTCGAGTGCTCGTCTCGAATAACGAGCCCCATTGAAGTCAATGGGAGACTCGAGCATTTTTCAAGGGGACCAAAAGAACCTTTTGTATAAGATCAAGTGTAGTAGCGTTCTTATAAGTTTGGGATATGGCGGGTGAGGGGAATGTAAACATCTGCGCAAGCAGCGCTGAAATAATATCCGTAAATGAAAAAAGTTTTCCAGTATATTTTGTGGCTTACACCTCCTCCTCCAACTCCTTCAACTCCTCTTCTTCTGCCCATACACGCTCAACAGTGTAGGACTCAACAATGGTCCCCTCTTGTGTCTCGCCAACATTCTCCTCCTCTTCCTCCTCATCCTCCTCCACCTCCTCCGATATGCGCTGAGAAACAGACCTAAGGGTGCTTTTGAAATACAACCCCGGGCCCTAATAAATTTTCCCACTTCGGTCTTTGCGATGGATATGTGCGTCACTAAAACACAGTGGTCGCAAGTCTGACTCCAAATTGCTCCCAATTTGATAGTAGATGCACTGCAGCAAGTACAGCCACCAGCAGATCAACCAGAAATCAAATATATATAACGCTACTGTAGGCGTAATTAAGACGTTTGTATTCTCCTATGGCTATTTTCTAGCCAATTATTACAGCACACTACTATGCCAGATGAGATGACGCTGAGTTATGAAAAAAATAAACGTAAAATAAAAAGAAACTGGCAGACTGTGCCTAATTGAAATACAACCCCGGGCCCTAATAAATTTTCCCACTTCGGTCTTTGCGATGGATATGTGCGTCACTAAAACACAGTGGTCGCAAGTCTGACTCCAAATTGCTCCCAATTTGATAGTAGATGCACTGCAGCAAGTACAGCCACCAGCAGATCAACCAGAAATCAAATATATATAACGCTACTGTAGGCGTAATTAAGACGTTTGTATTCTCCTATGGCTATTTTCTAGCCAAGGGATGGCATGGCCAAGAATGTACCGGATCGACACGACCCTGCATGCCAAGAAAAAACACCAATACTCTACGGACTCATTCTCTGGCTGGATGGCGCTAGGCTAGAGAGAGCTGCTGCTGCTCAGGAAAATGCCGTTAGGGTGTATCTATTATCGCTTACTGTGGGCAGGACAGTGATTCTAAAGAACCCACAGCCTTCTTAGGGCTACAATAACGTTATCAACCTTTATTTTTTTTGTTGATTTAGCACTATGACCATACTGGTGAGAATGACAGGTGGACGGGCTAACCTCGTGAGGTTGAGCGCGTGACACCATAATCCACCCCAAAAACACCAAAGTGGGAAAATTTATTACATGGGGTGGGGAGGAAATTGGCACAGTCGGCGTTTCGGTGATTGTGACGGGTAGTTTTTGCAGAACCACAGGCAGCAATCATCGGGCAAGTAGTGTGCTTTTAATACTTACTGGCGAAAAATAGCCCAGACAAGAAAAACCAACGTCGTAAGTCCCTACGAGCGGTCAGAATAAAGTGGGATTGACTGGGTTTCCATCGCGGTGGCTGATAACTTGCTGCAGTGCATCTACTATAATTGGGAGCAAATGGAGCCAGACTACTGCGACCACGTGTTTTTAGTACGCACATAGCCTCGCACAAACCGAAGTGGGAAATTTATTAGGGCCCGGGGTAGTAAATTTCAATTAGTGCACTCGCTATTGCCAGTTGCTTTTTATTTTACGTATGATGTTTTCATAACTACGCACGCTCGCATCATCTGGCATAAGTAAGTCGGACTTTCTGTAACTTGGCTCAGAAATGACCATAGGAATACACCCAGAACAGTCACTTAATTACAACCCACAGTAGCGTTTTAATATCTATTGATTTCTGGTGTGATCGTTCTGGTGAGCTGTACTTGCCTGCAGTGCATCTACTATCTAAATTGGAGCAATTTAGGAGTCCGACCATGGACACTGTGGTTTCGGTGACCACCCAAACATCCGTACCACAAAGACAAGACCAGTGAGTGGGAAAATTTATAGGGCCCGAGGAGTGTAGGCAAAGTAGGCACAGTACTGCCAGATGCGTTTTATGTGAAATTTGACGGGTATTGGTGCTCAGACGCGCGTCATCTCAGTACAGGCATAGGGACATAGTGTGCGGTAAATACCGTGGCGCTTGAAATACAACCCCGGGCCCTAATAAATTTTCCCACTTCGGTCTTTGCGATGGATATGTGCGTCACTAAAACACAGTGGTCGCAAGTCTGACTCCAAATTGCTCCCAATTTGATAGTAGATGCACTGCAGCAAGTACAGCCACCAGCAGATCAACCAGAAATCAAATATATATAACGCTACTGTAGGCGTAATTAAGACGTTTGTATTCTCCTATGGCTATTTTCTAGCCAATTATTACAGCACACTACTATGCCAGATGAGATGACGCTGAGTTATGAAAAAAATAAACGTAAAATAAAAAGAAACTGGCAGACTGTGCCTAATTGAAATACAACCCCGGGCCCTAATAAATTTTCCCACTTCGGTCTTTGCGATGGATATGTGCGTCACTAAAACACAGTGGTCGCAAGTCTGACTCCAAATTGCTCCCAATTTGATAGTAGATGCACTGCAGCAAGTACAGCCACCAGCAGATCAACCAGAAATCAAATATATATAACGCTACTGTAGGCGTAATTAAGACGTTTGTATTCTCCTATGGCTATTTTCTAGCCAATATCAAAGGAAGCACACTACTATGCCAGATGAGATGACACTGAGTTATTGCCTAATAGAAATCCAACCCCTACTGAATTTTCCCACTTCGGTCTTTGCTATGGATATGTGTGCCACTAAGAGCTAAACACAACGGTAGCAAGTCCCCCTGCTAATTCCTCACAAAATGGTAATAGATGCAAATTAAAATAAAAAAAGTAGAACGTTATTGTAGCCCTAAGAAGGGCTGTTGGGTTCTTTGAGAATCACTCCTGCCTAACAGTAAGCTAATAGAACACCCTAACGCTTTCCCTGACCAGCAGCAGCTCTCTCTCTAGCGGCATCCAGACACAGAATGATCCGAGCAGCGCGGGCAGCGGCTAGTCTATCCCAGGGTCACCTGATCTGGCCAGCCAACCACTGCTATCGACGTGTAAGGGTACCACGTCATGCTGGGTGGAGTGCAGAGTCTCCTGGCTTGTGATTGGCTCTGTTTCTGGCCGCCAAAAAGCAAAACGGCGGGAGCTGCCATTTTCTCGAGCGGGCGAAGTATTCGTCCGAGTAACGAGCAGTTTCGAGTACCCTAATGCTCGTCCGAGCATCAAGCTCGGACGAGCATGTTCGCTCATCTCTAGTAGAATCTTTGCTCCTAGATTTTTGGGGAACAGCTTACCCAACATCTGGAGCCTACTACACACGCAATATGTATAGATCCTTTAAAACCCGTTTGGGAAAATGCAAAGAATAAAAAAAAATGGATATCTATAGAAGAGAGGTGCTAAGGAGAATTTCTCTCTAAAAGCCTGATAATCGGTGAGTTGGTTAGAGGGAGCATTAACCTGCCAACACTAGACTCCACAAAAGCAATGCTGATGGCATGGCTCTTTACCATATAAAAAGAAAATTAATTCCCCTGGGGAGGCAAGAGATCAATTAGAAGTTCAAGCTTAATGTAATCCCAGTATGTCATTGGTAAAAGTGGGAACAAGGGAATATTCACCTGATAGACGATATCTTTAAAGAAGACACCTTAATGTCCTTCGAAGGAGATCCTTTATAAATATAATATCCTAAGAGTGAATTTCCTTAATTATAAAAAAATAAGACTTTTTAATAATATAGAATTATACAAAATAAACTACATTTGGCAACTCAATTTTGCCAAATTTCATAAATATCTGAAGACCAGAAAACAAATAAAGGGGGAATCTCAATAGCTGATATAGGATATATCTACTGCTATTTATTCTAATACAAATTAACCTATAGTTAAATGGGAATCAGACATAAGAGAAACCCCTCCCCACTAAACTTGTGTTATCTTCACTAAATGAAGTATTAAAAAATTTATATTGCCGTTAACCATAGTGAAGGCTTTTACAAACAATTGATTTCTAGATGGTACTTAGCCCCCTAATAGGTGTATCAGGATTTTGATACTTACTACTCAACTTATGTTAGAGGGTGGGGAAACCGGCGGATCTCCTACATCTATTATGGAGTTTGCCCATTTATTAAAAACTTATGGAGGCAGACTGCTAGTTTGTTTGAAGGGGTTGTGTAAAAATAAACTGCCCATTGAACCGGAGTTGTTCCTTCTTAACATTTTAGGGGAATATCTAACTACCAAGAACACAGAGAAATTTTCTTTAGTTATGTGCAATAGTACCCACTGAAATTCTAAAGAAATGGAAGTAGATTCTATACCTGGATAGAAGATGTTATTCAGAATGAAATAAATTGAACAGAAGTGTGAACTGTTTCATGTATAATGGGGATGTATAGGTAAAAGAAGCACACCCAAATGTTGGAATTATGGGTCTAAGACATAGTGACGAGCCAACTCTTTTAACTTTCTTTTCCTCTTTTTTTTGTTTTTTCATGTGTATTATAGTTAAAATGCATTCGCAGTCTAATTGTATTTTAGTTGAAATGATGTAATTGATACTTGTATGAATTGATCCTTTTATGTATTCTCTTTTCTATGGGATTGCAAATAAAATTTAAAAAAAAAAAAAAAAAAAAGAAACCTGTTTTCATATGGAATACCCTTTTAACAATCTTTATACATAAACTGTGGATGCATTCTTCCAGGACAGTAATTACAACCTACCACAGGTTGCTAACCAGCCGCATGTGTATAAATCCAAAAGGAAAAACGTCCACGCGCATAAGGATAGTGCGACAATTTTATTGTAAACTCCAGACGGGCAAATAGCAGAGAAACACACTAACAGAGCACTGCTTCCAAGAGGTATGTCTACAGGCTCAAGGCCTACGCTCTTTCGAGCGCGTTAACACGTTGCTTAGTCATGGCTAATACACCACGCTAAATGCGGGAACTAAAGTATGGTGCACGGAAAAGACGTCAGAGGGGGAGGAGAACAAAGTACTGGCCCCCAACGGTGACGCAACATGGAATTAATGTGCTAGTCTGCTGCACAGGTGTGTTTACATCTTAATTAGAGATGAGCGAACACTAAAATGCTCGGGTACTCGTTATTCGAGACGAACTTTTCCCGATGCTCGAGTGCTCGTCTCGAATAACGAACCCCATTGAAGTCAATGGAGACTACTGAGCATTTTTTCAAGGGGACCAAGGTTCTGCACAGGAAGCTTGGCCAAACACCTGGGACCCTCATAAAAGATGGAACACCACGGAAATGGAACAGGAAACAGCAGGGGCAAGCATGCATGGATGCCTCTGAGGCTGCCTAATCGACCATTATGCCAAAATTATGGCAAACAGCATGGTGCCATGACAAGTGACAGCAATAGCTAGATAGCATCTAAACATCCAATAATTGACCCTGACACTATAGGGGACGGCATGCAGAGGCAGCGGCAGCAGCGGAGGCTAAGAGTGGCATGGCGACATACCCTAAATGGACTCGGCTTCAAAACCATGGGTGGCAGAGAGGAACCAAAGGAGTGTGAGCAAGAAGCGCTCAATAATATCGGTACATGATAAAAGTTTTGCCAGTATATTTTGTGGATACACAGCAGGGGGCGACAAAGTTAACATGGACCATGAAACAAACACCAAATTCTGCCTGACACAGCTCGTTTGATAAGGGGAGCCATGTATGGAGGCATGAACTAGTAGTAGTATTAAAGGTGCTTGCAGTTAAAACTGTTAGTTGTTGATCTGGCATGGAGCTGGCGCTCCGCTGCCCAGGCGAGCTTGTTCGCCAATCCAAGCCCTGTCTATAGGCTTACTTCCCCAAACAGCACTTCTAAGAACTTTTGTATAAGATCAAGTGTAGTAGCGTTCTTATAAGTTTAGGATATGGCGGGTGAGGGAATGTAACAATGCGCAAAAGCGCTGAAATATATCCCAAATGTTAAAAGTTTTGCAAGTATATTTTGTGATTACACAGCAGGGTGGCGACAAAGTTAACAACTTTGATGTGGAATGCCCTTAATAGCTCTTGGCGGTGTGCCTTTTATCGCCTATGGCTCAGCAGTTTCACACACCGCCTGCTGTCGCTTAGCGACGGCACTGCTGCTGTGCCTAGAGCTACCGACTGATGGCGCCATGCCCACGGATTGGTAATTCCGGTAGTGAGGAGGAGGTGGAGGAGGGGTGGTGAAGTTAGTAGTGCCTTTGAGACCATTGGACCGAGGTGAGCCCCGCAATTCTCTCGTCGGCATTATATGACAGCCCCAGGGTCAGACTCGGTCCCACCTGCAACCAATTAAGTGTAGAGCGTTCTTATAAAGTTTGGGATATGGCGGGTGAGGGGAATGTAAACAGATGCAAGAAGCGCATGATGCGCATGGCTGGCGCTCCGCTGCCAGGCGAGCTTTCGCCAATCCAGCCCCTGTCTCATCTACTCCCCAAACAGCACTTCTAAGAACCTTTGTATAAGATCAAGTGTAGTAGCGTTCTTTATAAGTTTAGGATATCCCGGGTGAGGGGAAGTGTAAACAGATGCGCAAGAAGCGCTTGGAAATAATATCCCAAATGGTAAAAGTTTGCCATTATTTTTGGTGGATAACACAGCAGGGTGGCGACAAAGTTAACAACTTTGATGTGGAATCCATTGAAACACCCAAATTTCTGCCTGACAACAAACCTCGTTTATAAAAGGACGATGTATGGAGGCAGCTATATGGACGACTTTGGGGTAGCATGGAGACAAACGTTGTGGAGGCTGCTATGGAGACAATGTTAATTTGGATAGTGCCTGTAGTGGCAGTCCCAAACATTTTTCAAACCAGAGGAGCGGTAGGTGGCCCTCCCAGTTAAAATGGGATAGATTTGAGTGCCTGTAGTGGCCAGTCCCAAAAATGTTGTCAAACCAGAGGAGCAGGTAGGTGGCCCTCCAGTAAATGGAATAGATTGAGTGCCTGTATGTGGCACGTCCCCAAAATTGTTCAAACCAGAGGAGCAGGTAGGTGGCCCTCCAGTAAAATGGGATAGATGAGTGCCTGTATGTGGCAGTCCCAAAAATGTGTTCAACCAGAGGAGCAGGTAGGTGCCCTCCAGTAAAATGGATAGATTGAGTGCCTGTATGTGGCAGTCCCAAAATTCTTCAAACCAGAGGAGCAGGTAGGTGGCCCTCCAGTAAAATGGATAGATTGAGTGCCTTCTATGGGGCATCCCCAAAATTGTTCAAACCAGAGAGCAGGTAGGTGGCCCTGCAGTAAAATGGAATAGATTGAGTGCCTGTATGTGGCAGTCCCAAAATGTTTCAAACCAGAGGAGCAGGTAGGTGGCCTCCAGTAAAAATGGGATAGATTGAGTGCCTGTATGTGGCATTCCCAAAAATGTTTCAAACCAGAGGAGCAGGTAGGTGGCCCTCCAGTAAAATTAATAGATGAGTGCGGTATTTGGCATTCCCAAAAATTCTTCAAACCAAGAGCAGGTAGGTGGCCCTCCAGTAAAATGGAATAGATTGAGTGCCTGTATGTGGCAGTCCCAAAAATTGTTCAAACCAAGGAGCAGGTAGGTGGCCCTGCAGTAAAAAGGAATAGATTGTAGTGCCTGTATGTGGCAGTCCCAAAAATTTTTCAAACCAGAGGACAGGTGGTGGCCCTCCATTAAAATGGAATAGATTGAGTGCCTGTATGTGGGCAGTCCCAAAAATTGTTCAAACCAGAGAGCAGGTAGGTGGCCCTCCAGTAAAATGGAATAGATTGAGTGTCCTGTATGTGGCAGTCCCAAAATGTTTCAAACCAGAGGAGCAGGTAGGTGGCCTCCAGTAAATGGTGGATAGATTGATGCCTTTATGTGGCATCCCAAAATGTTTCAAACCAGAGGAGCAGGTAGGTGGCCCTCCGTAAATGGAAATAGATGAGTGCCTGTATGTGGCATCCCAAAATTCTTCAAACCAGAGGAGCAGGTAGGTGGCCCTCCAGTAAAATGGAATAGATTGAGTGCCTGTATTGGGCAGTCCCAAAAATTGTTTCAAACCAGAGGAGCAGGTAGGTGGCCCTGCAGTAAATGGAATAGATTGAGTGCCTGTATGTGGCATTCCCAAAAATGTTTCAAACCAGAGGACAGGTAGGTGGCCCTCCAGTAAAATGGAATAGATTGAGTGCCTGTATGTGGCAGTCCCAAAAAATTGTTCAACACCAGAGGAGCAGGTATGGTGGCCCTCCAGTAAAATGGAATAGATTGAGTGCCTGTATGTGGCAGTCCCAAAAATGTTTCAAACCAGAGGAGCAGGTAGTGGCCCTCTCCAGTAAAATGGAATAGATTGAGTGCTCTGTATGTGGCAGTCCCAAAAATTTTTTAAACACAGGACCGGGTAGGTGGCCCTCCAGAAAAATGGAATAGATTGAGTGCCTGTATGTTGGCACTCACAAAAATTGGTTTCAAACAGAGGACCGGTAGGTGGCCCTCCAAAAATAAATGCATGAAGTCTAATAGGCAGATCCAGTGGTGCCCTGTCAAAAAATGCCTTTTCCCTCTGTCTTTACCTGTACCAAGAGAGGAGAAGAGAAACATGAGAGGAAGGAGAGTGGATAATTATTCAGGTTGAGCTTCCTTCACCTGGTGGATTGAAATTCTGAAAATCCAGCCTTTATTTCATTTTAAAAGCGCATCCTGTCACGCGCTGTCAGTCGACAGCGTGTACGCTTATCGGTGATGATGGCCACCAGCGCACTGCAAACCCGCTCGGACAGCGCTAGCGGCAAGGGCAGGCAAAGAACCTCCAAGGCGTACAGCTGCCAGTTCGTGCCACATGTCCGCTTGAAACCCAGTAGTTGTAGGGGGCTGTGTGATCATTTAGGACGATGGTATGTGTCAGCTACGTTCCCTCACCATCTTTCTCTGTAAAGATCACCCTACCTGCCGGATGGGGACAGGTGACAGTGTCTTGCTGGGTGACATAAAGCTCGCAAACAGCCTTTTAAATCGTAACCTTGCCAGTGCTGGACAGCTGCCTGCTCGCCTACTCTCCCTCGCTACTTTCGCCGCAGATACGCCTCTGTCACTCTGCGCGTCAGAAGGGAAATACGTTTCGCTGTCACCAGGGCCGCTGGTATTCATGCATTCTCACACTTCCTTTCCTCTGTGCAGGGATGAGAGTGGAAGAGTTTTGCTTGTACCCGTGGGTCCGAGGAGTGAACACACCAGTAATCGTGCTGGAATAATTCTCTTTGAACGCGAGGGTCACGGGATAGGCAGCCTATGCATAGAATCTGCCATATGCGCAGAGTACCAACGCGTAAGATTCCTCACTCCCCTCACTGGCCTGACTGTCCAATTCTCGCTCCTCCAACTCCTCCAACTCCACTCTCTCTTTTGCCCATACACGCTTGAACATGAAGGACTCAACCATGGTCCCTCTTGTGTCTCGCCAACATTCTCCTCCTCTTCCGTCCTCTCCCCTCCTCCACCTCCACCTCCTCCATATGCTGAGAAACAGACCTCAGGGTGCTTTGGCTATCAACAAGGGAATATTCTTCCCCCTCTTCTTGTGACTAGCGCAAAGCTTCCACTTCATGCTGACAAGAGTTTTTCCAACAGGCCACCACAGCGGGATGGTGATGCGATGATGCGCAATCGCCACTACCATCTGTGTTGACTTCCTCAAATTTACTCAGCACCTGACAGATATCAGACATCCACGTCCACTCCTCATTGTAGACTTGAGGAACTGACTGACCTGACTACCAGTTCTGGTGGAAGTTGACATCTGGCAGTCTACAATCGCTCTGCGCTGCTGTAACTCTGGAACATGGTCAGTGTTGAATTCCACCTCGTGGGCACTTCGCACAACAGACGTGAGCGGGCAGGTGGAGGCGGGGTGGCGCGAGATGGGAGGTGCGTGGGAAAGGAAAGGGATTGGGGGGAGTAGGATAGAGGGAAGTGGCGAAGGGCGTGGGGAAACAGTGAAAAGCACCGATGAGGTCGGGGTTTGGCCGGCGCTGGCCGAAGTGCAGCATCTGGAATCTGCTGACTTCCTGAAATGCGCACAGAGCGGCGCACTTCGTGAGCAGATCAGACAGTTGGGTATGCTTGAGGAAACGCTGCACTATCGATTTAACACATGGGCAGGCATGCACATGTGTCCGTCTGGCTCCGAGTTGCAGAGCCCCACCAGGTTACGCCGTTGTCACACCACAACCATTCCGGCTTGAGGTTCAGCGGTGCCACCACAGACAGTCGCGCCGTGATGCCCTGTAATGCTCTTGGGCGGTGGCCTTTTGTCGCCTAGGGCTCAGCAGTTTGAGCACCGCCTGCTGTCGCTTAGCGACGGCACTGCTGCTGTGCCTAGAGCTACCGACTGATCGGCGCGTGCCCCACGATGGTATTCAGGAGGAGGTGGAGGGGGGTGGAGGAGGAGAGGGCATAGTAGCTGAAACACCTGGACAAGTAGTGAGGCCCCGCAATCCTCGGCGTCGGCAGTATATTAGCAGCCCATGTCAGCCTCGGTCCCAGCCTCCACCAAGTTAACCCAATGTGCCGTCAGCGATATATAGTGGCCCTGCCCGCAGCACTCGTCCACGTGTCCGTGGTCAGGTGGACCTTGTCAGAAACGGCGTTGGTCAGGCACGGATGATGTTGTCTGACACTGCTGGTGCGGGCTGGACGGCACCTCGGGAAAAGTAGTGCGCGGCTGGGGACCGAAACCGAGGGGCGGCCGCCGCCATTAGGTTGCGAAAGGCCTCGGTCTCTACTAGCCTATAGGCAGCATCTCCAGGCTAAGCAATCTGGAGATGTGCACATTAGGCTTGGCGTGCGGTGGGTTGCACTATTTTGCGTTTCCGCTCAGCGTCTGGGGTATGGAGAGTGAACGCTGGTGGATGCTGTGGAGGATGGAGGCGACGATGGGGTTTTTGTGCCAGGTCTGGGCAGGGGCTGACTAGCAGCTGCCCCAGGGGAAGGAGCAGTGGTGTGCACGGCCGTAGGTGAAGGGCTTGTTGCCACTGAGTGGGTGCTTAGCATTCATATGCCTGCGCATTACTGGTGGTAGTTAGCTATAGTGGTGGAACCCCTGCTGGCCGGTTTGGCAAATGTTTGCACACCACCAAGTCCGTCGGTCATCCGGTGTTTCCTTAAAGAACCCTCCACACTTCTGAAGATCTAGCCCTCGCCGCAGAGCCCTCACCACGGAGGCTTCACTAGTTGACAGTGGCCTGATGCACCAGCTCTGGCCCTGCCTCTCCTTCTGGCCCCACCACTGCCTCTTCCAACCTGTTCAGGTCGAGGACTCTCCTCCGTCTCAGAAGCACTGTGTTCACCACCCGGCCTCTCAACCCAGCTTGGGTCTGTCACCTCATCATCCTCCGATCCTCAGTCTGCTCCCCCCTCGACTTCCTGCCCTGACAACAACTTCCCCCACTGTCTGACAACCGTGTCTCCTCATCGTCGGAACACCTCTTTACACACTTCCACTACGTCAGAAGGTCCATCATCACCACAGACTGTGACTGGTGAAACCTGGGCATCGGAAAATTGCTCAGCAGCAACACCGGACAGTGGTTTTGTGACGTGGGAAGGGTCCAAAACAGTTCCTCAAGTTAGCCGGTTCAAATGGCAATTTTTTCCTGGGAGGGGCAGACGGGGGGGAGGAGGCTGAGGTGCAGGAGCTGGAGGAGTGGGGATTTCGGTGACATGGTGGACTGTTGGAAGACTGACTGGTGTGGACAATTGTGCTCGAAGCATTGTCAGCAATCCACGACATCACCTGTTCGCACTGTTCTGGCCTCAACAGTGCGCTACCCGAGTCCCAGTAACTTCAGACATGAACCTAGGATTGTGCTCTGGGCGTTCCCCTGCTCCCTCCTCATCAGGTGGTGTCTCACCCCGCCCAGACCACGGCCCTCTGACCCCTGCAGTAGTTGGTCGTCCCACTCCCCGCCCCTCGTTCCTCTACCCCTAGCCCTCGGGTTAAACATTTTTAAAATGAGAGTTATAACTTTTTTTTTTTTTTACTTTCTTTTTGTTTTTTTTTGTGTTTTTTTTGTGTTTTTTTTTTTTTTTTGTGTTTTAAAACCAAACATCCTATCCTATTGCTATGGCTATTTTCTAGCCAAGTATCAAAGGAAGCACACTACTATGCCAGATGAGATGACACTGAGTTATTGCCTAATAGAAATCCAACCCCTACTGAGCGACCTACACAGCGGTCGCAAGTCTCACTACAAATTGCTCAGAATTGGCAAGTACATGCACTGCAGAAACTCACAGCCACCAGCAGATCAACCAGAAATCAAATATATAGAACCGCTACTGTAGGCTTCAAGAAGCTGTTTGTATTCTCCATGGCTATTTTCTAGCCAAGTTCAAAGGAAGCACACTACTATGCCAGATGAGATGACACTGAGTTATTGCCTAATAGAAATCCAACCCCTACTGAATTTTGCCACTTCGGCCTTTGCTATGGATTGTGCGCCACTAAGCGCAAACCAGCGTCGCAAGTCTCACTACAATTGCTCAGATTGGCAAGTACATGCACTGCAGAAACTACAGCAACCAGCAGATCAACCAGAATCAAATTATAGAACGCTACTGAAGGCTTCAAGAAGCTGTTTGTATTCTCCTATGGCTATTTTCTAGCCAAGTATCAAAGAAGCACACTACTATGCCAGATGAAGATGACACTGAGTTATTGCCTAATAGAAATCCAACCCCTACTGAATTTTGCCACTTCGGCCTTTGCTATGGATATGTGCGCCACTAAGCGCAGACACACGCGGTCGCAAGTCTCACTACAAATTGCTCAGAATTTGCAAGTACACATGCACTGCAGAAACTACAGCCACCAGCAGATCAACCAAAATCAAATATATAGAACGCTACTGTAGGCTTCAAGAACTGTTTGTATTCTCCTATGGCTATTTTCTAGCCAAGTATCAGGAAGCACACTACTATGCCAGATGAGATGACACTGAGTTATTGCCTAATAGAAATCCAACCCCTACTGAATTTTGCCACTTCGGCCTTTGCTATGGATATGTGCGCCACTAAGCGCAGACACAGCGGTCGCAAGTCTCACTACAAATTGTCAGATTGGCAAGTACATATGCCACTGAGAAACTACAGCCACCACAGATCAACCAGAAATCAAATATATAGAACGCTACTGTAGGCTTCAAGAAGCTGTTTGTATTCTCCTATGGCTATTTTCTAGCCAATATCAAAGGACACACTACTAGCCAGATGAGATGACACCGATTTATTGCCTAATAGAAATCCAACCCCTACTGAATTTTCCCACTTCGGCCTTTGCTATGGATATGTGCGCCACTAAGCGCAGAACACGCGGTCGCAAGTCTCACTACTACAATTGCTCAGAATTGGCAAGTACATGCACTGCACTCGAACCTACAGCCACCAGCAGATCAACCAAAAATCAAATATATAGAACGCTACTGTAGGCTTCAAGAAGCTGTTTGTATTCTCCTATGGCTTTTTCTAGCCAAGTATCAAAGGAAGCACACTACTATGCCAGATGAGATGACACTGATTATTGCCTAATAGAATCATCCAACCCCTACTGAATTTGGCCACTCGGTCTTTGCTATGGATATGTGTGCCACTAAGAGCTAAACACAACGGTAGCAAGTCCCCCTGCTAATTCCTCACAAAATGGTAAAAGATGCAAATTAAAATAAAAAAAGTAGAACGTTATTGTAGCCCTAAGAAGGGCTGTTGGGTTCTTTGAGAATCACTCCTGCCTAACAGTAAGCTAATAGAACACCCTAACGCTTTCCCTGACCAGCAGCAGCTCTCTCCCTAGCGGCATCCAGAGACAGAATGATCCGAGCAGCGCGGCCAGCGGCTAGTCTATCCCAGGGTCACCTGATCTGGCCAGCCAACCACTGCTATCGACGTGTAAGGGTACCACGTCATGCTGGGTGGAGTGCAGAGTCTCCTGGCTTGTGATTGGCTCTGTTTCTGGCCGCCAAAAAGCAAAACGGCGGGAGCTGCCATTTTCTCGAGCGGGCGAAGTATTCGTCCGAGTAACGAGCAGTTTCGAGTACCCTAATGCTCGACCGAGCATCAAGCTCGGACGAGCATGTTCGCTCATCTCTAATCTTAATGCTTTAAAAACACATTTATTTTTATTATCTTAAAATAGGCAACTGTATAAACAAAACACATGTTAACATTAAAATGTGGAATGGAGCGTGTGGCCATTATAGAGAAAGCAAAATGTAAAGATATAAATCAAGTATACTTTGAATAGAGCAGTGGGCTGAAGGTAATGTTTTAATAGTTACTCAGCCGCATGCCTTTCAATGAAGATTAGGTGCTATATTCTAGATCAGTGATTTTCAACCTTTTTTGAGCCGCGGCACACTTTTTATACTTAGAAAATCCTGGGGCACACCACCAACCACAATAGCACAAAATTACACTAAAACAGTCATATTTTACATATAGTTAATAATACAGATTCTAAATTTATTTTACTCACTCAGTGTGAAACCTGGGCCTGTTTCTATGAACACAAAAGGGATATCCTGGCAGGAATGGTGGAAAGACACACACAAAGCTCTTCCTCAACATTTCTCAGTTTCTCCCTGTTTTTAGTTTTTATCGCAGTCAAGCTTGAGAAGCCCAGCTCACATAGATATGTGGTTGAAAATGGGAGCAATGTCAAAATAGCTTTGTTGGCCGGAATGGGGAACTCCTTGGCAACAGATAACCAAAAACTGTCCAAAGGAAGATCAGAAAACTTTAGCTTTAAACCGCAATCTTGTGACGCAGCACTCAGCTTTCTCTATAAGTAGAATAGAGCTGGCTGCCAAGTGCTACGCCACTAGAGTCAATTCAAGCAGGACATGACTGCTGAAGAACGGTACTAATATCATTTATTATTCCACACATACAACACTCACGGAGTTCACTCTTGGGGGTTTCAAATCAGCTTCTTACCACCACAAGAGCTACTTTTTTAGCCCTCAAGAGTGAAATATGCCTGGCAGAGGTCCTTTCAATAAATTATTTATTTTAAAAAAGGATAACCCCCTCATATATTCAATCCCATGTAATAAATACAGTCCCACGTATATGAGCACATGATTATCAGCATCATATACTGTGGTGATGTGCACTGCCAGCATATGAGCTGGTACTTGTAGTACTCCAGCCTCATGACTATAGTATTTCTCATTTTATATTTCTCATTGTTATATGCAGTATACTGCTGGAGTACTAAAAGTACCAGCTCATATGCTGAGTATGCTGCCAACAGTTCATATACTCAGGCAAAAGCTCATATAGTCAGCATTATTGGTGGGCATTACCTTGGCGGTGGGCAAATGCGAGAGTCTCTCCGCTCTCAGGATGATGCGCCGGCCTCGGTGACGTCATTTTGTTGCACGAGGTTCAAAGCTTGCGCATGTGTTATTGTACACGTCTCCTACATTGTAAGAAGCCGTGACTGCGCATCACGAAACAAAACATAGGGGGCACCATAGTTTGGGGAACTTTCCCCGCGGCACACCAGACCATGTGTCGCGGCACACTGGTTGAAAATCACTGTTCTAGATAACCTTTATACATCTGTGGCACTGGTTGCTATTGGTTGCTTATTGAGTTTAATCCTCTTTTTTGAGAACTTATCTTTGTAAACCTTATATTTTCTACAAAAACCCTATTTTACTAATCTGCATGTGCTCCTATTGTAGACACTTTATCAATATTTGCTTGATTCTGCTTTGCATGTGTTTTTGTGGCAAATTGTATGATTTATCCAAAACTACCGCTGGCAATGGTGACTAAAATGCTTTCAGGTAGCGGTATTTAAAAATAGGGCTATCACACTTTCTAACCTCTGTGATTAATTATAGATTGCTACAAAGAAGAAAAATTTAAACATATAAATAAAGCATTGCAAAGAAGCAGCATAATCTAAGAAATCCAACACACTTTAGTGCCCCTTTGTACATCCTCAGCATTGGTTCTGCTCATTGCGGCCTTTTTCACGCCATGAAAATAGCTACAATGAGCTGCTGAAATGTTGTTGATGTGTGATGGGTGATTGAAGTGTCTTAGATCGCATGGATGCTGTTTCGGTTTGAACTGTTTATTTTTTGTGTTTATGTAGCCCCCACATTAGACATCGCTTTCTGTACCCCCACCTTTTGCCTCACTTTCTGTGGTCCGCCACCTTTTTCCTTTCTTACCAGAGCCCTTTCCCTCAACTACATTGCTCCTGAGCCATTCACACAGCAGCTGCAAAGGTTAAATGGTAGCGAGGGGAGTATACAGCTCCCTTGTCCAACATTGTAGTCAACTTTATTCAAATAAAGAGGGGACCAACCGGGCTTCCACTGAGTGGACCTTGTAGCGCCTCTGCTATAGCTGCTATGACAATAATCCTGCCAGTGCTAGAGCTTGTAGCTGAGCCCTTAGCATGAAATGGGGTTGACTATCTTACTCTATGAGCTGAGCTGCGTAAAGCAATGAATGCAAACTGTCTGGTACAAAGGGTAGGAAATTGTTAGTATGTATTGGTCATATGAGTTTAGTCTTTTTATAAATGCAATAGTCAGAAAAAAGGTTACCTAGAAGCATTAATCCAGCAATCTGATTAAGACAAGGAAAACTAGGAATCCCAAACTGCAATGTTTTACCTGTTTTGTCCAAGTGCCCAGCAACTCATTTCTCACTTTACTCTAGGGGCTCTGAAGTACTTTCCATATGTTCTAGAGCAGTGGTGGTGAACCTATGGCACGGGTGCCAGAGGTGGCACTCAGAGTCCTCTTTATGGGCACCTGCGCCATCACCCCACCGCAGAGCTTGCCAGACAGGACTCAAGGCCTCTTGCAGTCCCAGGAAGCCCAGGACCCTAGAAGGAAGCTACAATGATAAACAAAGCTTTTTCTCGTACTTTCTACTGCATTGGTGTCTTCAGGTTCCTATACAAGTGACAGAGCAGGGAGTAATAAGTTACTTTTTAAATTGTCGCATCGGCACTTTGCGGAAAAATATATGGGTTTTGGAGTAGTTTGGGCACTCAGCGTCCAAAAGGTTTGCCATCACTGGTCTAGAGTAACATCTGATAAAATGTAATCCACTGCACAACAGATAATAAATGGTCAATGTTGATTGCTCAAAAAGAAGTGAATTATTTCAATGTGACATACCAGGTACCTGAAGTTGTCTCTCTTTCAGCTAACCTGGATCTTCCTGATTATTATTCATCATTCTTAGGCTAAGTGCACCTGGCCACTTGCTTCAGAAGGGCCTGGGAAAGTTTGTGGCACATTGATGGTGGCAAGAGTGACAACCCCTCACCTCTTCCATCTTCACCGGAGCCTGCTGCCCACTGCACAGTGACCATGCCCTATGTATAAGAGAAGTTCAGTAAAGACAAGCCAGAGTCAAATCAAAAACACTGCCGAGAATATTTGTGTATACCTGCCCTCGAATTGAAGAAAAAGTCATACATGTATTTCTGACGGCTGTACAGAGCAATTATTCTGAGTCACAATACTCTAGAGATCTTCTATAACAGTTCTGCAGGTACAATTCAATATAGATGAATTAGAATGGCAGCAAAAATTGTGTCACACGGTGACAATGTGCTCTGGGTTCATTGAAGCGAGGATGACATTGTATAAATTCTTGGATGAAAGTTTTAAACCCTGGGTTTGCTGTAACAATGGAAGGATCAGCTTCTTGTATGCTAATTACCCGTTCTGGACATTTATCATCGTCGCCATACTGAAGAGTACTGTCACTTCTTATCCAGTTAATATGGCTTTTCTTTTCTTTGGCAGAAAACTGCTGTGTAAATCATCCAGCTCACTCCTTTTAATTCAGAATACAGTTAACACTGATTAGCATGTATGGTAATTCCTTATTTAGTTTGGTGAGAAGATTGGAGGGGATTTCTGTATGTTTATATGATCTGCTCCATTCTGCAGCTCTTATTTTAAGAAAAGAACTCAGCAGGCTGACGGATAATGTATGCTTTCCTCCAGATCAGGTCTTATGTCTCACACAGGTCTTACAGCTAAATGATATTGTAATTCACACATATAAATCCATGTTCAATTGTCAGAAAAGAGCCAACTCTGTGGATCAGTGTTAATTATTATTCCATCATGCTGAGCAACATTGAAATGTCAGTATTGGCTGCATCAGGGCTCTGTAGGGGATGGAGCACAAATACACTGACATATACTGGAAACTGAATTTTGGAAGAGAAATATATTTATATATGCACACAAAGGGGCCCATTAACTAAGGGTCTGCACACCGCATTCCCGTTGGATTTCCTAACTATTTCCGATTAGCGTCGCATTTAACAGGGGTTTTTGGTGCACGCAATCAGATTTTGGCGGAATCGCAATGGATTTTATGCAACACAAATCGGGGCCGTGGCCGTGGGACAACCCTACTGATTCGGACTAAGCACAGGATTAAAAATTCAAATTATGTCGAACAACATGGACTCACATACATCGGGAAGAAGATAGTGAACTCCGGCGGACATCAGCGAGGAAGATCTAAGTGAATTGCGACGGACTTTATCCTTATAGGACAACGCACCTCGGCGATCGCAACAGGACTAGGAAGGTAAATGTGCCCTGATATTCTAGTTTCTGTCCAAACCAGAAGAGTTACAGACATAACTTGGATCCCTAGCACCCATGTCCTTCCCGCCTTGCAACATGCTGTTTTTAAATACCTAGAAATATCCTTCGACTTTGGTGATGAGAAGAAAACAACCTTAACCTAGACCACAACACCTGTGATGGACATTATAAGCATCTTGTCATGTCCTTTGGCCTTTGCCATGCCTCCACTATGTCCCAGAAGGTCATTAACAACATCTTCTGCGACCTGTGCTTTTATCCATATGGGATGATAACCTGGTATATTTGTAATCATAGAATGGCTTAAACTACCAAATCTTATCTGACAACTGTACAGTGGCATTGAATCATTATGTAGGGAGAAGTATCTACTGTTGGTGGTTGACTCAGAGAACCTCTTGTAGCAAGAGTCAGACTTGTGGCTTCTTTTTATAGGGCTCCTATTGGGTATCATGAACTTCTTGGCTGGCTCCAAAGCAAAGGAGAGCTTGTGAGTCTCTTTTACAGACTACTAAATACTGTAATAATTCCTTATTTATAAAGCGCCTACAGATTACGCAGTGCTGCACAAAATATGTCAAATTGTTTTCTGCCCCGATGGGGCATACAATCTAAACAACCTACCAATAAGTTTTGGAGTGTGGGAGGATACAGGCAGATCCGGAGGAAACCCACGCAAACAAAGATAGAACATACAAACTCTTTGCAGATGTTGACATGGGTGGGATACAAAGCCAGGACCCCAGCACTGCAAAGCAGAGGTGCTAATCTCCAGCTTCAGATTAAGGCCCGTTCCCCACTTGCGAGTGTGATGCGATGAACTCGCATCACACTCGCAACGCAAGCTGCCGGGAACGCACGGCCCGAACGCTGCACCGCGGGAAACTGACATGCTGAGTTCACTCCCGCGGTGCAGCGTTCAGGCCGTGCTTCCCGGCAGCTTGCGTTGCGAGTGTGATGCGAGTTCATCGCATCGGGGAACGGGCCTGAAGCTTAGTTTATCATATTCCCTTTATCAGTTCTTGCCTGCTAAACTGCTCAGTTTATTGCTCAGTGAGCAGTAGAGAAGGGAGGAGCATAAAGAGCACTTGAAGCAGTATGATATCCATCTATCTAAATCTTTATTCACATTTATACTGCTATAACCTATTGTAATATTGCTTTACCTCAAATCCAGGCAAAATACCATTATTCACATTTCAGTCCCATCCAAATCTAATCGAATTCTTTTCAGATGTTTCCTGTAGTTCTTGCACACACTGCAGCAGGGAGTTTGATCCACTGCTCCAAACAGATCTTTTCCCGATATTTTAGGTTTCAGGGCTCTTGTTGGATAAAATCAAGTTTCATTTCCCAAAGTTTTTTGATTGGGGTCAGGTCTGGAGACTAGGTAGACCACTCAAGGACCTTGAGTCGCTTTTATCTAGGCCATTCCTTGGTATTCCTGGCTGTGTTTTTAGGTCATTTCTCGTGCTGGAAGACTCGGCCATGACCCATATCATAATACAAGGCCACCCTGCCCCTCTGCAGAATATCACTCTCAGAGTATGATGTTTTTCACCACCATACTTCATTGGGATGGTATTCTTGGGATCATACTAATCTTTCTTCTTCCACCAATGGCAAGTGGAGTTGAAACTTAAAAGTTCTATTTTGGTCTCATGACCAGTTGGATCAAACATGCATGGACATGTGCTGGTGTGTGCAGGATTTTAATCCAAGACAATATATATATATATATATATATATATGTATATATATATATATATATATATATATATATATATGTTACTAATGGTAATTTATGAGATTTATGTAATTCTAGGCTGATTCCTGACCTTTCTCAGAATCATCCTTGTCCCATAAGGTGAGATCTTGCATGGACCACCAGTAATCTAGTGTTTCTTTAAATTTCTAATAATTGTGCCAACAGTTGTTGCCTTTCATATAGACCTCTAGCCAATCCCAGTCTTATGCAGGTCTAAAATGTTGTCCCCTCTGTCCTCAGACACTTTTTTGGATCGTGATTGAAGATAATGAGTGCCGTGTAGGAGGAGCTTTTTATAGAAAAACTGAACGGTCTGAGAGAGACAGAATTCTTGCTTGTTGGTAGGGTATTAAATACTTATTTCATGCAATAAAATAATATTAATAATTTTCCAGATCATTCCTTTTAGATTCAATCTCTCTGAGTTGAACTGGAACTACAATAAAAATTACATTTTGCCCATTGTATGTACAGCTTTGGATAGAACTGTTCCTCTGGGACTCACTGGACAGCTGCTCCTCTGTTGGAGGCACAAAGGGAATCATAAATTTTACTGTATTGTGACCTGAGTATTGGATTTTGTGTTTTATATAATGAAAAAACAATAAAAAACATGGATATGTTATGACTGGGTCCACATTTTAACTTCGGGTAATTTTACAAAAAAGGCCTGGATATGGCCTCACCAGGACCCATTGGTCAATAGAAGAACATTTGTGTGTCTTTATCTCTTTATTAACACCTTAACAACCTGGCCTTTTTTGTTTTTTCATTTCTATTTTTCACTCCCCAACTTAAAAATCTATAACTTTTTTATTTTTACATGTAAAGAGCTCTGTAACGGCTTATTTTCTGTGCAACAAATTGCACTTCATAGTGATGGTATTTAATATTCCATGCAGTGTACTGGGAAGCATGAAAAAAATTCCAAATGCAGTGAAAATGGTGAAAAAATGCATTTGTGCCTTTTTCTTGTTGGCTTGGATTTTACAGCTTTCACTGTGCGCCACAAATGACATGTTTACTTTATTCTTTGGGTCGGTATGATTAAGGTGATACAAAATTTGTATAGGTTTTATAATGTTTTCATACATTTACAAAAATTAAAACCTCCTGTACAAAAATATTTATTTGATTTTGCCATCTTCTGGCGCCAACAAGGTTAAACGCAGTGAAAAACCGCTATTATATTTTGATAGATCTGTCATTTTCTGATCCGGCGATATCTAATGCGTTTATGATTTTTAATGTTTATTAATATTTATACCAGTTCTAGGGAAAGGGGGGGGGGTGATTAGAATTTTTAGGTTTTTTTATTATACTTTTTTTTATTTTACTTTTACTATTTTTCAGACTACCTAGGGTACTTTAACCCCAAGTTGTCTGATCGATCCTATCATACTACTGTATGGCAGTATATGGGGATTTTCCTCCTCATTCATTACAATGTGCTCATAGCTCATTGTAATGAGTGGGTTAAAAAGAGATAGCCTCGGGTCTTCAGAAGACACACACTCAGATTAGTCTGCCACTATCTCATCCTATATTCGTCTATATTATTGGAGTCCTATGATTGCTATCTAAAATCAACGAAACAATAAAGCCCCCCCCCCTCCGATATTTTTCGCCACCACGTCCGTGGCGTCCTAGGGGGTGCCAGGGCTTAGTGAATAATCTGAGTGTGTGTGTGTATGGTTGGCAAATACTCCTAAGATGTAAAAGGATAATTGTAGTTGGAAGTGATTTTACAATAGTAAGAATGTCCACATTCCAACTGCTCTACTAATGATATAGTTAATATCAAAAGAATTGAGATCACCTTCACATGATACAATTAAGAAATGGTGACTCAAGATTGACACTTAGTGGCTCAAAATTTCTAATACTGACTTTAGGTGTAAACTTTTTCCCCTATTCCCAAGAACGAGACCGATACTGTAAAAAACATTACAAACACATCACTTAGATTATAGTGAGTGTATGGACATCATTGTAATAAAAACATCTAATACAATAAGTAGAAATTTGGGCTGGACATTTCTCCTAAAAAAAATGGTGGGAAATCTACACTCTCATCGCTAAAGACGATTATACCACTCACTACCAATACCACAGAGAGAGAATAACAATATATTATTGACTCAGGAATGATACCGGCTACCATAAGAGAACAATCTGGTATTACAACAGCGCTCTAGTTTTTCTCCCTTTATACCCCTTCTTTGGATAGGGATAAGAAGTGTAAGTTGAAACACCATTACACACACTACCTAGGCCACGATCATAGATCTCTAAAAATGTACTGATTAATAAGAGTCTGATGATTGTAAATTTTTAACAATTTATTCTGCAGTATTATTTTTAAAAAGTGAATTAATAAAGAGATTTTAAGACACACAATTTTTTTTCTATTAACCAAAGGGTCCTGGTGATGCCATATCCTTTTTTGTAAAATTACCTGAAGTTTTATATAATGATGCACAAGTTGTGGGTGTGCCACAAGGCACTCATGTAGAATGTTTTAGTAAGTAAATATTTTAAACTGAAGAAAACATCAACGCAACAAAGCAATCTTTATTTACAGGCAGTATTATAAATATATCATACAATATTTACAATCTACAATGTTTCATATTTGAGAACTTAAATACAGCGAACAAAATGGCACATGAAAATGAAGAACAGCAAACATAAAAAACAGCAGTGTGTAATGAAAGCTAAAGAAAAAGCTGTATACAATGTATTTATAGCTGCAGTCCAGGTAACATGACAGCACTAAGATATCACTTGGAAAGAACATGGCCATTAGTCTATATACCATTGCAGAGCTTGTTTTCTACAGTACTACATATACATATCATCATCAACTTTCAGGTGAAAGTTCTCATAAAGTACATAATTAGCGAGTAGCTACAATATTAGGACAAAAGCTAATATAATGTATTAAAATAACTCAAGCTGCGTCTGTAAAGAATTTAGCCAATGAATAGAAATTCACTCGTCCAGGCTTCAAATATCAGATTTAAAGAAAAAAAAAAAAATAATAATTAAAATATATATATATATATATATATATATATATATTGTTTTTTTAAATGCTAGATGGTAACATAATATAGTCTAGTGCTACACCTCTCATACTGCTCTGTTATCTCTGTTGTGTTGAGGCCAGCATGTGACCATGGCAGCCAATCAGTGGCTGAGTGTTTAGAAGCTGTATACCGGGCAGCCATTCATCCAGTATATAGAATGCCACCACTCAGAGATAATTGGCATGCGGCCAATGGTCTCAGCATAACAGCTGGATGGGTGAGAGGAGCAGCACGGGAGCGCTGGGGGATAAAGATGTATCTATTATGATACTATCTAGCATTTGGGAGCCAAATGGAAAATGAATATTATCTGGACAACCCCTTTAAAAACAGAAATATGTTCAGCAATGCTAAAGTCCAATATAAAATGGAGAATGTATAGAAAAAGTTTTGAGAATTTATTAGAATGCAACTTCCTGTCTGATGTATTTCAGGCGTATTCTGGACATTGTATTCCTTAATTAATCTGATAAATATCAGAATATCTAAGTGTCTAAAGTCTAACTATTTATAAACTGTGGAATATAGAATGCAAATGTTCTCTGTTTCATAGGAAGTCTGTAAATAGGGAAAATGGGATTCACGTTGCCACTTTCCTCTAGAACACATAGGTTATGAGGTTTTAAATGTGTTAATGACCCACCTTCTTTCTGAAAAAAAAAAAAATTGTAATCCAACCATAACAAAGGAGAAATCAATGAGCAGACTACAACTGTTCTATTTGTGAACATTGAATCAGCTCAAGAATCGGATGTGTAACTTTATACTGCACAAGCCAAGACATTTGTGCAACACAAAACTAATTCTGAACAATTCACATACAAATGTGGAAACATTTAGACAGAGGAACAGTAGTCCTGCAATATATTCTATTTCCAGATGTTCAGATTATGATACATTTCATCATAAAGCAGGTGAACCTTTTCCTATTTTATTTCCTGACTTTCACTTCCAAATAACTTTAACCATCAGTTTCTGAAACACATTATAAACTGCTGGACAAAAAGTAAGAAATTCACTTTAATTAAATTACAGTACTCTTTTACTTTTGTGAAATCCAAAGAAGAACCCTTCCTACTGACAGTGATGATAAAAAAAATCTAAGCACCCTCTCTGCTTAGGTTGCCAAGCAACAATCATCTGAGAACAATGAAGAAATAAAATAGAACAAAGTGAAATATTATAAACAAGAAACATAATAAGAAAAGAAGATATTATTATCAGACCCGGGTTACTATTAATTGAATTATACCGGCTTTTTATGATAATGTTACACAGAAAAAAAGTTATCAAATTACAGATGCAAAAATTTTACTTATATTATATAAGCAAAGCCACATGTTCTGGGCCATTCAACATTTTAGTACAACTAAGCGGTAATGTGGAAGAATGTGTAAACAAAAACAAAGACAAACTTCAAACCCACAGGGCGCAAGCCATAAAGGACACAGATATATCACATAGTGGATACCCAATATAAAAATTGTAGTTTATTTCTACAGGTTTAAACTATACAGAAGGAAAACATCTTTGAGATGGTTTGAATGGCTCAAGTTTTGTCATAAAGACTCAAGCTCAAAAATGTTTCTGTTTTATAGTTTTATCTGATAAAATAAACTACAACATTTTAATTGGGCCCCCACTTTGCTGTATTTTCTACATTTTTTCTGGTACATAATATAGAATCTTTCGGAACCTATGGTGTCTTGCAGCACCTTTATAAACCAACTTTTTTAAGGGGTTGGCCACTATTTTACTTAAGTTGTCCCTGTGCCTTTACTGCCTTAATAATAATCCCTGAATGTTCATCAAGAGATTTAGCAGTCCTGCCGCTTACTTTAGCGTTATCCATGGGTCTGTATTTATATGTCTAAGCTCTGATGAATAGGAGTGGCTGCAGCAGGAGATTATGGGGCACATTTACTTACCCGTTCCTTGGAGTTCACAGAAAGTGCATTGTCTGACGATAATGCACTCTGCCGCGATTCACTAAGATTGTGCGCCCGATGTCCTGCAAGTGTCACTTCCCTGCTAAGATCTGCCAGAGTTCACCTTCTTCTTCCCGATGCATGTAAATGCATTGTCTAGCAATATAATTTGAAATCCTGTACTCAGTCCGAATCAGCCAGATTGTCCGACGTCACGTCCCCTGATTTCTGTTGCATAAAAGCCAGCTCAGCTGCACCACAATCCGATTACTTGTGACACAATCCTAATGCAAACTTCTGTTAAATACTTGTCAAAACTGTGCAAATCCCAAAAACAACAAACAGTCCGAGGAAAGTGCATGTGCGGACCCTTAGTAAATAAGTCCATTTGACTCATCCTGTTTTCCCTTCTCCCCTCTCCCTGTGTCAGTGAGATGGACAGTGAGAGAAAGTGGCACAATGGGAGATGCCATCAGGAGGGACTGAAGGAGTGAGAAACAGGAAATTGTGTAAATATGCAGAGGCCAGCATGGTGAGAACATGGAAAGGCTGGAGCTCTCAAAGGAGGCAAAGGTATAGGTACATTTTCCATTTTCTAATGGAACCGAATTATTGAAAAGTGGCCAACGCCTTTAAACATAGTGGTGCACAGTGTTTTTCCTTTTAGATTTTGTGTTTTTAAAAAATTCTGTAATAATTAGATATTCAATCCCAGAACCCCTTAGCATTATGAAGTAGCACATGAGCTTTCTGTTTCTCGTTTGAAAGATACCTATACTATGTAATCTGTTGCCCTATAGTTTCTTCTAATGTGGCAGGCTTGTGTTGGCAATCCTTCTGCTCCAGAACTTCCTGCATGTGAATAGTTTAAGAAGTAAACCAGAAATTACATTGTTTACACTGATTCTATTGGAGACAACTCATGTCATTTTACTGCCACTGTTGGTGGGAGATAGTCAACCAGAATCAGTTTTCTCCAAAAAATCTGTATCCATTTTCATATACTAGCGCCTTTTAAAGAGATCCTTGATGTGCCGTGTACAAGGTGATATAAAAGAAAATCATTGAATAGGATATTACATTTACAACACATCACTGAAGGAGGCTGTACATGGGTTGGCGGTAATGTGCATGGATTATTATGGCTGTAAATCCTGTCTGACTTTATAGTCCAGGTCATGCAACCTGTGCTCGGCATTTGTACTCATAATCAAATTCATAATGTGCAATAACTATTGCCATCCTACTATGGTCATCTTGATACAAAATTGTATTGAAATGCAGACAAACTAATATTAAACACGGGAAAGTATACAGGCTGATAAACATCCATTCATAAGGTAGGTGGGCGACAACACAGGTTTTCAGAAATCTGATTTCTTTAGAGATAGGAAACAGTGTACCTCATTCATCAAACTGCTCTAACCAAATTAAACTGGGGAAAAGTGCATTAAAATGTATCCATATTTGATAGGCTTCTTCTTGAACAAAATACAACTAATGTTACTTGTGGAAAACCAAATAAAGAACATTTTAGTAATTGTGTTAGATATAGAAAAACCCATTCAGATGTCCTGAAACACCTGTGGCACAGTCAGATACATGTCAGGCCTGTAATGGGCACCAGAAATAAGAGCAAAAAGCTAACATGCTGTACAGTATATGTACAGTATTCTATACTAACAATGGTGTCCAGCAAGGTTACCAGGAAAATGCTATTAAATATAGGATAGCTTATTGGCGTTGAATAAAAAAATGCACTTATGGCACGTCAGAGAAACCGATGCCTTTGTATATGCTTAATTTAAAACTAAAAACCAAAGGTAACAGTAGGTTGTGTAGTTTTAAGGCATTTATTATAGCCATTATTGTGTTTAACCTGCTTTTTTGATAAATTGACTATTCTGAATACGAATGTGACTGCATACAGGACGTAATCATGTCAGGCTTCAGGAACCCAATAAGGCCCAAACGTTGTTACTTCCCCCTACAGGTTTAGTACTGATTACCTTGACCTAATGTGTATTTATTTATTTATTTAGTTAACTTGCAAAATAGGCAGTCTCCTTTATTACCTAACACTATCGACTTATCATGTGTGATTAAAGAGTTAAAGGGAGTGTGCAAGCTCCAAAATCGCCCTCCCACAAGTAAGACTAGCATTGTGTATGGGACTGTTTAGGATTTCAAGACAACCTCTCCTGTTTCCCTCTGAACTGACATTTTAGAGAATTAACAAAGATTTTATTTTTGTGCAAATTAGCTTTTGCGTGTGCAGCAATGTTTGCTAGAGCACTGTTAACTTTTCTTTTCTGCCCAAAACATTGCAATGCTCTTTACATAGTTATTAACATCCCTTACAGGAAAAAATTCTATAATCTAGAAGTTATACATTTGATATTCTATTTTGGCAAAACCGCTGTAAGGAGAACTCTTACTTCCTGACCCTAGTCAATAGCCTCTCACTCAGCCAAACCAGTTTCCTACACTGTACTGAAGAGACCCAACCAGTGTGAAACAGTGCTGTCTACAGGTCCTTCAGGAATAGATATACTGGTTTGGCTTTAATCCCACAACATGTCATTAGGCTTCTTCAAAGTCATGCTTAATGGTAATGGTGCTGCTTTACAAGATAGCAAAAAGAGGCTTTGTTTTCCTTGGCCCATCCTGGAAATTGTATTTGCATCTTATAGAAAGAAGGCACTCAAAGGCGTAAACAGCTATGGCCCCACCCCTTGGTGCACCACGAAACTGATTTGTATAAAAATAAAAGCAGATTCTCTCTAAAATGAAGCTTGTGATGCATCTGTATACAGAGACCATGGCTATAAACTTTATAGTTGGGTGAAGGCCTGCAGCTATACAGCCAAACAGCCTATAATTCTCTTTATTTCTCTGAAAGAATGATTGATATTCTGAGATTTCTCCAAGATAATGCCAACCTAGTATATATTATAAAAAATTATTAGATGTCACTATTTTCAAAATTCAGTCCATTTTCATTTAATGCATAGATTGGTAATTGCTGTTGCCCATTGTCATCTTTATTTCTTTAACAGTCATTGGAAAAGGGGCACTATCTTTCCCATGTCAATAGGCTCAGTTACCCTGTGTCTTGAACTATACAGACTCCTTGTGGAAATATGATTCTGCAGTCTATCATTCTGCAATCTTCTGGGCCTCGAACTTGTTTCTTACATTAGACCGCAGTACACTATGGCAATACTATTTATTTTCTATCTATCCTCTATCTATCTATATTACAGGGGAACAGGGTTGTAGTCTGTAGTCAGACCAGTCTCCAATATTTTAAACCCCATTCCATGTTAAAGAGGACTTGTCATGACTACTGTACAATCTGGGCTACAACTTTGTCTCATGTCAGTCCATTATAACCAATAAAACCATTACACTCGCTTTCCAATCAAGTCGTGCCGCAAAGCAGCTCTTAAAAGTTGTTAGTATGTGTACCACCATATTGGATGATATTTTCACCCTCCTATGACCTCATTGGGGTAGTGGTCTGTCATAAGAAAAAAACATCAGGCCAAAAAATAAATAAAAAAGTAAAAAGTTCAAAAAAAGAAAATCCTATAATGCAAAAAACAAGAAATCATAACGATCATAAATATGTTGCATCTTAAAATATCTGATCTATCAAAATATAAAAATGGTTATCCTACATGGTGAAAAAAAGAAAGAAAACATCCAAATGTCTGAATTATGCAGAATTTTTTTATACAAAATTGATCAAAAGGTTGGAGATAACACAAACTGGTATGAGAATGAGTATGAGTTTATACAGCTCCATACTTCATCATATAAAAATTGTGGGAATATGGCATTCATATGGAATATGGATTTTTTATTTTTCAAAATTTTTCGTAGATGTGTTATTTGGACAACATAGTGGTAACCATAAAAACAGAGGGCCACATTTACTTAAACGACATCTACCGCCAGGATTAACACCTATGGAGCTTGGAGCCCCTCAGGCTCATTTGCGTAGAAACCTTCATCCTGGTGGTAGATGCCCTTTAAAACAGTGCAAACTGCACTTTATGCAGTTTGCCTGTGTAGTGTGCAGTGGGCAATAGATTCCGGATTTCTGGCGCATGTTTATTATGAATCTGGTGCTTCCTGAACTGCTCCGACAAAGTGCACCAACGTTTATTTTGAGCACCTTAAACATAGGGAGTTCGACACACTTCTATCTGAATTTTCATGATAAATCTGGTGCATGTGTAACTGCACCAGAACCCTCCTTCAGTGCAGAATTTTATGTTGCATTGGGAATAGTGCAGCTGCGACACATTTGAGTGGGGTGCAATACATATGTGGCGCGGACACTTCTTAAAGTCTGACAAAAAACTAGCGCTGGGGCTTTAGAAAATGTGGCCAAGAGTCCATATGAAACACACCAGATCACGCCTACGATAGAGGTATATGTAAAGCCACAATAGAGGTCTATGGCACCCGATTATGGTGCAGTGAGAACACTTTGTTGTCTCATCGGACCGTGCCTGAGCCACGAGTCTCCCCATCCCTCCCCTCTTCTACATCCAGCCAAAATCTGTCCCGGGCGAGCATGTACCTAAAAGTGATAATCTGCTCAGAATCCCAAAGTAATCATCTTCAGATGCAATTTTTTACATATTTTTACAGGTCATGAATTACAAAGGACTAACTTTTAGAATTAGGATAATGCATTGTTTACTTCCATTTTCTGCAGCTTGACCACTTATTGCATTCCTCCTCTTTATCATCTAAAATACCATTATGTAATGAAGTATCCTTTCTTTTAGCTACACACTGCTTGCATATAGAGTGCAAAAAGCACAAAACTAGTGCAAATATGTCATTGATAATGATATACAAGAATATAATTATTTATAAACTATTTAATATTGGATAGTAAATTCAAACTAGGCCTCATTCTAGATCTGATTATTATTATTTAATCTACCATACAAGTACCAAATAACATTACACATTAGCCCACATTTACTGAAAACAGTGTAGTCTGTGTAGAGTGCACCAACATTATTTTTGGTGCACATTTAACATGGGGTGTGCAGCACACTTCTGTCGGACTTAGCATGATAAATGTGGTGCACGGCCAATGTTAATTATTCAAAATTCACATGTAAAAACTCTTGTAAAGTAGCACTGACTCCATATTAATATTTTATGAATAGCTGGCTTCATAATACTGTATAACTGTAGTTTAATATTTTTTTTTAATATCATGTGCTTACTATATGTATATTTAATGCATTGGGGCCATATTGCCAATGGAAAATCATGGCAGTGTCAAAGTCTATGACTGATCTTTAACTTTTTTCCACTGCTTCACTTTCAATTGGACGTGAAATATTGCAAAATGTGAATCACAATGAATGTGCCTTTTAGTAGAGCCATTTTCACAATTACACAAGGAATAAAATATTATTTCTTTTCTCTACTAGATTGGTATTTTTCCTTACATATTTCAATCGACTATCATTAGTCATATAATATATATATATTTTAAATAAAATACACATTTTTTGAGAAAAAATATGTGCTATCCATGGCCTCTCCTACCTCCCTCCCCTCCCTCGGAACTTCCCCCTCCCTCTGCCCACACAGTAGGGAAGGGGGAGTTTTCCTGAGAAGCTGCAGCACAGAGGTGCACTGGTGACACCCTCCAGAGGCCTTCTGGATCATTACCATAATTAAGTTGATTTTAGATGGAAGGAGGCCATGGATCCAGGCACTAATCACGATGCCTGGGTGAGTAAGTGTTCCTGGTTTATCATGCTTGATTTATTTGGTAGGTTTCTTTTAAAAGCATCACTTTCTTTGTGCTGTAAGTATATATTGATTTCAATAGAACATGTTCATGTAATGCATACTGTAGTAGTTCAGCCTGTGTGGTGCAATTAAAAGTCTTTCATTTAATCTAATATGTGAGTCCCACAATAGGAGCAACATCTAATGAAACTAGGGATGGAGAAACCATTACATACCTGTACATTAGGTCTTGGGAAATATATTCTATCTAATGCATAGTTCTTACTAACTTACAACTGTTATCTTATTACAGGTTATATTTACATGTAATACATATGATCTTTATAAATTACATTTTTGGCCAAGACAAAAACACTTACTATATATCGTAAAAAACAAAGAAAACTACTGATTCTTCCAGTATATGGCCACCAAAGACCAGCAACACCGACAGCAACACATTCTATGTAAACAGGTAATTCCACATCTGCATTAAGGACATAGGGATGATTTACTGGGGGGGGGGGGATATAGTGGCATTTTGAATGCCAGTCAGTCTTAATATCCCCTCCCCCAGCTGGTGTATAGTTTGCCATATATAATAAATATGGATAGAATAACTCTCCACCTGTTCAAGTCTGATTTGGCAGAGACTTCAGTTTTGGTTTTCTGGCAGAGACTAAAGTATAAATGATGGGCCAGGGCCTTCACGTCTCTGCTCAACCCACTCTTCAAAAAATCCTCAAAAGCAAAGGAGATGGGGCATTATACATCCATTCCGTGCCAGAAAATCGGCATAGTATTTCTACCCCACTCTATGAAGAATAGTGCAAAATAAAAGTAAAAAATCCCCTAAACCAACAAACAATTGCATCTTTCATTTTCAATAAAAAAAAAAACAGGATTCTGAATCTTATGGCCGGTTCTGAGTTGTGTTCTGCTTTGGTTGCCTGAATTATAATGTAAAAACAGGTTGCCCTTATAATCATATTCCACTATATGCACTTTGCATGGTGCATTATACACTATATATACAGCTTTGCATTTGGACCAGACTTAGCATTACATTGGTTGTGTTCTACCCTGTAAAAGTCTGCATAAAAAGATTTTTGTGCATTCACTGATTAGTTTATCTTGTATAGTAGGTGACATCCAGGGGAGAAATATATTGAATTTACAGCTAGCTTGTCCTGGGTAAGAACGGCTAAACACCATCACGAAGATTTCTCTTCACACATTTTCATGTAACCTTTCCATATAGTTTCTGAGTTCTTTGCAATCTCCCATGTCTAGGTCTTGGCAAACCCACTTAATGTCTTCTTCATTGTTCACTAAAAAGGGGTTAATATTAGGACAACCATCCTCAGAAGGGATGGTTGTAAAAGTAGTGAATTTTACACGTTTTCTTTTGGAGGTAGGAGAGGTTGCAGGCTCTCCCTTCTGTTCCTTCCCTTCATTGAAGGAAGTCTCTGCAGACCTATATGCCTGTCCATTTACAGTTTTTGAAGGATTTGTACTGATCAGATATTTACTTTCTGCAATATTTACTCCCCTGTCTACCGCTGTTATGTTTTCTTCTTGCTGCAAAGGAAAGTTGATGTTATTTTCTAATATTTCTGTTCGATTTGTAAGTCCAACCCAATCGTGTGAATGTGTTATGGTCTCCTGTTCATCCACTGGGATCTGTTTGTGTCTATACTTCAGTGCAAATGTCACACAGTTTATAAGAAATACAAGTATGGCCAGGCAGAAGACTCCTAGTAAAGCATACATTCCAATTTCCAAGTCACTTAATCCTCTTGAATTTTGGACTAGATCATTTTCTTCAGTGTCACCATTATTATCCGGTAAATCAACCTGTGCAGGAAAACTTGTAAAATCCATAGGGATGTTTGGCAGATCAGAGTCATCATCTAAAAGGCTTTCTCTCTCCCTTGTCTTACTCAATTGGGCTCGGTCAGTAGTAGCTCTGTTCATATTCTGGATATCTCTCTCCATAGAAGGAGTACCAAAGTAAGTAATATCAGGTCTTGATCGTTCAAAAGGGATCTTCTGCCTTCTGCCAGTAGAACGGTTTTCAAAATGATCCCTGTTATTCACATTTCTGTTATTACTTCCATTGTTGTGCCCAAATTTAACACTTATGTGCCCAATGCCGACAGTAAGCACACTCTTGCGCTTAGACTTCTGACATAACTCGCTTATCATGAGTTCTACTTTGACCAGAGCACCTTGTCCTTCTGTGATGGCTGAAAAAACTGGCCATTTGGATTTAGAGTCTTGAGACACACGAAAGATCTTCTCATCCAATGATGTGACACTCATTGAAAAATCTTTTGGGTCATAGATATCCAGGGGAGCCACTGTACCATCGCTAAACTGGATCCAACAACTGATCTCTACTTCCTGTGTGCAAAGGCAGAAAACAGAAATTTCAGCAAACAACAGATAGAAGATAGAAAACATTATTTTCATAAAAAACATTTTATATCCTAATAAATTGTAAACTACTAGGAGGTGAAGGGCACAAATTTATTTCTCAGACATAAAAACACTAGTTTAAATTTCTTAGCAATAAAATGTGTTTTTTTTCTTACTGGTTCTAAAAAGACAATGAGTCCCTGGGGCGATATGGATTCGACTTTAACAGCGGAATAATAAAGTGACTGTCAGAAGACATTATTATATGCTGACTAAATTATTGCAGTTGTGTGTTTAAATGAAAAAGAATTGCATATTCTGAAAATGTATTCATTTAAAGTTTTCTCTGATTACTTGTATGGAATGTTCAAGTGCCATATGTAACCTTCAGGAAATTACCATTTCCAATTACAACTGTTCTGTTTCAGTTCCATAAACTATTTTAGATTCTATTTTTGAAATTTTGATAAAAATGGTTAATTCCTCAGAGATTTTTGGAACTGAGCTCACTTTATTGTTTCATAAAATACTTAAACAATGATTCATGTTTAGGCACATAAAATAACAAATGAAAACTATTTACAATTTATGAGACATAAAACATTTTCTTCCCTACATTTAGTTGAGTTTAGAATTTAAAATAAAGGTATTTTCTAGATTCTTCATGATGAAACTATAGCCTTAATTTCCATTACGCCATACCATTCAGGCATTTAACAACCAATCCTCATGCCATAAAACAGCATCTTACAGCGATCTTATCCAGTGGGGTAGCAAAATGAAAATTGTCTACAGGTTAGACAGTGCCAAATTAGACTACATATTCTTGTCATTAATTTACTTTCCAACACGACAAGTCCCATTTCTTACAAATCATAAACAATGTCTCAAACCTTTGAAAGATGTGGCTTTGTGTAAGTCTGTGGCACTGCTAGCACTTGCTACTATGTCTAGCCTCGGACCACAGGCTGTCAACAAAAAAATAAGTTAAAGCTACTGGGCCAAAATTTTGAGCCACCGATTTTTTGCTTTAAGCCCCAAATGCTTCTCATTTCTTAGTGTTGATTGTTGTAATAGGCAGGGCAGGGGAGAGATCTGACTGCAACCACAATCCCCTCCTCAGGACCCAATTCAATGTAAGGTTTTGGCAGAGTGAAGAGCAACAGACTCCCAACTTTGGGCTTTGGGCACTTATAAGGAGTTCAGGGAGACACATAAATGATAAGTGGGTACTAATTATTGTAACAGGGCAGTGAGTATCAATTTCTAATTAGGGCCTAATAGCTATAAGGGGAGACACTCAGATGATAATGGGTCCTTATTATTAAAGTATGGTGTGTATTTGAATTGTATGTGCACCCTAATTTAAGGTTTTAAGGGGAGCAGAGAGGCATATAAATTATAAGAGTGTATACATTTTTACAAGAGGGCACTAAAATTTTATCCGAGGATGGGACAATAAAAGGATTAAGTAGAAATTACAAACTTAAAAAGGATGGATTAGGTTTATCAAACAGAACATTACTAGAAACATATAATGAAAGCTTATTTATGAAGTGGGCACTGTTATAGGCAGAGAAATGGGCATTTCTATCCTTAAGAGTGGAATATTAATGGAATAATAATAATTATCCCCACAACTATTGGGCATGCCTGAGAGAATTTGTCATGGTGGTCTAAATAAAACTGAAAACACCAGAAAAGTGGTCACATCATATAATTTTGCCTTTTGTGCAGAAGTGGCTTTTAACACCGTATTGTCATTGTACGGTGTTATCATTGATCTTTGTATGGTGGTTTTCATTAGGTTTCATTATGGCAGTATTATTTAGTCATTTGGTTACAAAAATGAAAACTGACCATGGTGTTGTCACGGGTGCCCCCGGAGCTCCGCACTACTTACCATCCCTGGCTCCAGTGGCGGCCTCTCATGGCTTGGCGTGAACGTCCCCGTCTTCTAGGGCGCATGCACGCCAGCTCGCAAAAATGTAAAATGCCAGCGTGCCAATAATTGGCGCTGGCCTGCTACAAGTGCCTGCCCATGCCTACAGTTTAAGCATTGGAAACAGGAAAATATGTAACTCATAAATAGCGATAAGCTGGCACTTTCAGCTTCAGGTTTGCTGAGTTCATCAGAATTCAATCCTGAAAGTTGGTTCCCTGAACCTGAACACTAAAATCCACTGATAACATCCAAGATTGGTGCCTTTTAAACAATGCTGACAGAGCCACTGAAAGCATATACATATCGTTGGAGCGTTTGCGACACCAAATTCCTTGCTCCCATGACAGTTGGGGAAAGTCAATCCTAGGAAAAATGCCAATACTGATCACAGGTGTTACCTGTGGAAGTTTTAGCCCAAACACAGACTTCTTGCTAAAGTCCGGATAAGGGTCTGCTCATTCCCTCTGGTTAACTTTGGAACCTTGGGCACTTCATTTATGTTATTTTGACAAATACCACCTACCAAAAACAGAATTGCATACTAAATACATGCATTCATGACAAAGAAGTTCTCTCTTTCAGCATAGCAGTACTCCCTGTTGTATTGTTAATATTGCAATTTTCAAGGAGCATGAGAACAAATTCAAGGTGTGGCGTGACCTCTAAATTCCCCAAATCTCTACCTACTCTTGCATCTGTGATATTTATTATAAAGTTTATGTATTGTAGGATGTGCTCAGAAATCTAGTCCAATATGTGAAGACAGCATCATAAAGGATTTCAATATGCAAAAACAGGAAATGTGTTGACTTCATGTTATGATGGGTCATAGCTGACCTGGTAGTACACATGAGACTCTTAACATACAGTAATGAGGGGGGGTTCAATGTGATAGCCCATTATATTATATAGAAATACAGAAAATTCCACCACACAGAGGATGTAAGAGATCTATATGATGAAACCTATAAGGCCATGCATGGATTAATGGATAGGTTATTGATGTTTGCCTTTACATCCTGAAGAGACATGAAATTGTGCTTATCTGGAGAACAGTATACTATCTGTCAATAGTTTAAATATGAATGTCCTTTGCATTTGACTACACCATATCATTTTCCTTAGATAACTATTGCATTTTAGGTATATGAGGCTTCTTAGTACTCCCATACCAAACAGCCCCCTCATGGTTTTTTATATAAGCCCTCCTCACACCCTAAGGATTCATTAGATGTAGCCACAACTCCTCCATTGATTCCTTATGTAAAGCCTTATGTGGGCCCCCCAGAAGCCCTGGGCCCCGGAAATTGCCCAGTGCTGGCGCAGGCCCTGATACAACCAAACCAGCTATGGGTAATTTTATGTAATTCATAGTAAAGAATTTCTATCTATACTTTTCATTTATAAGTGTCCATATTCAGCAGTTCCATGAAAGAAAAAAAATATATGTCAATTTGCCATTTTTATCAACATTGAAATTAGAATTATTTATTTCAAGTAGTTTTGGTAAATGTTAACAGCACAGTATAGACATCTCTTTCAAATTCTTTTTCTTTCAAAGTTTTTCTAAATTTGTATGTAAACTGCAGGTTTCCTTCCAGCTGTGTGCTCTACAACATAATGTGCCCTGTGAGATTCACAGGTTGCGACAAACAGCAGATGTTCTGCAGTACATTGTGGTGGTGTTTTTTTCTCAACAATATTAATTTTTAGACTGAAAAAAAGGATTTTTTCACATGAAATTGAATTCTGTATTTTATCCTTACACATATTATGCACTATATAACCTAGAGGAATGTTTAGTTACAGAAACTCTTCCTACACGTTAAAGAGAAAAACTTAAATGTAAGCAATAAATAATAAAACTAATAAACCATAGATATAATACCTGTTTTGGAGAGCTAAAATGCTCCTGGGCTGTTGTGGTTGCATAGATCGCCCTGTTACTTCCAGGACTAAGTTGAAGAGAAAGCGACAAGCCAGTCACCACCTGGATTCCAAGGTCTGCAATAGTCACTTTATCATCTATAACCATCACAGTCTTCTCTGCCAGGATGGCATCAGAAAGTGGGGAAAGTATCTAAAATAAGAGGTAAGGTTAGCATTTTTTACTGTATCAAATGTAAAACCTAAAAGTCACTCAGAGTATTTTGGAACGATATCAGGTAGAAATCCATTTATAAGATGATAAATGTACAGTAACTCAAAATTAGAAGTCATTCACTAGTGAAAATCACATTTGCAAGCTTTACAGTATAAGTGATATAGGCTATCTGAATAAGCATGGACAAACGTAAAAAAGAATGCCTATGGAGACTAGACTGTCCATGAAGTGAAAAAATATTAATCAGGGTGCATATTAACCCCTTAATGCTGCAGTCCTTTTTCTTTTTTGCATTTTCATTTTTCACTCACCACCTTCTGGAAGCCATAACCTTTTTTATTTTTCCATTTACAGAGTTGTATATGGGGCCAAATGTACTTTCTAGTGCCAACATTTAATATTACATTCATTGTGTTGGGAAGTTCTAAAAGCTGTTCAAGTGAAAAAACAAAACAAAAACACAAGTGTGCCAATTTCTTACAGGCTATGAATATAAGGCTTTCAACGTGAGGCCCAAATGGCACATCCCCTTTTATTTGGATCAGTATGATCAAGTAGATATCAAAATAATATAGTTGTTGTTAGGTTTTGATAAGTAAATTTTTTTTTGCTATATTCTGGTCCCAAGGGGGCTGATACAATATCTATCTCATATTTATGTAATATTTAGAATATTCATTTTGGTCGAATTGCTTCAAGGATATTGTAGGCACAGCAAATGGTTAATTATTACCTGTAAAGTTGTCATACCAGCTTCTTGTCCAACCAGAATCTGTCCTTTAAGGCTCACAACTTTGGACTCATCCATTTGGATATATTCACTTATTATATCAGTGATGTCCACTTGCCAGTCAGGTCCAAGCAGATATACAGGTTGTCCAGGAGTTTCAGAGGACTCAGCAATGAACTGGGTAAGAACCCGTAGTATGGCATGTTGATACTGAAGGGCACAACCTCTTCCCTTTTTATCATCATCATCTTCATCATCACTGTCCCTAGCTGATCTATAAAAAAAACATAATATCATTGTAAAGTTTACTATGACATAATTTTCTAATTTTCTTTACTTGCTATAATTATTTTTTATAATAAGTGTATAATAACAATCTTTTTACAGAACTATGCTCATAGTTATGTGTGTAGGAGATGATTACAAAGTAAATATACCAGCAATAGTAACCTAGCTTGAAAATTAATCTAAGAACTTAAAATTTATAATTGCAAATATTTGGACATTGCTGAAAATACAGTACATGGCTGTTTACACCTAAAACATATTTTATAATCACCAATAAACTATGTTACCTGAGATTTTATCTGATAAATAATGTCATCTCTGGTCCAAAAGTGTTGGGGCATGAGTGTTGCCCATTGAAATTTAATTTCGTATTTGCTGGGGCCCCGATCTTTCATAACCCTAGCAACGCCCCTGTTCTCAGGTACTGTACAAGACTTGCTAAACATTTTGCAGCTGGCATTGTCATTGAACCGGAAGGAACTGCTACCATAAGATGAAAATCTGGCAGCTCTGGTCTATATCTAGCAGATATACATTCTTGAGTCATTACATTCAAGTCACTAAAGCTGAAGCAAAATAACATTTAATTATCTAACTAAAATGGCACCTGTCAAGGAGTGGGATAGTCCATACGTACAGTTTAAGCATTGGAAACGGGAAAATATGGAAGCATAAGGAACTCATTAAATAGGGATAAGTGGGCACTCAGCTTCAGTTTTGCTGAGTTTGACAGAATTCGATCCTGAAAGTTGGCTACCCGAACCTGAACAAATCCAATGATAACACCCACGATTGCTTCCTTTTAAACGCTGCTGTCAGAGCCACTGAATGCATTTACATAACGTCAGAGCATTTGCGACACTAAATTCTTTAGGATCCTTGCTCCTGTGATGGTTGGGGAGAGACAATCATGATTGCAGATTATTGCTGATATTAAGGCAGGTTCCTCTAATGTAGAGTAGTATAGCCTGTTTTAGGGCTAATTCGTTTGTGGCCCAAAACTTTTATACATTTTAATTCCCCTAATATGCAAATTTTCTAAAGAGGCTACTGGGGTGTGGAGCAGCCGGAGCTGAGGCTACACGGCCACCAACTAATGCTTCTTCAGCGTGCAGCTCCTGGTAGCTGCGCACACTCAGCTACGCCGAGTTCCGGCTACTTCGGCCACAAACGAATTAGCCCTAAAAAGGGCTATATTACTCTACATTAGAAGAACCTGCCACCGGATCTACGTTAATAGGTAGATCGTGGTGGTAGGTTTCCTTTAATGAATTTATATGACATTAATATCAAATTGGTGGGGATACAACACCAAGACTGCATGCAGATCAGTTATTTCACATTTTGGTTCTGAAATCTGTAACAGAAGGGGCCCTAATTCTAACTGCTTCTGTACCGGAATCAAGTAAAAAAAAAAAAATCCAGTAAATAACTCCATTTCAAATACAATGTTATATTCAGTAATTGTGTTCCTGCTCTCATCCTGTGGATTTTGTCTCACAAGTGCTCCATGTAATATATGTGGTTGGCACCAAATAGTCATGGGATACAAACAGAGAGGCAGTGATGAGGGACAACAGGAGCACCAAAGAAGGTGCTTCAATAGAACAAATTGACCCATCTTCTGATGCAACGATCCAGTAAATACTTCCATGTTTATTGACAAAAATTGTTAAAACATGTACATAAATAGAACGTGATCATGGAAGACATAGGTCTGCAGGCAAAGCCTGAGAAGGTGAGGATATGTTTTTTAAGTTCTTATAACCATGTTCAGGAGAACTACGCAGTAGATTGTGTAAGGTAATGGTTTCCAATATTTCTTCTTCAGATTTGTAAAATGTGTTTTGCTATTTTAGTCAGCGGTTTTCCACTGCTAATGTTTCCTCTGAAAGCTTTATATAACTATAAAGTGGATGAGAGGGAGGACTCATAGCATGCTCTCCATCGACGATTATTCTTCATTAAAGATTTTTACCCAACTTTATACCAAATGGACCAAATGTTCTTATGATTCCTTTTTTTTAGTATCATCTTTATTTCTTATAAAGCTCTTGTAATTTCAAAGCTATAACATGATTGTTTACTTTGGCATTTTTAAGGCAGTTTTTGTATCTCTGACATGGAGGACATTTATCAGAACTGGTGTTTTGAACCCTGCACATGTCCTGTTAGGCCAAGGAGTTTAGCAGGCTCTACATCTTTTTTAAAACCATGCATGTTAGTCATCATATATGTGAGAAAACTGGTGGTGAATGTTCCATATTACCAATTGCCTTACTCTACTACTGCTTGTAAACTACGTGTTACTATGTGTTATTATTGTGTAGGGGTAAAGGAGCCTCTTACTGAATGTATCTGTTCATAAAATAGTTTTATTTTGGGGCCCTACTTTTAGTTTTGCCCAGGGCCCCACTTTGTCTAAAACCGTCCCCGACGGTACAAAATGATTGATTAAAAATATACAAAAATAAACAAGATGATACAAGATGATGCTTGGTAATTTGTTGCCTGAACCATTTAAACAGTACACACACTTTGTATAATTATACTCAGGAGAACTATGCAGGAGAATTTCTGAGCTAATAGCTTCCAAATATTCTTCTTCAGATTTGTAAACTGTGTGTTTTGCTATTTTAATCAGCAGTTTTCCGATGCTTTTGTTCCTCTGACACATCTATATAACTATAATGTTAAGTGGATGACAGGGAGGACTCATTCTGGTTGTATAGCATGCTCTACAGAGAAGATTACTCTTCATAAAATATTTTTTTCACCACTTTATACCAAATAGACTTTTTTGTTTTTGCATCAGCTTTATTTCTTATAATACTCTTAATAGTTAAAAGCTGCAATGGGATTGGTTACTTTGTGATAATGGGGAACATTTATAAATATTGTTTTTGTTTCAAGCTATCAAGAAACGATAACATGGCACACAATCAGAGAATGTGCATACAAATTAACAGAAGAAAACACAGTAAACAAAGTTAAACAGAATCACAGGATTTCTAGTTATTGGCAGAATGGTATGTAAGGCCCATGGGAGGAAGGGGTGGTGGCTGATATGAGAGTGCAGTAACACAGGGTAGGAAAGCAAGGGTTGCCAAATCTGTAAATGTAAATGTCATTATAAGAAGCCTTATGCCAAATCTTTTTTTTCAATTAAATATTGAGTTGATTTCAGAGGTCAAGTCTTCTTTAGAGGTGGTAAGAGAGGTCTTCCAGCTAAATTTCTGCAATAGCCAAGATCTAAAGAGGAGGCATGTCAATCAGTATATGTAGTAGGGCACCCTTGGCTCCACAACCTTTCTAGCACAAATGGGACATTTCTGGATACATATGGCTAAGATAGTTATGGGTGAGATGCCCATGTAGAATAGTTTTAATAGATACCTCAATGTTTGAGCAGCCCTTGAGCGAACTATGGTTGAAAGTTAAAGCCTGCATAGACTTTGTTGAGAAAAAAGCAAACACACGGAAAAAAAGCATGGAAAAGCAATGTCTTGTTGACATGGAGGTCAGCATCAGAGAGGATTTCTGACTTTTCCCAAACAGTTGATTAGAGGGAGAGTACACCATGTGTAATGAGTGGAATGAGAAAGTCCATCAAAGGAAGAGTATCAGTCGTAGTTGTAGAACAGTGGAAAGAGAATCAGAACTTCTACAGTAGAAAGTGGATGCCAACCACCCCCTAAACATTCCTCAATGTGCATCCATGGGGTATGACATGTGGTACTATGTTAAGACAAAAGGATCAAAAGGTAATTATTTTACACGCCATTTTACTCGCCTACATTTTTTTGCTTGACAAAGAGGTGTTTAGTGAAGCCACACAGTTTAAAAACAGATCATTAAATTTGTTTGCGACTGCAATGCTACCATCCCAACTTCCTGACATTAGCAATGTGTTGCACCCCTCTGAGTGGTGCAGGACAGCTAAATGATTTTGATTTCTATCAATCCCAACTGAATGAATATGCCATATGGACTTTTTGTGGTTCTTATGGATTCATCATCAATTTGACAGTTATAGAATGGTTTACATAAAGCTCACATGCATTTATATTGCAAGTTATTTTCAATACAGATGAACAGGGCAAATGAGCCTTTAGCTACATCCTTGGTCAAAAGCAACTATAGATGGTCTATATCTGCATATGTATGAGTGAGTTAAAGGAAACTTGTCATCAGGAGCCCTTTTTCTGGCTACCCCATGTCCCCACAGAGAATAGTGTACACATTGTCAATGAGTGTTTATAGTAAAACTGTCTTTTTCCAAAAAAAAAGATTAGTTAGATCAAAGTTTTCCTTTTTTTCAGAAAAAGACAGTTTTACTATAAACACTCTTTGGCAATATGTACACTATTCTCTGTGTGGACATGGGAGCTCTAGAAAAATGGCTCCCAATGAAATGTTCCCTTTATACTACATGTACATGAACTTTGAAACAACAATTAGCAAGAACACAACCCGATGTATTTTAATGGGCTCATACATATAGCTGTGCTTTCTCCATCCCAATATGTGAACAGTCTGTCCGAGCTTCAAAACTCAGAGCAGGTTGTATTTCTGTTTTTGTGTGTTTGTAGCTCAGGTCTCCTTTTCTACTGTCATGGGCACTGAAGTAAACCTCACATGTAGATGACACATGAACCAAAACAATGGACCTAAGGTATTGCACACATGTTTGTTTGAAGGAAGCCAAAGTCTGTGGATGTTGATATGTCAAAAATAGCATTTGTAATATAGTTACGGGCCTTTAGCTTCCATCATCTAATTGCTCCTAAATTGAAAGCTCATTTTACAAGTTTTATTAAAACATATCAAAGAATGTGTAACTCACAGAAAGATTCATAAAGCATAGATTTTTCTGCTCATTTTAATAAAGGCAGCGTTAATAGTTTCATGTTTGTGCTGAAATTAAATGAATAAATTTGACATTTACTGTTCAGCAGAATTATGACAACCATGTATAACAGAAGTTGTTCTTACATTAGGATATATTATTAAACCTTAGGTAACGCAATCAATAATAAGAACCCACTTAGCAGTCATATGTTCAGGCTTACATTGAGCCCTGGATACCATTGATTCTTCTAATTAATGACTCGTGCATATTGATGTTAAGCAGAATCCTGCTGCACATACCTCTTGTTTCCCATTATTGGAACCCTCCAACCTTTGATCTGATTTAACTCAGTGTCAGACACATCTATCAGCAGAGGAAGCCGTGGGACCCACACTGTCATTTCTAGTGAGGGCTTGAAATGTTGATAGGAGAAATTCACAATGGCATTAACCTTTCCTTTAATTTCCTTTCCATTTACAAAGACATAGTCACACCGGTCTGAAACCTGTGGAAGAAAAATGGAACAAGTTCATTGGCTTCTAAACCTTTTGGGAAATGAATTATTTTCTTGAAAGGGAATGCATCACCAGAGAGTGACCAATTTCGTTTTACAGTATGTTAAGAACATTTAAGGTTTTCATTTTTTATATTCACCATCTATATTCAATAAAAAAGGTATTTTTTGCTACAGTCACTTTACATCAGTGTCAAGACAGGGATTACAATAAAAAGGACCTCTTTAAATTCCACCAATTCCATATATTGACTATAGGTGGTCGTAGGTTACCCACTCTCTCTCTCTAGAATAGTCTCCTAAAGGCCTAGTGATGTAACTAGAAAAGGTTGTGCCTCATAGCAAGATTGGGACTGAGTCCACTCTATTTAAGTTTAACACCAAAGGTTCCATGCATATTGTTTTCCTATATGCCTGAAGCCTAAGGATGCTCATACACTACCAGAAGTGGTAAAATATGTGAAATATCACTTATTACCAATACACCCTATTTAACACCTTCCTGTACCACAATGGAACTGTAGGTTGTTGTGTGGCTAGGGATGGATGGAAAGGATTCAGATCCAAACTCTCTCCACAGAGGACAGGTGTCTGCTGTATTATTCAGCGGATACCTACCATTAAATGCATCAATCGGCACTAGAACCCTAACTTAAATGGTGACACATTATCTGGGACACTGATCAGTTGCCATCACAGCTAAGGGCCTTCCCTGGCAGTTGTAATCTAGTATATTATATTAACGATGAAACCCCCTTTCCCTAAAGTACTGATATAAATAAGCAAATAAATCATATATTACACATCCTCATATCCCAAAATGCCTGAACAGAACAAATAGACTGTGGAAGAAGCTTTGCATACATCACTTCTGTGCATTCCTTCCTCAGTACCATTGTGTGACAACTAAACTGTACTGCCTGGGCACCCTATCACTTTGGCCACCAAAAAATTCATATTTAACACATTGAAAAAGATAGGGGAAAGGAAAAATGTAGAGACTTAGGACTTTAATTTTATTTAATTTCTAAAGACATTGGGCCAGAAGTTTGTGTGCCTTTTCATACTGTTGCACTGTTTTGCAGCAGTTTTGCGTCTAAACACCAAAATAACCACGTAGCAAAAATAATCATGTTTTTCTCATTTATCCTACCAATCCAGGTGTTTTGCTGCGCCTAATAATCATTTATCATTAGCAACTTGTTCATTTAGGCGCAAAAGCACTCCAGCCTGGAGGGGTTTGAAATTTGAGAATTTTCTTTCATGGGCAAACCACTTTAATAGTTTTTCATTCTATGTGGTATAAAAGTTATAAAATGATATGCAGCAGTCTTCTAAGGATATTGGCTTTAGCTGACAGTGATGTGTGTCCCTAGATATTAATATAAACATGCTAAATATATCTTAAAATAAGTAATTTAAAGGTTTAAATGGCATGTTATGTTGACCTTAGCTAGAACTTTCATGATATCTGTAAATCTCTTGGCTGAATGCCATCAAAAGAGTACAGTGAAATTTGGATTAGACACACATTTAGTATCATTGGTGTTAAATAAAAAATGCGTATGCAGTGAAAAATAACTTTACCGTAAATTTACCGTAATTGTGATTAATGTACCAGCACTAAGAGCTTCCAAGGCAACTTGGCATGTCAAAGATTGGCTTTGGGTTCAGGACAATGACAAGAGTCCAGCTTGGCTCTTGTGATACTTGAATTGACATCAGTGAGAAGCATTAACTTAGAATTTGGAGTTCTTTGAGTTCTTTGAAAGCAGTTCAGCTTTACAAGCAAGTGGGCGGAGGGAGGATTTAGGTAAAAGGGGAAGTTTTCTCTTTCATTTCACTTGCACACAGCTTTACTGCCAATTTTGCTGGTTTCTGATTAGAAATTCGAGTCCAGCAGTAGTTTTAATTATAGGATTTTTTTTTTTCTTTTTCAGATCTCAAATATTCTAACATACAAATTCTAGGGTCATTTTTTTTTTAAATTCATTAGAAAAGATTTTTTAGGAAAACTAAACTTACTTTGGATGATACTCTCGGATATATAAATAACAATAAAGGCATGAAAATATTTTTCACACAAATCCATGACATAGATCAAAAAAACTAGTGTCCGCTACAGACTTGGTTACCTCTAGAAATCCCCATCTCACTATAAACATCAAAGAAATATGTGGTATAATATGTGGTATAATTAAATAGAAAGTTTTAACAAGCAGCACGGAGTGCGGGGACAAGACGTCCGGTGCTCCGGGATAGAAAATTATGCATGCCCTCGCCACTTTCCTGCCGCCTCTCATGTGACATCACCTACCACTCCTATGCTCCCAGAATGGAGAGGGAGTTGCAGGGGCGTGCATAATTAGCAGCCCAGAGTACCGAACATCTTGTCCCCACGCTCTGTGCTGTTTTTTATAACTTTCTTTTCTAGGCAATCCCAGCATGTCAAGCATAGTGGGAGAAAAGCGCCGGGATTGGAATAAAGAAGAGCGCAGGTGGTTAAATGGTTGATTTCTTTTAAAACTTCACTTTGCCTTATATAATGAGTGGTAGCAGGTTTTGGTGGAAGTAGAGCTGTCAGAGATTGGTGACCCAGCAGCCTACCATTCTGAACCTAAGGGCTCATTCAGATGAATGTAATGGGGACCAATATATCTGGCTGCACCATTGTGGCTAGATATCAATCTCCATTGATGCCTATGTTGCCTGTTCATGGTGCGGTAAGCACACATTGAGGCAGATTTACTTACCCGGTCCATTCGCGATCCAGCGGCGCGTCCTCTGCGGTGGATTCGGGTTTTCCAGCGATTCACTAAGGCAGTTCTTCCGAAGTCCACCAGGTGTCGCTGCTGCACTGAAGTCCGCCGAGGCCCGCCGGAGTGCACGATTGTATTTGGTGAAGGTAAGTGCGTGTCCCGCAACACTTTTTTTTTTTAAATGCGGTGGTTTCTCCGAATCCGTCGGGTTATCGTTCGGCCATGCCCCCCCCCCATTTCTGTTGCGTGCTCGCCGGTGTCAATGCGCCACAATCCGATCACATGCGCCAAAAACCCGGGGCAATACAGGGAAAATCGGTGCAAATCGGAAATATTCGGGTAACACGTCGGGAAAACGCGAATAGGGCCCTTAGTAAATGACCCCCATTGTCTCATTGCACCATTACCGTGGAGATTTATAGGACATGTGATATATTTCACTGTGTTATAATGTGGGCCTGTTCGCTTCTCTCTAGAGCAGAGATGGGTGAGAAGCCCTTACTCACTCCTGCACGCTGCTGTACACCCGCGCGGGCTGCAACCTGCGTGAATGCATCATAAGTCCGTGACCCTGACAGACCATATCTTCTTTCATCAGGGATTCAGATAAAGAAATAACTAACAGGGGCAGATTTATCAAGCTGTCTGAAAGTCAGAATATTTCTAGTTGCCCATGGCAACCAATCACAGCTCCCCTTTAAAATATTCATGAGCACTGGTAAAATGAAAGCTGAACTGTGATTGGTTGCCATGGGCAACTAGAAATATTCTGACTTTCAGACAGCTTGATAAATCTGCCCCAAAGTCTTTATTAAACTGACATATGACATCTGAAACTTCTTCATTTTAGTTAAACCTCATAATGACGATATATTTTTACAATTATTTTACAAATAACAGTAACTTAACAGATAACAATAACAAATACAGTAACTTAACAAAACTGTTTGCATGCCATATAGTTTCTTATATGAATGCATCTGTTCCCTTTGCTGCAGTAGTTAGCAGTGTAGTCTGTGTTTGTGATCTATGATAAACAGATGTTGGTGGTATCGATACAACGTTTAGTCTCAAATTTAAGGATGCTCTCCATGTCGCAGCCAGCAGCGGGGCTTGCCCCCTGTCATTAATCAGGCCAAGCACATGCCCGGCCTTCTCATTAGCGAGAGCATGCTCTGGAGCTGATTAACAATCTTTACAGGAAGAAAATGTTTATCACTCAGTAAATCTTCTGGCAGCCTCACTGATAGATACTTAATAATTGTCTGCTAGTAAAATGTGCATTCATCTGCTGGGAGGACTTAGGATTTACTGGGCCTTCAGGGATGTCTGATTATATCAAAAAATCTTCACACTGTTCCTCTCGATAGCTTGTGTTCTAGAAGATTTTATGCCTGGCATTTTAATCTTAATGCATGGTATGTAGGACAGTAATCCGCTTCCATACAAGCTTTATCTATAATGTATATTTCAAATGGGGCCTCACAGTCCTGGCAGGCTTACAAGATATTTGCCAGCAGGTTTTCGCATTTTGGGGCAAATGCTTCTTTTAGCTTTATACATTAGCATGTTACTTAGCGGGAATAACAACTACATTAATAGATCTGCCTGTAACACATCAGTGCGGGAGAGCACAGGAATACATTTTACAAGCTAAAACCTTGCATGAATGAAAGAATAATGCAAAAACGAAGCATTGTTCCATCTAAGATGCATTTACATGATCATAGCTCTCCAAAATTTGTCAGCATAAAATTCAACCCATTTACGCAGCACATCAAACAGACATGTTGATGGATTTTATTCTTTGCCTTTTCATAAAGGAATCACGTTATTCATACTTGTCAACTCTCTGTGAGAAAATTGCAGCAATTGTAAAAGTATTTAGCAGCCTGTGGATTTATAGGTTGATACATTCCTGCTTCTATAGGCTACAAAATAATGCATTTGTACGAACATAGCAGGATGTTGTTAAGGTATTTATAACCGGATCTGAAGCTTAGAGGCACCACTATGTTACTGTTTATATAATGATTCCTTATTTTGTCATTTTTCAAATGCGGAAGAAGATGGGAAAGGAGAAAGGACAATGAGAGTTTGAAGATGACTCTGAAATTTTAAAACAATATAATTAAAATAACAGCCTGAAAACGAATCTATCCTGAATATCTTTTATAATATATGATTCATAAATATATTCGTTTGTCCCTGATGGTTTGCCCTTGAAAAAAGCTCTCAAATCTCAAAGGTTAGAATTACATGGTATATTTTTGTTAATGACATCAAATTATATGATGGGGCTTATTTACTAAGGGTCACACGCTGCACTTTTGTCGGACTTGTTTGTGGGTTTTGGGATTTGCGCAGCTGTGACAGGTATGTAACGGGTTTGCACTGTGATTGTGTCGCAAGCAATCGATTTGTGCTGGCTTTCATGCGACAGAAATAGGAGGGGGCTGGTTCGTCGGACGATCCAACTGATTTGCACTGCGCGCAGAATTTAAGATTCAAATTGTGTTGCAAGACAGAAGGTGAACTGAGCGGGTAAGCGACACATGCAGGATGTTGGGCGAACAATCTTAGGGAATCACACCAGACTGCATTATCGTCGGACACTCCACACTTTGTGAACTACATGGGACCAGATAAGTAAATGTGCCCCAATATGTTATTTTGCCTTTATGAGTATTTTGAAGAATTTTACCTTTGTGGGATTAATTTAACACTACAATACGATAAAACATTAATAATCTAACAAGTAGGAAATTACTTTTGCCACTGCACAGATAAGTAAATAAAACAAAAGACATAAAAGAACATGACAATACAGAAAAGTACATGTATACATATCTATATATAACCCATATAATAAATTACAGAGACCTTGAATAAAAAAAGAGACCCAATTTCATGTAAAAATGATGCATACATTTGTTTCAAAGGACAGCAATAAGCTACCTTCCGCCAGCGGCACTGTTAAATGAATGAATAAATGAAATTGCATTCGGGAGAAACTAATTTCGAAAGTTATTTATTTTGATTTTAAAGTGCCGCATCCAACCCTTCTCTTGGTTACTATTTCAAAGAGGGGTGTGGTGTCCTACTCATAATAGACCTGAATTTATCTAGGACTCTCTGTTTTGTTGTCTCTGCAAATTCCTCCAATTCCATACCTACCACATCTCTAGCCTTCTTCATAACATGGTCGAGACTTTCAATATCCCTTTTACACATTCCCGACCCAAAACAGACTATTCCAAAAAACAGACTGCCAGCTACTGCAGCGTCGTGAAACATCTTTAGTGGTTTTCTACTTACATTAAAAGAAGCTTACATAAAAAAACAATCACAACTGGTATTTATAGTATGGTACTTGTGTTACAAACAAGTCTCTTAACTTTATAGGAGATGGTGTATGCAAATTTTTGCTACTACCGACCACTATTTCCTTTGTTTTGGTCACATTTAGATATAGGCCAGGATTTTAAACTTATTTATGAGTCCAAAGATAAAAACTGTGAAGGCCTCATACACATGAAAATAGAATAGGGCCAGGTGCTATCCAATCCCATCTACTTCTATGGGCTCACGTAGATTCCATGTCCCCTTGCTGATTACCCAAACTGCAAATTTTACAGAAGGTCTAATTACTTCCTAGGTTTGTGGCTCAGGCAGTCCACTTTTATATTTGTCAGTCATCAGCATTGGTCATGTGGGCATCAATTACAGATGGGCCGCAAACAAAGAACCACAAAGCCAGATCAGGGAACAAACTGGTGACACAGGTTGAGACAGTGGGCCCTTAGACTAAACTCAGGCTGATGCTTCCTAATTCCTTGTCATATCCTAAGCGGTAGGCAGACAACTGTTTAAAATTCTCTTCCTGTGTGAAAGCGCAAAGACAGAGACAAAGACAAGACAATACAGACAAGGATAGAGGACAATGCGCGAAAAATATCGCTAGACATATGGATAGTCAAAGATACAAGCATTTACAAAACCTAACATGAATAGCGTAGTCCTAGTCCATGCGGTGACTGGATCAGTTCTGTAACACCAGACATAGTGGCAATGAGATAAGGGAAAGTTTCTGTCAATATCAGTGGGTTAACTATTAGTGAACTGGAGCAGATTTGCAGGAGACAGATGACTGTGTTGGTTGCCAATCAATCATGGCTGCCAGTAAAAGAAATACACCAGTGTTCAGACTAGCAAAAGGCAGAATAATACAAATGGACACTATATCATCATATACTCAGTCCCAAATGTAACATTCTCACTAATTTTTATAATGGGCTTCTGCATACTTCATACTTAAACAGGATCTGCTACCATTGCTGACTACATTTTGAAGTTCCTTTGCAAAGTGGGTGTTACCAATTGGGGAATGTGGGGGTACCTATGCATTGTCTAACACTGCTGCAGTGCTGATTAAATAATATAAGAATATGTAGAAACCCTCCACCAAATTCCCCCCAAGCTAAGTACACATAAATTACTAGTATTAATAAAGGAACAGCATTCCATAGAATTACTGTATAAAAACAATGGGGAACATTTACCTCACAACGTATGGAGTGTCCGACTGCACTCTGGCGCAATTCACTAAGATTGTGCACCCAATATCCTGCTTGTGTTGCTTCCCTGCTCAGGTCCGCCGGAGTCTGCATTGCCTTGCAAGACAATTTGAATCTTAAATCCTGCACTCAGTCTGAATCTCTAGGACCGTTGACGCCCCCGCCTCCCGATTTCTGTCACATGAAAGTCAGCGCTGCTGTGCCTGAATCCGATTACGTGCAACACAACCCCCAGTTAAATACCTGTCACAGCCACGATCCACGGACCCTTAGGAAATAAGCCAATGTGACAGGTCCTCTGTGAGATAAGATTACCTGTAAAATATTTCTTACAATAGAAGACTTTATCCGGCAATTGATAAGAATAATGTCTTATTTGAGAGTCATCTTACTCATGATCCTGTGTTACCACAGATGTGTTATGTGGAATCCATTACACTGGACAAAATAACTATAAGAAAATGAGTTTTTTAAAGTGTCTGAAAGCTGCTCATAAAGTGCATTTACATGAGAAGTGATAACAATCCTTTAATTAGTGTACAATGTATTATTTGTATTTCATTGACCAGCTATACCACCATGATAATGACCAACTACATGTAAAACCTGAAAAATGGAGGGGGGTGGGGCAAAGCAAATATTTAAAGGAGTTCTGGACTCTGCCCCCAGCAGCTCTGCCAGTTTCCTATTACCAGAGAACAGTGCATTGTGGGAGTTCAAATGAAAGTCATACACTTTAAAGTAAGCTGTTAGGTAACCTGTCTGGTAGTGGAGCAAAGATAAACCACTGTCTGTTTCCATGGCAACTATTGGATTTTTGAAAGAAGCTACACACATGAATGGAGAAAGCATCATCAAACAACTCAAAAACAGCCACAAAAACTGTAATATCAAATATTTGCAAAGATCCTAAAACTTTTAATGTAGATTTAAACAGTAAAATGGAAATATGCTTTGGGTTGTCATAGAGGTCGCTCCTAAATTTATCACAGTAGAGTAGGTCTGAAAATAGATTGGAGGTATAGTCTTTAGTCACTTTCTAAAAAAACTGTGGAATGAATAGAGGTGCTCCAAAGAAGAGCATAGTAAAGTGCACCACACTGATCTTAAAATTACTGTCTAATGGAATACATCAGTTATATTAGCTTACACCCGACTAATTCATCATAAAATGTTTTTTGAAGTATTTGGTTTATTAGAAAGTCATGTTATGAAGGCCATAATCTGGGAGCAGGTCTATACCTCTTATCTAGTGAAAGCAGCATATACCAGCCATGAATCTCTTGCTTCTACTTCCCATGGAGAATATATTGATTATGAAAACATTTCTTCCCATTCATTTGAAGGAAATTTTAACTTGCAGCCATTGGCAATGTCAATACATTACTCTCTAAATGAAATATGAAACTTGAGAGAACTTCCAGTACTTGGCAAACAGCCCCTGAAAGAAAAATCCTTCATCTGGGTGAAAAATAGATGTTTAGCACACTGTACACTTGTACACCTAAAGTGAACTCAGCTTAATGCTACTGAACAATATACAGGCGGTCCCCTACTTAAGGACACCCGACTTACAGACAACCCATAGTTACAGACAGACCCCTCTGCCCACTGTGACCTCTGGTGAAGCTCTCTGGATGCTTTAAAATAGTCCCAGACTGCAATAATCAGCTTAAAATTGTCTGCAATGAAGCTTTATTGATAATTCTTGGTCCTATTACAGCAAAAAAATTTGAAACTCCAATTGTCACTGGGGCAAAAAAATAAATTGTCGGGAACTACAATGATAAAATATACAGTTTCGACTTACATACAAATTCAACTTAAGAACAAACCTACAGTCCCTATCTTGTATGTAACCCGGGGACTGCCTGTATTTAGCTTTAGAGAAGTTTGATCCACTTTATGATTTGACATATGGTTTGTTTTCTGCCCCCTGCATAACAATGCAGAAGTGCCATCACAAAGATTGAAAAGGGAACACATAGGCTCCTGAATGACGGCAGACATTAAGACCCATCTGTGTGGTTTCCTAGTATAACCCTTGCATACCGATGAGCTGTCTGCTATAGAAAGCTCCCAAATACCCCCTCCCTATATCATGGGCACTTGGTGGATTAATGATCTTGATTCATGTGTTTGGTAAGAGATCAGAGCAGCGAACTCAGCTTAGAACACTGTAATGACGGAAACTAGAGAATAATTTATAATTAATCCCTGTTGCAGTGCCAGCATCTTGTTGCACTTTAACCCTTTAAAGGGAAGCAACCTAAGAAGCCATTAACCTTACACTTCACATAAAGGGGCCATGTAAAGTTTCTGCAGTCTGTAGAATAAGATATCAAATTTGCTGACTGCCCTTAGCATCAGACATCCAACTGCTCAGTGTACTGTTGTGTTGGCCCTGAGTTTACATGGATTGAAGCCCTTGAGCTTTCGTCTGTACGGATTGCTGGATTACATTTAATAGACAAAGCAGATCCATAAAGCAGCTTATTTTCACTGAGACAGATGCAGACAAATAACGATGATTTGGATTAATAGAAGCAATAGTATCCCCTGCCAGAATACTAAGAACACTTTAGCTTGTGAGCCTCAAGAGGGCAGAACACTATGTTTTCGGATACAGAAACAATAACCACTAAACTTTCTGTAGAGGTTTTTCTTTTTATTGAGAGAGAAATAAGGATGCAATGTTGCTTTCTGCCAAATGTATGCTTCAAATTGTATAAATTAATAAATTAATATTTTATATTTTATTACGTTTTACTTTAAAGTACAATGTAAACCATGGGAAGCCATAGAAGACCCAATTCACCAGGACTAATATTCGTTGCAAATCTGTGATGTGCATTTCATCAGTTCATCAAGAAAAGTAAAAAATGAATAATTCTTATAGACTTTCATTGTATCACATCTCTCGAAAAAACGAATATTGCAAATAATCTGTATTTTATTTTTACATTTATTTTTAAAGATCAGGTTCGTTGACAATAACAACCAAATCTCAAACTCAGCTTTCATCAGTGACAGATGTGTTTTTGCTTGGAATTGTACTTGATCATATATACAGCAGTTATTGCCCGACAATACTGTTGTGATTTCAGGTTACGGTAAAACAATATTCTGCTGGACCTCCTTCAATAGCTGTAATAACAAAGCATGCACGCTTCACACGTTCTCTCAGTATGTGACAGAAGAAAGAAACTGCCATTCAGCTGGATACTTAGCTATATTTCCTTTTTTGTCATGTTTTTATTGAATTCCTCTTCCAGAAACATTGACGATAGTCATCTAAGGACATCTGTTTAAGTGTCCTATCCTCAACAAGTATCACTTTTGGGAATTGTGTTGCTAATAAATAGGCACAAACATATGCATATATAACCATGATGCATATAGAGATGTTATAGGGTATTTGTCAAGTCCTTTTGCCCTACTGAATGACTTGCAGTGTTTGCTGGGATACATTAACATCTTCACACAAATGTAAATGAGACAGAATGTACCGATGCTTGGAACGTGCTCTGGGTCTTTTGTGTTTTCCTAGCTCACCTCTTCCTCTTTACTTTCATCGATAAAGGCTTTAATAATTCTGCCTTTTCTTGTATCTTGGCACTGCTAGCACTGTCAAAACTAGTTGGGGGATGTTAGTTATTGGTAAGTTACAGTACTGAACAATTAAAGAAAATCTACCATTTGTTTTGATGTATTGTGAACCAAACATACCTTGAGAATGCCGTAGCTTCACTTCTACAGAAACATATCTTGTTAAATCCCTGAACTGAGTAGTTTTTCTGATAAAACAATTATAAAATTATGAAAATGAGGCTCTGTCTTACCCTAATTATGCACTGCTCCAGAGAATGCTTATTCACTGTGTTGTCCCTGACAGGCAGAAGTAATCAATTGCTGGGCCATCCCCTAGTTGCTGTATATAAGTCACCCAGCTCAGGTTGATTAGTCCTGTCTAGACAGTTCAGGAAGCTCTGTATAATGTGTTTATGAATGGCAGCAGCATGCAATCCAGCTTTCTCAAGGCCCTGAAATATATAATTGTTTTTTAAGCAAAACCATTCGAATCAGGGATTGAACAATATATGTTCCTGCATTGGTGTCACTACAGCATTCTCAAGGTATGTTTGGTTCACGATGCATAAAAAGAAACGGTAGATTTCCTTAAAGATCCTAGTGGTAGTATCAGAATTATAATTTAACTGTCCTACCAAAAGGTCTAAATTGTTTAGTATAGATCAAAATAACCTGACATTCTCTGTTTAAGAATCCAGAGGAGTTGCAGGGGTGCCGGATGCACTAGGGAGTCTGGAGTAAGTAGAAGTCCAAGACCTTTATTTTACATAAAAAGACTGGGTCAGATCCAAGAGGACAAACATAAAAATTACAAGGCAAAATGATTGTCTGTATATGAACAAAGAGTCACAATGCCAAATAACATGATGCAGAATAACAGAATACAGGAGCTTTAAAAGAAATAAGGGGGATATTCATCAATGCTCATACGCCAGTTTTCTAGAGTAGATGCAGTCAAATAATTGCAATTTCTTGCGTCCTGCGAGAAATTGTGAATATTTGTGTGCCTACGCCACGTGGAGGGGCTTCCCCTACCCTTTGCCTGAATACTTTGTAAAAAAAACTTTGCAGGTTTTAATGCAAAGTGCACGGCCACCTGACGGATACATCAAGAGTGTTGATGTATCCACCAGGACTGGGGGTGTGGCCTTTATCATACGCTGATGCACAAATGCTGCCATAAGATAAATTATAAATAACAAGGCACCAAAGTGAGTGGCTGAAGATTCTGCCAGCAACAGTGGGTTAGCTATTAATGGAAAGTACAGCATGCAGGACACTAGTAGGTGTGGTGCAAATTCAATCAAGACTGCTAGCAAGAAATAAACTAGTCTTCACACCAACCAAAGAAAACAGCATGAACAGACTGACATATCAGTACATCCTCTTCACTTCCATATGGGCAGAGGATGACATAGGCACTGATGTAACAATCATACTTATTGTATAGATCATAAAAGTTCAGTAATGATTCAGTAAAGAATATGACATTTAGTTAATATGCAGCCATCTCACCTTTTAATGTGTACAGTACTGCATGGTCTATGTCTTAAAGTGTTTTGCCCATGAAAGAAAATTCTCAAATTTCAATCCCCTAGTGATGTTTATGCAATAAAGATTTTTTTTTACCTCTTACTTTACAATTTTACTCAGTTTTATTATTTTTTTAACTTCTATCACTCAGTAATGTTCAGTGTAAAATTCCAGAGTGTGGACGGAGACTCTCTAAGCAGACACTTCATGATCCCTCTAGTGCTATGAGATGCTGTGTGCTGACAATGTGGTTAGATTATCAGGGTACAGGTTTATCTACACTTTCATTTAGCTTCTGAACACTCACTAGTATCTGACACATCGAAAGGGAGATGAGACAGATAAGAGATGAGAGATGACGAGATCCATGAAATAGATATAAAACACAATGAAACTCTCAACCCTGCTATCGCAGCCATAACATACACTGTCAGTTCTGTTGTACCTCCTTCTCCTGGATAAACACTGTAGCTTGTAGAGTAAGTCTCCTCACACTCTCAGTTGCCGGAAGGAAGTGTCTCTGTTTGTGTATATGAGCACTGTTAACATTTGCATTTACAAAACACATAGTAAACACGTGTTAACATTGTGTTTATATTGCGTTTTGTAAACGTAATGTAATTAGGCAAATCACCTCTCCTCAGCTGTTGTAATAGGTTTCAAAATGCAATTAAAGCGCAATTAAAATGCTATGCTGTGACCTCAACCTCAGAAGTTACCAATAAAGTTAATAAAAATGTCAATGCTAAAATTTCTGAATTTAAAAAAAAACGGTTAATGTGCAAAATATTAAACATTTTAAAAAGTGTGAAATGATTCCAATTTACATGTTAAAATAGGGTCCATGTAAAAAATCCTTTCTTTCCACCTACCCTGGACCAGGTGCAGAGTTGTGCTTAAAAAGTCGCAAAAATTAACAAAAAAAGTGATACATAAGTCAAAAGTCGCACGGAACATCTGGGAAACAAAGATATATAAGGCACTGCACAAGGTGCAGACCAAGGTGCACTTGAAAAACCTGCAGTGAAAAGTTGCAAAAAAGTTGCAAAAAGTCGCAAAAATGAGACAATTTGACTAGCAGAAATAATGATACATGTGCCCCACTGTGTTATTTTGTTATTATATTCCTTAACCCCTAGTTATAGTACGTCCCGGTGGCTAGATACTTAGCACACCAGGACGCACTATAACGTCCTGCTTCTGGCACCGGCTCATGAACGGAGCCGGTACCAGAAGCAGCGGCTTTCAGCTGTCTAGTACAGCTGACACCGCGCTGTAACACCCGCGATCGGAGCCGACTCCGATCACGGGTGTTAACCCCTTACACGCCACGGTCAAGCATGACCGTGGCGTGTAAGGGTCTTCCCCCTATGGATCGGATCCCCCGTGCCGCCTACCGGGGGATCTGATCCTCTTCTGGGCAGCTCCGAGGACTGGCATGTGCCCCGGAGCTGCCCGCTCTCCCTGCCAGTCAGACCCCTTCCGGGTCTGACTGCAAACTGTCTGAGCATGCGCAAGCATGCTCAGACAGTTTACACTGCTCTACAATAAAATAGTATTGTAGAGCAGTGTATTGAACTTAAACCAGCGATCAGAGCATCGCTGGTTTAAGTTCAAGTATGTATAAGTAAAAATATGCAAAATAACACTTAACACTACACATTATAATAAATAAAAAATAAATACATAAAAATATAAGCCCCTAAAATGTCACTTTCCCATAAAAACACTTAATAAAATATAAAAAACATAAAAACACAAAAAAACAGCATATTTGGTATTGCCGCGTCCATAACAATCTGCATAATAAAACAGAATTGTTACTGGACCCACATGGTAAACGCCGGTGGAAAAAAATGCAAAAAACTTTCTGAAAAAAGATAATTTTTAAATAATACCCTATAAAAAATGCTCTAAAAAGTGATTAAAAAAATTTATGCACTAAAATAAGCCCACTAAAAAGAACAACTGTTCTCGCAAAAAAAAGCCCCTAACCAGATTTGTCAGCCAAAAAGTAAAAAAGTTATGCATATGACAAGATGGTGATGCTAAAATGGATAAGATTTTCTCCGTATTAGTTTTTATTCAGTACAATTGAATAAAATGCACAAAACCCCCACATATTTGGTATTCCTGGGTCCGTAACAATCTGCATAATGAAACAGAATCGTTATTAGATCCGCAAAGTGAACCCCATGTAAAAAACAACCTCAAAAAACTCTCTGAAAAAAAGATGATTTTTTGATGATATTAATGCCCTTTAAAAATGCTCTAAAAAGTGATTTTAAAAAGTTACACAATCTAAAATAAGACCACTAAAAAGAACAATCATTCTCGCAAAAAATAAGCCCTAAAACAGATTTGTAAGGTGAAAAATAAAAAAGTTATGCATATGAAAGCCGGTGATGCTAAAATTAACAACAATTTTGCCAAATTACTTTTTATTCAGTAAAAATGGGAAAAAATAAAAAATATAAATAAATGAGTATTTTCGTAATCGTGGCGACCCATAGAATAAAAATAATATACTATTTTTATGGTATGGTTAACGGTCAAAAAAAAAAACCACATAAAAATTTTCCTAAAAATTGATGATTTTCATTTCCTCCACCAACAAAGAGTTAATTAAATCTCACCAATTAGCTATAGATGCCCCAAAATTACGTACTAGAAAAGTGCATCTCATGTGGCAAAAGAAATAAGCCCCTATAGGTCCACAATAAAAAAAAGAAAAAAATTATAGTCTGTTCAATGTGACATAGCAAATCTGCTCTGGATGGCGCCTCTTTCCCTTCTATGTCCGGCCGTATGCCCATACAGCAGGCTACCACCACATATGGGGTATCGTTGTACTCGGGAGAAATTGGGTATCAAACTGTGTGGAGAATTTTTTCATTTAATCCATTGTAAATGTTTAATTTTCCACCCAAAATGAGGGTATTGTGAAAAAATATTACAATTTGCAGACTGCACCTCCATTTTGTTTTAACCCCTTTAAAACACATAAAGGGTTAACAAACTTCTTAAAAGTGGTTTTTCATACGTTGAGGGGTGTAGTTTCCACAAAGGGATAATTTATGAGTCTAGCTATTATTTAGGCCTCTCAGTGTCAATTAGAAGTTGAGCAGGTCCATTTAAATACGGGTTTTGGTGATTTTACAAAAAATGTGAAAAATGATACCTAAATTCTGAGCCTCATAACATTCTAGTAAAATATGTGGAATCTTAAAAAACCATCCAACATTAAGCAGACACTTGGGAAATGTAAGTTATGAATTTATTTGGGCGCTATGACTATCTGCATCAAAAGTAGAGAATTTAGAATGTTGAAAATAAAGAATTTTTCCAAATTTTTGCCAAATTTTGTTTTTTTTTCATAACTAAACGCAAAATATTTCATCCAAATTTTTTACCTAATTTGAAGTACAATGTGTCACGAGAAAACAATCTCAAAATCCCCTGGATATCTCATAGCGTTCCCACGCTATAACCACTTATAATGACACAGGCCAGATTTGAAAAATGGGGCCGCGTCCTTTAGGCCAAAAGAGGCTGAGTCCCGTAGGGGTTAAATGAGGTCATGGATATGCATGTCCTTACGGGGTCAAACATTATTTTCATCCTCAAAATGTTAATAAAGTTAAGGTAGAGCAAGGAATAAAAAACTTAACTGTTCTTGGGGCCTCCTCAAATGCCAAATCTGCTGTTGTCTGTTAATAGTTTTCCAATATTGACTGTAGAGCAGCAGGAGTAAAAAGATTGATTCTCTACTGAACCTGCCCTTAGTTCACAATCTCTCCTCTTATTGTCCAGTAAGGACTATTGCACACTGGCGTTGGTGCTCAGCTCTAGTTGCACATCAGTTGCGTTATACCTATTTGTTTCTGTGTCCACAAAGGTTTAACATTGCTTTGAAAACATCCCACCTGGCTTTTCAGCCTCATCGGTGAAAAAAATGTTTCATTTGCTTTTTTTGCAGACCCATGGATTTGCCTTCCGAAATCTGCATCTTTGAAAAAAATATAGAAACTAGAAATACTGCATATCACTTTAAAAGAGATCAGAACAGTCTTTCCAAAATACTTTTGTTTTGGGAATGATAAATGGGATAAATAATTTAATCTGACAGCTTTTGAACATGATGTCTGATTTATCGATACTCAGTTTACACTAATAAGGCTTTGTGGCTGTATTTTTGTGACTGTGAGTTATTGCAGAATTGTACCTTTCATGTGGAGGAAGTGTGGATACTGCAAAAGTTCTAAAATACCCATTTTTAATAATGCTACAAAATACATCTGTCAAGATTCTGATGTAAGGATTACAATTAATTTTGCACTTTCAACTCAAGACTACAAAATTTGTCTTTTTATTTTGATTTTAAAGTAATTTCAGTCAATGATTAAAATCCTGTGTAGAACTGTACTTACTCTAATAAAGTTGAACAATTATTGCATTTGATGAAATAATAAGTAATATAACAGCAGAAATTATAAAACCTGATAAGCTGGCACAATGCAAATATCTCTCAAGTTGATGTTGGCAGTATAGGGCTTCCAGCTTCATCTATACCATTTTTTGTAAAAGAGACAGATGGTTTTGACAAATGGGGGGATTAGAAAATCCTGAAAAAAAATCTCTACCACAACCCTATATCAACATTAGCAGCTGGTTATAGGTTCACAAAAAAAATAGTAAACATTAACAAACAAAGTGGATGGTAGAAATATTGTAGATTAAGAAAGGGTTGATAGTACAACATTGTTAAGGGGACATGGGAGGCCCCAATGGCTTAGCCCTTTCTTTACAAGGTGGGTGTCGCTACATTATGCCCCCATAATTAACATGTGAATATATATTTTTTAATTGATCTCTACAAAATATTTGTTCAATACACATGACTCCCACTTATCATGATACATAAGAGTCCTAGCAATTAGTTGTCCACAATCTAAAACGTAAGTCTCAATTGAGGGTAGGGGATAATTAGTAGTTGTGCCAAAACCCTCTAAACCTTAGAAGTCTGCCATTAAAAAAGTTATGTGGTCTGTTACTTAATATTGCTGCCTAATTTTTTAAATATGTACAGCGCTGAGTATTAACTGCCTTCCACCTGCACGCTACATGCATTACATGGGGTAAGAGGGGATAAAGAGAGCTTTGTTATTAATTAACAAAATTATTTGTTCTAAATTGCTATTTAAATTATTTTCCATGAATGGTAGAAAATCAAATGTATTTTATTTAAAATTTATATGCATTTTTTACTGGGATTAGATTGGGAAACATTCAACTTAAAAAAAAAATAGGACTTGTTATAAATGAGTTAAGGCTACACCAGAAAAGCATTTAAAAAACAGTGATCTATCAGAAGTTTTATAGCTAAGGGTCTGTGAGCATTTATGACAAAACCAAGTGAGTGTGGCGGTCTCCTCTCTTCCCAAGGCCAATTTTATTGAAGCATAAAAGAGGCTTGCAAAATACATATTCTCTGTCAGTGGGTGAGCAGTGAAGTACAGATCAGCTGTTTGAAGCAAGGTTATGAGTAGCCCCCTCTTGATTTATTATTCTGAATATGAAATATCACCAGCATATGCATCACCATGCATACAATTTAAAAACAGCAGAAGTATAGAATTACAAACTAAAACTCAGCAAAACTGCTGTTCCACAAAACCTATGAATTATTGGTTGGTTTATTAAGGTGATACAAGAATGCTATTGAAAAAAAGGGTTTTGCTTTGTAATTAATAAAGGTAAACATGAATCCTGTGCAGCAAATACATATGAATTGGCAGTTTCAGCATCCAAATCACTGCCCTTATTAGGGTACTCTGAAGATCTGCATTAGGCTGCTCATAGGCTTTTATAGCACAAGGATATTCTTACTGATTAGATAAGATTAGAGCGCAATACTTGAAAAAAACCTGACAGGAACCATAGCTGATTTAATGAGCCATCCGCAGTTTCACCGTAAAAAATACTCCATCATTGAGAAAGATTAACTTAAATGTCATGTCTCAATAAACTATTCAGCTCCAGAACAATTATAAATGATCATCAATTATACCTTGATTGTAAAGTTGCTTCCGTCAGTGAATAGTGTGCACTAAAAAGTGGACCACAAAAGTGCACTTCCCAATGAATAACGCACAGTACTATGTGGATCTGAAAAGTTTTATTACCAATGAATAGCACACAATAATATGTGAATGACAAAAGTGCTCTTCTCAGTGAAAAGTTCCGACTTGATCTTAAAAGTGTTGTTGTCAGTAAATTTCACACACTAATACTCATGAAAGTATTATAGTCAGTGAATAGCACACACTAATATGTGGATCACGATTGTTGTCAGTGAATAGTGTGCAGTAATATGTGAGTAGAGCGAGCACTGGATCAGTGTTTATTAAGTTTTTTAGAAATATATATATATTTATTTATATTATTTATCCGTTTGTTTTTATTATTGATCATTTTTGGTTACTTCATGGCCAAACAATCGAGCTGCATCCACAATACAGATTCTGATTCCTCTCTGATTTTCAGTAAATCAATGTTGCAACTTGCATGTTTCTCTGTCATTGGTAAAACAGATTTGCCCCTTGAATAGTGGTCACCCTCAACTAAGATCTTATCAAATCTACACTGAAGATAATCCATTAAAGAAAACAGGCCAAGACTTAACAAATCAACACTTTCAGGACTACTATAATGAATGTTGCATGTAGTGTCTGTAATCTCCAGGAGGGAAAAATAATCATCTGTAACTGCCACTGCTCTGCAATCTCTACTATTGACCAGCAGTCAATAGTGGGGGTCCGACTGAGGTACATCTGACACCCATTCTTGTGATCTGTTGGGGATCCATCAACATTCCAATGTCATATTCACAGTTAAAAGGTAACCTTTGGCACATATGGACGCCGATTATTAAAATAAAAACAACAATAATAATAAATCTTTATACAGCACCACCATATTCCACAGAGCTTTACAGATCATGTGAAACACATACAAATAAAATAAGATATAACAGAGCAAAAACATTTTTAGATGAAACAATAGAATGAAGGCCCTATTCACAAAAGCTTACAGTCTGTGATGATGGATAAATATTCTTAAATAATTTTTATTTTAAGTCAAATTAAATTCACTTTGCAAATATATTACCGTATATACTTGTGTATAAGTCGAGTTTTTCTGCACAAAAAATGTGCTGAAAAAACTCACCTCAGCTTATACACGAGTCAAGTAAAAAATAAAAAACTTAATACTCCCCCTCTGGTGTCCGGATCGTTGGTGCGGGTCCTGATCTTCGGCGCGAGGCTCCCGATCTTCAGCGCAGGTCCTGGCGACTCCTCCTCTCTCTTCTTTCTTCTGTAGCTGGCAGATCGTGTCCATGATGATGTCATCAGCTGCGACACCGCCGCATCATAATGCGCGGCCTCCGGCAGTTCACATGGACGCAATCTGCCGGCTACAGAAGAAAGAACAAAGAAGATGCTGAAGATCGGGACCCGCACCAACGATCCGGACACCGGAGGGTGAGTATTACATTTTTTAATTTTTTATGCGCTTGGCAGGGGGCTGGCTGTATACTACGTTGGGGCTAGCTGCATACAACATGGGGGCTGGCTGTATACAACATGGGGGCTGGTTGTATACTATTTGGGGCTGGCTGTATACTATATGGGGGCTGGCTGTATACTATATGGGGGCTGGCTGTATGCTACATGTGGGCTGGCTAGCTGTATACTACAACCTCGGCTTATACTTGAGTCAATAGGTTTTCCCAGTTTTTGGTGGTAAAATTAGGGGTCTCGGCTTATACTCGGTGGGCTTATACTGGAGTATATACGGGTATGTAATTCTTCCCCGAGAACAACCCTCTTTCACTATTCTTTGAAAACATTATTTCAAAGCTACCAATTTGATTTTGTAATTTTATAATATAATACTTCATACTTAACATAACAACCATGTCTTTACAAGATTTTACATTTAGTGATGCAGACAATGTGGCAATGATAAACATCTGGCAATAAAATGATATGTCACAGTCATCTCCTCACATCACAAACCTTATGTTTTCTGGCATCTTTCTTGGTCCATGCTGGGACATTGAGGAAATGCTGAAATGCTGATTTTCTCTGTGTCTAACACTTTTCTATTGTGTGAACATGGTTCTAGTTGTTGGAATGCTCTGATTGATTGCACCACACCCGTCTCCTCTGCAGCTCAACTTTGGAACAGCAATAGTTAACCTGCTAATATTGACATAACTTTGCCATAATCATCTAGGGTAGAGGTTTTGTCCACAGTTTATTCAGTATATATTCCAGTATTCTGTCCATGGCTTCCATTTTTGACTATTCACCTGTATCTCTCATTCTGTACTGCATCACTATCTCTGTTGGGACCTGGACTGTAGATTCTTATGTGTTGTTTTGTTTGGCCTGTTTTGTGTTTTCACTTTGGCGCAAAGAGGACACCCAGTTACTGGCCATTGATTGATTGACTGACATTGTGCTAGAAGGAGAAGGTAGAAGAGGCCAGAGGTCAGATAGCCAGAGACTCGGTCCTATTCCCATGATTAGTTTGGGAGAAGGAGAAACTGCAGCAACATTAAGTGATGTCACTGCAGATTCTGGATCTTTCTTCAGTCTGTGGTCTGAGAGGAGTTAAAAACAAGATGAAATATATAATCTATTGATCAAATTTAATTGTACAGCTGGACAAGGACCTTTTACTTTTTCATTGGTAAAAACAAATACAAAAAGATGTTCAGCTCACCTTGAAAGGAAACTAGTACTATCAAGAGTTGATGCTCAGAAGTCTGTACTGGGGCCAGAAGTATAATTAAAAATGGAAAAATATTCCAGCATTTAACCATAGTGAAATTCAATTAAAATTCCCTTTTATTGAAAAAGAAAAGGTTAGAAAACGTCCCTGCAATGTCCCTGAAAGCCAAACAGTGCTGTTCAATATGACAACTGAATGTTGACTTCTGTGAAACTTGAACAACTTGTTCATTTTGTAATTTTTAATGGTTATTTAGAAATGAAGATAAAGGTTTAGCGGCAATAATAAACAGAGTAGTGGCGTTTTATAAATAGCGCCAAAGTATTGTATTTTGTTAAGTTACTTTTTTTTGTGTTGTCAAGTAATGTATATTCTACATGTTGCTATCAAAGAGATTAATTTTAGCGAGAATCTGTTTTCTCTGTTGGGTTCCACTGGAGTGTTTCTTTCTTCCAACCCTTGAAAAGTTGAATAAAATGTATTGAATTCCAAGTGCCTCCATTATTTTACAGCCACTTTAACAATAACATTTAAAGAATTGAATCTGACAAAGTATGGTTCCCAGCTGGGAAATGGTGAGGGCTGCTGGTCTAAGTAGACATCTAAAATATGCAAGCCACAAGCCCTGGGGATAAGCAATGCAGTTTAGTTTCACACTTTGCAATAAGCAAAATTCCCTTATGTATTATTCAATCCCTGTACAAAAGAGGGACAATATAAAAGGTTTATGAGACTAATGCTAAATATATACGGGGGTTATACTTTTTTTTGAGTTTCCCAAGATTAAGTTGTTCATAAGCTTTACAAAATAATAAAAAACATAAAATATGAAACTTGAAACCTGACTTATTATCTTGGTGCCTGTACATTTGATCCAATTATATGGAAACAGAACAAATATTCTAGTATTGCAAATGTTACTGTTAAAGTACAATTACCACCAGGATCAAGGTTTGTAAACCAAGCACACATACAAGCTGTTGTGTGTCCCCTCTGGCAGGATAAGTGGAATATGCTGTATCCAGGTTTAAGTGATTCATAGTTAAGAAAATGTAATGTCAGCAAATAATGCCATTACATTGTAATGTTTCATTGCCATCAACATTATCATGCATCTGTCTTAATATGCTCTTTGCTGGTGCATGGCATGCCAGAACTACTAAAACATGAAATCTGTGACAGATCCTGCTTGTAGAAGATTTGAGCCCCACCTCATGCCTGTCCTGTGCCCGCCCCATGTCCTGTCATGCCTGCAAAAGTGGGGTAATGCCAGGAAGTAAAGGCTTTGTAAGTGTCCCCCCAAAATGTTTAGAAAAGAGTAGGCAATGGTGCAAAAAAATACTATTATTTACAATGTAAATGCTCCACCAGTGAATTTTGCTAGCCCTTCAGTTATGACTCTGCATATATCCTTTATGTAATTGCTAAAGTAAATCACTAGACCCTGGGATGATGAACACGCTCAACAAATGACTGCTGAGGCCAGTGATTATCATACATGTGCAATACACATTAATACACATTATAATCACTGCAGGACTGGTGTGAGGAAATCTGGAATTCTGGCATCGCTGTGGAATTGCTGGGGAGGTTTTTTTTAAACTCTACTATTATCAATGTCCTTGAACCTGGTTGTAAATTATTATATCAAAATCAAGAAAAAATATGTATGCCTATTAGAAAGCACTTTTAAGCTTAAAAGGCAATTGCTCTACAGGGACAGAAAATGGGCCTGCATTTTTCTACAACCAGCTATGAATTAACTACAACTGCCATCAAGTTCTCACAACTACAATGATGGAGTATTTTGACTTTTATAGCAGCTAATAAATTAACCATAGAAAACTGCCTATGTTATTGCACTTTGTCATTGCTGTAAAGATTATCTTTTTCCATTAAAAAAAAAGAAACAGAAGAAAGAAAGAAATAGAAATGAAACAATAACCATAGACTTTAGGCATGAGCTCGCTGCAGGCTCTCCTGACAACAAAAGCCTCAGAAACTGAAGAGAAAAAAATAACAACTGTTCTATAAGAACAATCTGAGAAGGAAGTGTAACTGTAAATTATTGAGCACCTTATTCTTTAGCTGCCAAAAAATGTCCCTCAGCCCTATCACATATGCCAGAATTTATTTTATGAATTTACTATGTATTGAAAGAATGTTTCCTGCTCTTTTCATTGTTATCCTAGTGGGGGATAAAACAATTTGGAAATAATCAATGATGTCTGTTCTTATGAATACACAATTGTTGGCTTCTGGGTTGAGTTCTGGATACTTTTCATTAATGGGTATAATTTTCCATTTCAAGACATAGTGCCAAAGAAAGCATAATAACATAGCCTGCTGTTCAAGGGCAATGCATGGAAGATGTTCAAGGTGATAACACAGTCTTCCTGAAAATATCTTGCTAACATGCCATTTGACAAGTATGCTCCTGTAGATGGAAACACCATTTAGCTGTATGAATGCTGCGTCCATAATCAGCACAACAAATTCAATTTAAGATATCTGAGATTTTATGTTCATGTATAACGATGTAAACGTATTATTACGTGCTATCTAATGTTAAAAACTTGACAAATGAAAAAGAATTGGAAAAGGGAACACTCAAATGACACATCTTAGATCAGCATGAATGAAATATCCTCATTGAATACTTTGTTTGCACAATGTGCTGACAACAAAATCACAAAAAATCTAATCAAATGTATTAACCAATGGAAGTCTGGATTTGGAGTCACCCACAAAATTAAAGTGGAAAAGCACACCACAGGCTGATCCAACTTTGACATAATGTCCATAAAACAAGACAAGTCCATAAACAAAGAGTTTCAGTATTGTGTGTGGCATCCACATGCCTGTATGACCTCCATACAACTTCTCAGCATGCTCCTGATGAGGAGTCTCAATGAGGAGCCTGATGAGGAGCCTGGATTAACCTCCATTTGTCTTGTTTTTTGTACATTACATCAAAGTTAGATCAGTTGTGTATTTTTCCACTTTAATTTTGTGGGTTTTTAATTTTGTGACTTCAAATCCAGGCCTCCATTTATTCCATTGATGATTTTTTTGTGATTTTGCTGTCGACACATTCAACTTTGTGCAGAACAAAGTATTCAAAGAGAATATTTTATTTATTCAGATCTAGGATGTGTCATTTGAGTGTTCCCTTTATTTTTTGAGCATTGTATATTTTACTGTGCAGTATTTGCATTATAGTATCTGTGTTTTCTAGAATATACCCTCTGTGAAAGGACCAGGGGAGAAGTGTTAAATTGTGTGTATGTTTCCCCTAGGTTTCTGTCCTACACTTTCTAGGAAGGCAAAACCTGGTCTTGCATGTGTTCATCAAGAGGTTGATGTAGAAGTTGATGAACGCATGCAAGTTGATATAAGAGTGTTGCTAGGAGTTCATCTAGCAACACAGAGTTCCCCATAATAGTGATGCCCTTTGCTTCTGATGTGGCAAATCTGGTCATTTCATAGAATCCTGCCCAGACACCCAGAAGAAACATCAGCATCTAAGTAAAATATGAGAAGGTCACTTAGGTGCCCACATATTTTGTAAACCTCAGATGAGGCCATCAGTTGGTTTTTCATTGGATGAGAATAAGATGTCTTAGATGGTCATGGTCATTTTTGACTCAGCGACCAAAGAAACCAAATCCTTCAAACGTGGTTTCTGTGGTCACTTATTCTATGACTAGTTTGCCACCTAAAGTTGTTTGGTCTACTAATGAGCCTAATTTGTCATCTGTAACAATCAACATTTGGCTTCTAACAACACCCCTATAAATAAATTATTTGTATCTTCTTAATACCAGGTTATAGATGAATGTAACAATAATTCACCTGCCGTGAAATCTGTAGTCATAGCTATCAGACCACTGGTCCCTCCTAAAAGGTTAGGGGTACAGTCATAACTCTTTGAATGGGTTGTTGCTGTAGTGTTCTGAGCTTGATATCCACTCCCAGGGCTACTCTGCTTGAGACTGTAACTGACAGCTTGCCTGAATTATTTCTGTTGAGCTGGGTGTATGTTGTTTGGAAAGCTTGGCCATGTTGTTTTCATGTGTCAGGCGTTTTTGAGTGATGGATGGAATCAACTAGTGTCTCGGGCAACATCCAAAAACTCCTCATAAAGCTGCTTATCACTTCACTCAGTTAAACTGGTCTACTAATACTTTTGTACTACTTCTTTGACTGTGCTATTTCCATGTATGATGACCTTTGCTACGTTCTTGACTATTCTTTGTCTAAAGATTCTGTACCTTGCCACCATTTTGCTTTGACTTGGTTATCCTGACTTTGTTTTTGTCTATTTCTCTGTTTGTTTGTTATGAGGGAATGTCGACTAGTTGCTTCTTGTGGGTTAGTGCAGGACCTGGATAGTAGGAAAAGACAGAGGCTGTGGGTTCTTTGTATTGGTAATGCTTGTATTCCTAAGTTCACTAAAAAGAATACTCACTTACCAGAATACAAATGTGTACAGCAAGAATCACCATCATTTTTTAGGTAAACATCAAAAATCTAAGCCCAAGCTGTGTTTTTAGCCCCAGCTATTTTATGATTGAGAACCCAATGTGGATTGGAGAAGGAAAACAAATGTCATGCTCTTTTGTTTCTTCTCAATAAAAGCAAAAAAAAATCTTTGTAACATGTTATCCAATAGTTAAAAAGACAAAATAGGCAAATAAACCTTAATAGTTTATACATTTTATTGGTTTATTAAAAAGGTTGATGACAATTGCACGCTTTCTAGACTACTCAAGTCTCTTCATGAGGCATGGTATAGGAGAACATCTGAATAAAACACATTTTACATGTAAATCATGTATCGAGGTGGGCTCCCTAGGATACAGTGAAGTCACAGACAAGGAAGGCAACTAAAACTCAGATTACAAAAGATTTTGCTTAAAGGGATTGGCCACTCTTTAACATAAATTGCCTATGTGCCTTTAATACCTTAATAATAATCCCTGAATGCTCACCAATATATTTATCATCCCTGTGCACTTTGCATAGACATTTAAACAAAGATCCTACACTGATAAATAGGAGGGACCTGCAGCAGGAGATGATGAATTCTGCTGCTCCCCTCCCACCTTTCTGTGTGTGTCAGTGAAACAAAAAAAGTCACTGAAGGCTGTCATGACAGATGGACTGAAGCAGTGAGAAATAGGAAGTTGTGTGGAGAAGCAAAGTGTGAGGCTGAAGCTCTCATAGGAAGCAAAGACACAGGTAAGTGTACATGCAGAGACCTGTCTAATGGAACAGATTTATTGAAAAGTGGCTAACCCCTTTAAGTTCTTAACACTCGTGAAAAGGAAATGCCCCAAAACATATGTACAAACACTTAGCCAGGAAGCTGAGAGACTTGTGTAACACAGGGAGGTGCCCTCTGGTGTGCACTGAAAATACTTCACATTGCAGGCTGCACTAACCCACCATTGTAATATAGGGATAAGGGCTATATAACACAAAAGCTTACAAACTTAACAAATGAACTCTATTCCCCAGAGTATAACAGTTAATGTACACATATACACCAGCTTCTGTAGCAAGGTGGCCTATGAACTTGGAATGTAATGCTGTGTCTGCCCATCGGGCCTCAGTTCTCTCACTGTTATCGGTCTGTTGGGTACATGAACCTTCAGAAATAGCTGGAAGAGGGTTTCATTCAGCAAACACGCAGCCTCCCTAGCGCTGCCCCCTATTCCCTCAGCAGGATTCCTGATGGCAATCCTCTCCTTCAGATCCGGAATACTGATACACCTCAAAAGTCTTTGACCTAGTTCTCCTTGCAGATCTTTTGAACTCTCTTTTGACTGGCAATGCTCTCACATATGGATGACACTGGAACACCCAGTCAGCAATAATTCTCCTTCCAGGCCTCTGCACCACACTCCTAAGATGACTGCCACACACTACTCCTGGCTGAAGCTCCACCTCTGAACAACAGGGTCTCTACGTCACTGCCAAAGGGGTTTTGTATTTTTTTGGCATCTTGTGGCCAAACAACAAAATGTCAGTCATTAACTAAACCATTGTATAAAAACAGGTGCATTCACAAAATGGCAGCTGTTTCACCATCTTACATATACACAAATGGACAAAGTAATGGTATGGCTAATGAGACAAATGATAGGGAAGAGAACAATCCATAAAGAATAGAAACGGTGTAAAGTGTACTCTCTGGTTGCCGTAGTGGTGGACTCTGCTCAGCCGTTTCTCCAGCTACTCTTTATAACATGGTAAAACATAGACTTATATTATAGTGTATGCAATATCTCTCTACTAGCTGCAGCTCCCTACACCACCATAGCAGTGATTCTGACAGTCAGTGTCCTTCATAAAAAACATCAACAATGACCTCACTTTAATATAATAAATTACTGGGCTATTGGTAAAGGAAACAAAGAAGAAAAACTTTAAGAAAATATGGTGACTTATTGATGGCTTATATATTTAAAAGTCAATATATAATAGAAATAATCACCACATAAACACCAAATGTCTACAACCTGGTAAGAATGTTGATCAATTTCACATACTTGTAATGATGAAGCTGGATAATAAACTTATTATAAGATATCTCATTAATCAGAATTACCAGGCGCTTCTTATTGAAATAAGGACTTTGAAAGCAGATAATGACAGTGTAAAGTAATGTAGCATGAAACATATTGCTATTCTATACACCTCTTGAAATGACCTGGAAGTTAAATGCATCATTATATTGCAAACACAATATGATCATTTAGACAGAAATGTGCCTGGCCGCTGTCTTTAGTATTTCAATTTGTGATTGTCTCAAAATGAGTAATGTCTAATGATGTTTTGGCAGGGGCAGATTAAGACTGCCATGGGCCATGGTCTTTATGAATATTATAACCCCTACAAGTCTGGAATCACTTCCTACATATGTTAATAGAATCAAGCTTCTTGGGGAATGGAGGTTGTGTTCCTTCTGTCTTGCAATCTGTGGTTTCTCTTGTGTACATGTGTATTGAGAGCATGAACACATGTACACGGATTTCGTGGATGAAGGTCCTTCTTAGTATAAAATTTGGTAGGTGGTTTTGGTGGCCATGGGCCCCCTAGAAGGCTTGGGCCCAGGCTACCATCCAAACTACCTATATTATAACCTCTACTGTGTTTCAGCTGGTAAACAACTTTTATCAAACACATGTTCCACTGCTATTGGAGATTAACAGAATTTTTGAGTCAGGCAACTATGGGATTACAAGTCTGTGCCAAAGGAAGGTGCCTTCACAGACTCACTAGCCCATAATGGCAAATGTGTTTGATACCAGCCAAAACATCACACTTTATGTACTGCCACAATAACATTTTTTCATAATAAGCATTAATCAATGGATAGCATGGAAATACATTAATACACAACATGGGGTAGAACACTCAACCCAACCTCCAAAGGAGTTTAAATTAAGATTTTTTTACGTTTTAATGCCTAATTGTGCTCATGGCAGAAGAACTACAGTACACAAACATGTGTTCTGTGTATAAATATATTGTTTGTAATAAGTAACAAAGAAAAAAATGTTCCTGTTAGCTGAAAATTTCTATGTAAAAACAAACAAACAAAAGTTCTGTCACCGTAATCAATAATTGATTTCCTATAGATGTAGAATAAGAGCAAGAAGAATCGAAACACAGGAACAAGAAGTATACTTTTGTCTTAGGCAGCAAGAGGAAATAAACAATGATTTATTTGTGGTATAAGAAGTCAAATGCTGATATGACGCACCAACATTTGTGTTAAAAGATAAATTTAGGAAGTATACCATTCTCCTTTATAGGACACTAGCCATAGATCCCAGGTTTTGCCTGGGAAAGTAAATAACTGTTCTTAGCTATAGCAAAATAGAATCGGTTAACAAAAATATTTTATATCTATCTATGTATCTATCTCTCCCTGCATGTCTTTCACTCTTCCTGCCTATTTATCTGTCTCTCACACTCTCCCTGCCTGTCTCTCACTTATTTACTCACTCTCCCTGCCTGTCTCTCATACCAAAGATTGCTGCCTCCAGGATTTAATCCAGTGTGCCTATTTAACTTTGTAGCCCAGATGTTTTTTCAACTTGTGAGACTTTTGGCTCAGAAATTGTCCCATTCTTGCACCTAATAAGCACCATAAAAAGTCACAAAAGTGAGACTAAACAGGCAACTCATGACATGTATCAGAAAGGGGAAAAACTTAATATACATTGCAATGATTAAGTAGGCCAACTTCAGGACACTTGAATAAGTGGCAGCCGAAAAACTATGATACATGTGCCTTGTTGAGTTTTACTCTTATTGTCTCATGCGGCGGTCTAAACTGGGCTCTATTGGCTGCCTGACCTGATATTGGCCACACCCCTCACATTGCACTCTTCCTTTGCCTTGCAGGAGTTAAAGGGGTATTCTTGTCTGGGCATTCACATTCAGTTTCATTAATCTTCCATAGATAAACATTTCTTCAATTGGATGTTATTTAAAAAAAATGTTCCTGTGTGAAGAAAATTTCTCATAAATGTAGTCATTCTGTCCCTTAGAAACAAGATAGCTTCCTCAGTTACGACCACCACGCACTCTGGTGGCGGTGGCCAGACATGCGCTATTGAGTCCTGCCAGACCCCCTGGATTCAGCAATCATTACCACAAGACCTTGGTGGGACATGTAGTAACTCCCGGACATTTCATATATAAAAACTTTTTGTCTCTTTGTGCGATCCCTCCAGCAGAGGTGGCCGTATCCAGGGACACAGTCTTGTTACTAAGGGACCAAATGACTATATTTATGGGAAATTATCTTCACACAGGAACATTTTTTTAAAATAACATCTAATTGAAGAAATGTTTATATATGGCAGATTAATTAAACTGAATGTGAATGCCCAGACCAGAATACCCCTTTAATTCTGCATGTCTGTGATTGCTTTTTCTTTCCACCTGCGACAGGGCTCAGCCTCCCTATAAGTGTTCAGCACAGGCTACACTCCCTTACTGGTCAAACCACTGTCAAGCCTTGTTCACACTTGCTCTGCTCGTATATTTGATATCCTGGAATATGATATCCTGCCTGTATTTCTTACTTCTCCATTGGATTGCGATTTTGTCATTGAATGCACGGTTTGTGAGGGATTGTCTTCTAGTTGTCTACCCCCTACGTGGGGGGGTGGAGGGCAGGGAATACGAAGGAACCGGGTTTAGCATCAGCGCCCACTGTGTGTGTCTTCTGTTTCTCCTAGGGCTTGCCTTACAAATGTGGTTTGATGCACCATGTGATTTTGCTATGCTGCTCCATTTTACTTGGCAGAAACAAAAGATTTTTTCTGCCAAACAAGAGTGAACCTTCTGACTAAAAAAAGAGTGAACTCTCTGACCAGAGTTCTTTATTAATTAAGATAAATAATAGTACTGTCTATGTAAAACTGTATGTAGATGCCCTAAGCAATGTTTAAGCAAAAAAAGGCCGAATGAATATTTTACATTATTTTCAGGATTTTTTATTTAATTTTTTACTTCTTGGTCAAAATCATACTTACCTTTTGCTATACAGTGTTACTACACCAATTCAGATACATTAGAAAGAAACTTTCATTTTTACTGCAGTTCATTTAAAAAGAAAAATTAATGGTCCTATTTTGTCTTAAAAAATATGTAATACCTTAACTTTTTATGGATTGCTGTGATTGGTATAATTCTAAATTATATAGTTATTTATGTTTTAATACTTATGAGGAATAAGATTTATAGGTGTAAAATCTGCTAAATAAAACAGGTTTTTATTTTCTTTTAGATGAAATAATTATTGGTTTGGTTCTGATATGTGACGTACTATTATGTCACATGCCGGCTGCAGGTGTATGGAGCTGAATCCTCTCCATACAAGATGGATGTTTGCTGCACACCCACAGGTAACACCAAAGCCGATTCTAGGGTGCTTGCTGCCTGAGGCGAAAATTTAATTGACGCCCCAATCCCCCCAACACACACACCACCTCCAACACCTCCAAAAAAAGTTCAGAAACAGGCTAGTCCAACCAAATAAATTTTAGGAAGAATACACTATATTAGGAAGAATACACAAATAGCTAATGTATTAAAGTGGTTGTCAGTGATTGAGTCCTTGCCTACAGTACGGGATGGCACCTCCTGTCACTACCAGCCTCTGCCACATTCTCATACAGACCACAGGGTGTCGTGGATGCACACTGTATGCGGTATGCCAACATCAATCCCAAACAACACTTATTAGTGAATTAACTTTATAATTAGTGATCATTGTACCCTAACTGCAAAGTTTGTACCAAGTTTAGTGGGTTCAGCACCCACAGACAAGTGCTAATGTTCAGAATCTGGGTCAATGATCAGGGAAAAGCACCAAGCTGCTTAGCAACCACAGGCATTTCATCTGTAGGCATTCCTGTGATTAGCTGGGCTGCAAATGCCCAAATGGCATTACACATAGGAAAGGAATTTTCCTTTTCATGACACTTGGGTATATAGAGCAGGCTGAGGTTATAAGGGACAGGTGGGAATCTGAAATCATTGCATTTCAGCAATGTTGAGTTTGGGACATCATCATCATTCTTCAGATCTTCCTCCACCAAACCCTCAACAACCTCCTTGTCAGTTGTTGGGCATTTGGGAAAGCTATGTCTCCATAGGGGCAGAGTCAAGTGGATTATTTATGGAATCCTAGCTAGAAAAGTTATCATAGAGGATTAGTGAGTGCTCCTTGACCTGTGGCTGAGATGCCCTTGCTGTTTTGAATGGGGGAGAGGTCGACGGCTTTGCATAAAAGCGGAAAAGTGGGTTGAACAGAATTGGATGGAGCTTGAGGCACTCTTTGCGATGTAATTGACCAATGCCTTAACTTCACCTGGCCCCTTCATTCTGGGAATAGACACGTAGTACTTGATACTCCCTTGAAGAAGCCAATTATTTAAAATATCTAGCTGTCCCTCATTGTCATTCTAGCTGCCACCTTTTCAACAAACAATGTGGATTTAATTCACTCAACACTACCAATTCTGTCTTGTAGTGCAGTGAAATTATTATTTTTATTTATAATTTCTTTCTTTATTATGTTATGTATTTATTTCAACTTCTTTCTCTATCCTATTGTGGGCAGGGGAACTGCCCTGTTATTCCCACCTTTTTCAGCCCTCTACCCCATACAAGCCCAATTTTTGGGTGTTAAAATTTGGCTGCTGATTTACTTCAATGGGGTTTGTATTCTTATCAAGTTCTACCTGAAGTCTGAAACACTAACCAAATTTTGCAAAGAAATTTGGGCAAAACCCTTTGTGCCCAAATTTTGACCAACCTGCTCATCTTTTGTTATAATAAAACTGACATTCGGATGGTGGTTTTAAATCAAGTTCATTGCCATCTGTTATTAGTTAGTGATTCCTAAAGTGACAGCAAGAATATAACATATTCCTTACTTTATTCAAAGCCTCTTGCTGCATTGAATGGTCTGTTATATAAGCAATTAACAATGAAAGGCAAAAAAGAATAAAGTATTTTGGTCAGGTATTATTGTGATCCTACACAACTGTTTAGCACCTGACCTGGTCTGCTACGATGTTTGGGTAGGTAGTACATGTAAGATACAGTGGGGCTCATTTACTAACAGTAACTCCGGTCAAGATGCGCGATCTCGGGAACGAGGCCGGAGTTACTGCGCATGCGCAGAACTCCGGCTTCTCGGACGAGGGCGCGCAGCTGCCAGGAGCTGCGCGCCGAAGATCACAGGGTAGGCGGGGGAAAGCAGCTACTGGGGCGTGGAGTAGCCGCGCCGTGTAGCCTCGTGTCCGGCTACTCCACGCCCCGGTAGCCGCTTAATTAAATTAACATATTAGGGCAATAAAGTTTATGCTACGCTAGCGGGGACGTGAGGATTAGCTCTAAAAAGGGCTATCCTCACGTCCCATACATCCACCTACCACCCGATCTACCTTTATAGGTAGATTCGTGGTGGTAGGTTCCCTTTAAGGATCTTTGATGATGTTACCCTGGTCACATGACATTAGGCCCCCCCCCCCTGGACTCGCTCTAAAGCTGCATAGATACCAGGCAAGATTATAACTCTGATTTTATGGGGATCTGAGGGAAACTACTTTTAGCTACAAGCAGGGTGTCAGATAGTTACTAGAGCTGTATAGGTACCTGCCACTACCTGCATTTGGGAAAATAGTGGTGACAGGTTCCCTTTAAGGTTTTTCAACACAAATGTTTGGCTTAAACTTGATTATATACGGTACATCACATTCTGCAATCTTAAACATCCACAAAAAAATAATAAATGTATTGTCTGTACAATTTGACAAAGCAAATCTGCTCTAAATGGTCCTCTTTCCTTTCAATGCCTTTTTGTGAGCCCATTCAGCAGTTTACGACCACGTATGGGGTATTCACATTCACTCAGGAGAAATTGCTTTTCAAACTTTACAGTGTATTGTTTAGAATTGATTCATTTATGATGTTTTACTATTATTTATGCCTCTCAAAGTCATTTGGAAGCTAAACACGGCCTTCAAAATGCAAGATTTTGTGATTTTTAAAATTAAAATGTTAAAAAACCATGGCAACATAAACCATCTATTTGGATAATGTTTGTTCTTAAGTTATTTGGGTGGTATGATTATATGCCTAGAAAGCAAAAAATGTAAAACTTAAAAAAATGGAGAATGGAGAATACTTGTTCCAAAGTATTCCAAAGTACTAACCAATTCTAGTATAATAATAATAAAACAATTGGCACTCCATTTGATGATGCAAAAACACACATTACTGGTGTACAAAGTATGACAATACAAATTCATGTAACGTTTCGGTCTTTACAATAGACCTTCTTCAGACATGGATTGCAAGGCGTGGAAGAGGATGATGATGAGCCGCTGTGCGGTGAGAGGCAGTAGAAAAAGCAGCAAGTACTGCTGAGGAGAAAAGCCAGAGAAAGTCTTGGGCTTCATTTAAATAAATGTTAAACTCCATATTCAAACAAAAGTAAAGGAGCACAGCTACTAAAAACATAAAATTGTAATCACACTGTGGGGGTCTGCCTTGCATAGTTATTAGTTAATCTACCACAAAAGACAAGGAAGATTTCAATGGAATCGGCTTTATGTTACTTTTTGTCTTAAAATGACCAGAAAGAAAAATGTCACGTCATCTGACAAAACAGCACAGATCAGAGAAAACAGACTCTAGCCAGAATAGAAATAGAAGTGGGAAGCCATCGAGCACAACTGTGCAAGAGGATAAAGACATCAAAGTCGGTAGATTGAGAAACAGTACCTGCAAAACATGACTATGATCTTCCATTTTGAAGAACTGACTTAGGAAAGCTAACCTGCTAGGCACAGTATCAGTATAGATAAAAAGCCAAATCTGTGACTGGTCAATAAAAGACAAAATTATAGATTGGCTGAAAAACACATATTGTATCGAATTATTTTGAAAAGAAAAGCATTTTGCACAGATAAATCTAAATTTAAGGAGCGATATAATGCTCGACTGGTAGTTGACAGCATGAGATGATTTGGAGGTTTCTTGTACCGGTTAGGTGGGAACTTTGCAAAGTGTAAAGAGAATCTTGAACACAAGATCATGAAAAACATGTTCATACTAGGTTATATTCATACTGCAGTTTATGCTGGAGATATACTTCCAGAAATAATAACACTTTTTCTCCAATAAAAGTATAATTTCAGCATATCAGTTGGGTCCAAGAGGAGTTTTCAGGGTACAGAAATCTAAAAGAAGACTCTGCATACAAAGTGTACACAGACTGAGGAGGTGTCCCAGACTCTAGGTGGCTGTGTGCCTTCCACAGCCTCTCCATTAGTGCATACCTTTATTAGTCTCTGCAGAGTTTATTGCTTTATAGGCTTACCATTTCTAAATAGAGAAGCTCTAATTTTGCCTGTGTTTCTCCGGAGCATTTTAAAGTTCCTTGTCAAGGTTCCAGTAATACTGTCTGATCAGCTTAAGCACCTAATTAAATTGCTGTCATTTACAGTAGATGACCTCACATGTGATGTGTTACTCAAGTACATTTCAGGTAAGTATACAAATAAAATATTAGATCTCTGTAGTGTGAGCTGCATTAGGAGACTGGTATTTGGACAACAGAGATATCACAACAATTCCCGGAGACTAAAGGATTATTCAGACAAGTAATATTTAATAGGTTAGACTTCAGTCAGGAAGCAACTTTTTAATACTTTGGTGACTCTGAAAATGTTACAGTAGTAGTACCTGTGCTGAGACAATATATATCTATGACATAAGAGTAATATAAGAAGATTACCACCGTCACATTGCCTGTATCTATAAGATAGTGCCCCTGGTTTATCATGCTTGATTTCAATGGTAGATTTCCTCTAAGTTTTCCTCTGGCATTTCTACACCCCACTAAAGGAAAACTGACAGCTCTTAGGGGGTCCATATGTACTTACCATAGAAAATAGTGCAGAACAAGGTTGTGTGCAAAAAATTGCATGTCTATCAACATCCAGGACTAACCCACGGAGTCCTTTGTGGACCCCTATGTCAAGGTTACATAGTTAATATGGTTGATAGAAGACTTATGTCCATTGTTTCCCAGGAAGTAAAGGAAGGCATGTAAGGGGAAAAAAATAATATGATATTATAACCAACAATGTTATTTTGATGAAAAAGTCATATGGACCCTTCTTGAAGCTCTCTGCTGTCCCTACTGTGACCAGCTCCTGAGGCAGGCTATTCCACAGATTCACATGTTGACATGTGGGTTCTTCTGTTAAAGTCTGCTTTCAGAATTCACCTGTGTACTGTATGAGAAAGTGTCTTTGAGCATTGTTAAAGACCCTAGAAAAATTCCATATTCAATTAGTCAATGCTACCAACAGAACTTAATAACCAAAGACAAGCAATATATTTTATATAAAAAATATATTGAGAAAAGTATGACTATGAAATTTTAAGAATTAGGGAAAAAGTCATGAGATATTTATATGTGGGCATCCACAAAGAAATGTATGTGTGTGTTTTTGCCCCCCCCCCCCACTTTGACAATACTCACAGCCCCACCCAGACATGTAACTTACAATAGAATGCAAGTTCCTTTTTACATGATTAATCTTCAAATAGACTTGGATAAGGTATAAAAATATTTTAAAAAACAACAACATACTCCCTGACCTTGTTTAATTTAGGAGTTTCAAATAATGTTTGGAGCGTTGTTGTTAGCACCTATCTACATATACTATTCTTTCAAAACAAGACAAATGAAAATGAAGATATGAAAATGAAGGGCAATATGCTTGAAATGAAAAAGAACCTATGCGATACATCAAAGACTTTCCTCCGCATTAAGAACAGGTTCTATTTTGAACGCTCTGCTGATCCATAGAGACATCCTGTAGACCATCTGTGCAGAGTATCATTTGCTTTATGTCCTTTATCTTTTTTCTTAACAATGATGGAGGTTTAGACAGCATCAGAACAAAATCTTTTTTTTTACATCTTTTAAATTTACCCTAAAGAACTGTGAAATAAAAAGAGGCTCACAAGATTGCTGTCAAAAGTCAGAGATTCATATTCCAAGAAAAACAGTGTGTTGCTTTGATGGTTTGAGAAAAGGATTGCTTCCGTTAATAGAACAAAGTGTGCTCTTTGATCCAGGGGTTCTGTATTATTGCACGTTCCACAGTTATAGAAAGGCTTAGCAGTAGGGGGAGACATTTACAGCATCTGTTCCTTGGGTTGATTCTTTGAACCTAAAGTTCTAGATGTGGATGCTTTGCATTCTTCTTAGAGAAATTAGTTTTTTCATATATCCAAGGATCCTAAGGCTAAGTGATCTCATTGTGAGAGGATTCCAATGCTCCAATGTTCCCCTATTAGGCAAGTTTATTCTCCCCTATATATTTTCTATCAAATATAGTTCAACAAGAGTAGAATTGCATTGAAATATATGGACATATTCACATAGTCATTGTGAAGCACTTCATGTTTTTCCTTGAAATGCTGTATCACAGAACACATCAAGTACATATTCCCTTTGATATTTTTTATAATATTTACTGCATAACACCATCAATGTCAACCATCATTTCAAATTAAAAGTTCAAGGAGTTGGCCACTTAAAATGTTTTGTATGAGTGGTAGGATAGAAGGAAACTAACCAATATATATCGATTAAAAGTTCTGCACCTCTTAAAGTCCAACTAACAATTAAACCCCTGGTTCAGAAATGTCTTTGACCTCATCAGCTGCCATTCCTGTCCTTGAGATTGAGGGTCATGTGATCCTAAACGGGCATGTGTATGCTGTAGTTTCCAGAACCTCATGAAATTATTCAGTATCATTACTGTCACTCCCCTTGAGAGCGAAGTGGATTGAGTCCCAAGATGCCCTTTTCTCCACTAGAGGGAGTGACCGTAAAAAGACTTAATGCTATCATAAGGTCCTGGAAGGTAAAGAATGCACTGATTGGTCATGAACAGTTACAGATCACATGACCACCCATCTCCTGTCATTTTATGAACAGGAATGACAGATTAGGTGAAAGGCATTACTGAACCAGGAGTGTTGACTTTAAATTGCATGAAAGAACATTTAATAGATGTACAGGCGGTCCGCTACTTAAGAACACCTGACTAACATACGACCCCTAGTTACAAACGGACCTCTGGATTTTAGTAATTTACTGTATTTTAGTCCTAGGCTACAATGATCAGCTATAACAGTTATCACAGGTGCCTGTAATGAAGCTTTATTGTTTATCCTGGTTCTTATAACAACCCAACATTTTTAAAATCCAGTTGTCACAGAGACCAAATAAATTTTGACTGGGATTACAATAATAAAGTATATAGTTCCGACTTACATACAAACTCAACTTAAGAACAACCCTACAGAACCTATCTTGTATGTAACCCGGGGACTGCTTGTATATTAGTAAATTACCCAATATCCTGTCACCTATACATTACCTTTTTAGTATCTCTTTGTTGAATTGAAAGGGTAATATATGTTATCTTTTCTATTGATTTGATATTGCTTAATTTACATTTACGACCCAAACACAAAACACAAAGGGGTAGATTTATCAAGTGTCTGAAAGTCAGAATATTTCTAGTCGCTCCAATCACAGCTCCCCTTTAAAATATTCATGAGCACTGGTAAAATGAAAGCTGAGCTGTGATTGGTTGCCATGGGCAACGAGAAATATTCTGACCTTCAGACTCTTGATATATCTGCCCCAAAATGCCTGATCTAGGCGATCCACCACTATGACCCACATCATCCACAAGAACAAGGGTATCAAGGGAAACCAAAATCCTACAAGAGCAGTGTGAAAGACTAGAGATGTGGTGTGGCTGCAGATTTACCGAAGTCATTCACAGCACATGCCTGTTTGACAAAATAAAGATTTTATGTTGATATACTTCGTAATTAAGCAAAACACTGTTCTAGTGGCATGGTGTACCTCTAACAAAATATTCATTAAATGTTGATCAATGAAGATTACATTATTTCTAAAAAAAACAAGTGATCATACATTGTTCTCTAATTTGATCTCCACTGTAGGAAGCATTTAATACTATGATTAATGCACAGACTAAAACTAGATTCAATTCTGTACTGGCATAGTAGTCACAATAATGCATCATAGATGCAAAAATAGTTTGCAATGGCATGTCCGGTTTAGTTGGCCATTTTGGGAAATATTGTTAAAAAATGTAATGTTTCCATTATCACTCTTGCAAATAATCTAAATCGTAATACTGCATGGATCAGGAATGTGTCATGAACTTGTGCTATGTTAGTTCAGACAAAGTATCTGGCTATAGTCAGTTTAACTCCTTGAAAAGTTAAAGGGGTATTCCCATCTGGGCATTCAAATTTAATTTAATTCATTTGTAATATGTAAACATTTCTTCAATTGGATGTTATTTAAAAAATGTTCCTGTGTGAAGATAATTTCTCATAAATGTAGCCTTGTTTTCCCCTAGAAACGAGATGGCTTCCTCTGATACAACCACCTCACATTTTGGCAGCAGTGGCCAGACTTGTGCTATCGTGTCCGGCCTGACCACTTGGTTTCAGCAATCATTACCACAGGATGGCTGTAGGATATGCAGTAACTCCATATATTTACAAAACCCAGAGGTGGTCGTATCCAAGGACACAGTCTTGTTTATAAGGGACCATATCACTACATTTCTGAGAAATTATCCTTATTCTGGTAAAAAAAAAATGTAATAACATCTAATTGGAGAAATGTATCTATCTGGAAGATTAAAGGAACTGAATGTGAATGCCCAGATGAGAATACCCCTTCAAAGAGGACCTGTCACCCCAAAAACATCCCCAACAAATATGCCCCCTATAATCCTCTCCCCAGTCCCTTTCTATATATGCCATTTTAGAATAAATATAGAAGGGGGTATTTTTGGGTGTGACAGGTCCTCTTTAAGTAATAAAGCAGATCAATTTATTGTACAGAAAAAAAACCTGATTGACAGCCCTATTTTTGGTTTGAAGATTGGTGTTTTTTTTCACAGACATTAACTTCCACATGTGATCTAACGCTACATGATTGAGAAGTGTATTTTGACAATAAAGAAATACTGCCGGTAGACTAGACCAATATGTATGATCCCAGTTATAGTGGTTCACGTAAGCATCACTGTACCGTTCTAATACATCTATGTTGACCACGCTCTGCATGGTTGCTTCCCAACTAGTTCTTACAAACAGCAATAAGAGCAATTACGCTCCCAGCAGAAAGAATCATATCTTCTACATGGCTTTAGCCCCTTTGTAGGTACAGCCGTGTTTGCTTAAAATAGAGCAGTTGCCACAGGGTACAAGTGATGTTAATCCTTTAAGGCAGCTGCTGAGAAGCCTGCTGTAGATGCCACATTATTTGGTGTAGAGGTCAACAAACACAAAGCACTTGACAAGTTCCTGTGTTAGAGCCTAGAACGATTGTGTTCCTTGCAGCTACAAATGTCACACGTGTCTGCTGCATAGGAGCTGAGGTGAAGGTGATACTGTCACCTTCTATGTTCCCAGGAACCTCTAGCCATGAAGTAAAAAAATGAGCTTTTGGTGGCCAGATTGTGCAGTGCTTTTGAATGGCATAATGTTATTGCCCATATGTTTTTTTGTTTTTTAAAAAAACAAGTGTGTATCTTAAAATAATCATGCATAAAAAACCAATGTCTGCAACACTGTCTGCAATGTCAATAAATAAAACCAGGCAACTTTTACAATTGTACTAAAATTTATAATGCCATTTGGCACATTACACTTATTCTATGCCAAGGCGGCTCAGCTCTAAAAGCTCCAAGTGCTTTTTACAAACACATAGCAGCTCTTCAATTTTAAAGGGAAACAGATGCTTAAAAAGCATTTTTGAGGAAGTAATTTGTGTTACATCTGCTTGGTAATTATGATTGCTATAAAATAGAGAAAACACTTATTACTTTTACTTGTCACTGTATGTCTGATGGGGTCTTCTAGCAGAAACTGGTGTCAATACTTTTACAAGTATGTAGCATATACACATAAAACATCTTAATGGGATAGATTTGTGTAAATGCAGGTTAAAAGGCAGTACATGACTATGTATTCCTAATCGTAGAATTAAATTAGTACAAATAAAAAGATGATACATGTATCCACACAGTCAGTCCAATGAATTTCCTTATACAGGCAGTCCCTGACTTAAGAACACTGACTTACAATGGACCTCTGTGTCCACTGTGACCTCTGGATGCTAGTAATTTACTAAACTTTTATCATAGGTGTCATAGGTGTCTGCAATAAAGCTTTATTGTTTATCCATGTTCTATTGACAATCCAAAATTTTTCGAAATACAAAAAAATTTGGCTGGACATACGATTGCAAAAAATACCTGTTCTGACTTACATACAAATTCAACTTAGGAAATCTACCATGAAAATCCAGCATGGATAAACCAGGGACACTTACTTATGGATCAAAGGACTGTGACTGTGGTGATCTTCTCATATTTTTATCCAAAATCAACTATTAAAACTATGCGATTGAACCGGATGGGCTCTCCCAGTACCTCTGCGATCTCTAATTATAGGCTGTTATGCTGCTAAATAATGCAGACCAAAAATGACTGTAAATAATGGTTCAAAATGGCGCTTCTGAGACGCACACACAGACAACTTTAGAGATGCATAGCTGACACAGTTTTTTCTGAGCTGTTACTTTGCTTCTTAGAAAGTAGTTCAGAGATTTCATAATAAAAATAATTGCTAAAAGATTGTACATTCCATGTTTTCGATGCAGGGCACAAGGCACAGATTTACATGGTTTTTATATGACTTTTATGATGTTGAGTTTGGTTAGAGGGTGAGCGTCTTGATCTTGTTCTCCTGAAAGACAGAGGACACATTTTGAAACATTGTAGTCTGTACATGTTGCAGTGGTGATCTAGAATAGGATATATGATCATTCCTACTATCCTAAGAGCCGTGTTCTGAATTCAATGACATAGTCCACAGATGGTGGAAAAAGTTATATAGCACTAAGCTAATATGTTGCGCTATTCTGCTTGTCTGTAGGTAACAGCAATGTTTAAAATATTTCTTGTGGATAATCACACAAAATAAAATCCACACCAATACAGCAATGCAGTGTCACTATGCAGTGCAGTGTCCGATCATGTTGGTTTATTCCACACACACACACAGAAAGAAACAGAAAAGTGTCACTCACCAAAAATGTCTTCTTTATACGATTACAGCCAGGTAGCTGATTCAAAACCCTCAACAAATGTCAATGAGCCACTTTGCGCCATCCATATTGAGAACAATAGTGTCTTGGAGTGGATACTTTAACTTCTGTTGACATACAGAGTCCCATTCATGGTTTCACAAATTGCAGGACTGCTCAAAATGGACCTAGCTGTTTGTTGGTGTGCAGCTTTTATCCTCTTTGCTACATGGCTGTAGAGAGGACTTTTTGGTGAGTGCCGCTTTCTTATTCAATAATTACAGGAAATTCAAATACAAACCACATGCTTGTACAATTCAGCCAAATGTTTTGGGCATAGGGACCACACATTGTATTGATTTAGGAGAGTTATTTATCATACCCTAGTGCAGAGTGGGCTTACGAATAATATTCCCCCTGCCCCCTCCTGTACCCCGGAAATATCAGAAGGCTCCAGTCTCCTGATTTCTTCAGTGAATGGCTGAACAGACGCAGGCTATTGCTAGTGTGCATGGGCAGGTGTGAGTGTCTGTGCATCAGCCCACCTTCACACTCCTCTACCTACACTTGCCGTTGAGGTGCTGTAGAGAAAATAATCGTAATTCCTGGCTTTTTAATGGTTTTCAGTGAAAGTGTAAAAACCCCTTTAATGATAGAGTGCACGGCTTCCAAGCCAAAGCCTTTTACATTGTTTACAAATATGAAGTTTTCCTTTATTTCCTTTGCAAATAAGAATGTTGGCAGCAAATCATTACATTATGTTGAATTGTATTGCATATTTACTGCAGTTTTTGAATAACCATACATCCAGCAAATATCAAAGTCGTGATCACAGAAGTAACTAGTATTAACATTAATGTATGTAGTGGAGAGGGGCTTAAAGAACGGCAGTGCTGCTTTAAACCAGACATGATATAGAAAGACAGTTTTACATACATCCAGTTTATTTGCAAACGAAAAGCCTTGTGATGGCAGATGACTTTAGTGTTTTGACCTAAGGTCACAAATTCTTGTCTTACTAATTTAATATATTGCCCTATAAACAAAACAGCAAATCCAGTTAAAATCAATTTTTGCAGAATGTAGAGAAATATGGTAGTCTGGAATTACGGTAATGATCCTGCATTCCTGCATTAGATCTAACAAATACTCAAATGGATAAAAAACAGTTGTTTATCATTTTATCATTTATCATTTTGAGATTGCAGTCATTTGCCTGAATCACTACTTTATCAATGAACAGCGGTCTATATACAGTAGATGCTTTATATATCTATATCTTTACAGTATATCTATATATATATATATATATATATATATATATATATATATATATATATACATCTCCCATTGACTTCAATGGGGCTCGTTATTCGAGACGAGCACTCGAGTATCGGGAAAAGTTCGTCTCGAATAACGAGTACCCGAGCATTTTAGTGCTCGCTCATCTCTAATTAGAACCCTAGATAACTATATAATTCTGACATTGTTTTTAATTTTCTTTATAGACCATTGACACTTTAAATGGTCTGCAGCTATGCAGCCAGGTAAACTGCAACATAGTATATGCTGTATGTCAGAACACCTTTCTGTGCTTTGACCCAGTCATCTAGCCATCAAAATATGTACCAAATTAAAATTACACCTGGACTTGCCATTATTTCTAGCACATCAACTTCTAGAACAAACTATTTACTTAAGCCGTCACTGGATGAACTGCTCTGGCTGTTTGATAAATAGTATTATAACGCATTGAATGACTATAGATCTTTTCCACTTAATTTAAATGCAATGGTCCTACAAAGAATCTGATGGACATCCCGAATATCTCCCACAGTGCTAAAATGGATCTATAACCATTTTGTCTGACTTTATAATGCAAATGTAAAGGCTTTGGCTTCTCAGCATTGGGCTTTTTCTTGAAGACAGCAGCTGGTAAATGTGTTTTCTATATTTACTGTGACATTGCACCACGCAGAGCAGATGATTTTGACTTCTGCTGAGAATCTCTTAGCAAATTGTTTGTCCTGGAAAAGTCAGATTTCTGTGATGGCTGCTCAGACTAATCAAATCAATTTACTGAAAGCCAAGCCAGCATCCAGTAAATGGCTTGAACTCAAGGTAGAAGGCAGAGTAATTGCAGTCACACAAAAACAGATATTCATTTACATTTTTTGAAAGATTCTTAGAGGAACAAAAGCTACTAAGCAATTAAAGAAAAAAGTTAGGATGGACATAAACTAGATAAGATTGTTCAGCAGACCTGAGCTACAAAGTTTATGTTAGTACCAAACTTTGTGGGTTTAGGCACCATAGTCCTGAATTCTATAAATGTTGTGGGCAAGGTAGCCAGCACCATTTAAATTGGGCCATTGCCATGTACAGGCACTGACCCGGGGGGCGTCAGTGGGTGCTCTCATTTTGGCGACAATCTTTGCTCCCTGAAAGACTGTGAAGCTCTACAGTGCCCACAATTAATAATACTGTAGTAATGTAAATGGTATAAGTAGCAGAAGACAACAAGCACAGTATGTGTATTCTGCTTGGTTTTTTTCAGGTTGTGCAGTTGACATTATTAATATTTGCCAACTGAATGGTGAGATTCAGTGTGGGAAAGTAAGGGCTCCTTAATACATTGTATTGGGGGCCTTTTAAAGTGCACATTTGGGACTATTTCCTATGTAGATTTACAGGTCACATATAAATTAAAGTACAAGCAGTTATTTCTGAGTTTTGGACCCTGCTAATGTGATGTTACATGTATTTGAGAAGATGGAAAGATTTGACAGATAAATAAAATCAGAAGAAAATTACATATGGCAAGTCACTTTTTTTAGTGCAAAATATTCATAGAAATGCACCCTGGGATTTCATAGCATTGGAAATTGAAAATAAAGTTGATGTTCATTTACATATTTTTATTACATCTACATAAAGTTACAAAGGAATCATCCAGTTAGTTTGTGTTCAATTCCATGGACACATTCCCAAAAAGATTACTCTGTGTAATTTAATCTATACTGTGATTTGACTCTGCATTAATGTGTCAAGTTTAAGGCCCAGGAGAGCAAAAACTCCAGCAATTTAAAAGCAGCTTATTATAAAGAATGTTCCCTCCTACACATGCTAAGGATAGATATGAAATAGAATTGCTGGTGGACATATGCAGGACATAAAACAAATGGGCATTATTTCATTATAACCTTATAACCTTTCCTGCAAAAAAGCTGGCTTAACACCTTTAAGAACACCTGTCATCAGGTCTCTAGTCACTAGTTCTGTCACCTCTACCTATCAGAGCTCACAAGGATTCATCACAGCCTTTATCTAGTCAATTCATACATTATGAAATGCATCATTATTATGTAAATGAGGCTGGGCACATGGAGAGAGAAAGTGATGTCACCCCTGTTACCCCTCCCCTCTCCTCCCCCTGCTCATGTCTGTAGCAAAGCATTGCTAGTGCTTGTGCTTTACCTGCTGCCATGCTGTCCTCCCATATACATGTGTGAGACACAGATATCAGCTGCACAAGTACCTGACATGTTCTGCTGTACACACGGCTGCATCCGGAAGCAGTTGAATAAACACAGAGGCTTCAAGGGGTGTGGACACCTGAGCCAGGAAGTATAGAGAGAAGCTAGCACCAGGAGTGTCATATAATTATACAGGCTCTCAGTCAAGCACTGGCATAAACTGGACAACTGAATATGATAATGACTCATTAGACCTCTCACAGGTCATTTGCATACAGTAATGGGCCTGATTGTTTAAGTTTACAGGCATGTAGAGGGACAATGACTGGATATTGACAATGCTTTCTGATGGCAGTTTATAAAAATGTATTTAGTTTTGGGGGTTTATTTTCCTGACAGGTTCTTTTTAAGGACATGGTCTAAAATGGCCTTCAGGACACAGATCTTTTTTTTTTTTTTAGTTTTTCCCGGCTCAAATTATGATGTCTTGTTTTTATGGTAAGATGTGTATTTTATAATGGGCTACTTTTTATGGTAAAAATAGCATGATGAATCAAATTTATTAACTTTTTCCTGCAATGGAACAGAATAAAACAGCTTTTTTGCCACTTTATCTTTTTAAAATTTTCACACAGTTCATCGAACAGTATAAAATATTCTATAGGTTAGTACGATTAAGGAGATACCAAACATGTACAGGTTTTCTTATGTTTTACTAATTAAGCAAATAAAAACTCTTTTATAATGAAACCATATTGTCACGATGGTCCCGCGACCCATATCGTGGGTTGCGGGCTCACCCGTGCTTCTCTGCCCCCGCCAGCGCGTCGCCAGCGGTGCTTACCTCTCCCGGCTCGCTCCTTTCCGCTATGCGCACGCGGCCCCAAATTTAAAGGGCCAGCACGCCATTAATTGGCGTTGGCCATTTTGCAAAATCTATTTAAGCCTGCAAGCCCCTGCCGGATCTTCGTGCCTAGCGCCCTAGAGAAAGCTTTTCTGATGTCTGTGAATTCACGTTGTGACCCTGGTTCCGTTTCTGACATCGCTCCTTTGCCGCCTGCCCTGACCTTTTGCTACCTCTCTGACTCTGATACTGTGCTGCCTGTCCTGACCTCCTGCCTGTACCCGACTACGAGATTGCCTGCCTTTTCTGTACCTTGACCTTGGCTGCCACTGCGGACAAGTCACCCCTGTGGAACGACCCGGTGGTACCACACCGCAGTTTTTCTAACCCGCTTTGCGGTGGGCTCTGGTGAAAACCGGGTAATAAGACTCCGGTTCCAAGTAGTGGCTTGTGCCATCGTCCGCAGTGGTTCAGAGGATCCACAACCTCTAAGCCTGACAGTAAGATCCGGCCATGGATCCCGCCGAGGTTCCGCTTCCCACTCGGCCAACTCTGCCTTCCATCGTGGTCCAGCAATCCCGAGAGATAGCCGCTCAACGCGAACAGCTGGAACAGGTGACCGCCATGCAGCAGCAGCTGCTAGCCACACAGCAAGAGGTTCCTGAGCCTGTCCCCGTGGCTCCCGCCACCCCGGCTTGTCTTCCTGCCATTGAACCAAGGCTTCGGCTGTCTATGCCCGGCAAGTATGATGGCGATCCCAAGATGTGCAGGGGCTTTATAACCCAGTGCTCCCTGCACATAGAATTCATGCAGTCTCAGTTCGTCATGGATCGATCCAAGGTGGCCTTCATCCCCAGCCTCCTATCTGGGAAAGCCCTGGTGTGGGCTACTCCACTTTGGGATAGAGACGACCTGGTCACGGCTAATCTCACAGTTTTTCTGGCAGAGTTCCGGTCAGTCTTTGAAAAACCAGCAAGGGCCTCTTCTGCTGAGACTGCGCTCTTGAATATATGCCAGGGGAACTCATCCGTGGGAGAATATGCTGTCCAGTTCCTTACCCTGGCTTCGGAACTCGCCTGGAACGACGCGGCCCTGTAGGCAGCTTTCTACTCAAGTTAAGGACGCCCTGGCCGCTCGGGATCTGCCGTCTTCCCTGAGTGGTCTTATCACCTTAGCCACCCGGAATGACGTGCGGAATGACAACCCCAAGTTCGCCCATGACGTCTCCCTCGCCTGGCTCCTGCTTTCCAAAGACCGCTCCAATCTTCTGTTGTACCATCTGGAGAGGAGCCTATGGAGGTGGACAGGGGCAGACTCTCTCCTCAGGAGCGTATCAGAAGACGTCAGGGAAACCTTTGTCTCTATTGTGCCAGTCCTGAGCACTTCTTGGGGTCTTGTCCTATCCGTCGCCAGCACCTAGGGGTCTTGGGAGAGGCGTCCCTAGGTGTAAGCAAAGCTTCTCCACGCTTGATGATACCGGTGCGTCTAAGCTTTGGCACCAGCACCCAGATCCAGGTCTCTGCTTTCTTGGACTTCGGCTCCGCAGGGAACTTCGTGGATGCCACTCTGGTCTCCCGGCACCACATTCCCGTGGTTCGCCTAGAAAAGCCATTGGTCATTTCTGCTGTTAGTGGCCAAATCCTTTCCGAACTGGTCCGGTACTGCACCAAGCCTCTGTCCGTGCAAGTCGGAGTTCTACACAAGGAAAGACTGTCCTTTTATGTACTTCCACGGTCCACGTCCTCCATCCTATTGGGTCTACCATGGTTGCAGCTCCACGCCTCCGGTGGGGACCTGACTGCTAGTCTCGCTGTGTGAAAATGCCTCATCCAGTGCCTGTCCTGGCTTCGTCTGTGGCTCCCAAGGTCCTGGAGGGCCTTCCCGCTTGCTATTATGACGTCTTCTCAAAGAAGCAAGCCGAGACGTTGCCACCTCACCGTCCTTAAGACTGTCCTGTGGACCTGTTGCCGGGTATGTCCCCTGCGCGGGGTCGTGTGTACCCGCTCTCTGTACCAGAAACTGCAGCCATGTCGGAATATATCCAAGAGAATCTGCAGAGGGGATTCATACGTAAGTCCTCTTCTCCGGCTGGCTCCGGACACTTTGAGTACCTGGTAATGCCGTTTGGACTCTGTAACGCTCCAGCTGTTTTCTAGCAATTCGTAAATGACATTTTTAGAGACTTACTTTATGTCTGCGTTGTTGTCTATCTGGACGATATCCTGATATTCTCTCCGGACCTAGAGACACACCAAGTCCACGTGAGGCAGGGCCAATCATCTCTACGCCAAACTTGAAAAGTGTCAATTTCATCAGCGAAGTATTCCATTTGATATAACGAGCCGTGCACCTATGTGACCATGGTCAGATTTCTGTCCACTGGAAGTAAACAATGAAGCTTTCTATAACAGGACAGCAATCAGAGATCTAGAAAACCGGAATTGATACAGAACTTATATTGGAAAATTGTATACCTTTTCATTATACTAAGAAGTATTTG